>CM057338.1:841386462-842586462 GCA_030015575.1 Agapanthus africanus
GTTCAACACATGAAATAGGTTCAAAGACATTCACTTCATGCCTCAGTACCAACGGTCCAGCCGTAGAAGGGTCAAGCCAACGCCTCACATGTGGCACGCCGTACTGCCCCAAACCCGAAGGTTCAAAGGGCAGTTCAAGACGGTCACATAATCGAGTTAAGGTTTGTTGTCTTCTAGAGAGACCATCGCGTTACTTGCACTACTTAGAACGTCTTTAAACTACGGAAAAATCCAACAATTGGAAATTTCCGGGCAGGGGAAAGATTGGGTATTTACAACCGGTCGAACTTTTTAACATATTCGAAAATTATCCAGAAAACCACACAGACAAAATTTGAAAATCCGATCGAATCATTGATTCCCAATACAACCCCAAAATACTCATCTGTAGAGTCACAATAAAAATACCCAGAAAATATAGCATTAAATTATATGAGTTACTGTGCAGAAATCACCAGACAAGGGGACAGGACGGCCGCGGAACCGCCGCACATGACTAGCTTGTGCCGCGGTTCCGCGGTGGAAAAATCGATTCAGGTCCTCGTATTTCACAGTAATTCAAATAACACCCTGCTTATTTTTCTGCATATTTTTAATTGACAAAAATCCAAATTTTCAGAAAATTTCCAGAGAGCATTTTGGGTTTTAGGGTTTGGTTCGATCGGGTTTCAAACATCGTCTAGACTTCGCCTAAGGCTCTAGCTAGGCTCTGATACAACTGTAGGGTTCCTAGGCACACTAAAGAGGTCTCACAAGGCATCAACCATGCCAATTTCAAATTTTATGGGTGCCAAGAAACCCTAATACGGATCGTTGACTAGAAATTTAGGCGAAAAACAAAACTAGTTAACAACTTAACTAAAGGAGAGAGGCTACAACCTTTGTAGATCCGGTTCTTCACTTCCTTAGCTCCACGTAGGCGTCCTCTCGCTGTCCATCTCGAATCCCGGACTCAATCGTCGGCTTGATCGGAGAAATGGGCGGACTAGGTCGTCGGCTTCGTGCCGAAGATGATCTACGTCGAGGCATCACAAGTTCAAGCTCCGACTTCACCAAGTTGTGAAACTTGTGAAGAAAACACCCAAAACAACTTGGCAAGAGGTAGAGGATGAAGAAATAGGAGGTGGTTTCACTTTAGAATTGGATTTCTCACTTTAGAACTCAAGTTGCCATTGATGGAGTCTTATTTTCTTTCTTGAAGAAGAAGGAGAGAATGAAGATAGAATATGATAAAAGTATTTACATAAAAGAAAATAAATCAATACTTATCATATCCTAACTAAGGTTAAGTGTAGATAATGGACCATGGTAAGTGGGAATGGTTAGGGTTAAGCATGAAGACAAAATGGTCTCTTTAGTCAAAGCTTCATGAAGCTTCAACAAGCTTCATGATAAAGAAAACCATTTTGTTTTCTTTTATCTAATTAAATAAAAATAAAGAATGGATAAATAAAAGAGTGATTAAATCAAAACCCTAATTATTACACAACCATGGTTTAATCTTTATACAAAACACAAGTTAGCATGCAACATCAAACATGATACAATCAAGTGCACACAAAATATATCACATATACAATGTGTGAACTTCAAGTGAGAAAATCCATTTAAAGTGAACCAATACTAGTTAATGAAAAGTAATATATCAAATATAATTATACATTAAATCATTAAATCAACATTTGATTCAATGATCCGGTCATGTCGCACATAACCGACTAGTATCGAATGTATCGATTTATCGAATCAATGATTCGATAACTAGGTCATATCGCATACAACCAATCGAAACATTCATCGCGAGAATGAAATGCGGTATCACATACACGCATTATTCTCGGTCCCGCACATATCTCATATGCGCTCCTATTTCGTTTCGCTTGAGCCAGGAAACCTCTGTGTAGGACTCTAAAAACTCGTCAATACGCCGGTAGCAGATGATGATCATATCAAGCACCCACAAACCGCAAGCGGTCTGCTAAACGTAACGGCCATCCGGGTATTGAGCGATCAGAAGATCGACGAGCTAGCCCGCTCACACTCCTGTGAATCCAACCAGTAACACTTACCGTACAGTCCGGTCTGTTCGTCTGATATGTCGCGTATCAAGTCTAGGGGTGGTATACGTCAGACCCCAATAACCGATAAGTCGTGCCGATGTGAGGCTCATAACGGGTCGAGAAACTACTGGTAACTTACCAGCAAATCTCTGATCAGCCCTGGCCTGGGACTTCCCTGTTACGGCCAATCGAGCACAGCGCAACATCAACCCCAATACCGGGAGAGACGAAACCCCTCCTATCCCTCATTGCCTCCATGTGACTCGGGACTGTACCCAAAGACCACCGTTTTGCATGCCCTCATGGACGTGGTAAGGTGGAGATCAAAGCACAGTGGGAATCACACAAGACTCTATGATGATCTCGGGTCTACAGACTAACCTGCACAAGTGTCACCTGAGAACTGCCATCTGACGTGAGGTATAATACCATCTGGGAGTTCTCGGCGAGTCCGTCCAGTGTACCCAGTCTCCACTGAGCACTCGTATACCATCTCTGATGTCAAACACCAATGGATATGGGATCATCCATCGCCCATCTCATGGGTCGAGAAGCGTATACGCTAGTCTACACTGGTATATCGATACCCTGTCTCGATACACCCACGACTAGGGACCTTGAAGGATGTACTTATGGACTACCATGTCCCCCACTAGTATGATCTGCATCATAGTCCAGGTAGTCAAGTACACATCCTAAGGGCTTTTATCAACATGTAACTATAAGACAGTTTAAAGAGACAAGTGTACGTGTTAAGATAAAGAGTAACCAGATAGCATACTATCATATCGAGCAAGAAAGTCATCTCTATATATGTCCAAGCATCCAATATAATATACATCATCTGTACAATACTGGCCTCTAGGGCATACATACAACTAACAGGCACCCGTGCACAACGCGACATCAACCCCCAATACCGGGAGAGACGAATCCCCGACGATCCGATCACTAGCTCCATATGGCTCGGGACTGTACCCAACTAAAACCTATTTGCACAACTCCTTTGAGCTGTGGTAGGGTAGTAATCAAAGCACAGTGGGAACTCACATGAGAAAAATAACGATCTCAGGTCGACAGACTAACCTGTACACATGTCACCTAGGAACTGCTATCTGACAATAGGTTTAATACCAAGTAGCAGGTTCTCGGCGAGTCCGTCCAGTGTACTCATAACCCAATGAGCACCTGTATACTATCTTAGGTGAACAAACTAACACCAATGGCTTGTGAGACCTGGCCACTGCCCCTCGTCAGGGTCTCGATCAGTATACACTAGTTTACACTGGAGTATCGATGCCCGGTCTCGATACTCCTACGACTAAGGACATTTAAGGATGTGCTTATAGACCCCAGCTCCCACATATATGATCGCCATCATAATGCTGGCAGTCAAGCAAGAATCCTATGGGCTCTATCAACATGTATGTTCTCCTCCGAAAACGGAGACGCGACCGCGTAGGTTCGTCTTGCCTGAATTTCAAGGGCAGATGCTAATTGGTGCTATCCGTCCACCTCTCCGAAGATGCCAAGTTGATTTATGGCACCGTGCATCGAAGGGTTAGACGGATGCGGCCGATGTAACAGACTTCGTCAGATCCCCCCTCATTTGAGGGGTTTTTTGATTGCGGGGATGCTCTTCCCTGCAGGCGTAAACCCCTGCAGTTAATTACGCTACCGTATCGCGGTAACCACTTTCTCCTTCTCCAGATGCTCACTTCGTGTCGTGTGTGTTTGTTTTGTTTTTGGTTGCCCGTGGATTGTATACGGAGACTAATTTATGTTGTCGCCCGTAGGGCGTGGATTAGTCCAAATCCGTATCTTCTTAGATTTGGATTTGGGGTTGGGTTTAAGGATACGTTAGTCTCATTTGAGAATAAGATCAACTTAAACGTTTCTTAAGGATACGTTAGTCTAATTTTAGTCTAAGATCAACTTAACGAGATCGTTTAGATCCAACAAGAGATCATTTGGGCTCTATTGTTTAGTTTAGGGACATTGCGGTCGATTACCAGTTTAAGGACATGGTGGTCCATCGTTAAAGACATCATAGTCTGTAAAGGTTAAGGACATCCTAGTCCATGGGTGTAAGGACCCCACAGTCCGAGGTTAAGGACATCATAGTCCATGGGCTTAAGGACCCCACAGTCCATGGAATGATTGGTTATCGGGACCCGTCACCTCTCTGAAGACGTTGAAGGATTACAACGATAAATATCAAAGGAGTGAAGAGATGTACCCTTGAACCAGAGTTGATTGGGAAATCTGTAGTCCAATTTGGAACTAAGATCAATTAATTAGATTATAAGCACATGGTCTCAGTTAAATCTGAATTGAGGACTTATGGCCAACTTGGGCTATGTCCAATTAGGTTTGAAATGTTGGACCTTTGTTGGGACTGTTGAACATTTGTCTGGGCTCAGCTCCCCATTATTTAGCAATGCTTAGCATGGGTCTGGGTTCTGATCATATTATTATCTCTTATTGAGTGTTGAGCACTCATATGCCATATAAGATTATCAATCTTGGAAGATAAGGATGTACCTGATGTTCAGTCAAATGGGGGACTTACCTCAGAAAGACTTAGCCAATTTGGGCTAGGACTGATTTGAAAATAGTGTTAAACATTAAAGCACATTTGGAGATCACGTGTTCCAACGTGATGCGCTTAAATTAGTGTTAAACACTGAGGACAAAACGCTCAAAATAGTGTTTAACACTAAATATGAGGTGGTCACGTAGGGTCACGTGAGGCGCCTGAGAATTGGGCCAAACCTCCTTTATTTTACTCTCGAATTTGCAAATAAGTGTTAAACACTTGGCCTTCGTAATCATCACGTGTGGACACGTGATAGTGCCAATGTATTGGGTATTAATTTGTCTGTTTTCCCTCACTTGCCCTTTTTAAAAAAAGGTGTCCGACAGGGGTCACGTGGGGACACGTGAGGCGCCATAAATTAGTACTGCTTTTGGATTTGTTCCCTTTTGTTTCAAGGGTCACGTGTGAGCACGTGAGGCATTGCCTCCAAGTTTTTTCTTTCTCATCTTGAAGAGTCTTTTTAAGGGTCACATGGGGGGCACGTGACCATGTCTCATTCGTTCTTTTTTTGATCACTGAGGAGGGGAGTTACGTGTTGCCACGTGATCAGGTTTAAGTGCTGATCTTTTTACGTGCATGGAAAGTCCTTTGTTTTAAGAATTAAATTCTTTGTAGGGTTAAACCCTAATTTTATTTAGAGGAATTAAATTCCCATATGTTTGGAAGAATTAAATTCTTTAAACCCTAGTTCTCGCTCTAAGTTTTGGATCTGCAGGGCAGAATTTCCCCGATGAGAATTAAATTCTCAACTTATGGGGAGATCTGCTTCTGCAGATCTTCAACCATGAAGAAGAACTAAGTTCTTGTTTTAAGAGTTAAACCCTGTCTCTGTTGGAGGAATTAAATTCCTAAGTATTTGGAGGAATTAAATTCTTCAAACTCAATTCTCTCTCTAAGTTTTGGATCTGCATGGCAGAATCTCCCCGATGAGAATTAAATTCTCAACTTATGGGGAGATCTGCTTCTGCAGATCTTCAACCAAAGGAAGAACTAAGTTCTTATTCAGAAGAGTTAAACTCTTAAATTGAGAATTAAATTCTCTTTTTGTTTTGTGGAGCTTATGATCTCTTTCCTTTTCTCATCTAGGGCTTCTTCTCTTATGAGGGAATCTTTTTTTCTCTCCAGAGAATTAAATTCTCTTTTCTTTTGTATTCTCTCTCTTGTTGCTCTTGTATCCTCCATCAAAATTTCTTTTTTCTCTTCTTGGCTTCCTATTTATAGGAGAAAGAAAAGAATCAGTTTGTTTATTCAATCTTTCATTGAAAGATTTCAATTGATTTTGTAACCAACATGATATTTTAGATCACTCAGTGAATTTTATTCACCATTGGATTTTTAATCCAAAAGATATTCTGTCTGTTATTCTTGGTAAATTTCAGGGAAATCTTTCTTTGTATAGAATCTTTCTATAAATTGGTGATTTTTAATCACCATTGGATTTTTAATCCAACGGTGCTCCACTTTACAGAGCACAATCTTTTTTGTTTGGAAAGATTTAAAGAAATATTTTTCCAGTTAGGGTTCTCGATTCCCTCTTAATTAGAATTTAATTCTATTAGTTCAGAAGGCTTAAGAGCATGTCACGTGTTAGCATGTGACCTCCTGATTGACCTTTTAATTAGAATTTAATTCTATTATTTCAGAGATCTTAGGATCCCATCACGTGTTGACACATGACTCCCTGATTAAGCATTTAAACCAGAATTTAATTCTGTTGTTTTAAAGAACTCAGGAATTATCATGTGTCAGCACGTGGCCCTTGGTCACGTGTGAGCACGTGATGCCCCATTAGGGGTTTTCCTTGTTGTTTTATTATACTTTTAATTCTTTTCAGTAGCTTTAAAGGCCCATCACGTATGGACACGTGACTCCACTGATTGATTGTTTGATTAGAATTTAATTCTAATGTCAACAGAATCCCTAAGAAACCATCACGTGTCAGCACGTGACCCCTGGCTACGTATGGGCACATGATGCCCCGTTGGGGTTTTTCCTGATATTTTATGAGGGAACAAATGCCCCCATAGCGTTGTTCTCACGTGTTTACACGTGAGTGCAACGCTGTCACCTTTTGTGGCCGTTGGATCTGCCTAGGAAGGAGGTAGGTGAACCATTTCCCATCACATCCTATAAATGCAGGGGTCTCTTCAGAAGCGCCTCCACTCTTTCATCTTCTTCCTTGTTCTTTTTCCTTTGAGAATTTAATTCTCTTCCTCATAGTTCAGTTCTCTGTTATGTATATGCAGTGCCGCTTTATCTTCCAATCAAGGCTTGTGCTCACGTGTTGCGCATGCGGGGCTCTTCTTGATGGGGACGTTTCATTTCCCTGATCTGATTTCAATGCGTCATTGCTTTTCATTTCCAATGCTCTCCTCTTTTTCCCGGGTTTTGAGAATATTTCCACCATGCACAACATTTTTTGTGCATAGCATTAAATGCTCCCCTTATAACCTGAAACCATGCCTTTCTTCCTTTCCTCACAGAGAAACCCTTAAGGTGATCATATTTGAGAAACCGATCAATTGCTATGGCTTGCAATCGTCCCGACGCTCGTCGGCAACTATGGGAGGTGCCCATTGAGGAGATAATCCCTCGCTTCACTGGGCGGCTGGAAGATCTCCTCCTCACTGACGCTCAATGTGACGCGGTGATGTATGAGCTTCTGACTCGTCGGGGCTCTCCTCTTCCCATGGGCTCCATTTGGCTCCGGATGATCTTTCTGTCTATGCTTGCCGATATACCCCCTCATCCGGCGGAGATGACTTCGGCGATCCTTGACGCGGCGGAAGACAAGCTCGAATGCTTTCACGAGGCTTGTCTAATACTCAAGCTCAGAAGGATCATTCAGTTCATATACTGAGACGGATAAGGGCCCGACGGGCCGTCATGTCCGCTTTCGCTGATGAGCACGGCGCCAACCGATGGGGAGTGACTTGATTGATACGAATTCTCGGTGTGTATGTAGAAAGTGTGTAGAAATCACAACCAAAAATATTTGACCGCAATCAATAACGGTGTCGATTGTAGCGTGTTAGCGAGTACGGATCGTCCACAGGGAAAGTGAGATCCGTTCGTATTTCGAATTAAATGAATCGAAAATTTAAAGAAAAGAGAAAAGACAATTCATGATTTATAGAATTGAAGTTCAAGAATTAGTAAAATTTAGGTCTAAATCAAGAAAACATTAAAATCAAGAATTGAGAATTTATGATTTCCAAACCAAATATCAAGATTCGAAGTGAGGCTCGTAGGAATCGATTGAACCTTTAGATGTGATGAAATCTAATGATTACATACTCTTATCCATCGAAGAATTGATGCTAGATCGATGACGATTTATCGAGGTTTAAGGATCTTGCAAAGAAACTGGGGTTTCCTCATCTCATCCTTTGTCCTTTCGATGAATCTCATTCACAAGCTAGCTTCTAGTAAATCAAATAATCGATCGTTGATCTCTAGTTCCGAGCGAAAATAATCAAGAAAGCATTTCGCATCGAAACTAGATCGTCGACCATTCGATTTTCAAGAATTTACAAACTCGTAGGACTTAAGAATTGTAAAAGAATCTAAATCATCATCATCTATTGATCGTCTCGACTCCTTCACGAGCGGAGTTTTACTCAAACATTATCATAAAGAGCACATTCAAGAATCTAGATTGAATCATAATGCTTGAATTAAAAAAGATAAGCAAGATATAGAATTTTCACCTTTATTTATCAACAATTTCATTACAAATCTCTCGAAATCTATAAGAGTAAGAAACTTGATCGTCGATTTTGGCTTCGCTCGGCTCCTTGAGTCGCGGATCTCCTTGGATCACTTGCTCCGATGAAGTCCGGCGTCGCTTTCTAAAAGATCGAAGGCTTCATACTTGATTTGGTACTCGAAATTCTTGATCTTGGCTTTGGAATTGGAATTAGGGTTAGGGTTTGGAGTTACAAGTTATGTCACTCAACTTGTGTTGGGGTTGAAGATTGAATTCTTGAACAACCTTAGAAGTGAAGCCTTAGGGTCCCTTTTATATCCTTAAGAATGGTTAGCTTCCTTTGTAAGGTTGGATTAGCTTAGCTTCCCTTGTAAGCTTGGTAGTTAGGAGGAAGGTTCTAGAGTTAGTTAGTTAGGGTTAGCTTCCTTCATAAGCTTGGAGGTTAGGGAGAAGCTTCTAGGCTTTGAGGTAGTTACTTGGCTTGTTTTGGAAGCTTTGGAAGTTTAGCTTGAATAAGGAGCTTGCTGATCTGGCAGAAGACTCTGGAGAATTCTGGAAATTGTCATAGCTTGCTGAAGTGTAGGCATTGAGTGAAGAATAATGCTGCAGAGCTTTTCTGATGACGTGGCAATACGGCCGCGGATCCACGGCGCGTGCCTGCTCCGGCCGCGGATCCGCGGTCACGTGAGGGCTTCAGTGGATTAATTTTCCAGAGCTGCTTCCTTTTGACTTAATGGTATTTTTCTGATATGTTGAATTTTATATTTCTTTCTGTATCAATGCCAGATCAAAAATCTTAGACTTGGCGCATCTTTTATCAGCACTTTGACAATTTTGGCTCGGTTCCTGGAATTTCCTGCACAGATCTTTGAAACAAGTGTTGCGCTATACAAGGATGATGCGATGCCATGATAAACACTCAATTTCCCTCGAAATGTCAGTTTTAAGGTATAACACAAGTAATTCGGTATTTTACTGGTGTTTTGCTAATATGTGCTATACTTAACCTGAATACCTTTAGATGAATGCAAATGATAGGGAAATTGACATGTTAAAAATACATTATTTTCGACTGATCAAATTCCCCCAAACTTATTTTCGGTCGTCTCGAGCGAATTGTTTTATTAAAAAGAGAAGGAGAAAATAAAGAAAGAGAAAAACTAACTAGCACACTTTCGTAGGCAACACGATTGCACTGAGCACGTGCAACAAGCCTTTAAACCTCTAGGTGTCCCTAGTAGGAGGAGTGTTGTCTCCTGAGGGTTTTCAGTGGATTGCACCCACAAAATCCAATAATAAAAGGAAGACCGTGAACATTGCATTTAAAGATAAGAATTGTAAAAGAAAGACTTTGAAAATTAGAGTTTCCAACTATGCTAGCTTTTCGGTTGTCATGAGCCCTATCTTAATAGTCATGAAAAGATGTCAGAAATCACATCATCCCTCAATAAAACATCGTCTTTATTCTTCATTCCTATCTTTCTTCCAAACATCGATCATATCACCCTACGTGTGTGTAATATACATCCCTACAACCGAAGAATTCAATTCAAGCTATCATACTCTTGTCCATCTACCTCAGTACTTTTTAATTAATGAATATTTAGATGAATTTTCTCACACACTTTCATGCGGCCGTTAATACTTCTTGAGCTACTAACCGACCGATTACTCATGTGCTTGCTTATACGGTGTTTTTCCTCGTCTTGCACCACCTAAGGCTTAGCAGTGACTCCCAGACCAGTTGGTCTAAGGCACTAGGTGAAGAGGCACCCTCGCTATATTTTTTTTATTGCTGCCTTGGCGATAACAAAACCAGTGTTCATTTTTCTCACCAAATTTATATTTTATTCATTTTTTTATTTCCTTCATACTTTGGCTTTTAGACAAGAGCATTTCAAGGTATCCTCTACTATCCCGAGTTTCAAGACGTGTGTAAGTGCGAATAGTAGGGTATCAACGTCCAAAATGTTTGGCTTCCAGAATAGGAACTATTTTTCAGACTTATTTTTATCCTCAGATTAGCGACTTCCTTCATCTTACTAACCCTTAGGACAACGGCTCATAACTACTTATTACTAGTTCGTATAAGAAAACTTCTAATTTTCTTGGTTTTCTTAAATTTTTCAAATCTTTTGGATGTAATTTTTCACTATCTAATATTTTATTATCTTATTTATGTACAAAAATATTTTATTTTTTGAAATTTTTTTAAATTTTTATAGGTTTTCAAAATGTTTTGTGCTTATGCAAAGTATGATGCAAATGATGCGAAAATAAGCACAAACCTCCCCCAAACTTGTTTTCAACAGTGTCCTCACTGTTGCCATCTGCTAAATCTCGAAAAACCTGTATGCTTGGGAGGAAATTTATTAATGGAGGCAAAATATTTAAGTGAAGATCCTCCCCCAAACTTATTCTTTTCACTCACCTCCATTCAGAAGATGATACAGTAATTTACAGGACATGGAGGTGAGACGGAGAAATTTTAATCAAGATAAAGTGGCTCCTGTAAGAAAAGGAGCTCCTCCGTGGGGTCAGTGGAAAAATACGGCTTTAGTCTATGTCCATTCACTTTAAGAAATGTGCCGTTTTTAACATTTTCTACCTCAACTGCCCCGTGCGGGTATACAGACCGCACAACGAAAGGTCCCTTCCACCGAGATCGTAGCTTACCCGTGTGAAGGTGTAGTCATGAATCATAAAGAAGGACTTGTTGATCAGGTGTAAACGCTTTCCTCAAAATGTTTTTATCATGAAATACCTTAGTCCTATTCTTTAAAATTACAGCGTTATCATAAGTTTCATCGCGGAGTTCGCTTAGCTCATTTAATTGCAGCTTCCAAAAGTTGCAGGCTTGATTCAAGTCAAAGTTGATTTCTTTAATAGCCCATATTGCTTTGTGCTCAATCTTGACTGGCAAGTGACAAGCCTTCCCAAACACTAACCTATAAGGAGACATCCCTAGATCGGTTTTATACGCAGTTCGGAATGCCCAAAGAGCATCCGTCAATTTGGTCGACCAATCTTTACTACTCTTAGCAACAGTCTTCTCTAGAATTTGTTTGATCTGTTTATTCGAAATCTCAGCCTGCCCGCTCGTTTGGGGATGATAGGGTGTGGAAAGTTTGTGGTTGATTGCGTATTTCCGCATCAAAGTCTCGAAAGACCTGTTGCAGAAATGTGTCCCGTTATCGCTAATGATAGCGCGTGGGTGTCCAAATCACGAAAAGATATTTTCTTTTAAGAACTTAATGACAACCTTCTTGTCATTAGTGCGACATGGAATAGCTTTAACCCACTTTGAGACGTAATCAACTGCAAGCAGTATGTACAGATTCCAAAGGAGTTGGGAAAGAGACCCATAAAGTCAATGCCCCAAACATCGAAAATTTCAACCACTAAGATGGGTTGCTGTGGTATCTCATTTCTCCGGGAAATCCTACCCGTGTGTTGACACTGTGTATAGGTTTTGCAATGATCAAATGCGTCTTTGAACAAAGTCGGCCAATAAAAACCGCATTGCAAAACCTTTTCCGCCGTCTTTTTTGGACCGAAGTGACCCCCACATTCCTGATCATGACTAAAAGATAGAACACTCTTGAATTCCTCATTCGGGACATACCGGCGAATGATCTGGTCAGGACAATACTTAAACAGATAGGGTTCATCCTAGTAAAAGTGTTTTACTTGGGATAGAAAACGGTGTTTGTCCTGTTTTGACCAATCACTGGGTATAAGTCCCGTGACAAGATAGTTCACTATATCCCTGAACCAAGGTTCATTGGATACGTTCAAGAGTTGTTCGTCTGGAAAAGAATCATTGATCGGCAGGTTTACAGGTAAAGAAGAGATGCATGAAAGATGGTCGACTACAACGTTGTTCAGTTGATAAAACTGCACATTTGTACTACATTTTTCCTACCATTTTCACATTAAAAAAGGACTTTATTATAATATATTATACATATGAGGGTTTATGTGTAAAAACATTATTTTCCATGTGTTAATATATTTTAATTAGTATTTGGTAGAAAAATGTATGCAAATAAATTCATTGACCTAATCCTAGTAGAACTAAGTCTACTAAATATTGTTTGAGTTGTTGTGCAGAAGATTTCCAAGTGTGCAGAATTTTTCAAAGACTAGAATCAAGCAAATCAAGTTGTTGAAGAAGACTTGCCTAATTAAGAAGCAAAACTTGGAGACCAAGTCTGGAAGCAACCGAGAGAAGATTTCTGAATTCTGAAGGTTCCAAGGATCGCCAAATGTCACAAGGACAGAGCACCCAAAATATGATGAGGAGATCTCCACTATTGGCCGCGGATCCGCGGCCATACCCCCCTTGGGCCACGGATCCGCGGCAATCTTGAGGAAATACAAAAGGAAATTTTCTAGGGTGAATCTTTATAGTTAGCTTCCATATTTAGAAGCAAGAGTTCTGGCTTTTGGACTATAAATATGGACCGAGAGCCTCTTGGAAAATTCATCAAGCCGACGCGATCACGAAGTCCAAGACGGCTCACGCATCCAGGCTGGTCATCAACGGTTCATCTACCTTCTTAGAAGAGATCGAGAAGCAAACTAGGTTTTTGTAATCATTTTCCAAGGAATCAAGGTATACTTGATCTTGTTGATTAATAAAGGTAGTTTATTGCATTTTATTTTCTTCATGATTTCTATCTCTTCTTATCCCAACATGTGTGAGTAATTCTCCGCTTGTTAGGGTTCGTGGGATTAGGAAAGGCTAATGGACGATGAACATCCCTAAACCCTTTTTAAGTCCTGTAAAGTTTATGAACTTTATCAAAAGAAACATTAATATCTTAATCGGGCGCGCTAACAATTCTTTGTTAGTCCCGACCGCGATTAGAGATTAGATTAATTATTGTTTTGGTAAAGGCTAGATATGAACGGAGTTCCGTGTCGAGATAAGGGTTAAGAGTGGGATTCCTTTTCCCTCCAGAAACCTTAATCTACACGCATCACCGTCGTTCTAGTTTTAAATCTATTAAAGGATAAAAATGGTGACTTTTAATTAATCGTTCATAACTACTAAATCCTAACGAACCCTACAAGCCCTCTTATTATATTAACTACATCTTTAAAATAATCTAGATCTATATTTTTGCATTCTTGCTTAACGTAGATCTAGAAACTTTTCACAAAATTATTTATTTCTCCTCTCTTTTTCAACACATCTAAAGTAAGAGTAAAAAGTTCCACGTTTCCCAGAGGACGACCCGTATTCATCTCGGTCTAGCTACGCGCGACACCGTTATTGATTGCGGTTAACTATAAACACTTTTTTGAACCAATCAAATGGCGCCGTTGCCGGGGATACGTGCGTAATTTTTATTTTTACTATTTGTGTTGGATTCTTAGACAAGTCATATCATTATTAACACAAAACTGCAAATTGCATATTTAACGATTTGTTGCGTGAATTTTTTGCAAGGAGATCTGGAGTCACAGAATTGAGGAAAACAGGAAACAGAGACATTTTTAGAGATCCAGAGGAGCACAGAAGGCTATACAAAAAAATTCATCAAGTGATCCCTCTGCCACGCGGCGGAACCGCGGCAAAAGTACCCTTCCTGCGGCGGAAACGCGGCTGTTTAGAGGAGTTAGGGCTACAGAACTCTCTGGTAAGATTCTCAACTCCTTCTCTCCCCCCTCAAATCCAATAAAATCTATTTTCTGCAGGATTCTTTGCAAAATTGCGCCGCTCAAAAATCTTTTTGCAAAAGTTTTGTGATTGGTTTTGTTTTGCATATTTAATACGGACTTTAAGAGGCAAAGACCAAATCAAGATTAGGTGGGGATTTCATCACCCTTCCTAAGCCCCACAAATCACAAACTGAGCATATAGATCAACCCTTCATTAATTTAAAAAATATCTAAACCAGACTCTAAGGACTGTCGCGCTCAATAAGGACAGAGGAAGGTCGTGGGTAATCTATCGTTTATCCGCATTACTTTTGTAGTGCCTAGGCAAGTGTGACAAAGGCTTGTGGTTTTTAATTAGGCCCACTACCGTGGTTCCTTCCCACTTACCTGGCACTTACCTGGCTACAAGGGTAGTACGGAGGCGGTAGAGAATTGATCCTGCGGCTTGTCCTTTGGAAGTCTAGGAGCGGTCTAGAGACTGGACCTAGGTGACCTTAGTTCTAGGGTTGCTTGTGCATTTTAGGGTGATTTGTCTTGAGTCCCATTTTTTTAAAAACAAACCAATTTTTTTCACACACACGCTGCCACTTGCACTAAACCCGCTTAGTGCATGCTCGGCTGGACACGGGATCCTAGTGCCCGTCTTGTCCGCGTTCCTGCTATCGACGCCGAAGTCGGTACTTCTTCATCTTCTTTTCCCCCACCACACACCACGACCGAGATGGACGGCACTCCATCAGAATATAACACCACGCTGCCACTGCCCGTAGGTGCGCAGAATCCACCGCGCATCTCTCTCCAAGAGAGATGCTATCCTATCCGTGGTCCTCTTCCCACTTGTCTATCTCTTCCACCAGCTAACGGGGATAATTTCGAAATTAAACCCCACTACATCAATCTGCTGCCCAAATTTCACGGGCTTGAGTCGGAAGACGCGTACGTTTTCATCACCAAATTCGAAAACGTATACGCAATGATGGGTACTTCACAATTGACTTTAGATGCTATGCGCTTACGTCTTCTCCCATTCACGCTGTGCGACTTGGCAGAAAAATGGTTTTATAATACTGCCGCACACTCTATCACTAATTGGGATGAATTTGTCATAGCATTTCTTAAGAAGTTTTACCCAAACTATAAGACTGCCCATATTAGGAGCGAGATTAACCAGTTCACCCAGCTTCCCAATGAACCATTTTGGAAGTGCTTTGAACGTTTCAAAGATCTGCTTGTCCAATACCCCCATCACGGAATACAAAGATGGGATTTATGTCGGATTATATATGAGGGCATTAATCCAGCGACAAAGCAGATGCTTGAAACAATGTGTCAATGCAATTTCATGTCTAAAGATGACGGTGAAGCGTGGAAATATCTGGAAGACCTTGCTGAACACACGTTGCAGTGGGAAAGCGTAAGACCACCTTCAACTAAGGGAGGTATTCACCAGCTCGATGTTTCTATCGCAGTAAAAGCCGAAATGGCAGCGATACAGAAGAAACTCGACGCTATCGAAAACAAGTTCTCATCATTCTCCCTAAATCAGGTCACGCTTCCTAAGACCGTCTGTGGTTGCTGTTCGGATCCTTCACACTTAACGGAAGAATTTCCTATGAATGCATCGTTTCAAGCTAATGCTGCTTTTCAGCAGCGACCTAGAAACGACCCTTATTCTTCCACGTACAATCAAGGATGAAGGAATCATCTTAATTTTGCTTGGAACCAAAAACAACAAAGCAATTATCAAAGACCTCCTCCACAGCAACCACAACCACAGAATCAGCCCCCCTTTCAGTCACAGAATTTCCAAAATCCGCCCAACATTTCTACACCACAAGTGGCCGGTACTGACAACTCACTTGCACAAATTTTGGATATGTTCATAAAACAATCCATGCAAATTTCGGCTGAGATGAGGTCTTCTATTGATACCATAACGAAAAACTCTGCCTCCCATGGTGAGAGTATTAAATCATTAGAAAACCAAATCGCACAGTTAAACGTCACAATGAGTGCGAGAGAGAAAGGGAAACTCCCATCTCAACCCCTACCGAATCCTGGCCATTCACAAAATCATAATGTGAATGCCGTTACTACGTTGAGATCGGGGAGAGTGCTGAATAACCGAGAGGGTGAGCAAATTGATGTTAGTGAAACATTTGATACCCCAGCTTCTTCTTCTTCTTCCCTTAATTCGTCTAGTCTTCCACCTTCACCCGAGCCTATTCTCCGTTTTCCCCAAGGCTCAAACCCTTTGCCCATTTCGCCAAATCTATCTAAGTCGATTCCCACTCTAGTTTTGGGATCGAATCCGCCCCCACAATCCTCTTCAATGTTGGACCAAACCCTTATTGATAAAGCACCTTATCCAAACAGGCTAAGAGGCAACAGACCAAGTCCACAAATGGAGAAGATTGTGGAAATTTTTAAGCAAGTTAACATAAGCATTCCTCTCCTAGATGCTATTCAACAAGTTCCGTCATATGCGAAAATCCTAAAGGACTTGTGCACTAGGAAGAGAAAAGTTCAAGTACCTAAAAATGTTTTCCTTGTGAGTAATGTGAGCACTACTTTTACACAACAACTACCCAAGAAACGAAAGGACCCCGGAAGTCCTACAATTTCAATTTCTATTGGGGGTAAAAATATCAATCGTGCTCTGCTCGATCTAGGTGCTAGTGTTAACTTGCTTCCGTATTCTGTTTATGAGCAATTAGGGATCGGAGAGTTAAAACCTGCGCATTGCACCCTTCAGATGGCCGATCGATCTATCACCCAACCAAGGGGTGAGCTAGAGGATGTGTTAATCAAAGTCGGGGAATTCATATTCCCTGTGGACTTTATCGTTATAGATGCACAACCTGTGGCAAACCCACGCAATCAAATTCCGGTGATACTCGGTCGACCCTTTTTGGCCACTTCCAACGCAGTAATCAATTGTAGAAACGGCTCTATGACCTTATCCTTTGGAAAGAAGTCAATTGAGCTTAACATTTACAAGTTGGGAAGTGAACCCTCCGAACCCTATGCTCATGTGTGTTCTGTCGAATTAATGGATGTCGACAGCAGCGAATTTGATCAACCTCATAATTCTGACTCTTTTCATATGTCGTTATTTGACACGGACTCTTCCACTGAGTTGTCCGGGTCAGCATCTAACACTGATGAGGACCTTTTTATAGAGTCGGACGATCACCCCATTTTTTCTGATGACATTATTCATCGGGGTATCGACGAAAGCTTTGAGGAAATTTTCGCTGATGAACTCGCATTTTTACAAGACACGGGTGTTGAGATGAATCAACTCCAAGACAAAGAAATTGGACCTCCACCCCTTCTTTTGGACAATCATGATAATGCGAGTAATCCATCATTACTATCACTGTGTCATCTCTCCAAATTGAGACGCAATCCTTTTCCATTACACCTCTTATCACCTCTCCATTTCTTCACGTCGAAAGGTGACATGTTCTTCCACCAACCTTGGTGCTTCATCGATAAAATTTTTGAATGGTTGGTGTTGACCTTCGGTCTTTGCAAAGCTTGGCATTGACCAATAACCTTGACCCCCTCGTGTGATTTTAAAAGATTAAAATTGTTTAACTCAAGTTTGGGGGGTGTGGTATATTTTGGCTCTTGAAAAGAAAATGATTTTTACAAATTTGTGAGCCTAAAATAAGTTTGGAGGAGGATTTTCACTTTCATATATTCTTGCCCCCATTAATAATTTCCTCCCAAGTCTACAGGTTTTTGAGCTTAACGGATGACATCAGTGAGGGCACTGCTGTAAACAGGTTTGGGGGAGGTTTGTGCTTATTTACACATCAATTTGCATCATATTTTGCATAAGCACAACATTTTCAAAAATTTTAAATTTTTTTTCTTTTATAACAAAAGAGTAGAAAGTGAAAAATTACATCCAAAAGATAGGAATAGTTTAAGAAAACTAAGAAAATTAGAAGTTTTCTTAAACGAACTAGTAATAAGTAGTTATGAGCTGTTGTCCCAAGGGTTAGTAAGATGAAGGAAGTCACTAATCTGAGGATAAAAATAAGTCTGAAAAATAGTTTCTATTCTGAAAGCCGAACATTTGAATCTTGATACCCTACTATATGCACTTACACACGTCTTGAAACTCGGGATAGTAGATGATACCTTGAAATGCTCTTGTCTAAAAGCCAAAGTATGAAGGAAATGAAAAAAAAAAATGAAGAAAATATAAAAATGGTGAAAGAAAAAAAATGAACACTGATTTTGTATCGCCAAGGCAGCAATAAAAAAATATAGCGAGGGTGCCTCTTCACCTAGTGCCCTAAGGCCAACTGGTCTGGGAGTCACTGCTAAGCCTTAGGTGGTGCAAGACGAGGAAAATATTATCACCTAATCAGCAAGCACACGAGTAATCGGTCTGTTAGTACCTCAAGAAGTATTAACGGTCGCATGAAAATGTGTGAGCAAATCTTAATATTCATCAGAATAAAAAGTACTAAGGTAGATGGACAAGAGTATGATAGCTTGAATTGAATTCTCCGAGTGTAGGGATGTTCTTTACACACACGTGGGGTTATATGATCAATGTTTGGATGAAAGGTAGGAATGAAGAATAAAGACGATGTTTTATTGAGGGATGATGTGATTTCTAACATTTTTTCATGACTATTAAGATAGGGCTCATGACAACTGAAAAGCTAGTATAGTTGGAAACTCTTATTTCAAAGTCTTTCTTTTATGGTTCCTATCTTTATATGTAAATTTGACCATCTTTCTTTTGTTATAGGATTTTGTGGGTGTAATCCACTGAAAACCCTCAGGAGACAACACTCCTCCTACTAGGGACACTTAGACGTTTAACGGCTTGTTGCACGTGCTCAGTGCAATCGTGTTGCCTACGAAAGTGTGCTTAATTTTCTCCATTCTTTTTCTCCTCTTGAATAAACTAGTTTGCTCGGGACGATTGTTCACACCAGAATATTGCATTATTATATTCCCCATTCTTATTCGTTTAATAAATAAACAGGTGCTTTTGACGCATGTCTGCTACATATTACAGGTTACAGGTTCTTGGATCTAAAACAGTGAAAACAATGAAAAGACAATGCAAAAGTAAGACTACGAATGATAAATGGTGAAATCTTGATCGCGTCTACATGTTGAGGAACAATGAACGACAGTTCACCGAGTATAAAGGCAGCGACACGAAGAAACAGTAAAGGTCCACTACAATATTCACCAGAAAGATCTGGAAGAGAACGAGAAAACAATCTACAAAAAGACCTGAAGAAACAGGAAGTACAAGTCATAAGAAGCCATCACAAGAAAGCACATGAACCAATTCTACTTTTTGGCCGCGGAACCGCGGCCAAACCAGGCCTTGGTCCGCGGTTCCACAGCGGGCTTAAGGCTAGTCAACCTAGGGCTATTTTTGTAAATTTAGACATGCGGTTCAAGATGTAACCTAGGGTTTCTATTTCCTATAAATAGAACTCTAATCATTGTAATTCTTATGCCTCCTTTTAATAATAAATTTCAGATCTCTTTTTGGAGAGCATCGGTGTTTCCTTTCCATTCAGAAATTCAGATCTGACAACCCTGCATGGATGATTGGAGGGATGCATTTGTAAGTAGATTTAATTTCTCGCCCTAGTGTAGATTTTAATTCTTTGACCTAGGTAGATTTAATTTCATGCCCTAGGAACTTGTTTAGGGTTTAGCTTTGGGGAAGGATTTTGAGAGATGAGATCTCTCATCCCTTTCTTACCCACCAAATATTTACAATAGGACTCCATGCATACACGCACATACCGCGCCCTATGGCATCCTACCCTTCGAGGTAACGATGACACCGTAGTGTAAAGGCCCGGTTGCGCGCGTTTTCCATGGAGGTTAGGGTAAGGATCTCTAAAGGAAGGACAAAACCTAGAGGAAGGAACACCTTCCCGAATGGATCTAATCCCCTTTATTGATAATTACCATAACTCCTCATAGATCTTCATTCGGGTATAGAAAGCGTTGAGATTTACCTGCATTTCCAAACCATCCCTAAACCTAACCCTAGCAAGAATAGATCTAGATAATTGCCCTAGGTTAATTAGGTTTTTAGATTTAATAACAACTCCGAACACCCTTCGGAATTAACTCGTAAGAACGAATCGAAGATTCACAACATCCCTGTGGACCGACCCGTACTCACCGGCTAGCTGCAAAGCGACGCCGTTCTTGATTGCGGTTATAAATATTTTTGATCTATCTTTTAGAAAGCGCAAGCATGCTAAATCAATTCAAATCAAATGGCGCCGTTGCCGGGGATGGCGTAGAAATTTCCTTTTCGCAATTTCGGGTTAATCAGAAAATAAAAAAAAATCATAAAAATCTGAAAAACCCCAAAAATTATAAAAATATATCAATTGTTATTTTTGGAAAGGATACTTTGTTGTTTTAATTTTGCAGGATAAACGAAAATCGGATCTGGAAATTTCCAGAAAGCAAAACAGAAAAGAGAAGATCAGAACAGAGGAGAATTTCAGAAACAGAACAACAGAAAAATTCTCGAGACGTGAACCGCCCACTAGACCGTGAATCCGCGGCAAAAATCGCCTTCTGCCGCCTTTCCGCCGCGCTCTGGAGAGATCTCGGGATCTGCGCCGCTTCAGCAGCCGCGCTTCCGCCGCGCCAAGCCGCCTACGACCGCGATTCCGCGGCTATCTAGTGTCTTCAGCGCAGGAAATTTGCTCTGTAAGCTTCTCTGGTTCATCCTCTGTAATTTTTGAAATATATTTTCTGAAAAATACCTGCTGGATTTTGTGCACTTTAAAAATATATTCCCTTCTACATAACAATCTTGTGCAGGATTTTTGGGCCCCGCTTGAAATAAAATAGATTGCAAGTAATATTTTGCTGTTGCATATTTTGTGTTGAAAATCTTTTTGCAACAAATTTTTCCTAATAAAAAGAAAAAGAATAAAAAAAAGAATAAGGAAAATTTTGTAGAAACTTGCAAAGTTTTTTGGCCGCAAATATATCCTTGCACCATAAACTTTCTTTCTTTCCCCTCACTTACAACATAGGTACCCCACATAATAAATCATTAGCCGAACTTTGGTATCCCGAACCTAATTTTGCGTCGTATGTCAATTTATTCGGTCAATTTAAAGACGATCCTTCCTTGCCTAAAAAATCTTTGAAAGATCAAATAGAGGCGTCTAGGAGAAACAGTTTGACTTTTCAACCCAATTTGTGTCAACCAAGTCAACCTTTACCACCTACATATGTTGACACCACTTTTCCAAGTCCTGCTGTAACTTCTAAGCCGATGTCCATTACTGAGCATATTGCTCAATCTCGCAGTCGATCTTTCACCCCTCTCCACTCATCTAGTTCTAGGGATCCACACGACTTTTTACCTTTTTATCCACATGTTGACCCTACCCCTGTCTAATCACCCACTTCCTACCAGTCATACCCGACCTTCCCACCTTCACTAGACACCGTTTCGACACAGCCATTAGGGAGTTTTGCATATCCAAACCATTTCGAACCTTTCACCGAAACCCCCTCACCACCTAAGTCTAGTTTGGAAGAGTCGTTGGAAGCTTATATTGCAGCAACAAATAAAATGACTAGGAATGTGGAAGCGTCCGTGGCCGTCCTTATGCAACCTAGTGAACCGGTAGCTAGTTTCCCGCTAGCTCAAAATTTTTTAATGTATAAGGAGGCGGTTGGACAGAGTGAGAATGAGAGAAGATTTTCAAATCAAACCTACCCTTACCCAATTGAAGTCCACAACTCCTGTTTTCCATCGATTGTTCCAAATGATTCACCAGTTGAAAATAAAAATGAGTTGTATGATTTTGTAGTGTTTGATTTGCCAAATTGTGAGGAACCCCTTTCGAGTGAAACCGCACCTAATCCTTTCGATCTTTACACCTCCCATCTAGAACCTAAATCGATAGATATCCATGCTTTTGATGAGGTGTCTAAGGAAATTGATTTTCACTTGATTGAGGATATAGACTCCAGGAATATTTTGGATGATGAACCTGTCAATTTAATCGAGATTTTATGTTCAAATCATCATCCCGAGTTATTAAAGGTTTCTCCCAAATCTAATATGCGTCTTGAATTTGATGATAATGGCATGGATGAGTTGAATTTTGAGGAAAATTATAAGGATAATATTGAGGAGAGTTTTGAGGACAATATTGAGGTTGAACCATTTTTGTTTAATGTGTCGGATTTTCCAATTCAGCCTCCTGAACCTTTGACTGTTATATCACCCTCCCTCCTTCCTATCGTTCTGACCGAACAAGTGACCGTTACGCTTTCATCTCCTATACCAAGTTTGGCGTACCCATGTTTTCTTGCGAATCTTGAGGGATTTGACCCCATTTCCCGACGGGTTGATAGGTTAGCGCAATCGCTTATAACATATCGATCATTACATATTGCGCTAATTTATTCACTCGATTTACACCCTCAAGTTCGCGCGATCCTTCTTTCTCCTTTCCGCCCTTCTTTCCCCCCACCGAGATCATATTCTACCATTCTTCTTTCCACACGGTCTCGCGTGTTTCTCATTTCTTTCATCTCCATCCCATTCTTGCACCGACTATACATTTACCATGATAAGATTTTTGAATGGTTGGTGCTAACATTTGGCTTGTGTAAGGCCAAGCTTAAGTTTGGGGGGAACCTTGTGTATATATGTATATATATTTTTTGTTTTCTTTTTCTATAAAAAAAATTTAAAAAAAAATTTCAAAAAATAAAAAAATAAAAAAAAATTGTAAATAAATAAACAGGGGAGTGCCGACAATTTTGACCCCCTTGGTTTAGCATGACAGTGAGGACACTGTCAAGTTCGAGTTTGGGGGTATGCTCGGTACGTCTTCTTCCTTCGCATTCATTTGTACATATTTTTGCATTTGCATATTTATTTGAAAACCCATAAAAATTGAAAATTTCAAAAAATTATAAAAATTAATGTATTCAATTTTGGCTAATTGACTTGAGTTTGACAAATAGGTTAACTGGCTGGGAACAACTAGATCTTAGACTTAGTAAATTAAAAACCCTAAAAATAACATTCCTTAAAGTTTAATGGTAAAGACTATATGTCTTTGTATTTTATTTAGAAATAGGCAAATTTTGGTTTCACTTCTTGGGCTAAGTCGAAACAAGAGAAGAGTATTGATGTTCTTATTAGAGTATAAGTTTGAAAAATAGTTCCTAATTTAAGTCTAGATTCTGAAAACGTATACCCTACAATTTGTACAATCACTCACCTTGAAACTTGGAAAAGTAGAAGAGACCTTGAAATGCTCTTGTCTAAAGTCCTTAGTACGAAGAAAATAAAAGGAAAAAAAGTGTGAATAAAGAATAAAAAAAATGAACACTGGTTTTTGTGATTACTTAAGGCTGCAAAAATAGAAAAATATTTAGCGAGGGTGCTTCATCACCTAGTGCCTTAGACCAACTGGTTTGGGAGTCACTGCTAAAGCCTTGGGTGTTGCAAGACTAGGAATTACGCTTTAAAGTGCAAACATAACTTGTAATCGGTTGTTGGTACCTCAAGAAGTATTAACAGTCGCATGAAGGATGTGTAAGCAAAATTCAATTAAAAATTCACATACTAATAAGTACTTTGGGCAACGGACAAGGGTATGATTGCTTGATTTGAATTTCCAAGTGTAGGGGTGATTTATACACACACGTGGGGATATGTGATTGGAGTTTAGATAAGAGAAAGGAATGAAGAATAGAACTTGTGTCTTTAGTAGAGTTGATAGAAATTCCTAAGTGGAGATGGAACTTTAGAAAGAAAACTTAAGAGATGCCGAAAGCTAAGTAGGTCTGCATAACATATATAATCTTAAGTTAAATAATGAGGAAGTGTGAAGAATATGGGTGGATAAATTGCGGGTCGATGATAATAGAATTCTTAGTTAGAAAACCTAATCGGAGAACAAAAGTCAATGGGCCGAATTGATAGGATTTTGTGGGTGTAATCCGCTGAAAACCCTCAGGAGACAACACTCCTCCTACTAGGGACACCTAGAGGTTTAACGGCTTGTTGCACGTGCTCAGTGCAATCGCGTCTCCCTGCGAAAGTGTGGTTAGGTTAGGATTTTAGTGAATAAAAATAAGTTTGCTCGAGGACGAGCAAAAGATAAGTTTGGGGGTATTTGTTCACACCAGAATATTGCATTATTATATTCCCCATTCTTATTCGTTTAATAAATAAACAGGTGCTTTTGACGCATGTCTGCTACATATTACAGGTTACAGGTTCTTGGATCTAAAACAGCGAAAACAATGAAAAGACAATGCAAAAGTGAGACTACGAATGATAAATGGTGAAATCTTGATCGCGTCTACATGTTGAGGAACAATGAACGACAGTTCACCGAGTATAAAGGCAGCGACACGAAGAAACAGTAAAGGTCCACTACAATATTCACTGGAAAGATCTGGAAGAGAACGAGAAAACAATCTGCAAAAAGACCTGAAGAAACAGGAAGTACAAGTCATAAGAAGCCATCACAAGATAGCACATGAGCCAATTCTACTTTTTGGCTGCGGAACCGCGGCCAAACCAGGCCTTGGGCCGCGGTTCCGCGGCGGGCTTAAGGGAACAGTGGAATTAATTTTTACCAAATTGTGAGGCGGATTTTACTTGTCAACCTAGGGCTATTTTTGTAAATTTAGACATGCGGTTCAAGATGTAACCTAGAGTTTCTATTTCCTATAAATAGAACTCTAATCATTGTAATTCTTATGCCTCCTTTTAATAATAAATTTCAGATCTCTTTTTGGAGAGTATCGGTGTTTCTTTTCCATTCAAAAATTCAGATCTGACAACCCTGCATGGATGATTGGAGGGATGCATCTGTAAGTAGATTTAATTTCTCGTCCTAGTGTAGATTTTAATTCTTTGCCCTAGGTAGATTTAATTTCATGCCCTAGGAACTTGTTTAGGGTTTAGCTTTGGGGAAGGATTTTGAGAGATGAGATCTCTTATCCCCTTCTTACCCACCAAATATTTACAATAGGACTCCATGCATACACGCACATACCGCGCCCTATGGCATCCTACCCTTCGAGGTAACGATGACACCGTAGTGTAAAGGCCCGGTTGCGCGCGTTTTCCATGGAGGTTAGGGTAAGGATCTCTAAAGGAAGGACAAGAACCTAGAGGAAGGAACACCTTCCCGAATGGATCTAATCCCCTTTATTGATAATTACCATAACTCCTCATAGATCTTCATTCGGGTATAGAAAGCGTTGAGATTTACCTGCATTTCCAAACCATCCCTAAACCTAACCCTAGCAAGAATAGATCTAGATAATTGCCTTAGGTTAATTAGGTTTTTAGATTTAATAACAACTCCGAACACCATTCGGAATTAACTCGTAAGAACGAATCGGAGATTCACAACATCCATGTGGACCGTCCCGTACTCACCGGCTAGTTGCAAAGCGACGCCGTTCTTGATTGCGGTTACAAATATTTTTGATCTATCTTTTAGAAAGCGTAAGCACGCTAATTCATTCAATCAACGATCAAAGATAAGTTTGGGGGTATTTGTTCAGTTGATAAAACTGTACATTTGTACTACATTTTTCCTACCATTTTCATATTAAAAAAGGTCTTTATTATAATATATTATACATATGAGGGTTTATATGTAAAAACATTATTTTCCATGTGTTAATATATTTTAATTAGTATTTGGTAGAAAAATGTATGCAAATAAATTCATTGACCTAATCCTAGTAGAACTAAGTCTACTAAATATTATTTGAGTTGTTGTGCAAAAGATTTCCAAGTGTGCAGAATTTTTCAAAGACTAGAATCAAGCAAATCAAGTTGTTGAAGAAGACTTGCCTAATTAAGAAGCAAAACTTAGAGACCAAGTCTGGAAGCAACCGAGAGAAGATTTCTGAATTCTGAAGATTCCAAGGATCGCCAAATGTCACAAGGACAGAGCACCCAAAATATGATGAGGAGATCTCCACCATTGGCCGGGATCCGCGGCCATACACCCCTTGGGCCGCGGATCCTCGGCAATCTTGAGGAAATACAAAAGGAAATTTTCTAGGGTGAATCTTTATAGTTAGCTTCCATATTTAGAAGCAAGAGTTCTGGCTTTTGGACTATAAATATGGACCGAGAGTCTCTTGGAAAATTTATCAAGCCGACGCGATTATGAAGTCCAAGATGGCTCACGCATCCAGGCTGGTCATCAACGGTTCATCTACCTCCTTAGAAGAGATCGAGAAGCAAACTAGGTTTTTGTAATCATTTTCCAAGGAATCAAAGTGTACTTGATCTTGTTGATTAATAAAGGTAGTTTATTGCATTTTATTTTCTTCATAATTTCTATCTCTTCTTATCCCAACATGCGCGAGTAATTCTCCGCTTGTTAGGGTTCGTGGGATTAGGAAAGGCTAATGGACGATGAACATCCCTAAACCCTTTTTAAGTCCTATAAAGTTTATGAACTTTATCAAAAGAATCATTAACATCCTTATCGGGCGCGCTAACAATTCTTTGTTAGTCCCGACCGCGATTAGAGATTAGATTAATGATTGTTTTGATAAAGGCTAGATATGAACGGAGTTCCGTGTCGAGATAAGGGTTAAGAGTGAGATTCCTTTTCCCTCCAGAAACCCTAATATACACGCATCACCGTCGTTCTAGTTTTAAATCTATTAAAGGATAAAAAGGGTGACTTTAAATTAATCGTTCATAACTACTAAATCCTAACGAACCCTACAAGTCCTCTTATTATATTAACTACATCTTTAAAATAATCTAGATCTATATTTTTGCATTCTTGCTTAACGTAGATCTAGAAACTTTTCACAAAATTCTTTATTCCTCCTCTCTTTTTCAACACATCTAAAGTAAGAGTAAAAGGTTCCACGTTTCCCAGAGGACGACCCGTACTCATCTCGGTCTAGCTACGCGCGACACCGTTATTGATTGCGGTTAACTACAAACACACTCTTTCGTGTCAATCAAACGTTTTCACATCCTTTCTTATCTTTGATAACAAGATCAAATTCTTGTAATAGAAGGATCCAACGTATTAGCCTACCTTTAGCATCCTTCTTCACCAAAAGATGTTTCAAGGCGTAGTGGTCAGTGTACACAACTATTGGTGAGCCAATCAAGTAAGGCCTGAATTTTTCTAATGCAAATACAACCGCCAAAAGTTCTTTTTCGGTAGTTGTATAGTTAACTTGAGCATCGTTCAGGATCTTACTTACGTAATAGATCACGTGTGGCATCTTTTCAATGTGATGTCCTAAGACTGCACCAACTGCAAAATCTGATGCATTACACATAAGCTCAAAAGGGTGGTCCCAATCTGGAGACGATAGAATGGGGGCTGTAGTGAGGGAGTGTTTAAGTGAGTCGAATGCTGCCTCACAATCCGAGTCAAGGTGGAAGGTCATATCCTTGGCCAAGAGAAGAGTTAAGGGTCTAGCAATTTTGCTAAAATTCTTAATGAATCTCCTGTAAAAGCCTGCATGACCAAGAAATGATCGGATATCCTTGACGCTTTTGGGATGAGGAAGGTTTTGAATGACATCTATCTTAGCTCTGTCAATCTCAATGCCTTTTCTTGAAATAACATGTTCAATCACAATTCCCTCTTGGACCATGAAATGGCATTTTTCCCAATTCAAGGTTATGTTCTTCTCTTTGCAACGAGTAAGAACTGCGTCAAGATTCGATAGGCAGTCAGAAAAAGAGTCTCCAAAAATCGAGAAATCGTCCATGAAAATCTCCAAAAAATTCTCGACCATGTCCGAGAATATCCCCATCATACACCGCTGAAATGTAGCGGGAGCATTGCATAACCCAAAGGGCATGCGACTATAAGCAAAGGTACCAAAATGACAAGTAAATGTAGTTTTATCTTGATCCTTTTTGGCAATGGGGACCTGATTATATCCAGAGTATCCGTCCATAAAGCAATAATACTTACGTCCAGCTAAGCGTTCCAGTATTTGGTCAATGAAAGGTAGAGGAAAGTGGTCTTTCCTTGTAGCGGTATTGAGTTTTCTGTAATCAATATATACACGCCACCCAGTTTGGGCGCGTGTCTTAATTAACTCATTTGCCTCATTGGTAATAACAGTGATGCCAGATTTCTTAGGGACGACATGGATTGGACTCACCCATTGGCTATCGGAGATTGGGTAAATAATACCATTGTCAAGGCATTTGACGATCTCTTTCTTCACCGGATCCTTCATGACGGGGTTCAACCGTCTCTGTGGTTCTCGGGTTGGTTTGGCATCATCCATCAAGTGTATATGATGTTCTACAATCAAGGGACTAATCCCTTTGATGTCCGCCATAGTCCAACCAAATGCCTGCCTATTTGATCTCAATACCGTCAAAAGTGCATTCTCTTGCTCTGATACTAGAGAAGCGGATATGATAACCGGTAAAGACTCATTCTCACCTAAATATGCATATTTAAGATAAGAAGGTAAAAGTTTGAGATCTAATGCTGGCGGAGAAATAATAGAAGGTAGGATCATCGAATGATTTTCGGAGTCACAAAGAAACTCATAGCCTGCATAAGATACAGAATCGGATGGTGATGAGTCAGGAGTGTCGGACTCAAGCGTTGAAAATGTGTCCTCACTAAGATGTGCAAAATAAAACATTGATGTGGTAGTGTCGTCGAGATCTTCAAAGCAAAGCTCATCAACTCCGCAACTTTCGGGAGCAATCTCGTGGACAAAGCACACATCAAGTATATGAGCAGAGGGTTCAGATGGCTGACTTCCAATTTTATAGATGTTCAGTTCAATTGTCATATTTCCAAATGATAAGTTCATTGAACCGTTTCTACAGTTAATAACAACATTGGAAGTGGCAAGGAATGGTCGACCCAAAATCACCGGAATTTGACTTCGTGGGTTTGCTACAGGTTGTGTATCGAGAACAATGAAGTCCACAGGGAATACAAATTCCCCGATTTTTATCAACACATCCTCTAGTTCACCCCTAGGTTTGGTGATTGAACGGTCTGCCATTTGGAGAGTGCAGTGAGCTGGTTTTAACTCTCCAATCCCTAGCTGCTCATAAACAGAGTATGGAAGTAGGTTAACACTTGCACCTAGGTCTAAAAGAGCACGGTTGATGTTTTTACCCCCAATAGAAATCGATATCGTAGGACATCCTGGGTCCTTACGTTTCTTTGGTAGCTGTGGGATAAAAGCAGTACTAACATTATTAGACATGAGGACCTTCTTTGGCACTTGAGTCTTCCTCTTCCTAATGCACAAGTCTTTAAGAATTTTCGCATAAGCGGGGACTTGTTGAATAGCATCTAGGAGAGGGATGTTGATGTTAACCTGTTTGAACATTTCCATAATCTTTTCCATATGTGGACTCGATTTGTTAGCCCTTAACCGATTAGGATAAGGAGCTTTAGCAATAAGCGCTGGGTCCATCTTAAGAGAAGGTGGTGTGTGTAGATGTGATCCCAGAATAGGAGTGGGGATCGTCTTTGGTGGACTAGAAGAGAGTTGCTGAGGTAACGAGCCTTGTGGGAAACGGAGAATAAGCTCGTGAGAAGACGGTGGGGTAGAAGAACAAGGATCAAAAGTAGAAGTGTATGTATGAGGAAAGGTCTCAGCCGGGGTGTTATTGATAGATTTCTCAGTATCATCAATCTCTTCCCAACATGATTATTCAGCACTCTTCCTGATCTCAACGTTGTGATGGCATTTACATTGTAATGCCCAGGATTTGGTAGGGGTTGAGACGGATGTTTCCCTCTTTCTCTCACACTCATTTCGGCTTTTAGTCGTGCAATTTCTTCTTCCATCGATTTTAAACTCTGAGCCTGGAGGTCAGAGTTTTTCTCAAATTTATCGAGGGAATACTTAACTTCAACCAACATTCGTTTCATGTACGTTTCAAAAGTTCGTTAGAGTGAAGCAGAGATATCAGTACCAGTCAACTGTGCAGGTGCATGTGTGTTGACTGGATCTTGAAAATTTTGTGATTGGTAGGGGTGCTGAGTCAGGTGAAATGGTTGCTGTTGTGGTGGAAGATCCCTTTGGAAATTATTTTGGTTTGGAACCGTGTTTTGATTCTGTGATTGGTTCCAAGCAAAATTAGGGTGATTCCTCCAACCCTGATTATATGTGGAAGAATAAGGATCGTTTCTAGGTCTTTGAAATGCGGCATTGGTATGCTCATGACCTTGAAACGGACATTCTTCCGTCAAGTGAGAAGGATCAGAACAGCATCCACATACAGTTTTAGAGAGTGACATTTGATTTAGGGCGGCAGCTAAAAATTTGTTTTCCATAGTCTCGAGTTTCTTGTGTATAGCTGAAATGTCAGCTCTAGCTCCTATGGAAACATCCGATTGGTTATTGCCACCCCTAAACGGTGGACTCTCCCGCTGTAAAGATTTTTCTACGAAATCTTCTAAGTATTTCCAAGCTTCCCTATCATCTTTGGTCATAAAATTTCCTTGACACATGTTTTTAAGGCTCTGTTTAGTGGTAGGGTTACTGCCCTCATATATGATTCGGCACAGTTCCCATCTCGAGATTCGGTGATGTGGACATTGAACCAACAGATCCTTGAAGCGGTCAAGACATTTTGAAAATGGTTCATTTGGAAGCTGGGTGAATTGATTTATTTCGCTAAGGACTCGAGCTGTCTTGTGATTAGGGTAGAATTTCTTAAGGAATGCTGCAATGAATTCTTCCCAATTCGTAATGGAATGTGGGGTAGTGTTATACAGCCACTTCTCGGCTATATCGCACAAGGTAAATGGAAGAAGACGTAGACGCATCGCATCCACAGAAAGTTGTGACGTACCCATCATTGCGCATACATTTTCAAATTTGGTAATAAAGACATATGAGTCTTCAGTCTCGAGACCGTGATATTTGGGTAGAAGGTTGATGTATTGGGGTTTAATCTCAAAATTATCCCCGTTGGCTGGTGGAATGGATAAGCTGGTTGAAAGAGGACCTCGCATAGGATAGCACCTCTCTTGGAGAGAGATGCGGGGTGGATTCTGCGCACCAACGGATGGCGGCAGATTAGTGGTAAAGAAGTTCGATGGAGAAGGATCCATCGATGTGGGTGTGGTGGTGGGTAAAGAAGAAGTAAATATAGAAATACCGACTTCGGAGTCGATCGGGGGTACCCGGACTAAACGGGCACTAGAATCCCGTGTCCAGCCTATCTTGCACTAAAGGGTTTAGTACAAGTGGCAGCGTGAATATAATTAGAGGAAATGAATGTGTGATTGGTGTTTGTTTTGAAAAATATACGGATTTTTGAAAAATATACGGATTTTTGAAAAAATGATGCAAATCACAACAAATGCAACAAGCAACCCTAAGTCTAATGGTCACCTAGGTCAAGGCTCTAGACCGCTCCTAACTGCCAAAAGACAAGTCGCTGGATCAATCCTCCACTGCCTCTTTGTCCCTCCTGTGGCCAGGTAAGTGGGAGGTTCTCCACTACGTAAGTAGTAGGCCTAATTAAGTAACCACTTGCCTTAGACACACTTGCCTTAGACACCACAAAAGAAACGCGGATAAGCAATGAATTACCCACGGCCTTCTCTTGTCCTAAATGAGCGCGACGGTCCTTAGAGTCATGTCTAGATCTCTTTTAGTTAATGAGGGTAATGCGGATGCAATTTTGTGATTTTTGGGGCTTAGGAAGGGTAATGAACTCCCCACCTAATCTGGATTTGGCCTTGCCCCTTAAATTCCGTATTAATATGCAAACAACCAAAAATCAAAAACACGCACAATTTTTATTGCTTTTTGCGGCGCTGCAAATTTTGTAAAGAAACCTGCAGCAAATTGTTAATTGGAGCAGATTGAGAAGGAGATAAGAATGTAAGAATTCACCTGAGAAAAAAATGGTACAGAGAGGCTACAGTTCAACCGAGGTTCCGCCGCAACAACAGCCTTAAACCGTGGATCCGCGGCTCTTTTCACTGTTCACTGCACAAAAATTTCACAGCAACCCTCTGTTCACTCCCTCAGCTCTCTGGAATTTTCCAAATATTTTTCCAATTGCTCAGAAGACTCCAGATTTCCTTACACAAATCACAACGAATCGTTTAGTGTTTTGCGTGAATTTTGATCTCAAAATTATAATGGAATAAACTTTTCAACTCAAATTTCAAAAACGAACGAATTAGCGCACTATCCCCAGCAACGGCGCCATTTGATTGATACGAATTCTCGGTGTGTATGTAGAAAGTGTGTAGAAATCACAACTAAAAATATTTGACCACAATCAATAACGGTGTCGATTGTAGCGCGTTAGCGAGTGCGGATCGTCCACAGGGAAAGTGAGATCCGTTCGTATTTCGAATTAAATGAATCGAAAATTTAAAGAAAAGAGAAAAGACAATTCATGATTTATAGAATTGAAGTTCAAGAATTAGTAAAATTTAGGTCTAAATCAAGAAAACATTAAAATCAAGAATTGAGAATTTATGATTTCCAAACCAAATATCAAGATTCGAAGTGAGGCTCGTAGGAGTCGATTGAACCTTTAGATGTGATGAAATCTAATGATTACATACTCTTATCCATCGAAGAATTGATGCTAGATCGATGACGATTTATCGAGGTTTAAGGATCTTGCAAAGAAACTAGGGTTTCCTCATCTCATCTTTTGTCCTTTTGATGAATCTCATTCACAAGCTAGCTTCTAGTAAATCAAATAATCGATCGTTGATCTCTAGTTCCGAGCGAAAATAATCAAGAAAGCATTTCGCATCGAAATTAGATCGTCGACCATTTGATTTTCAAGAATTTACAAACTCGTAGGACTTAAGAATTGTAAAAGAATCTAAATCATCATCATCTATTGATCGTCTCGACTCCTTCACGAGCGGAGTTTTACTCAAACATTATCACAAAGAGCACATTCAAGAATCTAGATTGAATCATAATGCTTGAATTAAAAAGATAAGCAAGATATAGAATTGTCGCCTTTATTTATCAACAATTTCATTACAAATCTCTCGAAATCTACAAGAGTAAGAAACTTGATCGTCGATTTTGGCTTCGCTCGGCTCCTTGAGTCGCGGATCTCCTTGGATCACTTGCTCCGATGAAGTCCGGCGTCGCTTTCTAAAGGATCGAAGGTTTCATGCTTGATTTGGTACTCGAAATTCTTGATCTTGGCTTTTGAATTGGAATTAGGGTTAGGGTTTGGAGTTACAAGTTGTGTCACTCAACTTGTGTTGGGGTTGAAGATTGAACTCTTGAACAACCTTAGAAGTGAAGCCTTAGGGTCCCTTTTATAGCTTTAAGAATGGTTAGCTTCCTTTGTAAGCTTGGATTAGGTTAGCTTCCCTTGTAATCTTGGTAGTTAGGAGGAAGGTTCTAGAGTTAGTTAGTTAGGGTTAGCTTCCTTCATAAGCTTGGAGGTTAGGGAGAAGCTTCTATGCTTTGAGGTAGTTACTTGGCTTGTTTTGGAAGCTTGGAAGTTTAGCTTGAATAAGGAGCTTGCTGATCTGGCAGAAGACTCTAGAGAATTTTGGAAATTGTCATAGCTTGCTGAAGTGTAGGCATTGAGTGAAGAATAATGCTGCAGAGCTTTTCTGATGACGTGGCAATACGGCCGCGAATCCGCGGCGCGTGCCTGCTCCGGCCGCGGATCCGCGGTCACGTGAGGGCTTCAGTGGATGAATTTTCCAGTGCTGCTTCCTTTTGACTTAATGGTATTTTCTGATATGTTGAATTTTATATTTCTTTCTGTATCAATACCAGATCAAAAATATTAGACTTGGCACATCTTTTATCAGCACTTTGACAATTTTGGCTCGGTTCCTAGAATTTCCTGCACAGATCTTTGAAACAAGTGTTGCGCTATACAAGGATGATGCGATGCCATGATAAACACTCAATTTCCCTCGAAATGTCAGTTTTAAGGTATAACACAAGTAATTCGGTATTTTACGGTTGTTTTGCTAATATGTGCTATACTTAATCTGAATACCTTTAGATGAATGCAAATGATAGGGAAATTGACGTGTTAAAAATACATTATTTTCGACTGATCATAACCCCTCGCAAAAACCGTCGTTTTGACGTGCTGGAGAAGGCGGAGAGGGAGCTGGAAAATTTTGTGTTTTGCTTTGTTAACCTTTGTATTTCCGATCCCTTGTTTGGTGATCTCTTTCCTTTAGAGTAATATCAATATATTTTCTTTTATCATTAATCGTTGAATGTTCTCTGTTGGCTTTTTCTTCTTGATGTGTATTTGTACGTGCATCCCACCTGTGTACACGAGCTTCATATTTGACCCCCTGGGAATTTTCTTTAAGTACGAACGCGAGAACTTTCCTTGTTGCCAGAAAGAGAAAATAGCTTGTGCGTGTTTTAGATCAAGGATTGGCGTTGAGTGGAGGTATGTTTACATGATCTTGAGTGCACACGCCTTCCCTCAGAGGTCGTGGCTGCAAAGACGAGCTTGCGGGGGCTGATTGAATGGTGCGCCGCAAATCTACAATCATGTGAGAAGAGGCTCAATCAAAAAATTTCAGACAGGAAGCTGGCTTCAACTGCACTGGGGGAACTTCAAGCTGATCTTACGGCCAAGGCCACTCGGGCGTATGAACTTTGGCGGGTGCTTCAAGAAGCTATCAGGGAGGTGGTATCCATTGATAAAGCCGTCACTTTTACTCGCGAAATGGTCGAAGCTCATAAAATTACCGAAAAGGAGCTTGAAAGTCGGCTTGCCTCATACCAGGCTCAGCAGTCTCAAGCGGAGGCCCGTCTCTTAGCGATAATGAATCATGAGGCTGAGGCCCAGTGGAAAAAGGTTGAATTGGTAAATCTATTAAATCGTCCGCCGGCTTGAAGAATTGTATATTTTTTCTTTTATTCTTCTTTTGTACATACTCCTGAATGAGAGTATTTTTTTATTCTTTCATAGATTGTACTTTGTATCCATTTTGATTCATGAATAAAAGACATATTTTGCTTCATGGTGATGTGTCCCTTTTAGTAAATGCATTTTGTGGATAATCTATTATGATCTCCTTGTAGGACAGCGATGGCTTAGGAGTCAGGTTTCATATTTGCCTCCTAAGGCTTTCCAACATTATGAGCCGTGAGGGTCTCATAAAGGTATTTCTCCTTACGAGTCGTGAGGATCTCGTAAGTGTAATTTCTCCTTAAGAATCGTGAGGATTCCTAAGTGTATTTTCTCTTGAGAGTTGTAAGAATCTCACAAGAGAGTTTTTCTTGCTTACGAGTCGAGAGGACTCATAAGTGATTGTTTCCTTTCTTGTCGGAGTGGATCTGCAAAACAATGATGGCTTGGGAGATAGGGTTAAGATCTGCTACCTAAGATTTTTCAACTTTATGAGCCGTGAGGGTCTCATAAAGAATTTTCTCCCTACAGGTCGAGAGGATCCCGTAAGTGTATTTTCTCCTTAGGAATCGTGAGGATTCCTAAGGGCGTTTTCTCTTGAGAGTCGTAAGGATCTCAGAAGAGAATTTTCTTCCTTACAAGTCGAGAGGACCCGTAAGTGATTGATGAGTTGACTTGCTCCCGAATCAAAGAATTTCTTTGACGGGGAAGTCTAGGGTTGACTTTATCTGCATTTCACAGAGTCAGGGGTTGACTTTATCCGCATTTCACGGAGTCAGGATTTGCTCTGGGCATTTCCCACGGGGTGAGGATTGACATTAGCCGTGTTCTACGAGACCAGGATGTGCTCTGGGTGCTTCCCACGGGGTTAGAATTGACATTAGACGTGTTCCACAGGACCAGGATCCGCTCTGGACGCTTCCCACAGGGTCAGGATTGACATAAGCCGTGTTCCACGAGACCAGGATTTGCTCTGGATGCTTCCCACGGGGTCAGGATTGACATTAGCCGTGTTCTACAGGACCAAGATCCGCTCTGGACACTTCCCATGGGGTCAGGATTGACATAAGCCATGTTCCATGAGACCAGGATTTGCTCTGGGTGCTTCCCACGGGGTCAGGATTGACATTAGCCGTCTTCCACAGGACCAGGATCCACTCTGGACGCTTCCCACGGGGTCAAGATTGACATAAGCCATGTTCCACGAGACCAAGATTCGCTCTGGATGCTTCCCATGGGGTCAGGATTGACATAAGCCGTGTTCCACGAAACCAGGATTTGCTCTGGATGCTTCCCACGGGGTCAGGATTGACATAAGCCGTATTCCATAGGACCAGGTTCTACTCTGGACGCTTCCTACAGGGTTAGGATTGACATAAGCCGTGTTCCACGAGACCATGATTTGCTCTGGATGCTTCCCACGGGGTCAGGATTGACATAAGCCGTGTTCCACAGGACCAGGATCCGCTCTGGACTCTTCCCACAGGGTCAGGATTGACATAAGCCGTGTTCCACGAAACCAGGATTTGCTCTGGACGCTTCCCATGGGGTCAGGATTGACATAAGCCGTGTTCCACGAAACCAGGATTTTCTCTGGACGCTTCCCACGGGGTCAGGATTGACATTAGCCGTGTTCCACAGGACCAGGATCCGCTCTGGACGCTTCCCACGGGGTAAGGATTGACATAAGCCGTGTTCCACGAAACCAGGATTCGTTCTTGATGCTTCCCACAGGGTCAGGATTAACATAAGACGTGTTCCACAGGACCAGGATCCGCTCTGGACGCTTCCCACGGGGTCTGGATTGACATAAGCCGTGTTCTACGAAACCAGGATTTGCTCTGGACGCTTCCCACGGGGTCAGGATTGACATAAGCCGTGTTCCACAGGACCAGGATTTGCTCTCGACGCTTCCCACGGGGTCAGGATTGACATTAGCCGTGTTCCACAGGACCAGGAGGTGCTCTGGACGTTTCCCATGGGGTCAGGATTGATATAAGTCGTGTTCCACGAAACTAGGATTTACTCTGGATGCTCCCCATGGGGTCAGGATTGACATAAGCAGTGTTCCACAGAAACCAGGATTTTCTTTGGATACTTCCCACGGGGTCAAGATTGATATAAGCCATGATCCACAGGACCAGGATCCGCTCTGGACGCTTCCCACGGGGTCAGGATTGACATAAGCCATGTTCCACAGGACTAGGATTCGTTCTGGACGCTTCCTACGGGGTCAGGATTGACATAAGCCGTGTTCCACGAAACCAGGATTTGCTCTGGACGCTTCCCACGGGGTCAGGATTGACATAAGCCGTGTTCCACAGGACCAGGATTTGCTCTGGACGCTTCACACGGGGTCAGGATTGACATAGCCATGTTCCACAGGACCAGGATCCGCTCTTGACGCTTTCCACGGGGTCAGGATTGATATAAGCCGTGTTCCATAGGACCAGGAGGTGCTCTGGACGTTTCCCACGGGGTCAGGATTGACATAAGCCGTGTTCCACAGGAACAGGAAAGGTTGACTTTATCCGCATTTCACGGAGTCAGGAGTCGACTTTCGGTTGTCTGTGCACCGCCGAGTCATGGAACTGGGAATTGCTACAGTTCCGCTTTGCTGATGTTGCGTTTGTTGTAATGAGACGAATGTTGAGATGATCTTCAGGCTGTCTGTGAACCGTCGAGATTTGTCTTCTTTTTCTGATGGAGCGTGTTGGGAAGGTATGGTTCCCTCTTTGTTTGTGCCCCTAAATTGTATACAGGTGTAACGTTTTAAAAATAAATAAATAAATAAAATCCTTTTGGTGAATTTTCTGATAATCGGTAAAATAAACCGTATTTTCCGTAAAACTTGACCACAATTATTTTTCAATATAAATTTAAATACGCCTATTTTAACTAAATAATTACTAGTAAATGGTGTTTATTTAGTGACTTGTACATTTCTAGTTTACTATAATATTTTCCCTAAATTAATTAAATTAAAATATTAACATAAGCTTTAATTATACATTTAATTAGTGTAAATTACAAATTGAAATGGGTTAATATAAAATTTATGCACCTTGACACACTAAAACAAATGTAATATGTTGCTTTGAATTGAGTTGGAGTTGTCATGAGGTGTCTAGATAATTATAGAATGAGTTATTGGAAAAAAAATAAAGAAAATAAACTAATTAATTAAAGAGGTGATTATTTGGAAGTCTCCACACTCACCCACAAACCCTACACTCTATCTCTCTCTCCCTCACCCTATGTAGTCGAACCTTTAGCAGCCCCCCCCTTCCCATTTGGTTCATCACATTTGTCTTCTAGAATCTAGGTTTAAATTAAAAATGAAAAGAAATAAGTTAAATAAGAAATGTTTTAAAAGAAGAATAATTGGGGAACCTTTACATATCTCTACACACCTCACTCCCTCACTTTTCTCTCATCCTTGCTGCTGGCCGAACCAGGCCCCCCCCCCCCTTCCTAAATTTTTCCTTCTTCAATTTTTATTCAAAAAGTCTCCAAAATCAATCAAAAATCAATACCAATTTATCACAAATTCATCATTTATTCTTTATCCAATTTTCTTTGCTCCTAATTAGCTTGGAATTTGGAGCAAGAGATCCATCTTGGAGGTCAAGAAGCAAGTGTGATCTCAAATTTTAGAGGTATAAATTCTAAACCCATGTTTAATTTGTTGCTAATAACTTCAATCCAATAAAATTAGGAGTTTAATTATGGTGTTAATTCAAGATTTAAATTTCAAGATTAGGGTAATAAATCTAATTAGGGTTTTCATTCTTGGATATTGATCTTAATGTGTAGTTTAACATATTAGGTAACGTTAAACCTAATCTACTAGCAAATTTGTTAAGTGTTGCATTTAAATTGTCTTAATTAGGTTCTTTTGTAAACTAGATTTTTACAAAACATATAAATAGGTTCGATAAAATTCTAGTGAGAATGTTTATCAATTGTTCATGGTTTTAACGGGTAGATTAACATGTTAATTTAATGCAAAGGCTAATCTAGTTACTAGTTTCAAATTGTTAGTTGGAAATTGTGATAAATATGCTAATTTTTGCTAACTTGGTTTTTGGAAATGGACTAAATAATGGGAATTAAAATCTAATTATGGTTTTCATGATATTATTAACATTTTAGATTGTTGTTTAGCAACTTAGATCATGCAAACTTAGTTTAGTTGTTGATTTGTAAAATTTTGTTTAAAAAGTATTAAAATTTGTTATTTATGCAAACTAGAATTTTCAATTCAAAACAAATTGATGAGGATAAATAATAGGAATGGTTTATATATTCTAGTTATGATATTTAGTGAATATTATGGCCATTAGTTTCATTTAAACATCAAGTATTGAAGTAAAACGGTTAATTGATACTTTCTAGGTTTTTACGAAATAATACGATTTGATGAATTTTAAGGTTTTGATGATTTAAACCTTATTTATATCATAATTGGTGAGTTTTGGAACTACGATTTGTATGTTCGTGTTTTATATCGATCAATCGGCATTTGTACGCCGATGTCGGGGGTTTTTCGGTTCTTTTGCATGAGCGGGTCATAGGTTTTAACCTATGCGCGTTTCGTGCGCCGTTTTGGTTTTGTCCGTGATTCAGTTTACGATATTATATATGTTTGCGTATAGGTACCCCTCACGTGGACTTCGGACGAGGAAGAAGAGGAGGGCGACATCATCTTCGGTGGACAAGGACCAGGTGAGTAGATGTATATCTACGGAGGAAGTCGGGTGGATGGCACTTAGCACCCCCGCAAACGTAGAATAGGGATATTACTTAATATTATTAGAAAGTCGGACGTGACCTTAGATTCTTGGCGAGTAGGGTCCTATTTAGGACTTTAGGTTGGACTAGACTGATTTAGAAAGACTTAACCAGAGGGTAAATGCCTTGGAGGAAATTCATAGGTTTCAGGTAGACACACACACACACGCACACATACATTTGACATGGTGTATATGTATGTATATATATATATATATATGATTGTGTGTAGGTTTCTATATGTATGTGTGTGTGTGTGTGTGTGTATGTATCTATATATATATATATATATATATATATATATATATGTATGTATGTATGTATGTATATATATATATATGTATGTATGTATATATATATATATGTATGTATGTATATATATATATATACATATAACATATACACGTAATATGGGGAGGATATATGATATCTGGGAAAGAGTCAGTATGATTGGGTGTGATGCCGTGAGTTAAAAATATATGATCGAGTATGATATGCGATGTACCATGATATTAGTGGATCATTGGGAAATGAGAAAATGGATATCTATACATAAACGATAATAGGTGATGATGATATTGAGATATACGAGACTCTAAAATAGAACCCGGGCTATAATATGTGACTTAATCACGATATGATATATGTGACTTAATCACGATATGATATAGGTGACATGATATTTCTGAGGACCATCTGACGATGTATATTTACACAGACAATGATATATGTTTGATGATATTGGGATGTATACGATTATAGCACAGTACCCTGGATCATGATAATATTTGATGATGATATTATACAAATGATGGTGTACATAGGTGATAGTTGACCCGTACCCCGATTTTGGGATGACGTACGATGGATTTTACCCTACGAGGCATAGATGTGATGATTGATCCGCACTCTTGACTCGAGAAAGTCGTACTATGTACGTGACGCTATTAAGGTTGGATCATCGACTATTAGGGATATCGACTCAGACTTTAGGTGGATTCTTATTTCTTATCGACTAGTTTCTTTAGTTTAGTTCTTTAGTGAGTTAGATAGATACTAGTTTAGGCTCGAGTCATATAGTTTGCAGTTAGACATGTATATTCCAAATGAGTGGTTAATACACATTCACCTTTATATTCAGATTGTAATCATCACGTTGCATGTTCATACATATGTTTCTTTAGTTAATATGAAACTTTGCCTGTTAGGACACCAGCACCGTTACTGATGATGCGCATATTCCACGTACACTTATTTACTGGCTCACACACATCATCATCGGTAATTGCGATATCATGTACACTTTAGAACATATTATCTTTTATTGATAGAATCAGCTAAAGGCTAGATCAATATAATATTATGATTACTCTCACGTGCTAGTTTAGACATTGCATTTATTACTTAGACACCTCATGCATTCACATTTTCATGTTATCATGCAGTATTGTGGGGCTTATGCCGATACTCATTATTTACTTACTCATGATTTTGGGATTTTAGATTTTTATGAGATTTCTGGATTTTGGGAAAACCGCAAGAATATATATAAAAACTTCTTTCTCTCTCCCTCTCCTTTTAAAATACAAGTTGCGGTTTTCTCATGATGAATGTGTCGTCCACCATGAGATTTCATGTTTTCTGTTGGATTTCGAGACCCGATTCGAGGAGTGGATGAACCGTCTCGGGTACATGGTGGGCCCGGTATGGTACCTTGGAGAAAGAAGATCGAGTTGTAGACGATGAGCCTGGCAGGGGAAGACTACCTACCGTTGATGTCTGGCGCGGCGGATATCCAGAGGATACCGACCGTTGTCGTGAGATTTGATGATATGGACCGATACGGATTGACGGAGCCCGAGATATTGAGACTATGAGATATTGAAACTATGAGGTATTGAGACTTTGAGATTTACATGTTTTGTGTCGATGCTTGACACTGATTTCCATGGATTTCATTGATGTTTCAGATTACCATACAAATTTTACTATGATAAAAATTAATGATTTCTTATACAGATATATCCAGATTTCATGGTTGATTGTTTTACATTCATGGTGCATGCATACTCATACACATGTCATGTTACTACTTGAGGCACCAACACGAACACTGAGCATTGTACTTACGCACAGTTTATTACCCTGTCACTACTAGATGACTAGTGATATATCAAGTATATTATTATAACCTAGGACAGCGCCGTGCATGCGATTTCTACTCGCAGATGTCTTCTACTCACGAGTTGGAAACTCACCCCCGTTGTGCTAAATTTTTCTGACAGGTTTCAATGTACAGGTTTCCTTGGCAGCTTGCTGGCATATTCTTTCATTCAGGGTGATTTTCTCGGTAGGTTGGTCCACTTATATCAGGACCACCGTTGTACTTTTATTATTTCATTTGTATCTAGTAAGCTCCATCAACCAGACTTGTATTACTTGATAGTTTAGAAGACCAGTTGTTTTTATTTCGACTTTAGAGTCGAGCTTGTATTATTATGGTTTTCTGGTGGTTTGGGTTTTCGTTTGAGTTTTGTTCCTCGCCCTTCGGCGTTGTAAATTATATTGCTTGCGTGGTTGTGACCGCCAATTGGCGAAGAGCTAGCTCCCGCTTGGGGATGCCTTTTTATTGTTGCTTATGTATATATTCTTATTTGTACTCGTTTGGGGCCAGTTTTTACAAAGGAGACTCAACCGAAAATTTTGAGAAATTTGATGTTACTTTTAAACTTGTTTCCTTACACTTCTTATTTTAAAGGGTTTAGATTTCTGGGTTTCGGCTTACTTAGATTACGTTACGTCTTTAGACGTTTCGTAATTTAAGTGCCGGTCACGTTCCGTACTTTCAGGTCTTGACAAAGTTGGTATCAGAGTGCTAGGTTTAACCTTTGTCCGAGTCTAAGTTGACCTTGGTTGATGGAGTAGGTGACTTAGGTAGAGTGACGTACCGTGGGTATGATCTGCGGCATACTTACGATACGCTACTCTGCTTAAGAAACCTTAGGATGTACATTTCTTTGCATCATATTCTATTCATTCCTATGATCTATTTTCGTCAATGTCGGATGCCGGTTTCTGTTATCAAGGTCGCACGGGCAGAGGGAGCTGCGGCTCGAACGCGATGACCATTAGGGTATCGTTTATTCTTGAGGATCGAGGCACTGGTTAGCGTGCGGACGAAGGGTATTCACATGTCGTCCAGACGAAGTTAAAAGGTTCGAACGAATGTCAGAAACCCATTTTCCCAAGTTTAAGGTATTCGGAAGAACATGCAGGTACTTCTATGGACCCTTTAGATGAATGAAACCCTAACTCGACATAATGACCATGAGAACGCTAGTGAACCTTAGGGTTTGCGGCAGTTCCGTGGTGCCATTAGTGAGGCTTGGGTTTGCCCTTCTACGGCTGGTCCGCAGATGCTGAGGCATGTACCGGATATTTTTTAAACTGTACTTGAGTGTTGAGCTCTCGGGGAATTCTGGGGTTTTGATGAATTGATCGAAAAGTTTAACGTAGTCCTGATATCAGGTGAAGGGATAGATTACGTGGGAGACTCTCGATATGAATATAGCCGTTTGTAGCGCAGTCAGCACAGCTACGAAGAGATGAGTTCGAATTAGTCGACACCAGAGGAAAGAGACGCACATTGACGATAGTGTTTACGATTGCGATTTGGTAATTTGAATTCCATATTTCCGTTGTTTGGATTTTGGTATTTTAAGGATTTTGTTCTATGATTAGTATTTCCTATGTGTACATTCGTTACACTCGATTCGTGTTTCATATATCAGTTGTATTGATATTGTTTTGTGCATACCCAGTGCACTCGATTTGGTTTTATACATTTTGAGATATTGATTTGAGTTCGTGCATATGGGTTGCACATGATTTTGACGTATGCTCCGACATAGTTTTCATGCACTTTTCGTACTGTGATTTCGATTTTGATATTCGGTGTATGTTTTCGTGCACCATGTGCACTTGATTGAGATTCTTGTGCACACTTAGCGCACTTGATGCGATTTTTGCATACCAGATGCACTAAATCGCGGTTTTGTGCAGATTAGATGCACCTGATATTATTGTCGTGCACGCCCGTTGCACTTGACAGATGTTTTTGGTGCACACCCGTTGCACTCAGTTTTGCTTCTGTGCGTATTCATGGCATATGTAATTGACTTTGATTTTCGTGCGCACCGGACGCACGTAGTACCTCGTATACCGTGATTGAGATTGATTTCATTTTGAGTAATATGTTTTTCTAATCATTACTAATTGATTTAGTAACCAGGCGGGACGTGTATGTTAAATAAAAGATATATATTTATAGATATATTTTTTTTTTTAAAAAATAAACGTCCGCTACTTATGCCGTAACATGCGCATCGCACGGCGATTTTAAAAAGGGGTTTTGCATGCTTGTTTATTAAGATGTTTAGACGATTTTACTACGATGCGCACTATATATAAGTTATAGTTTTGATGTATATCATGTTGGTTTTCGTATTGGACTTTAATATTTTATTCTCACCATAACTCCAACGATTGCGTTATGTTTGGCGGAGTTTTGAATTTGAGTTAGGTACTCGTTTTTCATGCGCATGCATTGCGCTAAGATGTGTTTTATGTATTGATGATTTCGGAGCCCCGACGATTTGAGTGTTTTGGCTGAATGTTTTAGTATTTGGGGGGAGTTTTAATTTAAATTCGGGGACCGAATTTCTTTAAGGGGGGAAGACTGTAACGTTTTAAAAATAAATAAATAAATAATTAAATAAATAAAATCCTTTAAGTGAATTTTCTGATAATCGGTAAAATAAACCGTATTTTCCGTAAAACTTGACTACAATTATTTTTCAATATAAATTTAAATACGCCTATTTTAACTAAGTAATTACTAGTAAATGGTGTTTATTTAGTGACTTGTACATTTCTAGTTTACCACAATATTTTTCCTAATTAATTTAATTAAAATATTAACATAAGCTTTAATTATACATTTAATTAGTGTAAATTACAAATTGAAATGGGTTAATTTAAAATTTGTGCACCTTGACACACTAAAACAAATGTAATATGTTGCTTTGAATTGAGTTGGAGTTGTCATGAGGTTTCTAGATAATTATAGAATGAGTTATTGGAAAAAAAATAAAGAAAATAAACTAATTAATTAAAAGAGGTGATTATTTGGAAGTCTCCACACTCACCCACAAACACCACACACTCTCTCTCTCTCCCCCTCACCCTATGTGGCAGAACCCTTAGCAGCCCCCCCCCCTCCCTATTTGGTTCATCACATTTGTCTTCTAGAATCTAGGTTTAAATTAAAAATGAAAAGAAATAAGTTAAATAAGAAATGTTTTAAAAGAAGAATTATTGGGGAACCATCTACATATCTCTACACACCTCACTCCCTCACTTTTCTCTCATCCTTGCTGCTGGCCGAACCAGGTTCCCCCTTCCCAAAATTTTCCTTCTTCAATTTTTATTCAAAAAGTCTCCAAAATCAATCAAAAATTAATACCAATTTATCACAAATTCATCATTTATTCTTTATCCAATTTTCTTTGCTCCTAATTAGCTTGGAATTTGGAGCAAGAGATCCATCTTGGAGGTCAAGATGCAAGTGTGATCTCAAATTTTAGAGGTATAAATTCTAAACCCATGTTTAATTTGTTGCTAATTACTTCAATCCAATCAAATTAGGAGTTTAATTATGGTTTTAATTCAATATTTAAATTTCAAGATTAGGGTATTAAATCTAATTAAGGTTTTCATTCTTGGATATTGATCTTAATGTGTAGTTTAACATATTAGGTAATTTTAAACCTAATCTAGTAGCAAATTTGTTAAGTGTTGCATTTAAATTGTATTTATTAGGTTCTTTTGTAAACTAGATTTTTACAAAACAATAAATAGGTTAGATGCAAGTGTGATCTCAAATTTTAGAGGTATAAATTCTAAACCCATGTTTAATTTGTTGCTAATTACTTCAATCCAATCAAATTAGGAGTTTAATTATGGTTTTAATTCAAGATTTAAATTTCAAGATTAGGGTATTAAATCTAATTAGGGTTTTCATTCTTGGATATTGATCTTGATGTGTAGTTTAACATATTAGGTAATGTTAAACCTAATCTAGTATCAAATTTGTTAAGTGTTGCATTTAAATTTTCTTAATTAGGTTCTTTTGTAAACTAGATTTTTACAAAACATATAAATAGGTTAGATAAAATTCTAGTGAGAATGTTTATCAATTGTTCATGGTTTTAACGGGTAGATTAACGTGTTAATTTAATGCAAAGGCTAATCTAGTTACTAGTTTCAAATTGTTAGATGGAAATTTTGATAAATATGCTAATTTTTGACTTGGTTTTTGGAAATGGACTAAATAATGGGGATTAAAATCTAATTATGGTTTTCATGATATTATTAATTTTTTAGTTTGTTGTTTAGCAACTTAGATCATGCAAACTTAGTTTAGTTGTTGATTTGTAAAATTTTGCTTAAAAGGTATTAAAATTTGTTATTTTTGCAAACTAGAATTTTCAATTCAATACAAATTGATGAGGATAAATAATAGGAATGGTTTATATATTCTAGTTATGATATTTAGTGAATATTATGGCCATTAGTTTCGTTTAAATATCAAGTATTGAAGTAAAACGGTTAATTGATACTTTCTAGGTTTTTACGAAATAATACGATTTGATGAATTTTATGGTTTTGATGATTTAAACCTTATTTATATCACAATTGGTGAGTTTTGAAACTATGATTTGTACGTTCGTGTTTTATATCGATCAATCGGCGTTTGTACGCCGATATCGAGGGTTTTTCGGTTCTTTTGCATGAGCGGGTCATAGGTTTTAACCTTTGCGCGTTTCGTGCGCCGTTTTGGTTTTGTCTATGATTCAGTTTACCATATTATATATGTTTGCGTATAAGTACCCCTCACGTGGACTTCGGACGAGGAAGAAGAGGAGGGAGACATCGTCTTTGGCGGACAAGGACCAGATGAGTAGATGTATATCTACGGAGGAAGTCGGGTGGATGGCGCTTAGCACCCCCGCAAACGTAGAATAGGGATATTACTTACTGTTATTAGGTAATCGGACGTAACCTTAGATTCTTGGCGAGTAGGGTCCTATTTAGGACTTTAGGTTGGACTAGACTGATTTAGAAAGACTTAACCAGAGGGTAAATGCCTTGGAGGAAATTCATAGGTTTCAGGTAGACACACACACACACGCACACACATACATTTAAGTTGGTGTATATGTTATATGTATATATATATACACACACACATATAGAAACCTACACACAATCATATATATTTATATATATATATATATGATTGTGTGTAGGTTTCTATATGTGTGTGTGTGTGTGTGTGTGTGTGTATGTATATATATACACACACACACGTAATATGGGGAGGATATATGATATCTGGGGAAGAGTCAGTATGATTCGGCGTGATGCCGTGAGTTAAAGATATACGATCGAGTATGATATACGATGTACCATGATATTAGCGGATCGTTAGGAAATGAGAAAATGGATATCTATACATAAACGATAAAAGGTGATGATGACATTAAGATATACGAGACTCTAAAATAGAACCCGGACTGTAATATGTGACTTAATCACGATATGATATATGTGACTTAATCACGAGATGATATAGGTGACATGATATTTCTGAGGACCATCTGACGATGTATATTTACACAGACGATGATATATGTTTGATGATATTGGGATGTATGCGATTATAGCACAGTACCCTTGATCATGATAATATTTGATGATGATATTATACAAATGATGATGTACATAAGTGATAGTTGACCCGTACCCCGATTTTGAGATGCCGGACGTTGGATTTTACCGTACGAGGCATAGATGTGATAATTGATCCGCATGCTTGACTCGAGGAAGTCGTACTATGTACGTGACGCTATTGAGGCTGGATCGTCGACTATTAGGGATGTCGACTCAGACTTTAGGTGGATTCTTATTTCCTATCGACTAGTTTCTTTAGTTTAGTTCCTTAGTGAATTAGATAGATACTACTTTAGGCTCGAGTCATATAGTTTGCAGTTAAACATGTATATTCCAAATGAGTGGTTAATACACATTCACCTTTATATTCAGATTGTAATCATCACACTGCATGTTCATACATATGTTTCTTTAGTTAATATGAAACTCTGCCAGTTAGGACACCAGCACCATTACCGATGATGCGTTTATTCCACGTACACTTATTTGCCGGCTCACACACATCATCATCGGTAATTGCCATGTCACGTACGCTTTAGAACATATTATCTTTTATTGATAGAATCAGCTAAAGGCAAGATCAATATAATATTATGATTACTCTCATGTGCTAGTTTAGACATTGCATTTATTACTTAGACACCTCATGCATTCACATTTTCATGTTATCATGCAGTATTGTGGGGATTATGCCGATACTCATTATTTACTTACTCATGATTTTGGGATTTTAGATTTTTATGAGATTTCTGGGTTTTGGGAAAACCGCAAGAATATATATAAAAACTTCTTTCTCTCTCCTTCTCCTTTTAAAATACAAGTTGCGGTTTTCTCGTGATATATGTGTCGTTGTTCACACCAGAATATTTCTTTTACTACCGCCCATTCTTACGCTCGTTTGTTTATAAGTAGGTGCTTTTAATCCGTATTTGCTACATATTTACAGGCTACAGGTTCCTAGTCCAAAATAACGCAATTGATACAAAATCTCCACTGTTACGTCAAATTACAGAATATCTGTTGACAGCAAATAAAAGCCGGGTTCCGGTCATCCGTATCCGTCCAGTGCCGCGTACCGGTTCCAGAGACAAGACATATGACAGTGGTCATTCGTGTCTCGGACAAGCACAGAGCACGAGAGGGGCAGCACAAGAATCAATGGGTGCGCGGAGCTCGAGGGAGATAAGGTCAAAAGTAATATTTTTGATGCCATTTTGGACCATTGCAGATCTGAAGAAATTGTGGAAGCAATTTGTAATTCGGTACATGTAGAACAATATAGGACAGCAACACAAGAATAAACAAAAAACCAGATAAGCCAACTCACCTATATGGCAGCGGATCCACGGCCATAGGGCATGTCCGCGGCCTCTTTGACTCTTCAACTGAATATTTTTCAGGGGTAGTTTGGTCTTTTCTTGTAGGGTCAGAATGTGGCCCTAGGGTTTCAGCACGCAGCCTTTAAATAGCCCAGAGCTTGCCAAGCCAAGGGGATGAATTCTTATGCCCTCTTTTTGTTAGTTTTTGGTTTAACTTCTTCTTCTTCATCATCTTTCCTCCATTAAATTGTTGTGAGAGCTTTTGAGTGGATGTTAAATGAAGATGAGGGTTATTTTGTATCATTCTTTTGCTTAGCTTCCCCTTGAGATTCTTGCTTTCTCTTGATCTTTCAACCTCTTCATTGAGCTTGAAGGTTTAAGGGTTGGTATATGATCTCAAGGGTTGTATCATTTTGGAAGGAATAAAGTCTCTTTTGTGCTTCATTTTGCCTTGGGTTTTAGCTCTCTCTTGATCTTGCAACCTCTTAATTGAGCTTGTAAGTTTAAGTTTGGGTTATTAAACCCATGGTGTGTAACTTGTTCCATAGTTTCTAGTTCTCTTTCTTGCTTATTTCTTTCTTACTTTTTATTACTTGCTTTACATTCATACTTTACTTTCATGCACTTAAATTCCATGCACTTTTAATTACTTGCTTGTAATCTTTTCTTTTCTTTGTTTATCTTTTCTTTTGCTCTTTCTGGTTCGTTTTGTGAATGGTTGTAATATGTTGTTGTTAAGAATAAATATAATATTATAAGTTAAGATTTCATTCCTCATTTCCTTTTCCTGTTATTTTCCTTTGAACTCCGCCCAAACGTTACGCAAGCGCTTCGTTAGGCACCCTACCCTACCAAGGTAACGGTGATTCCTAACCGCGACCGGTTGTGTTCGGTTGGCCGGAGGCGAAAGCAAGAGACAAGAACGGAAGGACAAGGGTCAATAAGCCGGATTCCACGAATACCGTGCTTAAATTCCCTAATCCACGTTGTTGCCGATGGCTCTAGCTTCAATTGGTCAAGACTCGGCTCAAAGGTTTTGAGTGCGGATTTCTTTAGCTTACACTTTCGTATCTTTTTCTTAACAACTTTATATTTGCATATAAAACACATAGGTTAGATTTGAACAAACATATACACATTCTTTATTGACTCGTCTAAAACTCGAACGGACATACAACTATCACCCTGTGGATCGACCCATGCTCAACCGGCTAGCTGCAAAGCGACACCGTCCTGATCGCGGTTATAACTTTAGAACTTTGAACATCCGACATGCCGAAAAGCGCGCGATCAAATGGCGCCGTTGTCGGGGAGACGGTAGCGTATTTTCTTTCTTGTTATTCGGGTTAATATTCTTTTTGTATATATTTATAAATAAATAAAATAAAATCTTTTTGTTATTTTTGATAATTTTTGTGAGCAAGTGTGCAGGCTAATCTGGAGCAAGTACAGTAATCCAAAAAGAAAACTGAGGTTTTTATTTTGATGAAGAGAAGAAGTGGAGTTCGTTGACTAAAGACAAATCCCCAAGTCAACATTTTGACCGCGGAACCGCGGTCAAAAGGTGCCTTGAGCCGCGGTCCGATTGAGGCCTCTGTGCTCAATTTTTTCTCCACCCCTTTTTCTTTTCTTTTATCTTCTCTGTGAATTCCACCATACTGTATTTTCTGCAGATTTTTGCAGATTTGCGAACTGCGATTGTGGGGAGCAAAGTGTACGTTCAAGGCTAAGGTGATTGCAAAGTACAGTGCCAAAGATCCGGGTAGTTTAACCCGCGCAAGCGAACTTTTCAAGCTTACCGGATTTGATTCAACGGGGGTTTTCTAAACCCGAAAACTTAACGGTACGTACATTACTAACACCTTCTTCTCAAATCCGACGCATCCACTATAATATCTTTGCAGGATTCTTTGCAAGTCGCTACCAAACGCAAAAAAAAATTGACTAACCCGTATTTGTTGCAGTGCCGTGCTTAATATAAAAAACGAATGTTTGATTCTTTATAGAATTTTTATTAAATTGCGCATTGCATACATTAATACGGACTTAAGGGCAAGCGAACCCAACAATATACGGTAAAGGATTTCATCACCTTTTCCGTGGCCCACAAATCATGAACTTGAGCATAACGTTTACCCGCACAAATTTTAAAAGAAATTAGACTTTAAGCCTTAAGGACTCCGCGCTCACTAGGAGAAGTTAACTGTGTTTAGAATACCGTTTAACGGTATATTGTTTACGGGGTGTCTAGGAAAGTGCTCACGGCGAAACCGCTAAAAGAGAAAGGGTTATTTAATTAAGGACCTTCGCGAAAGCGTCGGAAAACCTCCCCCTATCTATGCACTTACCTGGCCTCGTGATCAGTATATCTTGAGCTCGTTTCTCGACACGGTATTACTTCGACAATCAAGTTCTTGAGCAGGTCTAGTTGACCTAGGTGAACCCTAGACCGATTAGGTGTGTGGAATTTTTGTGTCGTGATTTTTTTTTTTGGTCCAGATTCTTTTTATGTGTATATTTCATGCTTTTGTTAATAACTAACTAAAAAAATTATAAAAAAAAAATCACATTCTTTTTCCCCTCCTTTTCTCTGCCTTTCTTTCTTTCACTCTTCATATCATGGGTACCCCATCTCGCAAAACTCTTGCCAAACTTTGGTACCCACAACCAGACATAACTTCCTACGGTTCTTGCTTTGGTCGAACCTCGAACGATCCTTCCATGCCAAAAATCTCTTTGAAAGATCGGATAGATGCGTCTAGGACGAACAACTGGACCCCGCAATCCACTTTGTATCAACAGTTTCAACCTCCTCCACCTTCTTACGTTGATACCCCTTTTGAAAGTCCGGTTGAAACTTCGAAACCAATGTCTATTGCTGAACATATTGAACAATCTCGTAGCCGATCTTTCACTCCTTTCAACACTTCAAATTCTTTGGATCAACAATTCCATTCATCTTCTTATCCGAATGTTGATGCTACCCCTGTCCAGCCATTCAATTCCTACCAGTCCTACTCGACTTTTACACCTTCCCTAGACATTGCTTCTAAACCGCCATTTAGGAGTTTTCAGTATCCAAACAACTTTGAATCTTTTACTGAAACCCTTTCACAACCCATGTCTAGTCTGGAACAGTCATTGGAAGACTTTAGGGTAGCGTCGTACCAACAGATGATGGATTTGAATGCGTCCATGGCCGCCCTCATACAACCTAGTGACCCGGTAGCTAGTTTTCAACTAGCTCCAAATTTTCCAATGTATGAAGAAGCGGTAGGACAGGTTGAGAATTTGAGTGGAGAGAGTGAGCTGTGCCCCCTTCCGAATCAAGCCTACCCATTTCAACTTGAATCCCATAACTCCTGTTTTAAATGTCTATCTAGTGTTCCAAACGATTCATTGATTAAAGATAGAACAGATACTGAGTTGTGTGACTTTGTAGTGTTTGATTTGCCCGATTGTGAAGGGTCCATTTTGAGTGAAACCACACCCAATCCTTTTGACCTCTACACCTCCATCTTAGAACCAGAATCGATTGAAATCCATGCTTTTGATGAGGTGTCTGAGAATATTGATTTTCACTTGATTGAGGAAATTGACGCTGGGAATATTTTGGATGATGAACCCGTAGATTTGGCTGAGTTTTTCTCTCCAATTCATCATCCCGAGTCATTAAATGTTTTTCCCGAACCCCATATGCGTCTGGATTTTGAGGATAAACGCATGGATGTGCTTAACTTTGAGGAGACTATTGAGGATAGTACTGAGGATGAACCAGTTTTAATTGATGAGTCGGATTTTCCAATTAACCCTGTTCCTTTCATTGACTGTGTGCACCCTTCCGAACCCTTAACCGATACCCTTCCTCAATCACTTCCCCACATCCTTTCCGTCGTTTCGACCGTGCAAGAAACCGTATCACTTTCATTTCATATGTCTGGTTTACCGAGTTCGGCGTACCCATGGTTTCTCACGAATCTTGAGGGATTTGACCCCATTTCTCGACGGGTTGGTCGATTAGCACAATCACTTTTTACACATCATTCATCACATATTGTGCTAATCTATTCACTCCATTTTCACCCTCAAGTTCGTATTCCACTTCTTTCTCCCTTCCGACATTCTTCTTCTTATATACCGAGACCGTATACCACTTCTATCTTCATATGGTCTCGTGTATTCTCCATTTCTTTTCTCTACGCCTTCTTCCACCAACCTGTACATTATAGCGATAAAATCTTTGAATGGTTGGTGCTCACTTTTGGCCTGTGTAAGGCCTTGTATAGCTTGATACTTTTCTTTCTCCCCTGATCCTGAACTTCAACGCTTAACAGTGGAAACACTGTTTTACTTAAGTTTGGGGGGGAACCTTTTTGTATATAATTTTTGTTTTCCTTTTTGTTTTGTATATAATTTGTTTTTAGGGAGCGCCGACAATTTTGACCCTCTTGATGTAGCCTGACAGTGAGGGCACTGTCAAGTTTAAGTTTGGGGGTGTGCTTGGTAAGCTTTCTTCCTTCGCATTCATTTGTATATTCTGCATTTGCATTCTTTATTAAAAACCCACAAAAATCGAAAAATTTTGCAAAAATATAAAAACTTTGTCGTCAAGTTAGCCAATAGGGTAACTTAGATTTTTTTCCAATAGTTTAGTTAATACGTTAGGAATAACTAAATCCTACGCTTAGGAATTGAAAACCCTAAAAATAATGCTCATTCTATTTAATTTTGGTAAGTATACGTCCTTACAGTTTTTTTTAAAGAAATAGGTAATCTTGAGTTCAGTTCTTGAGTTAAGTCAAGATGAAGGGAAAGTATTGAAGCTTTACTGGAGGATAAGTTTGAAAAATAGTTTCTATTCTTGAGTTCAAATTCAGAAAGTATATACCCTACAACTGCACTTACACGCACCTTGAAACTTAGGATAGTAGAGGATACCTAGAAATACTCTTGCCTGAAAACCTAGTATGAAAGAAAAAACGGTATTTAAAGCTAAACACCAAAAAGAGCAATATTGAAAAATATATCCGGTCTTGAAAAAGAAAAAGAAAAAAAAATAAAAGAAAATTAGAATTAAGTCAAGACCTGGAAACTGCTATTTACGCTTTAAGCTCATGCATTCAGTAATCGGTTGTTAGTGCCTCAAGAAGCATTAATAGTCGCATGAAAGGTGTGTGAGCAAATTCGTCCATCCTTAATGAAAAGAAGTAGTATTAGGTGTTAGGGCAAGGGTATTATAGCTTGAATTGAATTCTTGAGTGTAGGGGTGCAAATATACATACACGCAGGGGTATACAATCGATGTTTGGATAAAAGATAGAAATAAAATATAAGACTTATGTTTTCTGTAAAGTTGATAAAAATCCCTGATTTAAGACCACACTGTTAGAAGGAAAACTCAGGAGAACCAACATCTTTCTAAACTTTTTTTGGAACGTATAGGATCTAAAGTTAAATAGCTAGGAGGCGTGAAAAATAAGGGTTGGATATTTCTAACTTAGGATGATAGAGTTTCTAACATAAATACTAAACTGTAGGAGTAGAATCAATGTTAACTTATGACATTAGCTTGACGGGATTTTGTGGGTGTAATCCGCTGAAAACCCTCAGGAGACAACACTCCTCCTACTAGGGACACCTAGAGGTTTAACGGCTTGTTACACGAGCTCAGTGCAATCTCGTTCCCTGCGAAAGTGCGGTTAGGACTTTTTTGTGAATAATTGGTTTTGCTCGTGACGAGCAAAAGTTAAGTTTGGGGGTATTTGTTCACACCAGAATATTGCTTTTACTACCGCCCATTCTTACGCTCGTTTGTTTATAAGTAGGTGCTTTTAATCCGTGTTTGCTACATATTTACAGGCTACAGGTTCCTAGTCCAAAATAACGCAATTGATACAAAATCTCCATTGTTACGCCAAAATATAGAACATCTGTTGACAGCAGATAAAAGCCGGGTTCCGGTCATCCGTATCCGTCCAGTGCCGCGTACCGGTTCCAGAGACAAGACATATGACAGTGGTCATTCGTGTCTCGGACAAGCACAGAGCACGAGAGGGGAAGCACAAGAATCAATGGGTGTGCGGAGCTCGAGGGAGATAAGGTCAAAAGTAATATTTTTGATGCCATTTTGGACCATTGCAGATCTGAAGCAATTGTGGAAGCAATTTGCAATTTGGTACATGTAGAACAATATAGGACAGCAATACAAGAATACACAAAAAACCAGACAAGCCAACTCACCTATATGGCCGCGGATCCGCGACCATAGGGCATGTTAGGCCGCAGATCCGTGGCCTCTTTGACTCTTCAACTGAAGATTTTTCAGGGGTAGTTTGGTCTTTTCTTATAGGGTCAGAATGTGGCCCTGGGGTTTCAGCACGCAGCCTATAAATAGCCCAGAGCTTGCCAAGCCAAGGGGATGAATTCTTATGCCCTCTTTTTGTTAGTTTTTGGTTTAACTTCTTCTTCTTCTTCTTCATCTTTCCTCCATTAAATTGTTGTGAGAGCTTTTGAGTGGATGTTAAATGAAGATGAGGGTTATTTTGTATCATTCTTTTGCTTAGCTTCCCCCTGAGATCCTTGCTTTCTTTTGATCTTTCAACCTCTTCATTGAGCTTGAAGGTTTAAGAGTTGGTATTTGATCTCAAGGGTTGTATCATTTTGGAAGGAATAAAGTTTCTTTTATGCTTCATTTTGCCTTCGGTTTTTAGCTCTCTCTTGATCTTGCAACCTCTTAATTGAGCTTGCAAGTTTAAGTTTGGGTTATTAAACCCATGGTGTGTAACTTGTTCCATGGTTTCTAGTTCTCTTTCTTGCTTATTTCTTTCTTACTTTTTATTACTTGCTTTACATTCATGCTTTACTTTCATGCACTTAAATTCCATGCACTTTTAATTACTTGCTTGTAATCTTTTCTTTTCTTTGTTTATCTTTTCTTTTGCTCTTTTTGGTTCGTTTTGTGAATGGTTGTAATATGTTGTTGTTAAAAATAAATACAATATTGTAAGTTAAGATTTCATTCCTCATTTCCTTTTCCCGTTATTTTCCTTTGAACTCCGCCCAAACGTTACGCAAGCGCTCCGTTAGACACCCTACCCTACCAAGGTAACGGTGATTCCTAACCGTGACCGGTTGCGTTCGGTTTGGCCGGAGGCGAAAGCAAGAGACAAGAACGGAAGGGCAAGGGTCAATAAGCCGGATTCCACGAATACCGTGCTTAAATCCCCTAATCCACGTTGTTGCCGATTGCTCTAGCTTCAATTGGTTAATACTCGGCTCAAAGGTTTTGAGTGCGGATTTCTTTAGCTTACACTTTTGTATCTTTTTCTTAACAACTTTATACTTGCATATAAAACACATAGGTTAGATTTGAACAAACATATACACATTCTTTATTGACTCGTCTAAAACTCGAACGGACATACAACCATCTCCCTGTGGATCGACCCGTGCTCAACCAGCTAGCTGCAAAGCGACACCGTCCTGATCGCGGTTATAACTTTAGAACTTTGAACATCCGACACGCCGAAAAGCGTGCGATCAGCCGTCAACCATGAGATTACATGTTTTCTGTTGGATTTCGAGACCCGATTCGAGGAGTGGATAAACCGTCTCGGGTACATGGTGGGCCCGGTATGGTACCTCGGGGCAAGAAGATCGAGTTGTAGACGATGAGCCTGGCAGGGGAAGACTACCTACCGGTGATGTCTGACGCGGCGGATATTGTCACGCCCCGCTTCCCAGAGTGCGCTAAGATCTGCACGTGACAGAACCAACCATGCTACCTGTGGCAAGGAAACATCCCTCCACAGTCACATTACGGCTGTCTGAAGATATCAAGAACAGGAAAATAAAATAAACTATCTAGTACATATCCATATGCCAGAATAAACGAGTTAAGAAATAATATGCGGAAGCAATAAATCCAATAAGCAAAACATCTTGAAAGTAAAACTGGATACTAACTGGATCCTCACTGCTCGGCCTAACGGCGGAAGTACTCCTGATCAGCCTGCGACAAAGGTAGAGGATCTGGGTCATGCAAAACCCAGACGTCAGTGCGTCATAATATCAACCATAATATAATCAGGAGGTAACAAGTCATGCAGGCATGAGTATAAACAGTAACAAGTAAACAGTAACATGAATATAGATTAGTGAACAGGATATAAACAGGTGAAGTGCAGTGAGTAGTCTAAACTATGCTATAGGGTTATCTACTCTAAAGTTATTCGAAATCAATTAATGTAATCCTCATCGTAACCCATCGGTCTATGCCCCGTTCAACCCCATGGGACCACGGTAACACGATATAATAGATGGTGAGTCTATGTCCCGTTCAACCCTACAGGACCACGGTAACACGATGTAATAGACTGAGTGTCTATGTCCCGTTCAACCCCACAGGACTACGATAACAAGATATGATAGCCCTTTGAGTTACGTTCGGATACATTCTTGATTTTCCCATACCCCCAAGGTTAAGTGTGTAAGTCAGGTATTGATAAATCTGAGACTAATGCCAACACAGGATCAAGCAGGTACAGGTTTGTCTGTATAGACAATAGGAAATGTCCGTAGGGACAACAGGTCAAGATTGTCGGCATTAGTAACAAGAATAGGTAATATGTCACGCTGTGGTACATCAGGTCATGTCAGGTGGTGCATAAGTATCAAGTCATGTCAGTAGTAGTGTATCAGGTCATGTCAGGTAGTGCACAAGTATCGAGTGGGTGCTCATAATCAAACTGTAATAAGTATGGGTACACAAAATCAAGTATGGGGTACTAATATAACAATAAAATGGAATAATGTGATATGGTATGCAAATAGATACAAATTCAAAGATATGGATGCACAATTATCGATTAGGGTTACATTTATAGTTCCAATACTAATTAGGATGCACTTTATTAGATATGGGGTGTTAATATCACAGTATTATTTATTAATATGATCTATGGATGCAATTACATATATTTTAAATGAGATGGATGCAAGGGGTATCCGAAAAACAGTAAAGCTGTAAAATGGTATTGTGGGATGTACAACTAAGCAATATGTGATGCAAATATTAATATGGATGCAGTATATTGTAATCTAGTACGTAACAAGATAGGTTTTCATGATCTAGATCTGAAATGATATGAATGGATGCAAACGAAACATCGAAAAGCTGTAATATGAAACATGGGATGCTATATTTAAAATACAGGTATGATATTTATTTAAATAGGTATAAAATGAGTTATATAGCATGTAGCAAGATTAACTTGCCTCGATGGATCGCGATACGGATACGCACGGCAACGTCGAATGTCGGTAAAAGTCTCGATGCACGCGCACAGGTACAAAACAGAACCAGGCAATGCAAGAATGTAACCGCGTAGGTAGGGAACGTCCACTGGGTTGCTCGGATCGTCGGCAGTGGCACGGCTCCGGCGAGCGACCATCGGAAAAGAACCGAGATCAAGAAAGAAGAAGTAAGAAGAAAAGAAGGAGAAGAAAAGAGGAAGTGGGTTGCTACTGGTGTTGTAGTGCACTGGGGTCAGGGAGGACGATGGGGTGGTTGCGATGATAAGTGCACGGAGGCGACGGGATCGGAGTTCCGGCGATAACCGGGAAAAGAAACGAGATCAAGAAGGAAATAGGAAAGAAGAAGAAGAAGAAGAAGAAGAAGAAGAAGAAAATGGAGGGAAAGGGTTGGCCTCTAGTGTTAGGGGGTTTGCAGGGAGGAGAGGAGAAGGCGAGGGAGTGGAGGCGACGACAAGTCCGAGCTCCGGCGAAGGTGTAGCGACGAGGGCAGAGGCTGTGGGTTCTTGAAGTCGGAGTCAGGTTAAGTGCAGGGTTCTTGCGTGCAAGGCTGAAGGGAAGTGGAGGAGGTGGAGTGATGATGACGAGGATGATGGGGATGCAGGAGACGGCGACGTGGTCTCCGGTGGAAGCTAGGGTTAGGGTTCACGAGTTCGTTGGGTTGCTGGGTTCACGTAGGTTCTCATGCGGAGAGAGGAGAGGGGGTGTGATGGAGGGCTGCGGTGATGGGCTGATGTGGGCGAAGGTGGTGGTGCTCTAGGATGAAGATGACGATGATGGTGGTCGGAGGTTGGTGCTCGGTGCAGGGAAGAGCAAAGGTCATGGCTAGTAACGGGGAGGATAGGAGAGAGGAGGGGAAGTCGACAATGGAGGAGGGAGGCGAGGTCGACGGTGGAGCGGCGTCGACGATGCAGGCGAAGGGTAAGGTTAGGGTTCTCGTGGGCGGCTGCACATGTGTTAAAAAGAAAAGAAACGAAGAAGAAGGAGGGTGATGGTAAAGGAGAGAAGGGAGGTGAGCGGATCTGCGTGAACAGGAATCGCGAGATCTGAGAGAAAGTGAGGTAGAGAGAGAAAGAGAGAGAGAGAGAGAGAGACGTGGGAAAGAGAGAAAGAGAGAGATTTATAAAATTTTAAAAGAAAAATTATAATATAAAGGGAGAGAGAGAAAAAATGAGTGGCTGTTGAGGGTTAGATTATAGGATTTGAAAATATATATTTAATATATATTCTTGTTAAGAATTCGTATATTAAAACCAGTTTAATATATAAAAGGATTATATATTATATATATTGAGATTTTGGTTAAAACAAAAGTAGTCCAAAACGCGCCCGGGTCGGGTCTAAAATTTCAGTTTTAAAATATGAAAAATTTATGCGATGACCAAAATTAAAAAATGAATGTCCGGGTAACGAAAATGCATACCCCCAAGAACGGATGCACGTACGTGCGCGTAGCTATCTAAACAAGTCTGTTTCACTGAACGGGACGAGAATAAGATGTGCGGATGCTACCACGGGGTTAGGGGTATCATGCAGGCAATGCAATGTATTTTTAAAATATTTTACGTGACTTAAAATGTTATATGGTAAAAGATGCAAATGCTAGATAAAAAGCGAGTATGCAATAAATATGAAAATGCACAAATCTACGTAACAAGTCAGGATAATTCATAAACATGAATCAAGACAGGTTTCAAGCAAGCGGGTCGGGTCGAATGCTAATACTAATGTAAAAATACTATTCGCACCCAAAACACGATAAATCAGAAAAATACCATAATTAAAGAAATACGAGAACTGGAATTGGTATAAATGAACTAGGGTGTTACATTATACCCAACTACAAAAAGAATTTCGTCCTCGAAATTCCAAGAACAAGGAAAGATAAACAATCAAGAAACTATAAGAATAAATATGGAAACTTCTGTCGAATTTCATCTTCTCGTTCCCAAGTCGATTCTCCATGCGAGCGATTTCCCCAAGAAACAAGTATGAGAGGGATAACCTTGTTCTTAAAGACCCTTTCTCTTCGATCAACAATCGACATCGGTCGTTTCTCAATAATTAAATCATCCCTTACAGTCAGCTCCGAATGATCCAGCACGTGTGTTTCATCTCGAACATACTTACGGAGTTGAGATACATGAAACACCTCATGAACATTCGCCAAAGATTGTGGTAATGCCAATCAATACACCACTTCTCCAACACGCTCCAAAATCTCAAAAGGCCCCACGAATCGAGGACTAAGCTTGCCTCGACTCCCAAAATGAATCACTCCTCTAGTCAGTGATATCTTCAAGAATACCAGATCACCAACAGCGAACTCTAGAGGTCTTCTCGATGTGTCGGCCCAACTCTTCTGCCGATCTTGTGCTGCCTTCATGTGATTCCGGATAGTATTAACTTTCTCTACTGTTTGCATGATCAAATCCGGTCCCAACAATCTTCGTTCTCCAACATCGTCACAACAAACAGGTGAACGACACTGGCGACCATACAATGCTTCGAATGGAGCCATCTGAATAGTCGCCTGAAAGCTGTTGTTGTAAGAAAACTCCACCAAATGTAGATGATCCTCCCATGAACTATTGAAATCTAACATGCAAGCTCTCAACATATCTTCAAGAGTTTGGATCGTTCTCTCCGACTGGCCCTCTGTCTGAGGATGCTAAGCGGTGCTAAACTTCAATCGCATCCCTAAACTTTCCTGAAAACTCCTCCAGAAGTGTGATAAGAATCGGGTGTCACGTTTGGACACGATGCTCACAGGTACTCCATGCAATCTCACAATCTCCTGCATATACTGTTCTGCCAACGCTTCCGTTGATTGACCAACTCGAAATGGTATAAAATGAGCTGCTTTGGTCAATCGATCAACAATCACCCAAACTGCATTGTTGCCCTTTGGACTCCGCAGTAAAGTTGTCACGAAATTCATGGTTATATGTTCCCACTTCCATTGAGGAATCGGAAGTGATTGCAATAAACCAGCAACCCTTTGATGTTCAACCTTAACTTGCTGACACACCAAGCACTTCACTACAACGCGAGCAATCTCTCTTTTCATGCCTTCCCACCAGAAATGATATCTTAGATCACGGTACATCTTCGTGCCTCCTGGATGTATGGAATATGCGGAATTGTGTGCCTCCTTCATAACTTCTTCATGAATATCTCCTTTTGGCACACACAATCGGCTACCATATCGCAACGAACCATCTTCATGAATTAACAAGTCCGTTCGAAGTCCAGCTTCAACCTGTTCTCGAAACCTTTGCAAATCTTGGGTCCTTGGACTGCGCTGCTTTAATACTATCGATCAATGACGACTGTACTTGCAGCTGCATCAACTGTCCTGAAGAATGCGGTAGCACGATCACCAACTCGAATCTCCGAAAGTCTTCCATAAGCTCCTTCTGTGCAGTCAACATCCGAATTGCTGGCAACCGACTAAGCGCATCCGGCACTACATTGACTTTCCCCGGATGATACTTGAGATCAAGATCATAGTCAGCCATCAGCTCTAACCATCTACGTTGTCTCATATTGAGCTCTTTCTGCGTGAACACGTACTTTAGGCTTTTGTGATCGGTGAACACTTTGCCCCTTTCGCCCAATAAGTAGTTTCTCCAAATCTTCAACGCGAAAATCACAGCTGCTAGCTCCAAATCATGTGTTAGGTAATTCTTCTCATGAGTCTTCAACTATCTCGATGCGTAAGCTACAACCTTTCCATGCTGCATAAGAACACATCCCAAACCTCTCCCAGATGCATCGCTGTGAATAACCAATCCTCCTGAACTGTCTGGTACGATCAAAATAGGAGCGGTTATCCACCTCTGCTTCAACGCCTCAAAATCTAACGAACATTTATCTTTCCACATGAACGGTACTTCTTTGTGCGTAATCTTGGTCAAAGGCTCAGCTAAACGAGCAAAATTCTCCACGAACCTTCTGTAATATCCGGCAAGTCCAAGAAAACTTCTGATTTCTACTACGTTCTTCGGAATCGGCCAATCATGAACTGCTGCAATCTTCTCAGGGTCAACGACGATTCCATCTCCGGATACGACATGCCCCAAAAACTTCACTTCTTCAAGCGAAAACTCGCACTTGCTCATCTTTGCATATAATCTTTCTTGCATCAATGTCTATAGTGCGATCTTCAAGTGTTCCGCATGCTCTTCAATGCTCCTCGAGTAGACCAGAATATCATCGATGAACACCACTAAAAACTGGTCCAAGAACGGTGAAAAGATTTGGTTCATCAAGTCCATAAATATTACCGGTGCATTCGTGACTCCGAATGGCATCACTAAATATTCGTAATGTCCATACCGAGTTCGGAACGCAGTCTTGCAAATATTCTTGAACACGTCCATGAACTCCCGAATTACAGCTGGCGCTTCCTCCTTGTCAACTTCCATCAATGAAAGAGTACTGTTTGTTGGCCTAGCCCTAAACTCGACTAGCCCGACAGAATTGCTACCTCCAGCAAAACAAACACCGGATGTCCGGAAATCTGAAAAATCACTTTCTTTGCCCTACAATCAATGTGAGCGTGGAAAGTGAGACCATCAATTTCCAAGATAACTTCATAACCGCCGATATCGGTCACCAAGAAATCTGCAAAACATAAACTGGTAAGTAATGAAATGGAGAGAACCAAGGTAATAGAACGACCATGAAATAAGGAAATGAAACTGTAGGGTTCCTAGGCACGCTAATGAAGTCTCACAAGGCATCAACCATGCCATTTTCAATTTTTACAAGTGCCGAGAAACCCTAATACAGATTCGTTGACCAGAGTTTAGGCGCAAAGTGAAACTAGTTAACATTTTAACTAAAAGAAAGAGGCTACAACATTTGTAGATCCAGTTCTCCACTTCCTTAGCTCCACGTATACATCCCTTCGCTGTCCATGTCGGATCTCGGACTCTCGCATCGGCTTCATCGGAGAAATGAGCGGACTAGTCGTCGGCTGCGATGCCGAAGATGATCTACGTCGAGGCTACACAAGATCAAGCTCCAACTTCACCAAGTCGTGAAACTTGTGAAGAAAACACCCTATACTACTTGGCAAGAGGTAGAGGATGAAGAAATAGGAGGTGGGTTCACTTTAGAATTGGATTTCTCACTAATTTACTCAAGGTGTCATTAAAGCTAGTAAGCTTTTCTTCTTGTTCAAGAGGAAGAAGATGAAGATAGAATATGATAAGTGTTAGATTCAAAATGAAAATAATATGAATACTTATCATATACTAACCATAGTCAAGTGTAGAGAGTAAACTAGGGTTAGGTGAATGGTTAGGTTAAGAGAAGAAAACAAAAATGGTCAAGGTTTCAACCCTTCATGAAGCTTCATGAAAGAAACAAGAAAAGCCACCATTTCCATTTTCTTTTCCAAAATCAATAATCAAAATAAATAAATGAATAAGTAAACAAAACCCTAACCATTCATATAACCATGGTTTAATTTTTACACAAACTCAAGTTAACATGTATCATCAAACATGATACAATTAAGTGCACACAAAAATATATCACATATACAATGTGCACATCAAGTGAGAAAATCCTTTAAAAATGAACCAATACTAGTTAATGAAAAGTAATATATCAAATATATAATTATACATTAAATCATTAAATCAACACTTGATTCAATGATCCGGTCATGTCGCACATAACCGACTAGTATCCAATGTATCGACTTATCGAATCAATCTTCGATTCGATAACTAGGTTATATCGCATACAACCAATCGAAACATTCACCGCGAGAATGAAATACGGTATCACATACACGCATTATTCTCGGTCCCGTACATATCTCATATGCGCTCCTATTTCGTTTCGCTTGAGCCAGGAAACCTCTGTGTAGGACTCTAAAGACTCGTCAATACACCGGCAGCAGATGATGATCATATCAAGCACCCACAAGCCGCAAGCGGTCTGCTAAACGTAACGGCCACCCGGGTATTGAGCGATCAGAAGATCGACGAGCAAGCCCGCTCACACTCCTGTGAATCCAACCAGTAACACTTACCGTACAGTCCGGTCTGTTCGTCTGATATGTCGCATATCAATTCTAGGGGTGGTAAACGTCAGACCCCAATAACCGATAAGTCGTGCCGATGTGAGGCTCATAACGGGTCGAGAAACTACTTGTAACACTTACAAGCAAATCTCTGATCAGCCCTGGCCAGGGACTTCCCTGTTACGGCCAATCGAGCACAGAGCAACATCAACCCCCAATACCGGGAGAGACGAAACCCCTCCTATCGCTCATTGCCTCCATGTGACTCAGGACTGTACCCAAAAACCACCATTTTACACGCCCTCATGGACGTGGTAAGGTGGAGATCAAAGCACAGTGGGAATCACACAAGACTCTATGACGATCTCGGGTCTACAGACTAACCTGCACAAGTGTCACCTGAGAACTGCCATCTGACGTGAGGTATAATACCATCTGGGAGTTCTCGACGAGTCCATCCAGTGTACCCAGTCTCCACTGAGCACCCGTATACCATCTCTGATGTCAAACACTAATGGATATGGGATCATCCATCGCCCATCTCATGGGTCGAGAAGCGTATACGCTAGTCTACACTGGTATATCGATGCCCCGTCTCGATACACCCACGACTAGGGACCTTAAAGGATGTACCTATGGACTACCATGTCCCCACTAGTATGATCTGCATCTAGTCCAGGTAGTCAAGTACACATCCTAAGGGCTTTACCAACATGTAACTATAAGACAGTTTAAAGAGACAAGTGTACATGTTAAGATAAAGAGCAACCAGATAGCATACTATCATATCGAGCAAGAAAGTCATCTCTATATATGTCCAAGCATCCAATATAATATACATCATCTGTACAATACTGGCCTCTAGGGCATACATACAACTAACAATCTCCCACTTGCACTAGGACCAGCTGCTGTAGTATCGCATACCGAGCATCCCGAAGAGTCTCTCAAACTGTATCAGGGGAATGGCCTTCGTGAGTGGATCCGCTGTGTTGTTCTTCGTGTCAACCCTCCTGACCTCGATCTCCCGGTGATCAACTATCTCCCGGATCAGGTGATACCGCCTCAGAATATGCCTGGATCGCTGATGGGACCTGGGTTCCTTAGCCAAAGCCACCGCTCCATTGTTATCGCAATACAAAGGTATTGGATGCTCAATGGATGGAACCACTCCAAGTTCAGTAATGAACTTCTTGATCCAGACAGCCTCTTTAGCAGCATCGTTGGCAGCGATGTATTCAGCCTCCATTGTCGAGTCTGCCACGGTTTCCTGCTTGGAACTCTTCCAGCTAACCGCCCCTCCGTAAAGGGTAAAGAAAAATCCCGACTGCGACTTAGAGTCGTCCTTATCACTCTGGAAGCTCGAATCGGTAAAGGACTCCACTTGGAGTTCTCCGTTACCATACACCAAGAGCATCTCTTTAGTCCTTCGCAAGTACTTGAGAATGCTCTTCACAGCCGTCCAGTGACTCTCTCCAGGATCAGCTTGATACCTACTCACTACACTTAGTGAGTATGCTACACCGGGTCTGGTACATAGCATCACGTACATGATAGAGCCTACAGGCGAAGCATAGGGTATCCCTTGCATGCGAGCTCTCTCCAAATCAGTCTTGGGAGACATCTCTTTGGAGAGAGTGACTCCAGAGATCGTGGGTAAATTCCCACACTTGGATTCTTCCATACTAAACCTCTTTAGTATGGTGTCAATGTACCTGGATTGGGAAAATCCCAGTATCCATTTGGATCTATCTCTATAGATCCTAATTCCCAATATGCAGGAGGCATCACCAAGATCATTCATTAAGAATCTTTGTGATAAGAAGAGCTTGACCGATTGCAGCATAGGAATATCATTTCCTATCAAGAGTATGTCGTCCACGTACAATACGAGGAAAACAACCTTACTCTCTGCCACCTTCTTATAGATACAAGGTTCATCTACATTTTTGATGAAATCAAACTCTTTGATAACAACGTCAAAGCAGATGTTCCAACTCAGCGATGCTTGCTTTAATCCATAAATGGATTTAAGCAGCTTGCACACCTTCCCGCTGCTCCCACTGTCTACGAAGCCCTCTGACTGAGTCATATACACGCACTCTTCTAAATCACCGTTTAGAAAGGCGGTCTTAACATCCATTTGCCAGATTTCGTAGTCATGATATGCAGCGATGGCAAGCATGATCCGGATGGATTTAAGCATAGCCACTGGAGAAAAGGTTTCGTCATAGTCCACACCTGGTCTTTGACGAAAACCCTTTGCAACAAGTCTAGCTTTGAAAGTCTCCACTTTTCCATCTACACCAAGTTTTTTATTGAAGATTCATTTGCTCCCAATGGGTTTTACCCCTTCAGGAGCAACTTCCAAAGTCCATACTTTGTTGGTGTATATGGATTCCATCTCGGACCGCATAGCATCCAGCCATTTCACTGAGTCCCCACTCGTGATGGCCTGCTCGAAGCTAGTTGGGTCATCATCCTCCATGATGCAATCCTCGCTGCCACCATCCATGAGAAAACCGTAGTATCTCACAGGTTGGCGAGGAACCCTACTAGATCGACGGAGAGGCTGAGGTTCATCAGGAACTACTGAATCCTCTGGTTCAACCAAGTCTTCTGTCGTAGTCTGTATTGCTGGAACCTCTTCCAGTTCTACATCCTTGCCACTAATCTCTTTATCAAGAAATTCCTTTTCTAAAAAGGTGGCATGTCGAGAAAGAAACACCTTTTGTTCCTCGGTGTGGTAGAAGATATACCCGCACGAATGTTTGGGATATCCAATAAACTTACACAGAATGGACCTAGCCGCGAGTATGTCCGGATTTTGCGTTTTTACATATGCCGGACAACCCCATATCTTAATATAATTAAGACATGGTCTCTTTCCTTTCCATATCTCATATGGAGTGGTTGGCACGGTTTTGGTGGGAACCATATTCAATAGGTCTGCAGCTGTTACCAGTGCATATCCCCAGAAGGAAATAGGTAACTCAGCTGTGCTCATCATAGAGCGCACCATATCTAATAGGGTGCGGTTCCTCCGTTCTGATACACCGTTTAGCTGTGGTGTATATGGAGGAGTCAGCTGAGAGAGAATCCCATTCTCTTTTAGGAAGTCCAGGAATTCATTGCTCAAGTATTCACCTCCTCGATCAGATCGTAGGATTTTAATACTTTTTCCGGTTTGGTTCTCAACTTCTTGTTTATATTCTCTAAATTTCTCAAAAGCTTCTGATTTGTGTTTCATCAGGAACACATACCCGAACCTAGAGAGATCGTCAGTGAATGTAATGAAGTATGAAGAACCATCCCTGGCATGTGTAGACATAGGACCGCATACATCACTATGTATCAGTCCTAAGAGTTCAGTAACTCTTTCTCCGTGTCCCGTAAACGGAGTTTTGGTCATCTTGCCTTTGAGACATGACTGGCAAGTATCATAAGATGAAAATTCGAATGGTTTCAAATATCCATCCTTATGTAACTTAGCCAGTCGTGTCGCATTGATGTGACCCAGTCTACAATGCCACAAGAAGGATTCGTTCAGTTCAGAACTCTTCCTCTTGTATGTGTTTGTTATACTTAGAACTGTGGATTGATTTAGAACATAAATGCCATTGCACAACGTGCCTGATCCAACCAACTTTTGGTTACGGAAAATGTTCATAACATTATCCTGTAATACAAAATTATATCCCTCTTTACTCAATAAAGAAACTGATATAATGTTGCATATCAGGTTCGGCATGTAATAGCATTCGTTCAGAACCAATGTATTACCAGTTGGTAATGCAAGGTGATATTCCCCGACAGTCTTAGCTGCAACAATTGCACCATTTCCAACTCTTATGTTTTTATCGCCTTCTCCAAGTTCTCTACCTTTCCTTAGCCCATGTAACTGATTACATATATGGGATCCTCACCCGGTATCTAATACCCAGGACGTAGAGCAAATGGAGAAACAGTTCTCCATAACGAACACACCCAAAGAAAATGCATCAACATGTACTTTCTTCATTCGGGTGGCATGGGAATCCTGGTATTCCCCTATGTCCTGTTCATTCCTATAACTCTTATAAGAAAGAACGGAACCAACGTTCCCCAGCACAGTATAATATGCGGGTTCAGTCAATACATCCATATTATTATCTTAATTAAGGCATGACATGGTCGCTACCTGGAGAGAGAGAGAAGAAAACATTTTAGCGTATGCTCTTGCAAGATCAGATTGGTTATTATCTTATCTAATCAGGATGGCTCCCACTGGTTTTTATCAAATCATTCTTCAAACCCTAAAAGGAAAGACCAGCCGGGATTAATTACACCCTACAACTTCGCCAATCTTTCAGCCAGGCCAGTGTCGGTACTTTGAGGGAGGTTCCCCGTGCTTTCGCACGGACCTAATTAAAGTAAACCTCATTTTCCCAGAGGCGTAACCCCGTTGACACCTTTCTAGACACCTACTTGATCGGCTAATTGTAATGTGTAAAACTCTCCCAGGAGTAACTCTTACTCGCAGTGGGTATCGGGATCCAACTATCTCATAGAAGGTATGCAATCTCATTGCAAATTTCAACACTTGAAATTCCCGATAATATTTTGTCCCTAGCGTTCTATGACCTTGACGCAGGCCAACAAACCATAGTGTGCTAGTCAAGTTCAACCCGTCATTTCTTGATTGAATTAAACCCACCCGTACGATCCTTGACGCAGGCCAACAAAGTCGCACGACTACCCTAATCCAATCTGCATCACATGCATTAACAGATAAATACTAGTTAGCTACCGCACACCACGCCTTGACGCAGGCCAACAAACGTAGCACGAATACTAAGTAGGATTTATCTGAAATGACGGAGGGCTACGACAGGTTTATCTGAAAACCTATTGCGTATTGAACTCGATATCGTTGTAGAATCGAATGAAGTTTTGAAATGGAGTGGTTTTGAGGCTTTTCTAGTTTAGCTAAAGGGGTCACTCCCGGTGAAGGGATCGTCGGTCCTTTCCTCGTCGAATGAGGTGCAGGATATATCATATATATCACTGTGCAAAGCAAAACTCCAAAAACAATCAAAAGCAAACCGAGTGTGTAGCATCTGCCAGTTATTGCTAAAGGGGTCACTCCCTGTGAAGGGATCTCGGCCCTTTCCTCGTCGAATAAGGTGCAGGGTATATCATATATACCACTATGCAGAGCAAAACTGTAGCTACCTTTTTTATTTAAAATTTGATTCTACAACATCTTTTAGGTTTCTTTTCTTTCATTAATCACATTAATGAAGTCCCATCATTTAAGTACCTAAACATCACAGATAAATACGACGTACACTTATGCCATCCGCATTCGCCTCGATGTCCCCTCGTGCACCGTTAGGTTAGGTAACTAACGGCAGAGCGGGGCAGGGCTAGCGCGGGTGTAAAACATAAGTAACGCCTATATAATATATCATATATACTATATAAAGTATCCATCACAGAACATATCACATGATCACATCACAGATATCGCAGCAGAAAATATCATATGAAATATTGGATATACTAGGACGTCCGTGTTTTTAATACGAGCCAGTATAAAACACGGATTCCACGGTCGTGATGAATAGCCAAACCCACACCCCTAGACCCCTACGAAAGCGGCAAGCAACCCTACCAATTCTAGGGTTAGGAGACCCGGACTCGACTCCTCGAGATGGTCTCCCACTGGACCCTAGAACCCGGTTACTTGTGCTCCCCTCCTTGGGTCTATCCTAATGCGGAAAAGTAAATAATATACAAAAGGTGACAACCTCCGCAACCTGGAAGTGCCCCAATAAAAGAATATTACATACAAGTTTTTACATGAATGAAAATGAAAAACACTCATCTCACAAAAAAAAAACCCCGGCTATTCGAACACGACGATCCAATATAACATATCCAGCAACACATAACATCACATGTCATCAACGTAAGTAAATATGCGCATCCCAATTGTCGTTGACATATAGCAACGAAACCGGCGATATCATATATTACACTTACGGTCACAGAAAAGAAAGTGTAAAACTACAACAGTTGGAATCCGCAACCTTTTTAGACATCGCATGCCTAATCAAATGAAATACTTAGACATCACATGCCTAACAATTATAAACCCCGCATTTTAGTCCCATTATCGAAAACTCTTTTCAATATCAAGTGAGACCAAACCGCTAGATTTATAACATTCATCCAGTTATCTCATAACTGTTTGTGAATTCCAATTATTGTATCCCATTCCGGATAAATAGAAAATATCAAACTTTCCGATCGAACATTCGAACACCCAAGTTTTCCCGAAACCGTTCAACACATGAAATAAGTTCAAAGACATTCACTTCATGCTTCAGTACTAACGGTCCAGCCGTAGAAGGGTCAAGCCAACGCCTCACATGTGGCACGCCGTACTGCCCCAAACCCTAAGGTTCAAAGGGCAGTTCAAGACGGTCATATAATCGAGTTAAGGTTTGTTGTCTTCTAGAGGGACCATCACGTTACTTGCACTACTTAGAACGTCATTAAACAATGGAAAAGTCCAACAATTGGAAATTTCCTGGCAGGGGAAAGATTGGGTATTTACATCCGGTCAAACTTTTTAACATATTCTAAAATATCCGGAAAAAGACATAGACAAAATTTGATAATCCGATCGAATCTTCGATTCCCAATACAACCCCAGAATACTCAACTGTTGAGTGCAGATTAAAAAATCCCAGAAAACTCAGCACCTCAAATAACAGATTACTGTGCAAAATAGGAAGGCTGACGTCATCAGATGGCCGCGGAACCGCCGCAGAAGCCAGGCTTCTGCCGCGGTTCCGCCGCGCTTTGGAGGTATCGTATGGAAAATTTTGCACCGTAATTCTTAGAATTTCCTGCTGAATTTTTTAAGAATTTTTAATCTGGAAAAAACCCAGATTTTGAAAAAAGTCCAGAGAGCATGCAAAGTTAGGGTTTCGATGTTCGTTCGGATTTCAAACGTCGTCTAGGCTTCACCTAAGGCTCTAGCTAGGCTCTGATACCACTGTAGGGTTTCTAGGCACGCTAATGAAGTCTCACAAGGCATCAACCATGCCATTTTCAATTTTTACAAGTGCCGAGAAACCCTAATACGGATTCGTTGACTAGAGTTTAGGCGAAAAGTGAAACTAGTTAACATTTTAACTAAAAGAAATAGGCTACAACCTTTGTAGATCCGGTTTTCCACTTCCTTAGATCCACGTAGACATCCCCTCGCTGTCCATGTCGGATCTCGGACTCTCGCATAGGCTTCATCGGAGAAATGAGCGGACTAGTCGTCGGCTGCGATGCCGAAGATGATCTACGTCGAGGCTACACAAGATCAAGCTCCAACTTCACCAAGTCGTAAAACTTGTGAAGAAAACACCATATACTACTTGGCAAGAGGTAGAGGATGAAGAAATAGGAGGTGGGTTCACTTTAGAATTGGATTTCTCACTAATTTACTCAAGGTGCCATTAAAGCTAGTAAGCTTTTCTTCTTGTTCAAGAGGAAGAAGATGAAGATCGAATATGATAAGTGTTAGATTCAAAATGAAAATAATATGAATACTTATCATATACTAACCATAGTCAAGTGTAGAGAGTAAACTAGGGTTAGGTGAATGGTTAGGTTAAGAGAAGAAAACAAAAATGGTCAAGGTTTCAACCCTTCATGAAGCTTCATGAAAGAAACAAGAAAAGCCACCATTTCCATTTTCTTTTCCAAAATAAATAATCAAAATAAATAAATGAATAAGTAAACAAAACCCTAACCATTCATATAACCATGGTTTAATCTTTACACAAACTCAAGTTAACATGTATCATCAAACATGATACAATCAAGTGCACACAAAAATATATCACATATACAATGTGCACATCAAGTGAGAAAATCCTTTAAAAATGAACCAATACTAGTTAATGCAAAGTAATATATCAAATATATAATTATACATTAAATCATAAAATCAACACTTGATTCAATGATCCGGTCATGTCGCACATAACCGACTAGTATCCAATGTATCGACTTATCGAATCAATCTTCGATTCGATAACTAGGTTATATCGCATACAACCAATCGAAACATTCATCGCGAGAATGAAATACGGTATCACATACACGCATTATTCTCGGTCCCGTATATATCTCATATGCGCTCCTATTTCATTTCGCTTGAGCCAGGAAATCTCTGTGTAGGACTCTAAAGACTCGTCAATACGCCGGCAGCAGATGATGATCATATCAAGCACCCACAAGCCGCAAGCGGTCTGTTAAACGTAACGGCCACCCGGGTATTGAGCGATCAGAAGATCGACGAGCAAGCCCGCTCACACTCCTGTGAATCCAACCAGTAACACTTACCGTACAGTCCGGTCTGTTCGTCTGATATGTCGTATATCAATTCTAGGGGTGGTAAACGTCAGACCCCAATAACTGATAAGTCGTGCCGATGTGAGGCTCATAACGGGTCGAGAAACTACTTGTAACACTTACAAGCAAATCTCTGATCAGCCCTGGCCAGGGACTTCCCTGTTACGGCCAATCGAGCACAGCGCAACATCAACCCCCAATACCGGGAAAGACGAAACCCCTCCTATCGCTCATTGCCTCCATGTGACTCGGGACTGTACCCAAAAACCACCGTTTTGCACGCCCTCATGGACGTGGTAAGGTGGAGATCAAAGCACAGTGGGAATCACACAAGACTCTATGACGATCTCGGGTCTACAGACTAACCTGCACAAGTGTCACCTGAGAACTGCCATCTGACGTGAGGTATAATACCATCTGGGAGTTCTCGGTGAGTCCGTCCAGTGTACCCAGTCTCCACTGAGCACCCGTATACCATCTCTGATGTCGAACACCAATGGATATGGGATCATCCATCGCCCATCTCATGGGTCGAGAAGCGTATACGCTAGTCTACACTGGTATATCGATGCCCCGTCTCGATACACCCACGACTAGAGACCTTGAAGGATGTACCTATGGACTACCATGTCCCCACTAGTATGATCTGCATTATAGTCCAGGTAGTCAAGTACACATCCTAAGGGCTTTACCAACATGTAACTATAAGACAGTTTAAAGAGACAAGTGTACATGTTAAGATAAAGAGCAACCAGATAGCATACTATCATATCGAGCATGAAAGTCATCTCTGTATATGTCCAAGCATCCAATATAATATACATCATCTGTACAATACTGGCCTCTAGGGCATACATACAACTAACAGAAACAAGACCAGGACTCCAAGTTAATTAAATAGAGTACCGCATTGTAACCATGCTGCAGTTCATAATTACAATCATATAACTCCATTCAAGTCGTCCAAATCCTAGTATCAGAATCAAAAGAATAGGACGGAAGAAACAATAGGGAACCAAAAGAATTCAAGCCGAGATGCAAAGTTGTTTGCATATCGTCAGGACAGGGGTCAAGAGAAAGAAATGATTCAAGAATCATGATAACAATGTGTTAGTGTATATGCCCTAGGGGCCATTATTGTATCATACTAGGTTGTATATTACTTAATGGAAGCTTAGGGATATTCACATTTATAAAACAGTCTTGCTAAACATGGTAGTATGCAACTTGGTTTTGTCTAGTTTAATATGTGCATATGTTTCTTGTAACGTATCACTTATACATATTAGTAGAGCCCATAGGATCTTTGCTTGATTACCAGCATTGTGATGGCAGTCACACTAGTGGGGGCTGGGTAGTCTATAAGCAGTATCTTATACTTGTTCCTAGTCGTAGGATTATCGAGACAGGGCATCGATACTCCAGAGTAGACTAGTGTGTACGATTCTCATCCCAGTTGGGGAGATGGTCTGTCCCACAGCCATCAGTACGTCGTACTGGAGATAGTATACAGGTGCTCGTTAGGTTACGGGTACACCGGACAGGACTCGTAGGAGAACTGACTGGATGGTATTATACCTAACGTCAGATAGCAGTTCTCAGGTGACATGTGTGCAGATAGTCTGTTGACTTAGGGTCGTCATTTGTCTCGTGTGAGTTCCCACTGTTCTTTGATTACTACCCTACCACGGCTCAAAGGAGTGGTGCAAACAGGTTTTAGTTGGGTACAGTCCCGAGCCTCATGAAGGCAGTGAGCGACTGTTAGGGATTTGTCTCTCCCGGTATAAGGAGTTGATATCGCACTGTGATTGGTTGGTCATTATCATAAGTCCCTGGCCAGGGCTGATGGAGAATTACTGGTGGACTGATCAGTAGATTCTCAAATGGTCTTTGAGCCATACCGGCACGACTTGTACAGTTATTAGGGGTCTGACATTCTCCACCTCCCTAGACCATACATGCGATACTCTTAGACGAACAGACCAGACTGCGCGGATATTGTCACGGACAGACTCAGTAGGAGTTAGGATGGGTTTCCTCATCGGCCTTCTTATCGACATCTACCTGGGGACCGTTACGTACAGCTAGTGCCGCTTGCGGTCTGTGGTTAAACCTACTGCCAGCGTAGTGTCGAGTCTTTAGAGTCCCACACAGAGAGTTTCCCTACTCTAGGCGAAACGATATAGAGGTCGTATGGTTTTACAACAAGGGTTCGAACGCATACGCGTTTAAACGCACGTACGACGTTCGGACAGTTTTTACTAGCCGGCTTTGGTTTAAGCCAGATTCTAGTATTGGGTTATTGGATTTATACAGTCTAAAGTATTTCCGTGTTTTCACGGATTGGAGGGGCGTTCTCGTAATTTTCCGGGAAGCTTCTTGAAGCATGGTGACTTGGGGGTTAAGGTGGCATAAGCATTTATTGCTTAATGACTCATTTGTGTGATTCATCCATGGTATTAAATGATGCATTAATTAGCTAATGAGTCATATGATGAATCACACAAGGTGAATGAATCAACCATGATGATTAATCATTTATATTATTTATTTGATAAATTGTTATGGTTGTTATATTCTAATGAGTTCATTTTTCAATATCATTCTTATGCTCACCTTCTCTCTCCTCAAGCTCATTCTCTCTTGAAACCCTAATCCTCCCCTCTTATGTGTTGAGATCAAGGATTAGATAGACTAATACATCCATAACCTCACTCTATATCCCCTAGGTAGCTTAGATTAGCATTTTGAGCAACCTAGTTATCTCCAGTTAGAGATCGAGCTTGGAGTAGGAGCTCTCGGATGGATCGTCTTTGACTCGAGAAGGCCGTTGAGGTGCCGATGTTCCAAGGAGCCTACGAGGAGTGGAGGACAGCGATGAAGACCCGAAGGACAAGTAACGTGAGGTATAACTTCGAATCCGAGAAGTTAAACCTCTCGTAGTTTGCTAGTAACGGTTTAAATACGATTCATGCGCTCAAGTCTGTGTTACTAAGCTTTGATAATCGTTTTTCATATATTCCGCCTCCCCGCAAGTTCGTGGGGTGCGTGACATGGACTTACAGTGGCATCAGAGCCAACTAAACCATCACTAGCTTGTTAGCAACTAATTAGAACTTCGATCGACGGAAAAACACGAAAACGAAACCCTGGAACCCTAACAGTTTCTGTAAATTTTAAACGTGTTGAAAAAAATATTTTATATGCCTTAAAATTCACAGCAGGGAAATATAAGAATACTGGGAAAATACGAGCACTCAACTCGACTTGACGGCCGCGGATCCGCGCCAAATGGTGCTTTTGGCCGCGGATCCGCCGCCGAGTCAACTCCGAGTTGACTCGGATTTGCTCTATAATTCATGATTTTTGGTGTTTTGTTTTCTAGTATATTCTGTTTCTGCCCAGGTTACTTCTGTGCTGATTTGCTTTTGGGGTAGACACGGAAAAAGGTTGTCGATCGATGTTCTAAATTAATTGCTAATTGGGTTTTTATCTGCAATGTTTAATGTGTTCGTAAACCTCCCCTAACTGCTAGTATGTCAGTTGGCAGGGGGTTGCACATTTCTGTAATGTTTACTGTTTGTGTATATGGACTTGATTGGAATGTTGTGATGATTAGCCGGGGTTTTGAGATGTGTTTTATATTCATTCATTCAATGTAAATTGTAATATGATGTAATATTCTTTTGCGGGGCACATCCAGGTTGCGGTTGTAGCCACCGTTGTATTATTTCTTTTTACTGTTTATGCTCCTAGGATAGACCCAAGATGGGGTGCACAAACTACCGGGTATTTTGAAGTGTTTAGTGGCCTACTCACGTTGTTGAGGGAGACCGCTTCATTTCGGGTACTTGGCGGGTAGTTTGCCGTACCCGTAGGGGTCTAGGGTAGGGTAATGGCTATTCATCACAACTGTGTAATATGTCTTTTGTTGCAGGCTCAAAGCAAACGCGGATTGCTTGTATATCCAATAAAGTTCATCTGTGATCTGGAATGCCTATTATTGTGTCTGACGAATGTACAATATCTATATATGATAGCTATTAGACGTCACTTATGTTTTACACCCGTGCTACCCCAGCCCCCGCTCTGTCGTTAGTTAAGTAACCTAACGGGTGATGACGGGACCCCATGGCGAATACGGATGGCATAAGAGGACGTGGTATTTTCGTTGTTTTCTGCAATGATGGGACGCATTATTATAATGCAAAGAAAATAAACCAAAGTTAAGTCGTTGGAACAAATTTAAAAGAAACCACTCGGTTATTTTAAAAGAGCAGAATTTTTAATTGCGGAGCTTTAACCACTCCTTTTAAAAAAGCTATCAGGTTCCTTCGGTTATATCAAGTTCACTACGTTCACGGTTTCGCAAAAACCATTCGTAGCCCTCCGTCATTTCATTTGGGTATTCAGTAGTATTCAAGCTATGTATTTTGGCCAAAGTCAAGGTATAGTATTTGGTAGCTGCTGGGTATTCATTTGTTGCATAATTAGATGAGTTAGTTTGGGACAGTCGTATTATCATTTAACCAAAGTCAGGGGTATGTACGGATGGGTTCAAATTAACCTGGATAATGACGAGTAGAACTTGACATGTGACTTATGAAATTTTGACCAAAGCCAAGGTCATAAGAGCATGGGGCAGAAATTTACATCGGGAATTTCTAAAGAAACTGAAATTTGCAAAGAGATGCATACCATTTTGGAGTTTGATGAATGTTGGTAGGATTCCTTCAATATTTTCATACGATGATATTTTGGATCCCGATCCTACTGTGAGTATATACTACTTATCAGGAGATTCGTCACTTAACGATCAATGCTATAAACTAAGTAGGTGTCGAGAAAGGTGTCAGCGGGACTACGCCCCCAGAGAAAAGAGGTTATTTAATTAAGAAACTTCGCGAAAGCGTTGGAAAACCTCCCTCGAAGTATCGACACTAGCCTGGCTGAATGGTTAAGCAAGTATTGTACGGTGAGAATAGTCCTGGCTAATTCTTCTTTTATGATTTAAGGAAGGATTCGAGAAACAGTGGGAGCCATCCTATTTAGATAAATTAAAAAACCACTCTAAACTTGCAAGAGCATCATGCTAAAGTGTTTTCTTCTCTCTCTCTTAATTTCAGCGACCTTGTGACCACGACTAGGTTACATCTAGATAACAAATTGACTGAATCTGACTTATATGACTGGCAAAGGTCTGTCCAAATGTCCATTGCTTATGACAAGCTGGACCACCCTATTACTACTCAAGATCCCACCATCCCAGGTCTAGTTTCCACTGTCACGGATATGGATTTCCGTCAGACAAGGGAAAAGGATAAAGCGAAAACCAAGTGCCTCGTGTTGGCTTCAGTTGATGGTGTATACCAGAAGCAGCACGAGAAGATGGACTTAGTTTCCATCTTTCTCCATAAAAAAGATTTATATGGAGAGCAATCTCATATCACAAGATATGAAACCTTGAACGAATTATTTCAAGCGAGGTTGGCTTTCGGGTCATCTATAGGGGACAACGTCTTTACAATGACTAGCTATATTAATAAGCTCAAGGACCTGGAGACCACGTTAGAGAACGGGTCAGATACTAACTTGATTCTACATTCTCTACCTTCTACCGTGAAGGAAACCAGGGGAGTAGAAGGAAAGAGAAGGGCAAATGTTTCGGGACTGGATGTAGTAAAAGAGGGACATTCCTATTGTTACAGGAATGAACATTGGCAGAAGGATTGCAGGGCTAGCAAAGCCAGTAGCCAGGATTCGAAGCGTGTTGTGGCTTCGGCTTCGGGTGTGTTTGTGATTGAGAACTGTTTGTCAATTAACTCTACTTCCTGGGTACTAGATACCGGAGCAGGATCTCATATCTGTAATTCATTACATGCTTTGAGAAACCGTACAGTTATAAAGGTAGGTGATTTGTCTCTCAGAGTTGTAAACGGAATGAGCGTGGACGCTGAATCCGTGAGAGAATATCGTCTAGGTTTGACAAGTGGGCAGATATTGATTCTACGTAACTGTCTATATGTACCTAGTATGACTTGTAATATCATATCAGTATCCTCACTTTCGAGAGAGGGATATGATTTTACATTCGTAAGCGATGTAGTTCACATCCACCTAAATCAAGTTTTGATTGGGTCCGGTACATTAGATAATGGCATATACGTATTAAGTCAAGCTCAGGTTTTCAATGTCCAGAACACACTTAAAAGAAAGTCTCCGGAATTAAATCAGGCTTTCTTATGGAATTGTAGACTAGGTCACATCAATGAGAGAAAGTTGACTAAGTTACATAGAGAAGGATATTTGAATCCGTTCGAATATCAATCTTATGCTACTTGTGAATCTTGTCTCATAGGAAAGATGACAAAGACTCCGTTTACTGGACACGGAGTAAGAGCAAGCGAACTCTTGGGACTCGTACACAGTGACGTTTGCGGTCCAATGTCTACACATGCGAGAGGTGGTTATTCCTACTTCATTACTTTTACGGATGATTTCTCTAGGTATGGATATGTCTTCTTAATGAAGCACAAATCCTAGGCCTTTGAGAAATTCCAAGAATACAAGAATGAAGTGGAAAACCAAACAGGCAAAAGTATCAAGACACTGAGATCTGATCGAGGTGGTGAATACTTAAGTGCCGAGTTCCTGGGTTACTTAAAAGAGAATGGAATTCTCTCTCAACTTACTCCTCCATACACACCATAACACAACGGTGTATCAGAAAGGAGGAATCGAACCCTATTGGATATGGTTCGTTCCATGATGAGTAAGGCTGAGTTACCGCAATCTTTCTGGGGTTATGCGCTAGAATCAGCGGCATATCTTCTGAACAGGGCTCCTACCAAAACTGTGCCTACCACGCCATATCAGATATGGAGTGGAAAGAAACATCATCTTCAGCATCTGAAGATATGGGGATGTCCAGCTTTTGTTAAAAAGCAGCATGTGGACAAGCTCGAGGCACGATCAGTACAGTGTAAGTTTGTAGGATATCCGAAGAATTCCAAAGGATATTATTTCTATTACGCAGAGGAACAAAAGGTTTTTGTTTCTCGAAATGCCCATTTTCTAGAACATCAGTTTTTAGAAAAGGAAACAAGTGGGAGAGAAATAGAACTGGAAGAAATTCCAGAACCACAAACTACAACTGAAAGTATGGTAGAACCAGAGGTTTCAGAAGAAAGGGACATACCAGCACCTATCCGCGGAAGTAGTAGGCCGTCTTATCCGCCCGAGAGATACTACGGTTTTCTCATAGACGGGGATAGAGAGGATTACGTCATTGATGATGATGACCCTATTAGCTTCCAGCAAGCCATTCAGAGCGGTTACTCGGTAAAATGGCTGGATGCAATGCGGATCGAAATGGAGTCCATGTACACTAACAAAGTATGGACTTTGGACATTGCTCCAGATGGGATAAAACCCATAGGATGCAAATGGATCTTCAAAAAGAAGATTGGTGTAGATAGACAGGTTGAAACCTATAAGGCTAGACTTGTTGCAAAAGGTTTCCGTCAAAGACCTGGTTTGGACTATGACGAAACCTTTTCTCCAGTAGCTATGCTCAAATCCATTCGGGTCCTTCTTGCTATTGCTGCCTTCCACGATTATGAGATTTGGCAGATGGATGTAAAGACGGCCTTTCTAAATGGAAATTTGGAAGAGAGCGTCTATATGGATCAGCCAGAAGGATTCATTCAGAGTGGGAGCAGCGGTAAAGTATGCAAGCTGCTTAAGTCCATTTATGGACTAAAGCAGGCATCGCGGAGTTGGAACATCTATTTTGATGATGCTGTCAAAGAATTTGACTTTATCAAAAATCCAGATGAACCATGCATATACAGAAAGATTGTAAGGAGAGCTGTAGTATTGCTCGTCTTGTACGTGGATGACATTCTCCTAATAGGAAATGATATTCCTATGTAACGGTCAGTCAAAAGATTCTTGTCACATAAGTTCTCCATGAAGGACCTGGGTGATGCCACCTACATTCTGGGGATCCAGATCTATCGTGATAGATCAAAGAGGATGTTGGGACTTTCGCAGTCCAGGTACATAGACACCATATTGAAAAGATTCAGTATGGAAGATTCTAAGCGCGGTAACCTCCCGGCTTGTCACGGAATCACCCTCTCCAAAGAGATATCTCCCAAGACTGATTTGGAAAGGGATCGCATGTCGATTATACCCTACGCTTCTGCAGTAGGCTCTATAATGTATGCGATGTTATGTACCAGGCCATATGTAGCATACGCATTGAGCGTAGTAAGCCGGTATCAAGCAAACCCAGGGGAAAAGCACTAGATAGCCGTAAAGAACATTCTCAAGTACCTGAGAAGGACTAAGGAGATGTTCTTGGTGTATGGCGGAAAAGACCTCCAGATGGAGGCCTTTGCCGACTCCGGCTTCCAGAGTGACAAGGATGACTCCAAATCCATGTCGGGTTATGTCTTTACCCTCAATGGAGGGGCGGTCTGCTGGAAGAGTTCCAAGCAGGAGACCGTTGCTGACTCAACAATGGAAGCAGAGTACATAGCTGCTTGCGATGCCGCAAAAGAAGCTGTCTGGATGAAGAAGTTCCTCACAGAACTTCAGGTGGTTCCTACCAGTGTTGGTCCAATACCTCTGTATTGCAACAACAACGGCGCTATAGCTTTAGCGAAGGAACCCAGGTCCCATCAGAAGTCCAGACACATCTTAAGGCGGTATCACCTGATCAGGAAGATCGTAGATCGCCGGGAGATCGAGGTGAAAAGAGTAGAGACAGAGAATAACATTGCTGACCCATTCACAAAGGACATTCCTCAGACACAGTTCGAGAGACTATTCGAGATGATAGGTCTACGATATGCTAGTTCATGGCCCTAGTGCAAGTGGGAGATTATTTGTGTATATGCCCTAGGGGCCATTATTGTATCATACTAGGTTGTATATTACCTAATGGAAGCTTAGGGATATTCACATTTATAAAACAGTCTTGCTAAACATGGTAGTATGCTACTTGGTTTTGTCTACTTTAACATGTGCATATGCTTCTTGTAATGTATCACTTATACATATTAGTAGAGCCCATAGGATCTTTGCTTGATTACCAGCGTTGTGATGGCAGTCACACTAGTGGGGGCTGGGTAATCTATAAGAAACATCCTATACTTGTCCCTAGTCGAACGATTATCAAGACAGGGTATCGATACTCCAGAGTAGACTAGTGTGTACGCTTCTCATCCCAGTTGGGGAGATGGTCTGTCCCACAGCCATCAGTATGCCGTACTGGAGATAGTATACAGGTGCTCGTTAGGTTACAGGTACACCGGACAGGACTCGCAGGAGAACTGACTGGATGGTATTATACCTAACGTCAGATAGCAGTTCTCAGGTGACATGTATGCAGATAGTCTGTTGACTTAGGGTCGTCATTTGTCTCGTGTAAGTTCCCACTGTGCTTTGATTACTACCCTACCACGGCTCAAAGAAGTCGTGCAAACAGGTTTAAGTTGGGTACGGTCCCGAGCCACATGGAGGCAGTGAGCGACTGATAGGGATTCGTCTCTCCCGGTATAGGGAGTTGATATCGCACTGTGATTGGTTGGTCATTACCATAAGTCCCTGGCCAGGGCTGATGGAGAATTACTGGTGGACTGATCAGTAGATTCTCAAATGGTCTTTGAGCCATACCGGCACGACTTGTACAGTTATTAGGGGTCTGACATTCTCCACCTCCCTAGACCATACATGCGATACTCTTAGACGAACAGACCAGACTGCGCGGATATTGTCACGGACAGACTCAGTAGGAGTTAGAATGGGTTTCCTCATCGGCCTTCTTATCGACATCTATCTGGGGACCGTTACGTACAGCTAGTGCCGCTTGCGGTCTGTGGTTAAACCCACTGCCAGCGTAGTGTCGAGTCTTTAGAGTCTCACATAGAGAGTTTCCCTGCTCCAGGCGAAACGATATAGAGGTCGTATGGTTTTACGACAAGGGTTCGAACGCATACGCGTTTAAACGCACGTACGACGTTCGGACAGTTTTTACTAGCCGGCTTTGGTTTAAGCCAGATTCTAGTATCGGGTTATTGGATTTATACAGTCTAAAGTTTTTCCGTGTTTTCACAGATTGGAGGGGCGTTCTCGTAATTTTCCGGGAAGCTTCTTGAAGCATGGTGACTTGGGGGTTAAGGTGGCATAAGCATTTATTGCTTAATGACTCATTTGTGTGATTCATCCATGGTATTAAATGATGCATTAATTAGCTAATAAGTCATATGATGAATCACACAAGGTGAATGAATCAACCATGATGATTAATCATTTATATTATTTATTTGATAAATTGTTATGGTTGTTATATTCTAATGAGTTCATTTTTCAATATCATTCTTATGCTCACCTTCTCTCTCCTCAAGCTCATTCTCTCTTGAAACCCTAATCCTCCCCTCTCATGTGTTGAGATCAAGGATTAGATAGACTAATACATCCATAACCTCACTTTATATCCCCTAGGTAGCTTAGATTAGCACTTTGAGCAGCCTAGTTATCTCAAGTTAGAGATCAAGCTTGGAGTAGGAGCTCTCGGGTGGATCGTCTTTGACTCGAGGAGGCCGTTGAGGTGCCGATGTTTCAAGGAGCCTACGAGGAGTGGAGGACAGCGATGAAGACCCGAAGGACAAGTAACGTGAGGTATAACTTCGAATCCGAGTACTTAAACCTCTCGTAGTTTGCTAGTAACGGTTTAGATACGATTCATGCGCTCAAGTCCGTGTTACGAAGCTTTGATAATCGCTTTTCATATATTCCGTCTCCCCGCAAGTTCGTGGGGTGCGTGACATGGACTTACACAATGTGGCAGGACATGTTCCTAATCATGGATTTTCTGATTCGTGTATTGGGTCCAATACCCAACTACAAAAGAATCTAACCCGATTAACCTAAATCCTATGGCTCTGATACTAAACAAACCCTGTCACGCCCCGCTTCCCAGAGTGCGCTAAGATCGGCACATGACAGAGCCAACCATACTACCTGTGGCTAGGAAACAACCCTCCATAGTCACATTACGGCTGTCTAAAGATATAAAGAGCAGAAAAATAAAATAAACTATCTAGTACATGTCCATATGCCAGAATAAACGAGTCAAGAAATAATATGCGGAAGCAATAAATCCATTGAGCAAAACATCTGGAAAGTAAAACTGGATACTAACTGGATCCTCACTGCTCGGCCTAACGGCGGAAGTACTCCTGATCAGCCTGCGACAAAGGTAAAGGATCTGGGCCATGCAAAACCCAGATGCCAGTTCGTCATAATATCAACAATAATATAATCGGGAGGTAACAAGTCATGCAGGCATGAGTATAAACAGTAACAAGTAAACAGTAACATGAATATAGATCAGTGAACAGGATATAAACAGGTGAAGTGTAGTGAGTAGTCTAAACTGTGCTATAGGGTTATCTACTCTAAAGTTATTCAAAATCAATTAATGTAATACTCATCGTAACCCATCGGTATATGCCCCGTTCAACCCCATGGGACCACGGTAACACGATATAATAGACGGTGAGTCTATGTCCCGTTCAACCCTACAGGACCACGGTAACACGATGTAATAGACTGAGTGTGTATGTCCCGTTCAACCCCACGGGACCACGGTAACAAGATATGATAGCCCTTTGAGTTACGTTTGGATACATTCTTGATTTCCCCATACCCCCAAGGTTAAGTGTGTAAGTCAGGTATTGATAAATCTGAGACTAATGCCAACATAAGATCAAGCAGGTACAGGTTTGTCTGTATAGACAACAGGAAATGTCCGTAGGGACAACAGGTCAAGATTGTCGGCATTAGTAACAAGAACAGGTAATATGTCACGCTGTGGTACATCATGTCATGTCAGGTGGTGTACATGTATCAAGTCATGTCAAATAGTGCACAAGTATCAAGTCATGTCAGTAGTAGTGTATCAGGTCATGTCAAGTAGTGCACAAGTGTCGAGTGGGTGCTCATAATCAAACTGTAATAAGTATGGGTACAAAAAATCAAGTATGGGATACTAATATAACAATAAAATGGAATAATGTGATATAGTATGCAAATAGATACAAATTCAAAAATATGGATGCACAATTATCGATTAGGGTTATATTTATAGTTCCAATACTAATTAGGATACACTTTATTAGACATGGGGTGTTAATATCATAGTATTATGTATTAATATGATCTATGGATGCAATTATATATATTTTAAATGAGATGGATGCAACGGGTATCCGAAAAACAGTAAAGCTGTAAAATGGTATTGTGGGATGTACAACTAAGCAATACGTGATGTAAATATTGATATGGATGCAGTATATTGTAATCTAGTACGTAACAAGATAGGTTTTCATGACCTAGATCTGAAATAATATGAATGGATGCAAACGGAACATCGAAAAGTTGTAATATGAAACATGGGATGCTAGATTTAAAATACAGGTATGATATTTATTTAAATAGGTATAAAATGAGTTATATAGCATGTAGCAAGATTAAATTGCCTCGATGGATAGCGATACGAATACGCACGGCAACGTCGAATGTCGGTAAAAGTCTCGATGCACGCACACAGGTACAGAACAGAACCAGGTAATGCAAGAATGTAACAGCGTAGGTAGGGAACGTCCACTAGGTTGCTCGGATCGTTGGCAGCGGCACGGCTCCGGCGAGCGACCACCGGAAAAGAACCGAGATCAAGAAAGAAGAAGAAAGAAGAAAAGAAGGAGAAGAAGAGAGGAAGTGGGTTGCTACTGGGGTTGTGGTGCACTAAGGTCAGGGAGGACGATGGGGTGGTTGCGATGATAAGTGCACGGAGGCGACGGGATCGGAGTTCCGGCGATAACCGAGAAAAGAAACAAGATCAAGAAGGAAATAAGAAAGAAGAAGAAGAAGAAGAAGATGGAGGGAAAGGGTTGGCCTCTGGTGTCAGGGGGTTTGCAAGGAGGAGAGGAGAAGGCGAGGGCGTGGAGGCGACAGCAAGTCGGATCTCTAGCGAAGGTCCAGCGACAAGGGCAGGGGCTGTGGGTTTCTTGAAGTCGGAGGCAGGTTAAGTGCAGGGTTCTTGCGTGCAGGGATGAAGGGAAGTGGAGGAGGTGGAGTGATGATGACGAAGATGATGGGGATGCAGGCGATGGCGACGTGGTCTCCGGTGGAAGCTAGAGTTAGGGTTCGCGAGTTCGTTGGGTTGCTGGGTTCACGTAGGTTCTCGTGCGGAGAGAGGAGAGAGGGTGTGATGGAGGGCTGCGGTGATGGGCTGATGTGGGTGAAGGTGGTGGTGCTCTGGGATGAAGATGACGACGATGGTGGTCGGAGGTTGGTGCTCGGTACAGGGAAGAGCAAAGGTCGTGGCTAGTAAGAGGAAGGATATGAGAGAGGAGGGGAAGTCGACAATGGAGGAGGGAGGCGAGGTCAAGGGTGGAGCGGCGTCGACGACGCAGGCAAAGGCTAAGGTTAGGGTTCTCGTGGGCGGCTGCACATGTGTTAAAAAGAAAAGAAACGAAGAAGAAGGAGGGTGACGGTAAAGGAGAGAAGGGAGGTGAGCGGATCTGCGTGAATAGGAATCGCGAGATCTGAGAGAAAGCGAGGGGGAGAGAGAGAGAGAGAGAGACGTGGGAAAGAGAGAGAGAGAGAGATTAATAAAATTTTAAAAGAAAAATTATAATATAAAGGGGGAGAGAGAAAAAATGAGTGGCTGTTGAGGGTTAGATTATAGGATTTGAAAATATATATTTAATATATATTCTTGTTAAGAATTCGTATATTAAAAACAGTTTAATATATAAAAGGATTATATATTATATATATTGAGATTTTGGTTAAAACCAAAGTAGTCCAAAACGCGCCCGGGTCGGGTCTAAAATTTCGGTTTTAAAATATGAAAAATTTATGCGAAGAAAAGAATTAAAAAATGAATGTCCGAGTGACGAAAATGCATACCCCCAAGAACGGATGCACTTACGTGTGTGTAGCCATCTAAACAAGTCTGTTTCACTGAACGGGACGAGAACAAGATGCGCGGATGCTACCACGGGGTTAGGGGTATCATGCAGGCCATGCAATGTATTTTTAAAATATTTTACGTGACTTAAAATGTTATATGGTAAAAGATGAAAATTCTAGATAAAAAGCGAGTATGCAATAAACATGAAAATGCACAAATCTACGTAACAAGTCAGGATAATTCATAAACATGAATCAAGACAGGTTTCAAGCAAGCGGGTCGGGTCGAATGCTAGTACTAACGTAAAAATACTATTCGCACCCAAAACACGATAAATCAGAAAAATACCATAATTAAAGAAATACGAGAAGTGGAATTGGTATAAATGAACTAGGGTGTTACAGATATCCGGAGGATACCGACCGTTGTCGTGAGATTTGATGATATGGGCCAATCCGGACTGACGGAGCCCGAGATATTGAGACTATGAGATATTGAAACTATGAGGTATTGAGACTTTGAGATTTACATGTTTTGTGTCGATACTTGACACGGATTTCCATGGATTTCATTGATGTTTCAGATTACCATACAAATTTTACTATGATAAAAATTAAAGATTTCTTATACAGATATATCTAGATTTCATGGTTAATTGTTTTACATTCATGGTGCATGCATACTCATACACATGTCATGTTACTACTTGAGGCACCGACACGAGCACTGAGCATTGTACTTACGCACAGTTTATTACCCTGCCACTACTAGATGACTAGTGATATATCAAGTATATTATTATGACCTAGGACAGCGTCGTGCATGCGATTTCTACTCGCAGATGTCTTCTACTCACGAGTTGGCAACTCACCCCCGTTGTGCCAAATTTTTCTTACAGGTTTCGATGTGCAGGTTTCCTTGGCAGTTTGCTGGCACATTCTTTCATTCAGGATGATTTGCTCGGTAGGTTGGTCCACTTGTATCAGTACCGCCGTTGTACTTTTATTATTTCATTTGTATCTAGTAAGCTCCATCAACCAGACTTGTATTACTTGATAGTTTAGAAGACCAGTTGTTTTTATTTCGACTTTAGAGTCGCGCTTGTATTATTATGGTTTTCTGGTGGTTTGGGTTTTCGTTTGAGTTTTTTTCCTCGCCGTTCGGCGTTGTATATTATATTGCTTGCGTGGTTGTGATCGCTAATTAGCGAAGAGCTAGCTCCCGCTTGGGGATGCCTTTTTATTGTTGCTTATGTATATATTCTTATTTGTACCCGTTTGGGGCCAGTTTTTACAAAGGAGACTCTGCCGAAATTTTTGAGAAATTTGATGTTACTTTTAAACTTGTTTCCTTACACTTCTTCTTTTAAAGGGTTTAGATTTCTGGGCTTCGGCTTACTTAGATTACGTTACGCCTTTAGACGTTTCGTAATTTAAGTGCCGGTCACGTTCCGTACTTTCGGGTCGTGACAACAGGGATCGATGTGATCTCACCTGTAGGGCAAAAAGTTTTATTTTATATTTTTTCTTTCCGCGATGCTCCATCATTTCAGCTTTTATATCGCGAAAGTCGTGATTGCCCAATCATTTCGGCTATTTTTCACGGTGCCCAATCATTTCGACTATTTGTTTTATTTGCTCGCTACTTTTTATTGCGAGTTGCCCAATTATTTCGTCTATTTTATATGCATACATTTTTACTTGCTGATTTGCAAGTTGCCCCATCATTTCGGCTATTTCATATGCATTTATGGCTCACTGACTTTTCGCTGTGAGTTTAGGATTTGATACCGATTTAGGTATCAGCATCGCTACAACTGGGATATTGTCAGGAGCGAATCATCATTTGCCTTTGTCGATGTCGAACAAAGGTGGCTTAGTAAACAGGGTTAGGATCCTGTCGACTAAGTCTTTTGACTTCATGAGCCATAAGGGTCTCATAAATGTGTTTCTCCCTACAAGTCGTGAGGATCTCGTAGGTGCGTTTTCTCCTTAGGAATCGTGAGGAATCTTAAGTGTATGGTCTCTTATAAGTCGTAAAGATCTTACAAGAGTATTTTCTCCTTATAAGTCGAGAGGATTTACAAAGGTTGTCCACTGTGTAAACATATCCCTATTCGCGGGTGGGACTTTGTCAGGGAGATGTTTATTCGCGCCCGTGGATTGTATACAAGGGTCGGCATTGAACCGCTTGTAGGGCAATGCTGGAGGTTGTGATTTGCAAGTTGCCCCATCATTTCGGCTATTTCCATGCTACCTCTCCCGGTTCTTTCGGGCATGCGGAATTTGATAAAAAACGATTTTTATAGAGGTGGTAACATGGACTTATAACCCGGATCTTGGTTAAACATCTAACTAACAACCTAACTACGAGTTACTAACTACTCGGTTAGGGGGTTATACCTTGCTTGTCTTGAACTCCTTCGTCTTCAAACTCCGATGGTGGTCCGGATCGGCTTCTTCCCGTCGTCTCCTTACGCCGAAGATAGATCCACCTGAAAGCTCCAACCTTTGGCTCCTTCTTCGTTCTTTGAAGAAACTAGTTCACTTGGTTTGCTAAACCTTGTGAACTAGAATGAGTAGAGAAGAGTTTGTATGGTATTTTATCTATGGTTCTTGATTCTCAACTCATGAGATGTATGAACCATAGAGTCAAGAGAGGGAGCAAGAGGAAGAGGGTGAAAGCAAGAGCAAGAGAGCTCAAGAACAAGAGAGAGAGTGAGCAAGTGAGAATGAGCCTTTCTTTTGTCTTTCACCCTCTCATAATCCAAAACAATGATAACTCATTATACCAAATCAAGTGTTATGTGATGGTTGAAGCAACCATAACCATATCATTTCATGCACTCATTTTGCACAAATGAGCAAGCAAGCAAAAGTCTTTGCCATGAAATGATGGCTATGGTTATCATGATGGTCAACTAGTCAAGCCTAGTCAACCGGTCAACAAAGTCAACAAGTCAACAAAAGTCAACAAGTCAACAAAGTCAACAAAAGTCAACAACCATGTCACCATAATACTTAATTAATATAATTGTTAATCACATATCATATTCTCATTAGGGTTGAGCAAAAAGTCAATAGTCAACGGTCAACTGTCAACAACCCTAATGAGAATCCGCTGCCTCTGTCTCCCCGTCAACTGTGCATACACACCCGCATCCGTGTTCCGAGGAACACGAATGAAAACTGGATAAATCCAATCCCAATACGTACACTAGGATCTGGCTTAAACCAAAGCCCGCTAGTGCAAACTGTCCGGACACTGTACGTGCACAAGTGCACGGATGTGACCGAACCCTGTCGCAAAACCATGCGACCTCTACTCTTTTGCCTAAAGGCGAAAAGCTTTCTGTGTGGGACTCTAAAGACTCGACACTACGCTGGCAGTGGGTTTAACCACAGACCGCAAGCGGCACTAGCTGTGCATAACGGTCCCCAGGTAATGCCGACAAGAAGACTGACAAGGCGAAACCCATCTGAACTCCTACTGAGCCTGAATGTGACATTCTCCGTACAGTCCGGTCTGTTCGTCTGATACATCGCATGGCGGGCCTAGGGGCGGTAAACGTCAGTCCCCCAATAGCGGTACAAGTCGTGCCGGAGCGAAGCCCAAAACACCCTGAGATAACACTGGAAGCCTACCAGTATATCTCGTTTGCCCTGGCCAGGGACTACTCGTGTAATGGCTCTCCTAGACACAGCGCGATGTCAACCCCCAATACCGGGAGAGATGAATCCTGTCTAACCGTCACTGCCTCCAAGTGCTTCGGGACTGCACCCAACTACTACCTGTTTGCACGACTCCTTTGAGCCGTGGTAGGGTAGTAATCAAAGTGCAGTGGGAACACACTCGAGGCGAAGTGACAGTGTCAAGTCAGCGGACTAAGCTGTACTCATGTCACCTGGGAACTGATAACTGACGATAGGCATAATACCAACTAGTCAGTTCCCGACGAGTCCTGTCCAGTGTACCCGTAACCTAACGAGCACCCGCATACTATCTCAAGTACGACATACTGACGGCTGTGGGACAGACCGTCTCCCACACTGGGATGAGAAGCGCATGCGCTAGTCTACTCCGGAGTATCGATGCCCTGTCTCGATAGTCCTGCGACCAGGGACCTGCATAAGGATGTGCTTATAGATTACCCAGCCCCACTAGTGTGACAGCCATCACATCGCTGGTAATCAAGCAAAGATCCTGATAGCTCCACTAATGTGTATAGGTGATATACTAAAATAAACACATGTACACATTGAAGTAGAAACAAACCAAGTAGCATACTACTATTTTGAGCAAGATTGTACATACAAGGTGAATATCCCAAGCTTCCATTAAGTAATATACAAACTAGTATGATACAGTAATGGCCTCTAGGGCATATACACTAACAATCTCCCACTTGCACTAAGGCCATGTACTGGCGTATCGAAGACCTATCATCTCGATCAGCCGCTCGAACTGAGTCTGGGGCAGGGCCTTGGTGAATGGATCTGCAGTGTTATCTTCTGAAGCGACTCTCCGAACCTCGATCTCCTGGCGATCCACGATCTCCCTGATCAGGTGATACCGCCTTAAGATGTGCCTGGATCTCTGATGGGACCTGGGTTCCTTCGCTAAAGCTATAGCCCCGTTGTTGTCGCAATACAGAGGTATTGGATCAACAATGGACGGAACCACCTGAAGTTCTTTCAAGAACTTCCATATCCAGACAGCTTCTTTTGCGGCATCAGATGCAGCGATGTATTCCGCTTCCATCGTCGAGTCTGCAACGGTTTCCTGTTTGGAACTCTTCCAACACACCGCCCCTCCATTGAGGGTAAAGACAAAACCCGACATGGACTTGGAATCATCCTTGTCACTCTGGAAGCTGGAGTCAGCAAAGGCCTCGATCTGGAGGTCTTTTCCGCCATACACCAAGAACATCTCCTTAGTCCTTCTCAGGTACTTGAGAATGTTCTTTACCGCTATCCAGTGTTTCTCCCCGGGGTTTGACTGATACCGGCTTACCACACTCAGTGCATAAGCTACATCCGGTCTGGTACACAACATCGCATACATTATAGAGCCTACCGCAGAAGCGTAGGGTATAATAGACATGTGATCCCTCTCCAAATCAGTCTTGGGAGACATCTCTTTAGAGAGGGTGATCCCGTGACAAGCCGGTAGGTTACCGCGCTTGGAATCTTCCATACTGAATCTTTTCAGTACGGTGTCGATGTACCTGGACTGAGAAAGTCCTAATATCCTCTTGGATCTATCACGATGGATCCGGATCCCCAGGATGTATGAGGCATCACCCAGGTCTTTCATGGAGAACCTGTGCGACAAGAACCCCTTGACAGATTGTAGCATAGGAATGTCATTTCCTATTAAGAGAATGTCATCCACGTATAAAACGAGGAATACTACAGTTCTCGCTACAAATCTACTATAGATGCATGGTTCATCTGGATTTTTGATAAAGCCAAATTCCTTGACCGTCTCATCAAAACAGATGTTCCAACTCCGCGATGCCTGCTTTAGTCCATAGATGGACTTAAGCAACTTGCACACCTTTCCGCTGCTCCCACTCTGAATGAAACCCTCTGGCTGGTCCATATAGACACACTCCTCTAAATTTCCATTCAGAAAAGCTGTCTTTACGTCCATCTGCCAAATCTCATAATCGTGGAAGGCAGCAATGGCAAGAAGGATCCGAATGGATTTCAGCATAGCCACTGGAGAAAAGGTTTCGTCATAGTCCAAGCCAGGTCTTTGACGGAAACCCTTCACTACCAGTCTAGCTTTATAGGTCTCAACCTGTCCATCTACACCAATCTTCCTTTTGAAGATCCACTTGCATCCTACGGGTTTTACCCCGTCTGGAGCAATGTCCAACGTCCATACTTTGTTGGTGTACATGGACTCCATTTCGGTCCGCATTGCATCCAGCCATTTCACTGAGTCAACGCTCTGAACGGCCTGCTGGAAGCTAGTAGGCTCATCATAATCTATGATGCAATCCTCTCTATCCCCGTCTATGAGAAAACCGTAGTATCTCTCGGGCGGATAAGTCTGCCTACTACTCCTGCGGAGCGGCGTAGGAATGTCCTGTTCTTTTGAACCCTCTGGTTCCACTAAACTTTCAGTAATAGTCCGTGGTTCTGGAATTTCTTCCAGTTCTACCGCGCTCCCACTGATTTCCTTTTCTAAGAACTGGTGTTCTAGAAAGTGGGCATGACGAGAAACAAGAACTTTTTGTTCCTCTTCACAGTAGAAGAAATATCCCTTGGAATTCTTTGGATATCCCACAAACTTGCACTGTACTGAGCGTGCCTCGAGCTTGTCCGCATGCTGCTTTTTGACAAAAGCTGGACTTCCCCATGTCTTAATGTGATTAAGATGGGGCCTCTTCCCACACCACATCTCGAATGGTGTGGTAGGCACAGTCTTAGTGGGAACTCGGTTTAAAAGGTATGCAGCTGATTCTAGCACATACCCTCAGAATGATCGCGGTAACTCAGCGTTACTCATCATGGACCGTACCATATCTAATAGGGTGCGGTTCCGTCTCTCCGATACACCGTTATATTGCGGAGTGTATGGAGGAGTGAGCTGAGAGAGAATTCCATTCTCTTTTAAATAGTCCAGGAACTCGGCACTCAAGTATTCTCCACCTCGATCCGATCTTAGAATCTTGATACTTTTGCCGGTCTGTTTTTCTACCTCATTCTTATACTCCTGGAATTTTCCAAAGGCTTCGGACTTATGTTTCATTAAGAAGACATAACCGTACCTTGAGAAGTCATCCGTAAAAGTAATGAAGTAAGAATAACCGCTTCGCGCATGTGTAGACATTGGACCGCACACGTCACTGTGTACGAGTCCCAAGAGCTCGCCCGCTCTCACTCCATGTCCAGTAAACGGAGTCTTTGTCATCTTTCCTTTGAGACAGGATTGACAAGTGGCATACGATTGATATTCGAAGGGATTCAAATATCCTTCTGTATGTAACTTCGTCAACCTTCTCTCATTGATGTGACCCAGTCTACAATGCCATAAGAAAGCCTGATTGATTTCTGGAGACTTTCTTTTGTGTGTATTCTGGACATTGAAAATCTGTGGTTGGTTTAATACGTATATACCATTACTTAATGTACCTGACCCAATCAGAACTTGATTAAGGTGAATGTTTACAACATTACTTACAAACGCAAATTCATAACCTTCTTTAGAAACTAAAGATACAGAAATGATATTACAAGTTGCGTTGGGTACAAAAAAGCAATTACGCAAAACCAAAACATGTCCATCTGACATTCCCAGGTGATAGTCCCCCACGGCTTTAGCATCCATGCTAGCTCCGTTCGCAACTCTAAGGGTCATGTCACCTGCCTTCAAAACCCTACGGTTTCTCAACGCCTGCAAAGAATTACAGATATGAGATCCTGATCCGGTATCCAATACCCAGGAAGTAGAGTTTATTGAAAGACGGTTTTCAATAACATACACACCTGAAGCTGAAGCTGCAACCTGCTTCAATTCCTGTGTTCTGGCTTTCCAAGCCCTGCAATCATTCTTCCAGTGACCTTTCTTATGACAATAGAAGCATTCTTCCTTATCCACAAGCTTCCCCGCTTTCTTTGTTGTTTTAGCTTTTCCCTTCGTATCCACTTTACTAACACCGCCCCTTGGTTTGGCGGGGGCTTTCTTCTTCTTTCCCTTGGCTTTCGCCTTGGACCTAGAAGAAGATGATCCTCCTACAAACAAAGTGGATGTTTCCCTACCTTTCTGTAGGGTGCCCTCTGCGCTCCTCAGCATGTTGAGGAGCTCTGAAAGTTCAACTTCTTTTTCTTGCAAGTTGATGTTCAGTATAAACTGGGCGTAAGTGGAAAGAAGGGACTGGAGAACTATATCCGTATAGAGCTCACTTTCCAATGTGGTCCCTAGGTCCGCGAGCTCCTCAATGTAGCCGATCATCTTTAGCACGTGCTCGGCTACTGATGATCCGACGGCCATCTTTGCCGAAAATAACTTTTTCGATGCTTCGTATCTTGCGATACGAGATTGCTCTCCATACAGTTCTTTTGTATGGAGAAATATGGATTCAAGGTCCATATTCTCGTGCCTCCTCTGATGTTCGTTGTCCATCGAGGCAAGTACGAGGCACTTGGCCTTCGCGCTATCAATCTCCCAAGTCTTGCGGATTTCCTTATCCTCGACGCTGGAAGTGGGACCAGGGACAGGGGGAGCTTTGGTGGTAAGAAGATACCCCAGCTTGTCGAAAGTGATTGCCATCTTGACATTCCTGAGCCAATCTTTGTAGTTTGGCCCTGTCAGTATATTTTTATCTAGAAGTAACTTAAGTCCAGTCATGTCGATTGGTCGCTGCAATTAGAAGAGAGAAGAAGAAACACTCAGCATGATGCTCTTGCAAGTTTAGAGTGGTTTTTAGTTTGTCTAAACAGGATGGCTCCCACTGTTTCTCGAATCCCTCCTCAAACCATAAAGGAAGAATTAGTCGGGATCAATCCCACCGTACAATACTTGCTTAACCGTTCAGCCAGGCCAGTGTCGGTACTTCGAGGGAGGTTTTCCAACGCTTTCGCGAAGTTCCTTAATTAAATAACCTCTTTTCCCTGGGGGCGTAGCCCCGCTAACACCTTTCTAGGCACCTACTAGGTTTATAGCATTGATCGTTTAGTGAGAAATTTCCCGAGGAGTAGCATATACTCACAGTAGGATCGGGATCCAAATATCACCGCGTGACGAAACTGAAGGAATCCTACCAGAATCATCACACTCCAAATGGTATGCAAATCTAGCAAGTTTCAGTACTTATGAAACTCCCGATGTGGATTTTTGCCCCATGCTCTTATGACCTTGACTTTGGCCAAAATATCATAAGTCACATGTCAAGTTCTACCCGTCATTATCCAGGTTAATTTGGATCCATCCGTAACTATCCTTGACTTTGGCCAAAATGGTAGTACGACTGTCCCAAACCAACGCATCTATCTATGCTACACATGAACACCCAATAGCTACCAATCACTGTGCCTTGACTTTGGCCAACATACACAGCTTGAATACTATTGACTATTCATGTGAAACGACGGAGGGCTACAAATGGTTTTGGCAAAACCGTGAACGTATTGAACTTGATATAGTCGATGGAACGAGATAGCTTTTAAAAGGAGTGGCTCAAGCTCCGCATTTAAAAGTTGGTTTTGAAAAGAACCGAGTGGTTTTTCGAAAGTGTTCCAACGACTTTAACTTGGTTTATTATCTTGCATTAGTTCTTTTAATGCGTGATATTCTTGCATTAGTTCTTTTTAATGCGTCCCATCATTTAATCCTACCATTGCAGAAAACAACCAAAATATGACGTACGCTTATGCCATTCGCATTCGCCACTGGGCCCCGTCATTACCCGTTAGGTTACTTAACTAACGACAGAGCGGGGGCTGGGCTAGCGCGGCTGTAAAACATAAGCAACGCCTAAATAATATCATATATAGATATACTGCAATGATAAACATTTCAGATCACAGATGAATACATTGGATATACTAGGAATCTGTAATTCGCACGAGCCTGTAACGAAAGACAGATTACACGGTCGCGGTGAATAGCCAATACCCCACCCAAGACCCCTACGGGTGCGGCAAACTACCCGCCAAGTACCCGAAGCGAAGCAACCTCCCTCATCTCCGTGAGTAGGCCACTCGGCACTTCGGCATACCCGGTAGTTTGTGCACCCCCTCCATGGGTCTATCCTAGGAGCAAAAACAGTAAAAAGAAATTATACAATGATGGCTACAACCCCGGCCCGGTTGTGCGGCCATACAAATAATTATTACATCAATTTACAAATTTACATGAATTGAAAGAAAAGAAAACTCTCGTCTCACAACCCCCGGCTATTCACCCGCGACAATCCAACATATTCATATACACATTCCAGCAACATTACAGATCACAGATTTGTATAACCCCCACTAATCGACATATAGCGATTAGTAGACGTTCAATACAAATATCACATTACAGAAAAACCCGTTAGCTTAAGTCTTTTAGAAGTTCGATCAAAAATACGGATTTTCGGGACCCCAAAACTAAAATTTTCGTTCTGGAAAATCTGGGCAGAAAACACATATTCCAAAAATCCCAAAACAACCCCAGAATAACACTGCACCAAAGATGGACCTCGGCCGAGTCAACTCGGCCGCGGATCCGCGGCGGGAGCGTGCTCCCGCCGCGTTTCCGCGGCGCTTTGACTCGATCGTTGGACCAAATTTGGTGGTTATTCTAATAAAAGCCTGAGCCGATTTTAGAGATGAAAATAATCAACTTTTGAACAGTATAAAAATCGACAGAAACTTGAAATTCTCGGGTTCGTTTTCATGACTTTTTCTTTGATCGATCTTCTAGTTACTTGCTAACATGTTAGATAGAGTTTAACTAGGCTCTGATACCACTGTAAGTCCATGCTACCTCTCCTGGTTCTTTCGGGCATGCGGAATTTGATAAAAAACGATTTTTATAGAGGTGGTAACATGGACTTATAACCCGGATCTTGGTTAAACATCTAACTAACAACCTAACTACGAGTTACTAACTACTCGGTTAGGGGGTTATACCTTGCTTGTCTTGAACTCCTTCGTCTTCAAACTCCGATGGTGGTCCGGATCGGCTTCTTCCCGTCGTCTCCTTACGCCGAAGATAGATCCACCTGAAAGCTCCAACCTTTGGCTCCTTCTTCGTTCTTTGAAGAAACTAGTTCACTTGGTTTGCTAAACCTTGTGAACTAGAATGAGTAGAGAAGAGTTTGTATGGGATTTTATCTATGGTTCTTGAATCTCAACTCATGAGATATATGAACCATAGAGTCAAGAGAGGGAGCAAGAGGAAGAGGGTGAAAGCAAGAGCAAGAGAGCTCAAGAACAAGAGAGAGAGTGAGCAAGTGAGAATGAGCCTTTCTTTTGTCTTTCACCCTCTCATAATCCAAAACAATGATAACTCATTATACCAAATCAAGTGTTATGTGATGGTTGAAGCAACCATAACCATATCATTTCATGCACTCATTTTGCACAAATGAGCAAGCAAGCAAAAGTCTTTGCCATGAAATGATGGCTATGGTTATCATGATGGTCAACTAGTCAAGCCTAGTCAACCGGTCAACAAAGTCAACAAGTCAACAAAAGTCAACAAGTCAACAAAGTCAACAAAAGTCAACAACCATGTCACCATAATATTTAATTAATATAATTGTTAATCACATATCATATTCTCATTAGGGTTGAGCAAAAAGTCAATAGTCAACGGTCAACTGTCAACAACCCTAATGAGAATCCGCTGCCTCTGTCCCCCCGTCAACTGTGCATACACACCCGCATCCGTGTTCCGAGGAACACGAATGCAAACTGGATAAATCCAATCCCAATACGTACACTAGGATCTAGCTTAAACTAAAGCCCGCTAGTGCAAACTGTCCGGACACTGTACGTGCACAAGTGCACGGATGTGACCGAACCCTGTCGCAAAACCATGCGACCTGTCGCAAAACCATGCGACCTCTACTCTTTTGCCTAAAGGCGAAAAGCTTTCTGTGTGGGACTCTAAAGACTCGACACTACGCTGGCAGTGGGTTTAACCACAGACCGCAAGCGGCACTAGCTGTGCATAACGGTCCCCAGGTAATACCGACAAGAAGACTGACGAGGCGAAACCCATCTGAACTCCTACTGAGCCTGAATGTGACATTCTCCGTACAGTCCGGTCTGTTCGTCTGATACATCGCATGGCGGGCCTAGGGGACGGTAAACGTCAGTCCCCCAATAGCGGTACAAGTCGCGCCGGAGCGAAGCCCAAAACACCCTGAGATAACACTGGAAGCCTACCAGTATATCTCGTTTGCCCTGGCCAGGGACTACTCGTGTAATGGCTCTCCTAGACACAGCGCGATGTCAACCCCCAATACCGGGAGAGACGAATCCTGTCTAACCGTCACTGCCTCCAAGTGCTTCGGGACTGCACCCAACTACTACCTGTTTGCACGACTCCTTTGAGCCGTGGTAGGATAGTAATCAAAGTGCAGTGGGAACACACTCGAGGCGAAGTGACAGTGTCAAGTCAGCGGACTAAGCTGTACTCATGTCACCTGGGAACTGATAACTGACGATAGGCATAATACCAACTAGTCAGTTCCCGACGAGTCCTGTCCAGTGTACCCGTAACCTAACGAGCACCCGCATACTATCTCAAGTACGACGTACTGACGGCTGTGGGACAGACCGTCTCCCACACTGGGATGAGAAGCGCATGCGCTAGTCTACTCCGGAGTATCGATGCCCTATCTCGATAGTCCTGCGACCAGGGACCTGCATAAGGATGTGCTTATAGATTACCCAGCCCCACTAGTGTGACTGCCATCACATCGCTGGTAATCAAACAAAGATCCTAAGAGCTCCACTAATGTGTATAGGTGATATACTAAAATAAACACATGTACACATTGAAGTAGAAACAAACCAAGTAGCATACTATTATTTTGAGCAAGATTGTACATACAAGGTGAATATCCCAAGCTTCCATTAAGTAATATACAAACTAGTATGATACAGTAATGGCCTCTAGGGCATATACACTAACATCACGTCCCAGGCATCTCAGCCACAGGGAGTCAAACGATCTCTTATACAGAGTATCATTGACAAAGGCGAAAGACAAAGCTCGTTTCATGAGCTGATGTCTTGAGGATGCATCTTCAGGTGTTCAACGAGATTTGAAGTAGTCTATAAAGACTTCTCTCCAATCCTTAGCCTTCTCCTGGTCTTTTATTTGTAGAGTCGTCTGCTCAGTCGCTCCTTTTTTTTCGGACGACTCTGGAGACATTTCTGCTGGTGCAAGAATCCGACGGCTTTGCACAACGATCCTCACGTCATCGAGGTTCTTATCGGCCAGCTCTTTAGCGAGTTTGGCCAATGCATCCGCTTTGCTGTTTTCCGCACGCGGTATACTTTCCAGCATGTAGGAGGGAATTTGAGTCAGTAATTGCTGCACTCTCTCGCCGTACTTTACCAGCTCTGGCTTGCATGTTTGATAGTCGTCGTTTACTTGAATAACGATCAGCTAGGAGTCTCTGTATATAAGAAGGTTCTCAATTCCCATATCAACAGCAATCTCAAGACCTGCTATCAAGGCTTCATACTCGGCTTCATTGTTCGTCCTCGGCTCTGTTAAGGAGAAGGCAAACGCATTATCCCTCCTTGTAGAGTCACGAAGATGAGGCCTATCACTGATTTCATTATGGGGGTGCTTTGTTTGCGCTTCTTCATGGAAGATGCTCCATCGAAATAAAGTTCCCACTGGGTATCATTCTTTCTTCTCTCCCCGCCGATCGTGTCAAATGCATGCTCGTCGGTCAATTCGCAGTTCAAAGGAGAATCGGCAGGTATCGGATGCTCAGCGAGGAAGTCAGCGATGGCTTGGCTTTTCACTGCCTTGAGGGGTCGACATGTCACCGAGAATTCCATTAAGAGTAGGGCCCATTTAGCAAGCCATCCTGTTAATATAGCCTTTGACATCAAATATTTGAGAGGATCCACCTTTGATATGAGATAGACCTCATGCGCTAACACATAGTGTCTGAGCTTCATTATCGCGAAGGTCAACGCCATGCAGTGTTTTTCAATGGGAGAGTAATTGTTTTTTGCCCCTGGGAGAACTCGACTCAAATAGTAGAGGGCTCTCTCCTTCCATTGGTCATTCTCTTGTGCCCATAGCACGTCTAAGGAACCTTCAAGGGCGGTTGTATACAGAATGAGGGGCTTTCCATTGACTGGAGCGGTCAGCACCGGAGGATTCTGTAGTTATTGCTTGATTTCTTCCAGTGCGCTTTGGCATTTGCGATCCCAGACGAACGGGGTTCCCTTCTTCATTAGGTGGCTGTAAGGAGGCCACTTGCCTGAGAGATTGGCTATAAATCGCCGGATATACGCGAGCTTTCCTTGGAGAGACCGCATCTGTTTAAGAGTTCTTGGCGGAGGCATTTCCATGATCGCCTTGATCTTCGACGGGTCTATCTCGATGCCTCGATGTCGGATGACGAATCCTAGGAACTTGCCCGAGGAAACTCCGAACACGTATTTGAGGGGGTTCATCTTCAAGTTGTATTTCGGAAGGCGCTGAAACACGATTTTCAAATGCTCTAAATGTTCTTCGTATGATTTGCTTTTAACTACGAGGTCGTCAATATAGCATTCGATGATTTCATGTATGAAGTCATCGAAAATCTTCGTCATGGCCCTCTGATAGGTGGCACCGGCATTCTTTAGACCAAAAGGCATCACCTTGTAGCAGAATATGCTCAGAGGAGTCCGGAAAGCGGTATGCTTCTGGTCTTCGGGATGCATCTTTATCTGATTGTATCTTGATGAGCCGTCCATGAAGGAGAAAACTTTGTGAGTGGACGTATTATCTATCATCAGCTCAGTGACCGGTACTGGAAAGTCGTCTTTTGGGCAAGCTTTGTTGAGATCTCGAAAGTCCACACATATGCGCAGCGTCCTATTTTTCTTCATTACTGGGACAATGTTGGCGATCCAGTCAGGATACTGAACCTCTTGGATGAAGCCGGAGTCGATTAGCTTCTTGACTTCGGCGTTGATGCCCATCTCAAGCTCGAGCCGCATTCTTCTCGGTGCTTGTTTGATTGGCTTGACGTCCGGAGATATCGCCAATTTGTGCACAGCAATTTCTAGATCTAGTCCCGGCATCTCGGAATAGTTCCATGCGAAACATTCTTTATACTGCATGAGCACGTCTTTAAGCATAGCCTCCTTTTCTTCAGACAACAGTTCGCTAACGAACGTCGACCGAGGGTTGTTTGTCATTCCTAAGTCGATTTTTCTGAGGTCATCTGCAGTAGTATGTATCCCATCTTCCAGCTCTTTTGGCGCCGGTGAAAATTCAGCGATCAACTCATCTTCATCGTTTTCGAAGCACCAAGAGAGGTCATCCATATTCTCGGGTTCTTCTTCTGAAAGCGTTATCGCGTGATAGGTACGAGATCGTTTCCAAGACCGATGTTGATCTGGTTCTACTCTCATCGCAAGACGCGTCGTTTTCGGTTCATGCTTCTGTGGTGGTCTTACCCACCAACTGTTGGATAGAGCGAACCTGCCTTGTTGATATTGGTCTTCGACCCAGTTCTTGAAGGTAAAGCAGTCTTCGAGAGGATGTCCTATTGCTCGGTGATAGGAACAATAGTCTGGGTGAGAGACCTCGTCTGCTTGCTCGAGGTGCTTGGACTCCGGGAGTGTCATCATCTGATGTTTTATGACAAGATCGAATATCTTCTTTGTCTTGTCTTGGGGAAAAGAATATGCTCGACCCATCTTCTTTATAAGAGACGGATCCCGGCTGCTCGATTCTTGATCACGTGACTTCTTAGATCCGCTACGCTGCTGTCGAACCTTTTTTCCGTTCTTTGGTTTATTTTTGCCTATGCGCCGGGTCTTTTGTATGACGGGCTGAAGACGAAGAGCATTGTTATTCTCCACGGCCTGCTGAAGGAGGCGCTGTGTTCTGGCTTTCTCGTAAATGGCCATTTCGCGGCTATGGTCATCCCGGACCTTCTGACCCGCTTCCCTTATTAGCTTGTCCATCTGTTCTTCAAACGACGGACTTAGAATTTTCACGGCAGGACCTTGTCTTAGTTCAGGGTTAGCGTCTTCTACTAGAGCATCTCCTTCTTCATCAAAATAATGTATGACGTAGCATCCATGTAATCGCTCCCATTTCTTGGATTGAACATATCCAAGCCCGATCGTTTCCATTCTCCGGTTGGACAATTTTCGCTGAGTTCCAGGGACGTTCTAGATCCTGTCGTAGAACTTAGCTTTTCGAGCAGTCTGTTTGAAGGGTACGCCTTGGCGTCTCAACAGCCTTTTTAACCCCTTTGTGTAGTATCTGGACAGACGGATGGGCTGGAGCTTGTCAAGCGTAGAATCGGCGCCATGCCAGATTTCTTTCTCCAGGTGCGTCTTCGAGATTTTCCTCAGACGATGGATTAGCGAGTGGTGCCGCCTGAGCAAGTATCTCCTACAGCTTTTCACGTTGCAGTTGAACTTTTGTTAAGGGCCGAGTTTGAGGTCGGTGACTGGTAGAAGCTCGAACTTCGTCTTTGGAATTCGCCACATAGACTATGTGAACTACCATGCCCCCAGGCTTGGGGTGTTTGGAGTTTTTGGCCTTTGGAGTTTGCTTCGGGCACTTGAGCTTTATCGGGCCTCCTTTTTTATGAAAAGCCGCTTTGGTTTTAGGAGGAGGCGCTGTATCAGGATCCGTCTTGGGATGAGTCCCCTTCACCTGCTTCCACACCTTATAGATGAGGAAAGTTATCTCAGCGAGCGAACTGGTTTCTGCTCTCGTGGGATCTCCAAGGGCTGTGGAGACTTCTTCAATATTGCGGTAGGAGAATTTTGTCTGACCCTTCACAACAATTTGAAGTTGTTCCCAGTTGGAACAACATTCACCACTGGGATTGAAACAGGACCATATGGAGAACTGCCCCCATCTTATTTTGTATGACGCTGATATCGACGTTGATCGTTTCTTACGGCCGGGATTTGATTAGCTTCAGGATTTTGCTGAGCCTGCCCCCTGTTTCCTTTGAGAGCATGAATATTCTGCCCCCTGCGTCGACCTTGGTCCTTGGCAGGTGTTAGTTGTTGGAGGACTGATTCTATCGGCAAAGTTGCAGCTTGGGGAGTCAGCCTGTAGAAGACAGATTTCCTCTGGGCCTCCTCCATCAGCGTTGAGGCACCGAGGGTGGGAGGTGGGAGCATTGATCCAAAGAGAAGCCCGTTGATTTCTTGAAGAGCCGGATTGCAGAGATTTGAGCCTGCAAGTGGCCCGTACTTGACTCCACCAAATATGACAGAGCCTGTGTTGTTAAGGTAGGAACAAATGCCATTCTTCATAGAGACGAAGCGCCGACTTCAGTATCCACTCCCCTAAGGGCAACCACAAACATACACACCACGATTATCTGATCATGGGAAAAACACGACACACGAAGTGTGGAGTGGAAAGAGGAAAAAGGTCCCACCGGGCGTGCCAGAATCTATTCTCCTCCGAATACGGAAACACGACCGTGTAGGTTCATCTTGCCTGAATTTCGAGGGCAGATGTTAATCGGTGCTATTGGTCCACCTCTCCGAAGATCCCAAGTTGATTTATAGCACCGTGCATCGAATGTTTAGACGGATGCGGCCGATATAGCAGACTTCGTCGGACTCCCCCTCATTTGAGAGGGTTTTTTATTGTGGGGACGCTCTTCCCTGCAGGCGCAAGCCCCTGCAGTTAATTACGCTACCGCATCGCGGTAACCACTTTCTCCTTCTCCAGATGGTCACTTCATGTCGTGTGTGTTGGTTTTCTTTTTGGTTGCCCGTGGATTGTATACGGAGACTAATTTATGTTGTCGCTCGTAGGGCGTGGATTAGTCCAAATTCGTAACTTCTTAGATTTGGGTTTGGGGTTGGGTTTAAGGATACGTTAGTCTCATTTGAGACTAAGATCAACTTAAACGTTTGTTAAGGATACGTTAGTCTAATTTTAGACTAAGATCAACTTAACGGGATCGTTTAGTTCCAACAATAGAGTATTTGGGCTCTATTGTTTAGTTTAGGGACATTGCGGTCGATTACCAGTTTAAGGACATGGTGGTCCATCGTTAAAGACATCATAGTCTGTAAAGGTTAAGGACATTATAGTCCATGGGCTTAAGGACCCCACAGTCTGAGGTTAAGGACATCATAGTCCATGGGCTTAAGGACCCTACAGTCTATGGAATGATTGGTTATCGGGAGCCGTCACCTCTCTGAAGACGTTGAAGGATTACAACGACAAATATCAAAGGAGTGAAGAGATGTACCCTTGAACCAGAGTTGATTGGGAAATCTGTAGTCCAATTTGGAACTAAGATCAATTAATTAGATTATGAGCACATGGGCTCGGTTAAATCTGAATTGAGGACTTATGGCCAACTTGGGCTAAGTCCAATTAGATTTGAAATGTTGGACCTTTGTTGGGACTGTTGAACATTTGTCTGGGCTCAGCTCCCTATTATTTAGCAATGCTCAGCATGGGTCTGGGTTCTGACCATATTTTTATCTCTTATTGAGTGCTGAGCACTCATATGCCATATAAGATGACCAATCTTGGAAGACAAGGATGTATCTGAGGTTCGGTCAAAGGGGAGACTTGCCTCAGAAAAACTTAGCCAATTTGGGCTAGGACTAATTTGAAAATAGTGTTAAACACTAGAGCACATTTGGCGATCACGTGTTCCCACGTGATGAGCTTAAAACAGTGTTAAACACTGAGGACAAAACGCTCAAAATAGTGTTAAACACTAAACATAAGGTGGTCACGTGGGGTCACGTGAGGCGCCTGAGAATTGGGCCAAACCTCCTTTATTTTACTCTCGAATCTGCAAATAAGTGTAAACACTTAGCCTTCGTAATCATCACGTGTGGACACTTGATAGTGCCAATGTATTGGGTATTAATCCGTCTGTTTTCCCTCATTTGCCCTTTTTAAAAAAAGGTGTCTGACAGGGGTCACGTGGGGACACGTGAGGCGCCATAAATTAGTACTGCTTTGGATTTGTTCCCTTTTGTTTCGAGGGTCACGTGTGAGCACATGAGGCATTGCCTCTAAGTTTTTTCTTTCTGATCTTGAAAAGTCTTTTTAAGGGTCACGTGGGGGCGCGTGACCATGTCCCATTCGTTCTTTTTTGATCACTGAGGAGGGGAGTCACGTATTGCTACGTGATCAGGTTTAAGTGCTGATCTTTTTACGTGCATGGAAAGTCCTTTGTTTTAAGAATTAAATTCTTTGTAGGGTTAAACCCTAATTTTATTTAGAGGAATTAAATTCCTATATGTTTGGAAGAATTAAATTCTTTAAACCCTAGTTCTCCCTCTAAGTTTTGGATCTGCAGGGCAGAATCTCCCCGATGAGAATTAAATTCTCAACTTATGGGGAGATCTGCTTCTGCAGATCTTCAACCATGAAGAAGAACTAAGTTCTTGTTTTAAGGGTTAAACCCTGTCTCTGTTGGAGGAATTAAATTCCTAAGTATTTAGAAGAATTAAATTCTTCAAACTCAATTCTCCCTCTAAGTTTTGGATCTGCATGGAAGAATCTCCCCGATGAGAATTAAATTCTCAATTTATGGGGAGATCTGCTTCTGCAGATCTTCAACCAAAGGAAGAACTAAGTTCTTATTCAGAAGAGTTAAACTCTTAAATTGAGAATTAAATTCTCTTTTTGTTTTGTGGAGCTTATGATCTCTTTCCTTTTCTCACCTAGGGTTTCTTTCTCTTCTAAGGAAATCTTCATTTCTCTCCAGAGAATTAAATTCTCTTTTCTTTTGTATTCTCTCTCTTGTTGCTCTTGTATCCTCCTTCAAAATTTCTTTTTTCTCTTCTTGGCTTCCTATTTATAGGAGAAAGAAAAGAATCAGTTTGTTTAGTCAATCTTTCATTGAAAGATTTCAATTGATTTTGTAACCAACATGATCTTTTCGATCACTCAGAGAATTTTATTCACCATTGGATTTTTAATCCAAAAGATATTCTATCTGTTATTCTTGGTAAATTTTAGGGAAATCTTTCTTTGTATAGAATCTTTCTATAAATTGGTGATTTTTAATCACCATTGGATTTTTAATCCAATGGTGCTCCACTTTACAGAACACAATCTTTTTTGTTTGGAAAGATTTAGAGAAATATTTTTCCAGTTAGGGTTTTCGATTCCCTCTTAATTAGAATTTAATTCTATTAGTTCAGAAGGCTTAAGAGCCTGTCACGTGTTGGCATGTGACCTCCTGATTGACCATTTAATTAGAATTTAATTCTATTATTTCAGAGATCTTAGGATCCCATCATGTGTTCACACGTGACCCCCTGATTAAGCATTTAAACCAGAATTTAATTCTGTTGTTTTAAAGAACTCAGGAATTATCATGTGTTAGCACGTGACCCTTGGTCACGTGCGAGCACGTGATGCCCCATTTGGGTTTTTTCTTGTTGTTTTATTATACTTTTAATTCTTTTCAGTGGGTTTATAGGCCCATCATGTGTGGACATGTGACTCCACTGATTGATTGTTTGATTAGAATTTAATTCTTATTTCAACAGAATCCCCAGGAAACCATCACGTGTCAGCACGTGACCCCTGGTCACGTGTGGGCACGTGATGCCCCATTGGGGGTTTTCCTGATATTTTATAAAGGAACAATGTATATGATGATAAAGATAAACCAGATAGCATACTATCATCTCAAATAAGACTGTTCTATCGGTATAGGTCCTCACTCAATCATCATAATCACATGTCCGCGACTATGATAATTGCCTTAAGAGCACTATAGCCAACATTCGGAACCTAGGCTTGACCTTACGGAACTTAGATTTGGTCGAGGGGGTACTAGACCCGAACTTTCGTCACATAGGTTGACCTTGGTTGATGGAGTAGGCGACTTAAGTAGAGTGACGTATCGTATGTATGTTCCGCGGCATACATACGATACGCTACTCTGCTTAAGAAGTCTTAGGATGTACATTTCTTTGCACTATATTATATTCATTCCTATGATCTATCCTCATCGATATCGGTTTATGGTTTTGCTACCACGATTGCATTGGCAGAGAGAGTTGCGGTTAGAGTTGCGTTCAGCACATGCTCATCACGGACGAGGACTGACCAGGGCGTGATTCCAGGGACACACGATTGCATAGATGTATCATCCTATTGTGTTTTCGCGCCATGAGCATTTAATGGATTGCTTTTACAAAATTTCTCGAACGTGCAGATCAGCACCAGAAGACTGAGCCACTGCTAGAGGCCAACCAGGATGTGATGACCGTCAATGCACCGATTATTCTTGATGATTGAGGCACTGTTCAGCGTGCGGACGAATGATTTAGTTGTTGCTGCGACTGACGGGATATCGCCCCAGATGTTTGAAGCTAATGCAGCACAAGTTGTACTTAGAGATATGATAGAAGATTGCTAGTCACCCATGGAGGAATGATTAGGACATGTGTTTCGTTTGCACACCCCGATGCGAGGCCATCAGATTGATTGATTCCAGCTTTAGAAGGCGTCATGCAGGTACGTTAAGAGTCGATAGGAAACGATCAAATGTCAGAAACCCATTTTTCCAAGTTTAAAGTATTCAGAAGAACTTGCAAGTAATTATGTGGACCCTCTAGAAGAATGAAAACCTAACTCGATATAATGACCATGGGAACGCTTTGGAATCTTAGGGTTTGCGGCAGTTCCGCGGTGCCATTAATGAGGCTTGGGTTTGCCCTTCTACGGTTGGTCCATAGATACTGTGGTATGTACTGGATATTATTAAACTGTACTTAAGATGTTGAGCTCTTGGGGGATTATGGAACCTTGATGAATCGATCGAAAATTTCGACGTCGTTCGGATATCATGTGATGGGATACATTGCTTGGGAGAATCCAGATATGAGTATAGCTTTTGGAGCGCAATCCATGAAGCCATGATGAGACGAGTCCGAATCAGTCGACATTAGAGAAAAGTGGAGTAAGAGGTTCATACGAGCTTTCGACGAGATGACGTTCCATTCAGTTGACATCAGAGATGTGATACGCGCAGAGGCGTTGTATATGGATATATCTTCCAGAAGGAGTCGTGATGAGTATGCAGCCGTTCCGGAACAAGAAATAGATTTAGTAAAGGGTGATAACTTCCGGGTAGATCGGCAGAAACGAGATTTGGGGGAGACTTCGACAGAACCTTTCTGGAATACTATACGAGAAGACTTGGACCCAGGATCAGTCGTATTGTGCACATCCAGTAGGCCAGAGTTCGGCATCGTCGACGAGACATGTTATGAGTGACCATGACAGTTGGCCAGAGATCTTTAGAGGATGTGCCAGAGCGGGACTGTTTCCGCCATCTTGGATTTCGGTAATTTGGGCGATTTATTTGCATGATTGAGATTTTGTGCACCACAGTTGCCCTCGGTTTCGATTTGATATCATTCGAGATGTTGATTTTGATTTCATTACTATGGTATGCATGTGATTTAACTTGTGCTTTCGGCATAGTTTTCATGCACTTTCAGTATTTGGATTCGATTTTTGTGTGCGCTGATGCACATGGTTGCGAGATTATATACCACGGTATACCTGATTTGGATTGAGATGTGTTGTATACCGTTGATTTCGATTGTGATACTCGGTATTTATTTTCGTGCATCTTGTGCACTTGATTTGGATTCTTGTGCATACTTGACGTGCTTGATGCGATTTTGGTGCATGCCAGATGCACTAAATCGGGATTCTTCATGCATATCAGATGCACCTGATTTTGCTGTCAGGCACACCCGTTGCCTTTGACAGGTGTTTCGTGCACACCCGTTGCACTTAGATTTTGTTTCTGTTCATATGTATGACACATTCTTTGATTTCGATTTCCGTGCTCTCCAGACGCACGTAGCATTCTTATACACATTTTGTGTACGATTTCTCTTGAGCAGTATGTTTTATGATATTTACTATTTGGTATAGTGGCTGAGAAGGACTAGTTAGAGGACAGTACCTGGATATGTTTTTGGCATGCATTGATAGTTATCGAAGCGATTTCCAAAAAAGAGCTATAATCTCGGTATTTACCTACGTGTGCGAGATGACACGAGACATTTAACAAAGGAAACCCTTCTAAATTATTTTTCAAAACGGCGGGACGTGTATGTTAAACAAAGGGTATATATATATAGTTATTTTCTTACAATAGACGTCCGCCACTGTGCCGTGATACGCGCATTGCACAGTGATTGGAAAAGAGTTTGGCATGCATTTCTTTCAGACGTTTTAACGATGCGTACATGTATAGTTTGATGTATATCATGTTGGTTTCGTATTAGGCTTTGACATTGGTGTCTTCACCATAACTCCGATGATTGCGGGATGCTTGACGAAGTTTTGATTTTGGTTTATATACTCGTTTTTCATGTGCATGCATTACGCTACGATGTGTTTTATGCATGTATGATTTCGGAGCCTCGACGACTTGATCATTTTACTGAAATGTTTTAGTATTTGAGGGGTTTAAATTTAATTTCGGGGACCGAATTTATTTAAAGGGGGAAGATTGTAACATTTCATAAAAATAAAATATTATTTTTGGGAAATTATATAATTTAAATAATAAATATTATGAATATTTTAATGATGCGGTATAATTACATACCGATAAATTGGGAAATATTGGAAAATTAAAATTAAATGGTGATTTTGGAGGGATTTATATGATTTAGGAAAATTATAAATTTTATAATTAATTATATTCAAGTTATTTCTAAACTTGATTAATAATCATTAATTTGCATTAAGCGTGATTTTTGCACATGACATGCACCATATCATATTGCTAACACTTGTTACATTTTATTCTACCATGGCTTTAATTCACATTATTTTATGCATGGTTCTTGAATTTTGGGTAATGAAAAGAAAAGAAAAGAAAAGATAAAGGGAAATGAATAAAGAATGGGGTATGGCATGGAGGTATGGGTATGAGAGAGAGAGGGTGAGGGGTCAATTGACCATGGCTCATTTGTTCTCACTTCATCGTCTTCTTCATCTTTCCTCTTCTCTCACACACCATAGCCGCTCTCTCCTCCACCTTCTCTACCTCTTCACTTCACCACAAAAACCACATCAAAATCTTGCACCCTTTTCAAAAAAAATGTGCACAAGCTCACTATAAGCATGGAGAACCAAGCAAGTTAGGATTTTAAGCACTTGGGGCAACTCAAGAATTTTCTTGAGTTGCCAAATGAGGTAATTCTTTCATCATTAGTGTAGTATTCCATTCCTTTTTTCATCCATGTTTGCTTAGAAGTGATTAAGTGAGGTTTAGTGGGGTTTGAAAATTTCTAGAAGAGGTTAGGGGATTTTATGAGTTGTGAAGTGTAATTTGAGCTTAGTAGAGGCTATATAACCCCTCTAGTGCTAGAATTCTAAACAAAACCAGAGATTAAAGCCACAAGACACGAACTTAGAAACCCCGATATCGGATGTTTATGGGAATTGTGATGATTTTTAGAGATGTGCTATGACCCGGGGGGACCTGAAAAATATTTATCAAAGACTGAGATGTATGCAGGCAACCTAGAAGCTAACCCCAAAATCTGAGACCCCCTATCAACTTCCTGGCCGCAGATTTATTCCCATTGGCCGCAATTTGCGGCCTGGGTAGGTTAGAACTGGTTCTTGTTTGGTCTGTGGCTCCATTTTCAGTAAACTAGACCCTTCCCATGTGCAAAATTGGCAAATTTCACCTAGGGTAAAATCTGGAAGTGTTTTACATCGTTTTTGATTTCGGTTTTGCGAATTCTGTAACTTGAATTTGGGTATTTATGTGTTGTCTCGATCGATTGGTGTTTGTACGTCGATATCGGGAGTTGTTGGTTATTCTTGCATGTTTAGACCATAGGTTTTAACCTATGTGTGATACGCGTGCCGTTTTGGTTTTCGTGTGCGATTTCGGTTTATGATACTATGTGTGATATGTAGGTACCCTCACGTGGACTTCGGATGATGAAGAAGAGGATGGCGTCATCGACTTCGGCAAGCAAGGATCAATGTGAGTAGATATATATCTACGGGGGAAGTCGGGTGGATGGCGTATAGCACCCCTGCAGTTTCGTAGTGTAGTACGCAAAAGCGTTATAATATATAAATACTAATGTGTTTTATGAGATGTGCATACTTAACAAGAAATGCTTAGGTGACTTTGGGTTAGTTTAGCGTAGTTGTAGGAAAGTGCTTATAGTGTAGTTTCTTAGTCGCGAAACCCTAGAGTAAAGTTTTGCACACACGCTCACACACACGCATACACTTATTTAACTTGTGCGTATATGGGGATACATACATACATACATACATATATGTTTGTGAGTATGTATATATATATATGTATGTATGTATGTATGTATGTATGTATACATATGCATGGATGTTGAGGATAATATATGATACTTGGAGATGAGTCGATGTGATTGGGCATGATGCCACAAGATCGGTGATATAACTTGGTTCGTATTATGAGATACGACATGATATTTTAGCGGGTCGTTGAGCGATGTGTTTTCATACACACACGGATTATGTTGATGGTATCAGTATGTACTAGACTTTAGATCCGTACCCCCAGTTCATGATATGTGATGACGATACCATATGGATGTTGTGTTATATGTGATATTCGACCCGTACCCTGATTTGGAATGCCGTACGATGGATTTACCGTACGAGATATAATTATGATGATAGATCCGCAATCTTGACTCGAGAATGTCATATTGAATATTGTATCGTACGTGATACTATTGAGGCGGGATCACCGAATACTAGATATAAATATCGACTCAGACTTAGGTACCCTTTCAATTAGTCTGTTAGTTTAATCCTGTAGTTTACTTAGTGGATATTAGACTGGGCTCGAGTCATACCTATTTCCAAAACTAACGAATCATGAGTATTTTAAAGACAGGCCAAGGGACACTACGGATATTTCAAAGGTCGTACCTTTTCTTAAAAACACCGTAGCCCCTATTTTCTAAACACACGATTCGTGTTATTTCAAATGTCAAAACTGTATGAATCGTATATAAATGTATATTCTTATATGTTGCGTTATTATTCATGTTCTGCATATTCTTGCTGTTCGCATCTTATTGCATGCTTATTTGTGTTTTCATTAGTTATTATTAAAATCATACTGTCAGGACACTAGCACCATTACCGATGATGCGTATACTCCACGTACACCTGCTTGCCGGCTCACACACATCATCATCGGTAATTGCCATGTTACGTACACATTAGAAAACACTATTTTATTGTATAAATTGCTAGCTGATAGTTTCGACATAGTACTAGTGCGCTTGCTGTTATATGCTAGTTTAATTATTGCTTTCTTTTCTTGATATCCCATGCATTCATATATTCATTTGTCATGCAATATTATGTAGCTTATTGGCGGTATTTCATTGTTTATTTACTCTTGAGATTGGGATTTCGGATTTCCATGAGATTTCTGGATTTGGAGAAACCGTAAGGATTTTATAAACTAATTATCATTTTAAAGATAGAAAATTGCGGTTTTCTCACGATATGATTTGAGGTATGTCCACCATGAGTTTTCTCAGCTCTTGAGCGATATCATACATCCGATTCGAGGAGGAGGAGGAACCGTCTGTGGGTGTATGGTGGACCCGGTGTGGTACCCGAGGCAAGATGGTTGCAGATGATGGCGTTGAGCCCGGCAGAGGAGCACTACCGATCGGTTATTGTGACGCGCCGGATATCCGTAGGATACCGACATGGTCTTGAGATTTGATGATACGGGCCAATCCGGAATGCCGGAGCCTGAGATATTGAGATATTGGGATATATATTTTGTGTCGATGCTTGACACTGATTCTCTGATGATTTCATTCATGATGCTTCGATTTTTACATACAGAAATCTCATTAAATACAGAAAACAGCTTCTCTTTCATGATGTATTCTGTTTTCATTTTAATGCATTCACATCATATATGTATTATGCTGCTACCTGAGGCACTGACACGAGCACTTGATATTATACTTATGTGTAGATGGTACATGTTTATATACTGAGGATATATATATTATCGTATGACCTAGGATTGAGTCATACATGCGATTTATGCTCGGTGATGTTTTGTACTCACGAGTTGGCAACTCACCGATGTTGTGCCACAGTTTCTTACAGGTTTTGCCATACAGGTTTCCTTGGCGGCTTTGCTGGCATACTGCTTCTTTCCGGGTGATTGCTTTGGTAGGTGGGTTCACTCACATCGTGACCACCATTGTATTTATTTATATTCAGTTGTATCTAGAAACTCCATCAACTAGACTTGTATTAATTTATAGACTTAGAAGGCCAGTGTATATTCTTTCGACGTTAGAGTCACGCTTGTATTATTATGGTTTTCTTGATGATATTGGTCTTCCTTTGAGTTTTGATCCTCGCCCTTCGGCGTTGTATATTATATTGCTTGCGTAGTTGTGACCGCCAATTGGCGAAGAGCTAGCTCCCGCTTGGGGATACCTTTTATCATTTATGTATATTATTCATGTTGTACCCGTTTGGGGTCAGTATTTACAAAGGAGACTCTGTCGAAATTTTCAGAAAAGACTTGATATTTTAAAAATGTTTACTACGACTTTCAAAGTGATTATACGCAAACTTTTAAACAAGTTTTCCTTCATTTTCTTTTTTTAAATGGTTTAGATTTCTGGGATTTTAGCTTACTTGAATTAGATGGGGTCCTATAGACTTCATATGACTTAAGTACCAGTCACGTGCCATTTCGGGTCGTGACACAAGCTCAGTAGGGGTATGGATGAGTTTACTCGTCGGCCTTCCTTTTGCTCAATACCTGGGCAGCCGTTACGTACAACTAGTGCCGCTGACATGCTTATGGTTAAACCCACTGCCAGCGTATTAATGAGACTTTAGAGTCCCACACGGAAGGTTTTTTGGTTCAGGAGATATGATATAGATGACGTATGTTAATACATACAGGTGTCCGATTAAATATGTGTACAGACTACACGGACTTTAAACGGACGGTTGATAATACTAGCGGTTTAGGATTAAGCCGGATTATTAAATCAAGTTTTTATTTAATAATTTATATATATATATATTTAATATATGTATTCTAGTATTATTATTCACTATTCATTTTCTCTCTTGGCTATTCGTATTTTTATACGAATACGCGTATATGTATTTCGATGCGTATACCGGGTTGTTTCCTTTTGCTTTGCACAGCGGTATTCGGTTATGAATATCCAGCACCTAATTCGACGAGGCAAGAGCCTAGATCTCTTCACGGGGAGTGACCTCTTGAGCAAAAGTTTGCGTCAGTGTAATAACTTCACTATAGTCGATTTTTTTGTTCTGCATCATGGTATTCAGTTAGGAATATCCAGCACCTCATTTGATGAGGAAAGAGCCTAGATCCCTTCACAGGGAGTGACCTCTTTAGCAAAAGTTTGTGCTACTATATATATTTATAAAACCACTCGGTCCCTTCAACGATATCAGGTTCATTATGTTAAAGGTTTTTCGCCAAAAACCAGCCGTAGCTCTCCGTCATTTCCTATGAGTAGTACTTAGTATTCGTGCTATGTTTGTTGACTGTGTCAAGGCACAGTGTGCGGTAGCTAATGCTGGGTTCGCTTAGCACCCCGACACAGTTTTAGCAAGCATCAAGTATGCTATTTTAAAATTTTAGGATGCCGAGCGAGCCCGAACCAAGGATCTAAGTAGAGAATTAGGGTTTAACTAAGCAAGTAAACAACTTTACTCTAAGTGAACAAGGAATACAAGCTTTGTAGACCGGTCCTTAACTTCTAAAGCTCCGAGTAGTAGTTCTTTAGCTCCGAGTAGTGGTCTCCCGGACTCTCGTTAGGCTCCACTAGGCGAAAAAAAAAATCTTGCTCAAGGATAGTCGAGGACGAAGATGATCTACGTCGAAGAATCTCTAACTCAAGTTACCTCTTCACTAATTGATGGACTAGTGAAGAAACAACCTATACTAAATGGCTAGTTTGGTATTGTTCAATTGATAAAACTGCACATTTGTTATTACATTTTTCCTACTATTTCTATACTAGAAAAGGTGTTTATTATAATATATGATACATATGAGGGTTTATCTGTAAAAATACTATTTTTCATGTGTTGATATATTATAATTAACATTTAGTAGGAAAATGTATGCAAAAATATCATTGACCAAATCTTAATGTTGAAATTAATATCTCAATAAAACAAACTCTACTAATATTATTTGTGGAGTTGTTGTGCAGAATTTTCAGGGCTAAAATCAAGGGAATCAAAGTTGTTAAGAGCAAACCTGCTTAATTAAGAAAGCAAACTAAGAAATCAATTCTGGCAGAAACAAAGAAAAGATTTACAATTTCCAGAGGTTCCAGAGATTGCCATGTGTCATAAAGAGAGAAGCCCCAGAAAAATCATCAAAAGATCACACTGTTTGGCCACGGATCCGCGGCCAAACCCCCCTATTGGCCGCGGATCCGCCGCGTGCCAGATAGGTTAGGAGCTGGGATTTCTTCTGTTGAATCTTAACTATTAGCTTCCAAATTTGAAAGCTAGGGTTCTGGCTTTTGGGGTATAAATAAGGACCGAGAGCCTCTTGGAAAAATCATCAAGCTGAAGAGATCACGAAGTCCAAGACGGCTCATGCATACAGGCTGATCATCAACGGTTCATCTACCTTCTTAGAAGAGATCAAGAAGCAAACTAGCATTTGTAATCATTTTCTAAGGAAACAAAGTGTAATGAGTTTTGTTGATTAATAAAGGTAGTTCTTTTTCTTATTCTATTTCTTTGTAGTTTCATTATGAATTCTCTCTCCATCTCTTCTTCTCCCAACATGCGCGAGTAATTCTCCGCTTGTTAGGGTTCGTAGGATTAGGATAGGTTAATGGATGATGAAAATATCTAAACTCTTTTTACGTCCTATAAAGTTTATAAACTTTATCAAAAGAATCATTAATATCCTAATCGGGCGCGCTACCAATTCATTGTTAATCTCGACCGCGATTAGAGATTAGATTAATGATTGTTTTGGTAAAGGCTAGATATGAACGGAGTTCCATGTCGAGATAGGGGTTAAGAGTGGGATTCCTTTTCCCTCCAGAAACCCTAATCTACATGCATCACTGTCGTTCTAGTTTTAAATCTATTAAAGGATAGAAAGAGTAATCTTTAATTAATCATCCATAACTACTAAATCCTAATAAACCCTACAAGCCCTCTTCTTATATAAACTTACATCCGTAGTTAATCTAGATCTATATTTTGCATCCGTGTTTAACGTAGATCTAGATCCTACAACCATTCTACAATATTCTTTATTCTTCCTCCTCTCTTTCTCAACACATCTAAGGTAAGAGTAAAAGGTTCCACGTTTCCCAGAGGACGACCCGTACTCACCTCGGTCTAGCTACGCGCGACACCGTTCTGATTGTGGTTAACTACTACACATAAATACAGATCATACCAATCAAATGGCGCCGTTGCCGGGGATACGTGCGTAATTTTTTATTCTTATTATTTGTGTTGAATTCTTATACGATCCATATCATAATTAAAACAAAACTGCAAATTGCATATTTAACGATTTGTGTGTAAATTTTGCAAGGAGATCTGGAGTCACAGACTTGAGGAAAAAGGAGACAGAGACATTCTTAGAGATCCAGAGGAGTACAGGAAGCCACGTAGCAAATTTCATCAAGTGATCCATCCTTCTTGCGGCGGATCCGCGGCAGATAGCCCATATTCGCGGTGGAAGCGCGGCAAGTTTGGAGATCTAGGGCTTCAATCTTCTCTGGTAAGATTCTAACCTCTTTCTCTCTCCTCTGAAATCCAATAAAATCTCTTTTCTGCAGGATTCTTTGCAAAATATCGCCGCTCAAAAAAAAATCTTTTTGCAAAGTTTTGTGATTGGTTTGTTTTACATATTTTAATACGGACTTTAAGGGGCAAAGACCAAATCCAGATTAGGTGGGGATTTCATCACCCTTCCTAAGCCTCACAAATCACAAACCGAGCATCTGCATCAACCCTACATTAATTTAAAAAATATCTAGACCAGACTCTAAGGACTGTCGCGCTCAATAAGGACAGAGGAAGGTCGTGGGTAATCTATCGCTTATCCGTATTACTTTTGTGGTGTCTAGGCAAGTGGTTACTTAATTAGGACTACTACTTACGTAGTGGACAACCTCCCACTCACCTGGCACTTACCTGGCTACAAAAGTAGTAAAGAGGCGGTAGAGGATTGATCCTACGGCTTGTCCTATGGAAGTCTAGGAGCGGTCTAGAGACTAGACCTAGGTAACCTTAGTTCTAGGGTTGTTTGTGCATTTTTGTGTGATTTGTCTTAAGTCCCACTTTTTTCAAAACAGACCAATTTTAAAGCACACACACGCTTCCACTTGCACTAAACCCGCTTAGTACATGCTCGGCTGGACACGGGATTCTAGTGCCCGTCTTGTCCGCGTTCCTGCTATAGACGCCAAAGTCGGTACTTCTTCATCTTCTTTTCCCCCACCACACACCACATCAACCGAGATGGACGGTACTCCATCAGATTATAACACCACGCTGCCACCGCCCGTAGGTGCGCAGAATCCACCGCGCATCTCTCTCCAAGAGAGATGCTATCATATCCGTGGTCCACTTCCCACTTGTCTATCTATTCCACCAGCTAACGGGGATAATTTTGAAATTAAACCCTACTACATCAATCTGTTGCCCAAATTTCACGGGCTTAAGTCGGAAGACGCGTACGTTTTCATCACCAAATTCGAAAACGTATGCGCAATGATGGGTACTTCACAATTGACTGTGGATGCTATGCGCTTGCGTCTTCTCTCATTCACTCTATGCGACTTGGCAGAAAAATGGCTTTATAATACTGCCGCACACTCTATCACTAACTGGGATGAATTCATAATTGCATTTCTTAAGAAGTTTTACCCAAACCATAAGACCGCCCATATTAAGAGCGAGATCAACCAGTTCACCTAACTTCCCAATAAACCATTTTGGAAGTGCTTTGAACGTTTCAAGGATCTGCTTGTCCAATGTCCTCATCATGGAATACAAAGATAGGATTTATGCCGAATTATATATGAGGGCATTAATCCAGCGACAAAGCAGATGCTTGAAACAATGTGTCAATGCAATTTCATGTCCAAAGACGATGGTGAAGCGTAGAAATATCTGGAAGATCTCGCTGAAAACACTTTGCAGTGGGAAAGCGTAAGACCACCTTCATCTAGGGGAGGTATTCACCAGCTCGATGTTTCCATCGCAGTGAAAGCCGAAATGGCAGCGATGCAGAAGAAACTCGACCCTATTGAGAACAAATTTTCATCAGTCTCCCTAAATAAGGTCACGCTTCCCAAGACCGTCTGTGGTTGCTGTTCAGATCCTTCACACTTAACGGAAGAATGTCCTATGAATGCATCGTTTCAAACTAATGCTGCTTTTCAGCAGCGACCTAGAAACGATCCTTATTCTTCCACGTACAATCAAGGATGGAGGAATCATCCTAACTTTGCTTGGAACCAAAACCAACCCCAAAATCAAAATCAGTTCCAAAGCAATTATCAAATACCTCGTCCACAGCAACCACAACCACAAAGTCAGCACCCCTTTCAGTCACAAAATTTTTAAAATCCGGCCAACACTTCTGCACCACAATTGGCCGGTACTGATAACTCTTCACTCGCACAAACTTTGGATTTGTTTATGAAACATTCCATTCAAATATCGGCTGATATGAAGTCTTCTATTGATACCCTAACGAAAGACTCCCCCTCCCACGGTAAGAGTATTAAATCAATAGAAAACCAAATTGCACAGTTGAACGCCGCAATGAGTGCGAGAGAGAAAGGGAAACTCCCATCTCAACCCATACCTAATCCTGGCCACTCACAAAATTATAATGTGAGTGCCGTTACTACGTTGAGATTGGGAAAAGTGCTAAATAACCGAGTAGGTGAGCAATGTGATGATGTTAGTGACACCAATGATACCCCGGCTTCTACTTCTTCCCCTAATTCGTCTAGTCTCCCACCTACTTCCGAGCCTATTCTACGCTTCCCACAAGGCTCGAACCCTCAGCCCACTTCCACAAATCTATCTAAAACGATCTCCACTCCAATTCTGGAATCCATTCCATCCCCACAATCCTCTCCAATTTTGGACCCAAACCTTATTGATAAAGCACCTTGTCCAAACAGGTTAAGGGGCAACAGACCAAGTCCACAAATGGAGAAAATTGTGGAAATTTTTAAGCAAGTTAATATAAACATTCCTCTCCTAGATGCTATTCAACAAGTTTCGTCTTATGCGAAAATCCTAAAGGACTTGTGCACTAGGAAGAGAAAAGTTCAAGTACCTAAAAAAGTTTTCCTTGCGAGTAATGTGAGCACTGCTTTTACACAACAACTACCCAAGAAACTAAAGGACCCCGGAAGTCCTACAATTTCTATTTCTATTGGGGGTAAAAATATCAATCGTGCTCTACTCGATTTAGGTTCTAGTGTTAACTTGCTTCCGTATTCTGTTTATGAGCAATTAGGGATCGGAGAGTTAAAACCTACGCATTGCACTCTTCAGATGGCCGATCGATCTATCACCCAACCTAGGGGTGAGCTAGAGGATGTGTTAATCAAAGTCGGGGAATTTATATTCCCTATGGACTTTATCGTCATAGATACACAACCTGTAGCGAACCTACGAAATCAAATTCCGCTGATTTTAGGTCGACATTTTCTTGCGACTTCCAACGCAGTAATCAATTGTAGAAACGGCTCTATGACCCTATCCTTTGGAAAGAAGTCAATTGAGCTTAACATTTACAAGTTGGGAAGTGAACCCTCCAAACCCTATGCTCATATGTGTTCTGTCGAATTAATGGATGTCGACAGCAGCAAATTTGATCAACCTCATGATACTGACTCTTTTCATATGATGTTGTTTGACCCAACCATGTATTATACATACACGGACTCTTCCACCGAGTTGTCCGGGTCAATATCTAACGCTGATGAGGAACTTTTTATAGAGTCTGACGATCACCCCATTTTTTCTGATGATATTATTCTTCGGGGTATCGATGAAAGCTTTGAGGAAATTTTCGCTGATGAACTCGCATTTTTAAAAGACACGGGTGTTGAGATGAATCAACTCCAAGATAAAGAAATTGAACCTCCACCCCTTCTTTTGGACAATCACGATAATGCAAGTAATCCATCATCACTATCACTGTGTCGTCTCTCCAAATTGAGACGCAATCCTTTTCCATTACACCTCTTATCACCTCCCCCACTTCTTCACGTCGAAAGGTGACATGTTCTTCCACCAACCTTGGTGCTTCATCGATAAAATTTTTGAATGGTTGGTGTTGACTTTTGGTCTTTATAAGGCTTTACTTTGACCAATAACTTTACCCCCCCCCCAATGATTTTAATTGCCTAATGCTATTTTACTCAAGTTTGGGGGGGATATTTTGGCTCTTGAAAAGAATTTTTATAAGATTGTGAGCCAAGAAATAAGTTTGGGGGAGGATTTCACTTGCATTATTTCTTGTCCCTTTTCTCCTCCCAAGTCTACAGGTTTTTGAGCTTAACGGATGACAACAGTGAGGACACTGCTGCAAACAGGTTTGGGGGAGGTTTGTGCTTATTTACGCATCAATTTGCATCATACTTTGCATAAGCACAACATTTTCAAAAAAATTTTAAAAATTTTCTTTTATAACAAAAGTGTAGAAAGTGAAAAATTATATTTAAAAGATAGGAATAGTTTAAGAAAACCAAGAAAATTAGAAGTTTTCTTAAATGAACTGGTAATAAGTAGTTATGAGCTGTTGTCCCAAGGGTTAGTAAGATGAAGGAAGTCACTAATCTGAGGATAAAAATAAGTCTGAAAAATAGTTCCTATTCTGTAAGCCAAACATTTGAATGTTGATACCCTACTATATGCACTTACACACGTCTTGAAACTCGGGATAGGAGAGGATACCTTGAAATGCTCTTGTCTAAAAGCTAAATTATGAAGGAAATAATAAATGAAGAAAATATAAAAATGGTGAAAAGAAAAATGAACACTGGTTTTGTTATCGCCAAGGCAGCAATAAAAAAATATAGTAAGGGTGCTTCATCACCTAGTGTCTGAGACCAACTGGTTTGGGAGTCACTGCTAAGCCTTAGGAGGTGCAAGACGAGGAAAATACTATCACCTAATCAACAAGCACATAAGTAATCGGTCAGTTAGTACCTCAAGAAGTATTAACGGTCGCATGAAAATGTGTAAGCAAATCCATAAATATTCATCAAATTAAAAAGTACTGAGGTAGATGGACAAGAGTATGATAGCTTGAATTGAATTCTCCGAGTGTAGGGATGTCCATTACACACACGTAGGGTTATATGATCGATGTTTGGATGAAAGGTAGGAATGAAGAATAAAGACAATGTTTTATTGAGGGATAATGTGATTTCTAACATTTTTTCATGACTATTAAGATAGGGCTCATGACAACTGAAAAGCTAGTTGGAAACTCTAATTTTTCAAAGTATTTCTTTTATGGTTCTTATCTTTATATGTAAGTTTCACCATCTCTCTTTTAATATAGGATTTTGTGGGTGTAATCCGCTGAAAACCCTCAGGAGACAACACTCCTCCTACTACGGACACCTAGAGGTTTAACGGCTTGTTGCACGTGCTCAGTGCAATCGTGTTTGCCTACGAAAGTGTGCTTAGTTTTCTCCTTCTTTTTCTCCTTCTCTTGAATAAACTAGTTTGCTCGGGACGATCAAAGATAAGTTTGGGGGTATTTGTTCAGTTGATAAAACTGTATATTTGTTATTACATTTTTCTTACTATTTCTATACAAGAAAAGGTGTTTATTATAATATATGATACATATGAGGGTTTATCTGTAAAAATACTATTTTTCATGTGTTGATATATTATAATTAACATTTGGTAGGAAAATGTATGCAAAAATATCATTGACTAAATCTTAATGTTGAAATTAATATCTCAATAAAACAAACTCTACTAATATTATTTGTGGAGTTGTTGTGCAGAATTTTCAGGGCTAAAATCAAGGGAATCAAAATTGTAAAGAGCAAACCTGCCTAATTAAGAAAGCAAACTAAGAAATCAATTCTGGCAGAAACAAAGAAACGATTTACAATTTCCAGAGGTTCCAGAGATCGCCACGTGTCATAAAGAGAGAAGCCCCAGAAAAATCATCAAAAGATCACACTGTTTGGCCGCAGATCCGCGGCCAAACCCCCCTATTGGCCGCGGATCCGCCGCGTGCCAGATAGGTTAGGAGCTGGGATTTCTTCTGTTGAATCTTAACTGTTAGCTTCCAAATTTGGAAGCTAGGTTTCTGGCTTTTGGAGTATAAATAAGGACCGAGAGCCTCTTGGAAAAATCATCAAGCTGAAGAGATCACGAAGTCCAAGACGGCTCACGCATCCAGGCTGGTCATCAACGGTTCATCTACCTCCTTAGAAGAGATCAAGAAGCAAACTAGCATTTGTAATCATTTTCTAAGGAAACAAAGTGTAATGAGTTTTGTTGATTAATAAAGGTAGTTCTTTTTCTTATTCTATTTCTTTGTAGTTTCATTATGAATTCTCTCTCCATCTCTTCTTCTCCCAACATGCGCGAGTAATTCTCCGCTTATTAGAGTTCGTAGGATTAGGGTAGGTTAATGGATGATGAAAATATCTAAACTATTTTTACGTCCTATAAAGTTTATAAACTTTATCAAAAGAATCATTAACATCCTAATCGGGCGCGCTACCAATTCATTGTTAGTCTCGACCGCGATTAGAGATTAGATTAATAATTGTTTTGGTAAAGGCTAGATATGAACGGAGTTCCATGTCGAGATAGGGGTTAAGAGTGGGATTCCTTTTCCCTCCAGAAACCCTAATCTACATGCATCACTGTCGTTCTAGTTTTAAATCTATTAAAGGATAGAAAGAGTAATCTTTAATTAATCATCCATAACTACTAAATCCTGATGAACCCTACAAGCCCTCTTCTTATATAAACTTACTTCCGTAGTTAATCTAGATCTATATTTTGCATCTGTGTTTAACGTAGATCTAGATCCTACAACCATTCTACAATATTCTTTATTCTTCCTCCTCTCTTTCTCAACACATCTAAAGTAAGAGTAAAAGGTTCCACGTTTCCCAGAGGACGACCCGTACTCACCTCGGTCTAGCTACGCGCGATACCGTTCTGATTGCGGTTAACTACTACACATAAATACAGATCATACCAATCAGGTATTGATTGGTGAAGTAGGAATTTTGCTCACTTTAGAATTATTTCTCTTTTTCTTTTTCTTTTTCTTCTCACAAGAAAACTAGAAAGCAAAAATGGAGATGAAGAAGAAGAATGATCAAGTGTGAACCATGGGTGAGAAAATATCTCATATAAACTCATGTAGAGACTAAACCATGGCTAAAAATAATGGTTAGGTTAATAAATATCTAGAGTACAACAAAATTAGTGGACTAAGTCAAGGTTTCCACATGCTTCTACAAGTATCTTCAACCATGATAATTTCCACCTAATTTTGTCTTTCCCTTAATAATTAAATCCCCACATTATCTTAAGTATGGTATGAGTCTCATACACCCAAGTCTAATGTATCATCTAGCACGACACAAAATAAATACATTAATATATATCACATATATATTTGTATGTATTTAGAGAAAAGAAAATCTTAAGTGGGCTAATATTAGTTAATATATATTAATATATCAAATATATAACATACATTAAATTATTAAATCAACACTTGATTTAATAATCCGGCTGTATCGCATACAATCGACTAATATCATTTATATGTATATCACATATACATATAACATACATTGAATCAACACATGATTCAACAATCCGGTTATATCACATATAATCTGTATCGCGAGATTAGAATATGGTATCACATACATGTATTAATCTCGGTCCCGCACATTTCACATATGTGCCTTACTTCGTTTCGCTTGAGCCAGGAAACCTCTGTGTAGGACTCTAAAGACTCGTCAATACGCCGGCAGTAGGTAATGATCATATCAGTTACCCACAAGCCGTCAGCGGTACTAGCTGGACGTAACGGCTACCCGGGTATTGAGCGATCAGAAGATCAACAAGCAAGCCTGTTCATATTCCCGTGAATCCAATAAGTAACACTACCATACAGTCCGGTCTGTTCGTCTGATATGTCGCATATCTAGTCTGGGAGTGGTAAACGCCAGACCCCAATAACATGATAAGTCGTGCCGATGTGAAGATCATAACGGGTCGAGAAACTACTGATAACACTTACCAGTAAATCTCAGTATCAGCCATGACCAGGGACTTCCTGTTATAGCCAATCGAGCACTGCGCAACATCAACCCCTAATACCAGGAGAGATGAAACCCCTCCTATCGCTCATTGCCTCCATGTGACTCAGGAGTGTACCCAAAAACCACCGTTTTGCATGCTCTCTTGAACGTGGTAAGATGGAAATCAAAGCACAGTGGGAATCACACAAGACTCTATGACGATCTCGGGTCTACAGACTAACCTGTAACAGTGTCACCAGAGAACTGCTATCTGACGATAGGTATAATACCGTCTAGGAGTTCTCGGCGAGTCATGTTCAGTGTACCCAGTCTCCACTGAGAACCCGTATACAATCTTTGATGTCAAACACCAATGGATGTGGGATCATCCATCGCCCATCAAATGGATCAAGAAACGTATACGCTAGTCTACTCAAGAATATCGATTCCCTGTCTCGATACTCCCACGACTAGGAACAATTAAAGGATGTACTTATGGACTACTCTGGCCCCACTAATATGATCTCCATCATAGTCCTGGTAGTCAAGTCCACATCCTAAGGGTTTTATCAACATATAACAGAGAGACAGTATAAGTATACATGTTAAGATAAAGAGTAACCAGATAGAATACTATCATATATGTCCTACCTATATATGTCCAAGAGTCCACTATAATATACAATCATGTACAATAATGGCCTCTACGGCATACATACAACTAACAGCTAAGTGGTGCTTGTTTGTAGCATAAAGATGCGATTGGTTAGGACAGTCGTGCGGCCTTGTTGACTGTGTCAAGGGCTCGTGCGGGTGGGTTTAATGCAATCAAAATAATGACGGGTTGAACTTGACTAGGACCCTTTGATTTGTTGACTGTGTCAAGGTCACTTAGGTCCTAGGGGTAAAATCCATATCGGGAGTTTCAAATATAAAAACAAACTTTCCAAGTATGCGCATACCTTCTGGAGTGTGGTGACTTGAGTGGCTTCCATCAGGTTATCACGCGATGATAGTTGGATCCCGATTCGCACTAATGAGTAGGTGTTACTCCTCAGGTGATTTTCATATGATCCCGGCGATGTCCGGAAAGAGGAAAGAAAGCCGATCTTCTATGTCCGTAAATCCAGGAACTCAAACAAGAGATTTTATACGGCTTGCTTGTTCTTTTCACCGATCTTCTTCTTCTACTATATTATACCCTAAAGCCAATTCTCCTTTTAGGGTTTGAAAGAGAATTCGAGAAAACAGTAGGAGCCATCCTGATTAGATAAAATGATTAACCAATCTAATCTAGGTCAGAGTGCACGCTGAGTGTTTCTTTTCTCTCTCAATCTCTTTGGCAGCGACCATGACCTGACCTTAAACTAAAACTCATGAACCAAGTTAACCGAACCTTCTTACAAACTTTGGTTTTGGATTGTCATGATTCATGACAAAGCCGCATATATCCCTGTCACTCCTACTTCCCCTTTGCATTTCTCCAGAACACTCCGTATCACTACGAAGATCCATATTGTTTGGGTATGCCATCGTATAGTTACATACGAACTCGAAGAAACATGTTTCAGTTCGAGAATGGATTCTGGTTCTGGAGAAATTGAATAGGATTATTCGGTTGCCTTTTCTTTTTCCCTTCTCTTAGGTTGTGAGGGTTCCTAATATTAGGAGAGTACACTAATTACGCTTATTGGATAGTCTTCTTCCAAACCTCGGGCTGGAGCTAAAAGGTAGGGAAGGAAGAAAACCAATTAGCCGAAGTATGGTGTACAGAAGTTAAGAAATAAAGACATATAAAGGGATTGGAGTGAGGGTTCCTAATATTAGGAGAGTACACCCATTACGCTATTGTCATGAATCTGGATAGTGGAGGTGGCATTACTAGGAATACCCGGCCACCGTCTTAAAACATTTTCATGTTTCAGTCTTACTGTGCGAAGTTAATTGAAAGCTACTTTCCCAATTAGATTCTGACTCCAAGGTATGTATTTGCCAGACTTTATTCTCACATCTGTATGGCATTACAAATACTGAGTAGGAGTAAAACATTGAGAATTGGGTGATTGGATCCTCAATATCAGAATTCTTTGTAACTGGTGATATTTGAGGAAATCGCCTGGGTTTTGCCTAACGGCAAATATTTGGTTTTGATTACCCGTTGTTATGCACCAATATTAAACTGATATATCTGTACGTTTATTTTATAAAGTGAGATATAAATTTTTGAAATTATGTTTATGACATTTACCTTTATCGGTTGATGATTAGGCAAGGTGCATTCAACAACGGTGTAATCCTTCATAACCATAATACAGTTTTCAACCTACGACGTACAGGGTTTGAATTAAAACTGATTTCCTAATTAGATTCTGACTCTAGGGTATGTATTTACCAGACTTTATTCTCACATCTATATGGCATTACAGATACTGAGTGGGAGTAGAATATTGGGAATTGGGTGATTAGATCCTCAATATCAGAATTCTTTATAATTGGTGATATTTGAGGAAATCACCTGGGTTTTGCCTAATGGCAAATATTTGGTTTTGAATATCCGTTGTTATGCACCAGTTCCAAACTGATATATATGTACGAGTTATAACTTTTTGAAATTATGTTTGACATTTTCATTTATCAGTTGATGATTAGGTAAGGTGCATTCAATAACAGTGTAATTCTTGTTAACCGTAACACAGTTTTCAACTTACGACGCACAGGGTTTATGTTATTAAACTCAGAGGACTTATATAAAGTATTTTATGTTGTCCGATTTCCATTAGGATAAGGGGTTGGTACTCGTACTATATTCTGTTTAATTATGAGTTCTCTAGTTTTAGACACGCATTTCGCTGAAATACAAGGTCCAAATTTTGAGAAGTTGTAGATATAAGAATAAAGTAGAGAACCATGCGTTGGAAGTATCAGGATTCTTTGAGGTGATCGGAAATATAGATACTTATGCTAGATATTCCGTTGTAAGTAATATATTTGAGAACTTACTTCTCTCTCAGATTACTCATCCGTGGGTGCGCTTCTTGATGGATAATGTTGCATGGCCTTCTTCCATCTAGTCGATATGCACTGAAAATAACTGCATGTATTTTGAATCTGGTTCCAATTAAATTAGTACATTTTGTTACTATATTCGATATAGAATGGATTCATATCTTAATGATGTTAAGGTATATGGAGTTGTCCGGTTTATGCTTAAAACCAGAATCCAGATAAACTCAAGGCGCGTTTCAGTAATGGCAGTTTTTGGGTTATCCCAGGCTTTGATAAGGGTTAACATTCTACCATTTGGAGGATCAATAGTTATATTGTTCTTGACTCACCATATTTTTTAGTAAAATAAATTCTTTTAAGAAAACATTAATGGGAGTATGGTAGAACTGGAAGTGATTCCAGAACCATAAACGGTTACTGAAAATTTAGTAGAACCTAAGAATTCAATTGGATTCGACAATCTATTATCCACACCGCAGATTTGGTGGGTAACCTCAGCCACCCAAGAGGTACTTCGGTCTCCTCAAAGACCGTGACAGGGAGGTTTTGATGACCCAAGCTTGCTACTACTGCTATCCTAGACTATGAGATCTGGTAGGTGGATGACTATAACGTCGTTCTAAATTAGCTTTAGAAGTGCACGTGTATATGACTCTGCCAGAGGGTTGTTATGGTTAGTGGGAGCAGCGGAAGTGTGGTGGGCCATTATCTTATGTCTATTTATAGACTAAAGAAAGTATAGCGGATATAGTTCATCTATATTTGATGTGATAGTCATAGAGTTTGATTTCATCAGAACAACGGATGGACATGGTAAGAAAGTAATAGGGAGTGATGTCTTGGTATTTGGATGACGTACTCCTGATAGAAAGTGATGTTCCTATACTACGATCGGTTATACTGTGGTTGTCACAAGGTGTTTTCTCCACATAGGATCTGGACAAAATATCAGGGATTCTGGTGACTAGATCTATGGTTTTAGATCTAGATTTGAGAAATGTCCCAATTCGGCCACTTTGACACTACTCTAAAGTGTTTTAAAATGGACGACTCCTGGCGTGGTGGTGTACCCGCAGGTGATGGAGTCACCCTCTCCAAAGAGATTTCTTCTAGACTAATGAGGAGAGGGATTTGGATGAATGACATATTACTTGCTTAGGCAATTGAGTCAATCGTGAAATGTCAAGTACCATACCAGATATTGCTTTTGCATTAACAGCAATAAGCATATATAAATCCAATCATGGAGAAATATTGGGAAGCAGTTATTAACATAAGAGGATATTCTTGGTATATAATAACGGCAGCCTCCTTTAGGAGGCGGTTATCATTTCAGGCTTCCAAGGTGACCTAGATGACAGAGTGACTATCAGAGTTAAAGTTTACCCTCTTCTGAAGGGTGGTATGTTGGACAAGGGGGTCAAGCGGATACTGAGGAAGGCATGGCGCAGGATACTAATTAAATTCAATGAAGGATACGATCTAAGAAGTTTGTTGACTTCGGACTTCATTTATGAACTTGGTCCTACCAGATATCCAGACAAATTCTAAGACATGTATCGCTCATTTCGGGAGATAGTCTTTCTCCGCGAAGATGAGATATAGAGAGATAGAGATAGAAACATTGGAGCGAATTCACTCACTGAGGCTATTTCTCAAACGCGATAGTTTCACAAACGTGCTTTGGGAAACTGATTAGTAGACAAGTTGGGTGTTCGGTATCAGACGGGCAGTGAGTATGCGACACCGCAATATTTAGCCTTAAGTGCAAGTGAGAGATTGTTAGTTACAGTGCCCTCAAGGCAATTATTGCAATCGCATGCAGGTGATTATAATGATTGAGGGAGGATTTATACGGGTAGAACAGCCTTACTCGAGATGATAGTTGTTAGTTATATGTATGCCCTAAAGGCCATTACTGTACATACGATGTATATTGTAGTGGATACTTGGACATATATAAGGAAGATTTTCTTGCTCGACGTGATAGTATGCTATCTGGTTGCTCTTTATCTTAACATGTACACTGATTGTCTCTTGATTACATGTTGGTAAAGCCCTTAGGATGAGTACTTGACTACCAGGATTATGATGCAGATCATACTAGTGGGGACAGTGTAGTCGCTAAGTACATCCTTCAAATGTTCCTAGTCGTGGGTGTATCGAGACAGGGCATCGATATACCAGAGTAGACTAGCGTATAGCTTCTCGACCTATGTAGATGGGCGATGGATGATCCCATATCCATTGGTGTTTGACATCAGAGACGCTATACGGGTGCTCAGTGGAGACTGGGTACAGTGGACGGACTCGCCGAGAACTCTCAGATAGTATTATACCTAACGTCAGATTGCAGTTCTCTGGTGACACTGGTACAGGTTAGTCTGTAGACCTGAGATCGTCTTAGAGTCTTGTGTGATTCCCACTGTTCTTTGATTTCCACCTTACCACATTCAAAAGAACGTGAAAAATGGTGGTTTTTGGGTACAATCCCGAATCACATGGAGGCAATGAGCGATAGGAGGGGTTTCGTCTCTCCCAGTATTGGGAGTTAATGTTGCGCTGTGCTCGATTGGCTATAACAGGAAGTCCTTGGCCAAGGCTGCTTCAGAGATATACTGGTAAGTGTTATCAGTAGTTTCTCGACCCGTTATGAGCCTCGTATCGACACGACTTATCGAGTTACGGGGTCTGACGTTCACCACCCCTAGACGAGATATGTGACATATCAGACGAAGAGACCGGACTGTACGGTAGTGTTACTGATTGGATTCGCAGGAGTGTGAACAGGCTTGCTTGTTGATCTTCTAATCGCTTAATACCCGGGTGGCCGTTACGTTTAGCAGACCGCTTGCGGCTTGTGGGTGTTTGATATGAGCATCACCTACTGCCGGTGTATTGACGAGTCTTTAGAGTCCTATATAGGGGTTTCTTGGCTCAAGCGAAATGGAGTAGGAGCACATATGTGATATGTGCGGGACCGAGATTGATACGATATGAGATACCGTATTCTATTCTCACGATATGAGATATCGGTCGGTTATATATGATATAACCGGGTTATCGGATCAAGTGTTGATTCGATAAGTTAATTCATATGATATTAGTCGGTTATAAGTGATATAGCCGGATTATTAAATCAAGAGTTGATTTGATAATCTAATGTATAATTATATATTTGATATATTACATTACATTAACTAGTATTAGCTCACTTATGATTTCTTTTCACACTTTGGATACATTGATATATATGTGATATATGTTAAATGTATCAAGCAAGGTTACAAATACAACTAGGGTTAATGAAGGTTAAACCATGCTAGGGTTAAGATTAGGGTTTATAATTTATCATTAAGTAATTCAAATGTTATGGATAAATGTCATGGTTGATATTTGTTGAAAGCTTGTAGAAGCTTCAAGGCATCTTTGACTTTGTCAATTTTCTTTGTCTAGCTTAAGATATTTTTGACCTAACCTTTAACCATAGCTTATGGTTAACTCTCTACAAGGGTTAAGCATGACATGCTTAACCCTTGGTTGCATTTCTAATCTCACACATAATTCATTTGATGAGTTAGTTCTTCATCTTATTCTTTTTCTTCCTCAAAGATTTCTAGCTTCAATGGAGGTATGAGAAAAAGTGTGAGAAAATCAAATATAAAGTGAGCCCACTTCCTACTTCATCATCCTCTACTACTTTCCATTTAGTATAGGGTGTTTGCTTCACTAATTCCATAGTTAGTGAAGAGATAGCTTAGGTTAGTGTCTTCTCGACGTAGATCATCTTCGGTCTCGAAGTTTTCGAAGCAAGCATGTTCGTTTCTTCATGGGAGCCTCTCTAGAGTCCGGAGTTCACGATCGCAGCGAAGGGACGACTACACGAAGCTAATGAAGTGAAGGACCGGTCTACAAAGGTTGTATTCCTTGCTCACTTCTTATGCAAAGTTGTCTGCATTACTTTCCGTATGATTTCTCATTAACGATTCATGGTTAGAGTTAGCTAGAACGGCAAATTTTTGAATTTGACATGGACGATGCCTCCCGAAACCTTACTGCCATGCTAGGTGACCCTGCAATAGTATGCTATCTGGTTTGTCTCTATCATCGTGTACATGCATAATGTGGTATTACAAATCACTTTTACATGTTGATAGAGCACATAGGATTCTTGTTTGATTACCAGCATTATGATAGCGATCATATATGTAGCAACTCCAAAATCACTGTACAGAATTTTTCCTGTTAATATACAGAAAAGAATATTGCATCCTGTGTAAGAGTAAAAAGTTACTTTTGTTAAATAAAAGAAAAAACAACTTGTAGCTCACTGGTAAATGCTCTGCACTGCTGTGACGTATCCTGTGTGCTCGATTCCCATCATACACAATTATTTTTTTCTGATTTTTCTTTTTATTTTTTTGGAAGCCCAAGAGTTGCACGTGCAATACACGGGGAAATAAAAAATTCAGAAAAATCAAATAGGCGCAATGAGGTGTACACACTTAAAAACCCGCGTTGCACGAATCTCGAGGCAAGACCTCGAGAATCGACAGGCCAAAATACCTCTAGGGCTGGCGCCGACGGTCGGATGAGCTCCAAATTGCTCCATGCTTTGCACACTTGTCCCTTTAGCTCCCCTTAACTCCTCTACACTGTTTGATTTCCGTGCAATCGAACAGAGACCATTCATTTCACCATTTAACATCATTTTAATACTTTTTAATCCATAATTTTAATTCCAAAATCCCTAATTCTTCACTATAAATACCACCCCATGCTTTAGCTCTTCACCATTCTGAAAATTCAAGCAAAAACTCTATCAAAAAGTTCCTAAGTGCAAGTGGAGTAATGTGGAGTTAGCGACCAAGCTCTTTCCGTCGAAGATTAAAGCCGATTCCGGAGCTCCCGTGACGCCATGAAGCCTCCCTCTTCTTCCTTACCCTTTCCTTGAGATTTTCAAACCATAAGTCCCTCCCAACTCTATTTATTTTTATCGAAATTCATCTCCTAATCATATATCAGTAAAGTGGAGTTATTCCCGATACTTTTTTTTAAAAACCTAGAACTCCCTTTGTCTTTATATCTTGGTCAATCTAATTTTACCACACTATTTGTAACTTTAATCACAAATGTTTAGATTCAAGTTTATCCAAAAATTCTCATGTGAAACAACTATAAAACGAACTTTTCATTAAAATACCTTGAATTTTATTATCACCTCTTTTCGATAAATTGTTAAAACAATACCTTTAGGAAAACTTCACGGGGTAACGACCTACCCCACATGCACACTTTGGTTTCATAGCACGATGCCTGAGTACATGTATATTTGGTTCAAAGAATAACTTTACAATAAAATACCACATCTTTTAAAACCCGGGATTCTTTTAAAACGGTATTTTGGTAATTCTTGGCAAATACGCCTCTACAACTCTCGTTAGGGGACCCGCTAATAGATAGTACGGATTATCGCACATCCTTAGGATAGTAGAGCGAGATGCAGAATTTCTCACGGAATATTCGATCTCGAAAGTAAATAAAATACAGTTTTGAAAAAATGTGACTTTTCTATAAAAAAAATAATTTTTAAAATTAAATAAAATTATAAATCCATATTTTCTGAAACTATATTTTTCTAAAAATTAATAAAATATTAATAAAATATAATCAAGTTACCAAAAAGGACTAGTTTTCAATAAAATACCGTAAACTTTTTAAAGCTAGGTATTTATCATTAAAACACCCCAATAATTAAAACACATGTTCATGAAAACCTAAAGCAATACAAATCACTCTCGAGTTTTATTTTTTATCTATATTAAAATATTTTTCATAAAACCCTCTCGAGATATACAAAATAATATTTTAAGGACTCTAGTAAATATAAGTTTAAGCGGGATCAATTCTCTTGAGCTCCAAGGAGCTAGAGAAAGTGAGTGCTTGCCTATTCAGGTTAAACAACTTAACAAAGTTATCAATGGCAATTGTCTTGGAAAAACACACAAATCCTACCGTCCATGTGCAGCAGTTGCCGATTACTCCCGAACCTAACAATTCAAGAGTTAAATCAGTTTACAAGTGTCTGACTCAATCTGAGTCCAAACACAAACCTGAATCCAAAATCAAACACGAATCTGAATACTTGATCATGAACATGAATACTCGAATTCAAACATCAAACTCAAACTTGCATACTTGACTCGACTTGACCGAACTATGGTTATAACTTAACATGAACTCAACATGACTACTTGAACACATGATTACATCCTGAACATGAACCTGAACATTTTATATCCATGGTTTCGGCCAAGACCTGTAAACCTAAACTATATAATACATTACGCGGGGATAAAGGGGTAGATTGGTACAGAACGTATATCGTAGTACGAGAGGTCACTTAAAATACGCCTACATTAATTCATGTGCCGTTATCCCATGGGTTATGACGGGGCCTTGTACTACATGTTACCGTAGTCCACGGAGTAAGATGGACTCCTCTTGTATACATGAATACATTCCTTACCAAACTACAAATAACCACGTTAGAATAACTATCTTATACCTGTGAACGATCATATACAACTTTACCTGTTCATTTCATATTACCTACTATCATCTATTTCTTCTTTTGGAACTTACCGAGCGCTAGTTCGCTGACGATATTCATTTCTGTTTCTTTTTTTAGGATGTTCGTCAGAAAGACCAGACTCTGAAGAGATAGAGGCGAGCCAGGAAGACTTGGACCAGGTTACAGCTCAGCCTGACTACTAGTTCTTTCTTCACTATTTTCTGTATGCCATTGTTTAGGCATTTGCTTTATATCATTGTATTTTTTCATTACAAACAGTTGTATGTAAAGTTGAATGTAATTAAAGTTGTTATTTCATTTTATTACTCTTGTCATTCTTATTCATTTATATATTGCTTAATTACGCTTAACGTATTTATTTCATAGTAAATACGTTGCGGGCTTGCCACATCACTGTTTCAGTTTATTGGGAAGCGGGGCGTGACGGGTTTTGTTGGCGGCCCATATATGCCAGTTCTACATGAAGTCTTAAGCAATATATTACAAGAATTATAAGAATCAGCAACTATACATTCCTTGCATTTTAAATTCCTTGAATCTATCCTAACCTTCCTTTTTCTATCAAGGTAATGGATTCTCCCAACAACATGAGCACCAATATCAATGGCAACACACCTTCACCTACTTTACCACCCCCTACCGTTGCTGCTCCGATTAACGAACAAACAGTGCTTCTAGAAGCTATCAAAAGTCTTCTGGAAGGCCAGCAGCAGAAAACTGCTATTCTTATGAACCGCTCGGAAACCGAAGCACCTGGAGTAAAGAAATTCCGTTCGTTGCATCCTAGGAACTTTTCACGGAAAGAGAGTCCTTCGGAGGCTGAAGAATGGGCCCAGAGTATAGTGGACGAGCTTGCCGCAGCATTGGTACCAAACATAGCTTGGGTTTGTGTGGCTAAGCTCCAGCTCACCGACAATGCAAGAGTCTGGTGGAAGGCTGAGGAAAACCGTCTCACACAACCCATAGAGTGGAAGACGTTCCGTGATCTTTTCGATACGAAATTCTTCCCCGAGACTGCCCATTTCGAAATGGAACGATAGTTCATCCACCTACAACAAGGTTCTATGTGGGTAAAATCAATGGATGAATACGATGCCGAATTCATCATGCTTAGCAGGTAAAGAATTCGTATCAAATTCTGTTCCGTAAAACACATCTCTATGCTGACATCGATATCTTATCAGTTTCGTGGCACATTTGATTCCGACCGATGAAATTCGAGCTAGACGATTCCAACAGGGCTTAGACCCAGAAATTCAGGCGGCATTAGCTACAGGCGACTACCCAACTCATGAACTCGCCCTGAAGGCAGCACGTCATTACAAAGCTGTGGTCAAGAAGAAGGGTAAGCCCCAAATAGCTGGAATCAAACGCCCTGCGATCGCCATGATGGGCTCTAAGGGTACCGCGCATGAAAAGCTCTGCCGACCCTTAATGATTTGATTGTACCATATCCCCCATAGATGAAGATTCTTATGTTCTGGGTCATGATCTCTGATCAATGATAAGACTTCCTGGTCCACAGGCGCTCTAGCGAATCCTCCCTCTGAACGAACAAATGGGAAAGAACGATCGAAAAACATGTCACCTGCGCGAAAAAGGACAAAAGTCAACCGTCAGTGCTATAATTTAAATTCTGACACTTGGTACTTTAAAAATTCGTACCACACTGCAATGCAATAAAAAGGGACCAAATGGGACCCACATAATCCAGATGACATTGCATCATTAATAAAACAACCTCATCATTTGATGAGGCTGCCAATTAAATGAGGAAATCCTCAATTGATTCTCATTCAATGAGAACCCCTCGGGCTAAGGAGTAAATCTCCCCTTGAGAGCAGTGCTCTGTGACAGAGTGACATCTATCAAACTCTAATGATGAAGGAATAAAGATTCCTCAAGAGCCTTGCTCTGGGAAAAAATGATGGAATAATCCATCAGAAAAATTGAAATCAATTTTTATACATGAATGAAAAATTCTGAGATCTTCAAGATCTATGAACAAACTCTAAGAGTTCTTTATGAGTAAAGCTCTGTTCATGGGCTAAGAAACCCCAAGAAAAGATCTCTTTAGATCTATGGGTTCAAGAGAGCAAAGCTTCGCTGATGAAACCCTAAAAGGGTTTTCTTTAGATCAAAGATCTATGAAGAGCAAAACTCTGTTAATGGGTGAAACCCTAGATTATTAAAAGGTCCTTTAAAAGATTTAATCTTTACCTAAGATTTTGATAGAGTTCTGTCCTTAAGAAAGTTCTTAAGCCAAAGTGCTATGCTCTGCAAGAGAATGAAAATTCTCAGAAGGAAGAAGATGAACAGAAATCATCTCAAGTGCCAAGGGTCCTATTTATAGGTACTGAGATACCTTTTCAACTTCTGAGTTGATCCAAGGGCGCAGATGCTGCCACCGCTGCACTCATGTGTGGGCCACGTGAGCGCAACGGTGGGGGGGTATTTGTTTCCCCCAATCAGAGCAAAACTCTATTCAAAATTCAAATTTTGAAATGAAGCAATGCTTCAGAGGCAGCGCCAAGTGTGCTGCGCCTTAAGTAGTGCACCACGTGTAAAGCACGTGTGCGCTAACGCTAGGTGCGCTGCGCTTTAAGCAGCGCACCACGTGTAAAGCACGGATGTGCTAGCGCTCAGTGCGTTGCTCCCTAAGTAACGCACCATGTGCAAAGAACGTGTGCGTTAGCGCTAGGTGTGCTGCGCTCTAAGCAGCGCACCACGTGCAAAACACGGATGCGCTAGCACTAAGTGCGCTGCACCCTAAGCAGCACACCACGTGCGAAACACGGATGCGCCAGCGCTGGAACTAAAAGCTCCACCACCGTCAGATCAAAGATCTAATAATAATGATAAATCATTAATCAAACAGAATTAAATTCTGTTAAAGAAAGATTCTTCAAAATCTTTCCAAACAACAAGATTGTGCTCTATAAATCAGAGCACCGTGGGATCAATGATCCAATGGTGATTAAAAATCACCAAAACACAGAATAAATTCTGTATGGAAAGATTTACCAATCTTGTTAAAAACAAGAAGATTGCCTTCTATAAATCAGAAGCTCTTAGATCAAAGATCCAACCATGGGAAATTCCCCAAATCAATTGGAGAAAAAATCTCCTTAACTGATTGAACAAACCAGCTTGCCCTATAAAAAGGCTCTCAGACTTCAAGTCTCAGGGATACAGAAGCATACAGAAAAACCTCCCCATAAACTTTGAGAAATTAAAAGACAAGAGCAAGCTCTCAGAAGAAGAGAACTTTCTTCAAGGTAAAAAGAAAAGAAGAATTTACTTCTTTAGAGATCATAGATCTACAAGACCAAGCTCTTTTACAAAGAGATAAAAAGATCTCATCATAAAATAAAAAGAAGAGCATAACTCTTCTCACAGATCATAGATCTATAAGACAAATTATCTTATACAAAAGGAGATCATGAACATCTCATCATAAACAGAGAGGGGGAAAGAATAATTCAATTCTCTTAAAGATCATAGATCCATAAAGGCAAAGCCTTTCATTAATACAAGAGATTGAAGCACTTTTGTCTCTTTTGGGATCAGAAAGTTGATCAATTATCGCTTGCGCTCATAAGATAGCGCTCTACGCTCAAGACTGGCGCACAGCGCCAAGCGCGCCACGTGCTCCTCACGTGTGCGTTACTTAACAGAAGCGCCTCAGCGCTCAAAGACTAGCGCAAAGCGCTGCAGAGCCTTAGCGCACCGCGCTCATTGACTGGCGCTCAGAACCTAGCGCGACACGTGTCCCTCACGTGTGTGCCACTAAATTAATAGCGCAACGCGCTCATAAACTGGCGCAATGCGCCTATCATCCGGCGCTTAGCGTCAAGCGCAACACGTGTCCCTCACGTATGTGCTACTTGGCAGAAGTGCACTACGCTCTTTGACTGGCGCAAACCGTCAAGTGCGCCACGTATTTCTCACGTGTGCGCTGATAGAACATAAATTGTTCTTTAATAAAACCTTAGAGCCATGATGAATGCTCAGCATTCAATAAAAGACAAAAATATTGTCAGAATCCAAATCAATGCTAAGCATTGTTAAAAGGGCCAAGCCCAAATAAATGCTCAACAGCCCAAAAATAAATGTTAAACATTTTAACTTGACTGGACTTAGCCTAAGATTGGCTATAAGTCCTCAACTCAGATTAATAGAGCCCATATGCTCATAAATCTCAGATCCTAGTCCTAACTGGACTGCAGATCTCCCAACCAAAATTGGTTCAAGGGTACATCTCTTTACTCCTCTGATATTTGTCATTGTAATCCTTCAACGTCTTCAGAGAGCTGACGGGTCCCGATAACCATACATTTCATAGACTATGACGTCTTTAAACTGGACTGTGGGGTCCTTTAAAACCCACGGACTATGATGTCCTCAATCTCGGACTGTGGGGTCCTTTAAAACCCACGGACTATGATGTCCTCAACCTCGGACTGTGGGGTCCTTAAGCCCATGGACTATGATGTCCTTAACCTTGGACCGAGATGTCCTTAATCGACCGCAATATCCCTAAACTAAGCAATAGAGTCATAAGGCTCTTTTGTTGGATCTAAACGATCCCGTTAAGTTGATCTTGGTCTAAAATTAGACTAATGTATCCTTAACATACGTTTAAGTTGATCTTAGTCTCAAATGAGACTAACGTATCCTTAAACCCAACCCCAAACCCAAATCTAAGAAAATACGGATTTGGACTAATCCATGCCCTACGGGCGAAACATAAATTAGTCTCTGTATACAATCCATGGGCAACCAAAAAAAACAAAATAAACACCCATGAAACGAAATGACTATCTGAAGAAGGAGAAAGTGGTTACCGCGATGCGGTAGCGTAATTAACCGCAGGGGCTTACGCCTGCAGGGAAGAGCGTCCCCACAATCAAAAACCCCTCAACAAGGGGGAATCTGACGAAGTCTGCTATATCGGCCGCATCCGTTTAAACCTTCGATACATAGTGTCATAAATCAACTTGGCATTTTCGGAGAGGTGGACGGATAGCACCAATTAGCATCTGCCCCTGAATTCAGGCAAGACGGACCTACGCGGTCGCGTCTCCATCTTTCGGCGGGGAACATTGGGTATAATGTAACACTCTAGTTCATTTATACCAGTTCTATTTTGGGTATTTCTTTATTTATAGTATTTCCTGATTTATTGTGTTTTGGGTACGAATAGTATATTTGACATTTGTATTTGCATCCGACCCGACCCGCTTGCTGGAAACCTGTCATGATTCCTGTTTATGATTTATCCTGGCTTATTATATGGATCCGTACACTTTCATTAATTTTATACTACATACTGGCATTTTATCTAGCATCTGCATTTTTTTAATATAACATTTAAAGTCAAGAAAAATATTTTAAAAATATATTGCATGGCCTGTATTATACCCTTGACCCTGTGGTAGCATCCGCTTATCTTGTTCTCGTCTCGTTCAGTAAAACGGACTTATTTGGATGGCTACGTGCACGTACGTGCATCCGTTCTTGGAGGTATGTTTTTTCGTGACCCGGATATCCCGTTTTAGTTTTGGTCGACACGTATATTTTCCGTATTTTAAAATTGGATTTTTAGACCTGACTCGGACGTGTTTTGGACTATTTTTGTATTAGCCAGAAAACTCAAATTTATCTAATATTATATTCATTATATATAATCTGTTAGCATACAAAATTTTTGTAACTAAAAAAATATATTATTTTATATATTTCCTAAATATTAATGAATCCTACAGCATCTCTCTCTCCCTCTCTCCTTACTTAAATATATTAATTATTATTATTTTTTCTCTCTCTTTCTCTCTCTCACGCAGCATCTCTCTCTCTCCTTTTCTTTCTCTCTCTCTCTCCTCTCGCTCGCATACACTGTGCACTCCTTGATTCTGGTCACCTCCCTTCATCTGCTACGATCACCTCCCTCCTTTATTTCTTTTCTTCTTCCTCTTCTTATTCATTTTTTCCGCCTCATCTTCAAGATCCCAGCGAACCCTAACCCACATCTTGCCGTCGTTGACCCCCTCACCGTCGTCCTCGTCTCATCGCCCTCATCATCATCTTCACCTCCACCTTCTTCTCTTCCACTTACCTTTTCCCTTCTTCCCCCGACTGCAAACCCCCGACCCGATGAGAACCCATCACCTGCACCCATCTCGCAGGCTCTCCGCCACCGTCGTCGACACCCTCGTTACCGCTTTAATCTCCTCCTTCTCCTCTCCACCTCGCCCTCATCCTCGACGACAAGAACCCGACCCACTGCAACCCCCGCCTGCAACCTTCCCTTGCACCCTCACCGGAGCTCTGACCCCATCGGCCTCACCCCTCGCCACCACCTTCTCCCTCTCTCTCTTCTCTCCTTCTCCCCAGCACTAGAGCACCTTCCCTACACCAATAACCCCGCACAACCGATCCCCGACTTCAAGAAAACCCCACTGCCTATTACCAGAAAACCCTCGCATGCATTCTCGCCGTCGACGGCCCATCGTCGACGTCGCCCCCTCGCCTTCCTTTCCGAATCCAGAGCAACAAACCCTAGTCTCCTCCTCTTCATCTTCTTCTTCTTCTTTCTCTTTCTTTTCTTGATCTTACTTCTTTTTCGGTGACCACCCGCAATAGCCGTGCTTGTCCCCGACGATCCGAGTAATCCAGTGAACAACCCCAGCCAATGTAGTCGTGTTCATGCTTTGTCTGGTATTGTCCGTACGCGCGTGTGGATATTGCGACGTTCACCCGACGTCGGACGTGCCGTACGCACCCATCGTGAGATCCATCGAGGCAAGTTTATCTTGTTACATGCTATACTACTATATTTTACATCCATGTGAATAATAACATTTCATATTGCTTAGTTGTACATCCCACATTACCATTTTTACCATTTTACTGTTATACGACGTCCGTATGCACCCATATCGTTATTTACATATCCAGTCGCATGCTAATTCATCTTGCTACATGTTAGGTATTTTATTATGCATCCGTATGAATAAAAATATCACATGTTGAATGCATTGTACATCCATATTAAAGTTTACCGTTTTCAGACACTCGTTTGCATCCATATCATTTATTATACATGTAGATGCATCTACAGATCACATTAATTCATATTACTGCTACATTAGTACCCCATGATTGATATTGTGCATCCTACTTAGTCATGGTGTAACCCCTGGTAGATATTTATGCACCCATGCTTTTATCGTACATCCGTACTTTTACCCTGATTCGATACTTGCTACATTTTATTGTTGGGCATCCATTTGATACATGTGCACTACCTAACATAACTTGATATACCACTGCTTGACTTGATACCTGATTATGTTTCTAATACCGACAATCCTGACTTGTCGTCCTGACGGACGTATCCTGTTGTCTACATAAACAAATCTGTACCTGCTTGATCCTGTGTTGGTATTAGCTCCAGATTTATCAATACCCGACTTGGAACACATAACTTGGGGGTATGGGGAAATCAATGATGAAACCTGACTTGTAAATCGACAGTTCGATACTTATACTGATCAGTTTTACTGGCTAGGCCAGCCCCGGGATGATGCTGCTGATATCATTTGTCTGTGCATGTTACTTGTTTACTGCCTAGCGGCACGTCTCGGATTCAGCCCGAGAGTCTTGACCGTGGTCCGGGGCATGCACGAGATACTATTGAGTTACATCGACGATTTATTAAATTGATTTCAAAGACTTGAGAGTAGTTAACCCAGTAGTTTAGTTCAGATTACTCACCGCACGTCACATGTGCTTATACCCTTCACTGTTTCTTATTCGTGTTACTGTTATACTTTTATTACTGTTCATACTCATGCCTGCATGACTTGTTACCTCCTGATACTATTATTGCTTGATATTATGACACACTGACGTCTGGGTTTTGCATGGCCCAGATCCTCTAACTTTGTCGCAGACTGATCAGGAGTACTTCCGCCGTCAGGACGAGCAGTGAGTATCCTGTTAGTCAGTTATTTCCGTAATTTCCAGATTGTTACTGTTACTTGGATTTATTGCTTCCGCATATTATTTCGTGACTCATTTATTCTGGCTCATGGACATGTACTAGATAGTTTATTTTATTTCCTGTTCTTAATATCTTCTGGACAGCCGTAATGTGACTGTGGATGGATGTGTTCTAGCCACAGGTAGCATGGTTGGCTCTGTCACGTGCCGATCTTAGCTCACTCTGGGAAGCGGGACGTGACAGTCCTCCTTCTCTAACTTTACTTCAAGGTGTAGAAAATCGCTGACCAACTTGTTGAGGTTGTTTAAGTGGTCATGAATTGGAGTCCCTTTCTTTATGCGTAAACCGTAGAGTTGTTTTTTTAAGTACAACTTATTTGACAACGATTTTGTCATGTACAAACTCTCTAAGTTCAACCATAAACTTACTGTAGAAGTCTCCTTCATGACGTTGTACATCACGTTATCCGCCAGACATAGTTCTATCGTGCATTGTGCTTTCAGATCCATCTCTGTCCATGTATCATCTGTCATGTCGGTAGGTTTATTACCGCCAAGTATTTTAAACAGCCCTTCATTTACCAGAAGTGCCTGAACTTTTCTCTGCCACATCGAGAAGTTCTGTTTCCCATTAAATTTCTCTATCTCAAACTTTGTGCTATTTATTTTGTTATTCGTCATCTTTAATTCCTAAGTAAAAACCTTTCTCTGTGATCCTTATGAACTATTATCAATAGAATTATAATCTAAGAAGATGGGGTGCGGATACAAGCGTCGTCACCCGCCGTAAACTTAAATTGCAAAACCACAGAACGTAGCTCTGATACCAGTTGTTGGGAGCGCACGCAGCAGATGATCGACAACCAACCCTTATGGATATAAACTAAGATCCTTTTAACACGAATAACAAAACTAGAACAAACACAAATGAATAACACAAAAGATTTGGGAGGAAAATGGGAGAACTCTTTATTAGAACTTTCGAGAAAACGAAAAAAAACCTTACATAGAATCACAATAACCCTCTCCTTTATGATCTCCAACGAGATCTTCTTCTCTCTCTCAAAGCTCTCTTTATGATCGTCTTGATTCCTTATGGAGCCGTCTTTCGCCTCTCTTAACCTTATGATCAATACAATACCCATAATGGCTTTCATCTTGATCTCTTATGGAGCCGTAGAGTCGCCTTCCTTAAACCTTATGATCAAGATCTCAAGCACCTTTAAACTTTAACCCTAAGATCATATAAATGGCCCATACAAATATGAGTTACAATAAGATCCCAAAAATTACGAAACTTCCACCCAGAAACTGATTTTTCGAGATAAATCTCGAACTGGAATTTGTGCTTATTTGTAAAGCTGATGTGTGAACCTATAGGACAGACGTCTGCGCTTCCTCATCTTAAGAAGCAGACCATTTCCAGACGTCTGACCTTGATAGTTCAGACGTTTGTGCCTTTTAGCGCGTCTGCTTAGAGCGTGACCAGACATCTCAAGCTCATAGCTCAGACGTCTGGGCCTTCTCCAGAAATCTGTACTTTATTTCCAAACGTCTGAAGCACATTACTCCAGATGTCTGTCCATTTTCTGGATTTTCGAACAGTCTCTGTATACAAGACATTCTTCACAACAGGAGCTAAATGGGAGGTCCGGGATAGGTGGGGGCAAAGGAGGAAGAGGATGAAGGAAAAGAAGGTGGTGGGGTAGTAGTGATCGATGATGGTGATGATGGAGGTGGTGGCGATGACGGCGATTTTAGGTAAGGGGTGGAGGAGATCGAGAAAGGGGATAGTGGAGAGGGGTTCGAGGTAGGGGATGGGAGAGATCAGAAGAGGTTAGGGAGGAGCTGGAATGGGGTGTTGATGATGGTGGTGGTTATGATGATGAAAAGGAAACGTGGTGGAGGGGACGATAATGAAGTAGAAGTAGAAGAAGATGATGATGGAGGTGATGGTAGAGATTTTGGAGGAGGTTGTGAAAGAGGGTGGTGGAGGAGAAGTTAGGGTTAGGGGAGGGGGTAGGGGAAGTCGGTGAGGGAGTGGGGGATGGCGAGTCAACAGCGAGCGGCGACGACGGAGAGTGGGTGGGGGAAGACCGCGAGCGACAGTAAGGGTTAGGGTTACAGATAGGTTAAGAGATGAAGATGATGGTATTTTAGGAATAATTGAATTTTTGCAATGATGTGGCAAGTAATGCTGACAAGGCGATAATGGGGACCGTTAATACCAATGGAACATCATTAGATAGGGTAGTTTTCTGGTTTTTTAAAGTTTAGGGTAGTTCTTTACCATATGCTGGAACTACAAGAGAGTTTGTTGCATTTTAGCCTAAAAATAATCATGGATATGCATAAACAAAGAAACCTCACTTTGTTAAACTTAAAAAATGGTAAGCCGAAATTTAATTGTCAAGGTAAATGAATGAAAATTAAGCTCCAGAATGCATTGCAGCAATAAAAAGTTAATAAAATCCATAATTAGTTAAAATTAAAGCAAATCCTTAATAATATATAGTGAATGGAGGATTTAAAAATAAAAATTAGAAAAAATTGAGGGGTCACTCATTCTAACCGCACATAAATATAGAGAAAAAGACAAAGGGTAAATTAATTTGCTCGACAACTTATTTAACAAAGGGTCGTTATTAGATTTTCCAAATGAAGTCAATTTTAAATCATTTAAATATCTTCCTCTCTCTCTCCTCTCTTTTCTCCCCTGCCTTCTTGCATTTGGATTCTTTTAATTGCTTCTCCCCTTGGTTTTCTTCCTCTTATATCAATGCCTAGATTTCTTTTTTACCCAACTTTTTTATAGTTTATATAAATATCAAGAGATTTATATATACACATCAATATCTTAATATCACAATAATATTACAAAGATATAATAGAGAGTTTAATGGAGAGCTCTAATTGCATGGGATTAATGGCAGTGGTGGCAATTTCAAGCAGCATCGCAATTGTTTCCCTCCAAATTCAGAAGCATCTCATGGCTGATTTCATGAAGAAAGTCCAAGTTGAATTGGGTATCTCTCTCTCTCTCTCTCTCTCTCTCTTCTCATTCTCCATTTCTTCTTCTTCTTCTTCTTCTATTCTTTTTCTTGAATCAAAATTACTAATTTGATCTTTTGCAAGAAACCAACTTGTGTTTTTGGGTTTTGATCGTCTTTCATATTTAATTTACAATAAAGAAAAGGGTTGTTGTAATTAGTTGCACTTTTAGAGTTGTGTAAATGTTTTGGTCATCTCTATCTTGTGAAGAAGGAAGTTGTTGTAATTAGTTACACTTCAACTATGTGTTGTTTTGGTCATAAATTGCATGATGGCTTTCTTAGCTTTTACTTTTTATTATTATTGAAGAGAAACATCCTTTTAAAAATCTGCACTGTACCTTCCACTTTCAGATCCGTTAGTATCCTCCATGAAAACGTTAAATACTCAATTTTGATAAAAAAAAAATTTATTGGAAAATGATAGGGTTAATGCTAAAAAACTGATAGACGCAGAATTTCTAATGATTGTTAAAATTCGAGGCAAAGTATTGTTTTTTCTATTTTGAAAGATGTTTTGTTGTAATGACAGAAAGGAAGAGGGTTTATATGATTTAGTATATATTCAAAGTTTTTCTTCAATATATTAATAAAATAATTTATTGAACTATGTCTTTGGTGATTTATTCAATAGGAGGAGAGACAACAAAGAGATCAAAAAAGAAGGTGAGATTTGCTGATGATGTGGTTGAGCCATCTTCAAACAATGAAGAATATAGGAGGAGGAGGATGAGATCAAATTCAAAATCGTTGTCTTGACCCCTATATTGGATGGAGATCACATCCCCCCAGCCCCCCTCCCCCACCCCAATTTATTTGTAATATACATTGCCTTTGATTAGATGGAACTTTAATTTTTTTCAGAGTTGTTTGTGATCAAATTATGTCGATATTTTAACATAAGATTTCTTATCTTATATTTTTTCATTGAATTCAACCAAGTTGAGAGGAACATCTTGTGTTATTTGCATTATATAGATTCAATTAATTGACTGGAACAGATTATCTGTGATGCCTAAACCTATTTCGTCGAAACAGGAACGAGTTATTTCATCGCTTCCGTACCGACGAAATAACTTATAATCTGTCTGAAATTTGATAACTAATATTGTTGCAATGAAAGCGACGAAATAAGCATGCGATGAAATTACAAGAAATTCACGACGAAATAGACTAATTCTGCGGTACTCTATTTCATCGAAACATTAGAGACGAAAAAGACCTATTAAGTCGTATGCTATTTTGTCGCAAAATAGGTTAATGTGCTATGAAATAAAGTTGTTTCCTCGAAACAGTAGAGAAGAACTATTAGTTCCATGTAGTGTAAGTAAAAAATGCTCAATCCAACCATAGATTATTCATAGGATTGTCATGTGATTTTGACAAGAAACAATGCATTTCATTTTTATTTTTAAGATTCATTTAAATTTGAATTCAACGGAGAGATTTTTCTCTCTCTTTGACTTGAAACGTTTTCAAAGAACAGGAGAGCGAAGAAACTAACTTTCTGCCTCCTCCAGTTATGCAGCGTGCGGTTGTCAGTTACTTGACCAGTTCCACTTTGGAACATAATATTGTCACCTTTTTGTTACTTATTTGTGGAAGCTTCTCTTTTGCTCAAAATCATGTGCGCAAATGTTTGACAATAGTTGGGTTAAATATATGAGCAAAGCGACGCTACGCAATGTTCTGCGAAGCACACCCAGCACGGATGTGTGGAGCCCATGCGCACGCTGGAGCCGATGCGCATGCTGCGGGACCCACACCAGCGCTGCGCTGTGAGTAGCGCCGTTTTTCTCTAAATATATATCTTTTATCCCTCCCTCCCTCGCTAACACACACTGACACACAACACAACACCCGGACACAAATTGTTTGATGGTTGTCCGTTTGAATATATCTCTTAAATCATTATAAAACTCTCTTGAGCTATGGTGAGAGTTCTGTTTGTGCTAAACTAGTTCGTTAGGATCGACAAAATCAAGGTAAAAAGAGGCCTGAAGAGCCTAGGGTCCATTTGTGATTCAGCGCATAAAAGATATGGCCGAATATGTATAGTGTGTTAAGGAAAGGCCGATGCGAGATATGAACGGTTGGCGTAACTTTCTCATGAAATACATGCGTTTGTTCAGATCGTTGATGCATCATCAACTATCTTGTCAAGAAGCAAGAATTTGGGGATTAACCTTTGTTCGAAACTAATTCCCTAACCCTATGAATAGCCAAGTTCCAAAAACAAAGAAAAGGATAGATCTCCAATCATAAAAATTGTTATTTCTCATCTTAGGGCTGCTATAGCTGGTTTTAATCTAGTTTATGATAAATTAGGACTCCGGCGGTCATTGTCAGCACCTTCAAGGCCCTATTTACTTCGAGAAGTCCAGTTCTCATCGAACATGAAGTCAGTAGTGGAGGCGGAGCCAGGAAAAGTCTGTTAGGGCGAAATATTTTCTATAGTAACTTATCAAAAAATAAAATAAAATAAAATTTGCACAGCTACCTCCTATAACTATTAGACTTTGTGGGTTTGGTTTAGACATTGTTATTCTTTTATATATGTAGTTAGTTAATTAATTTATAGCTTGACCACACAATATAATATATCGAATCAATGTTTATATCTATTTCGCAGCTAGCTTTTACTAGCATGCTATAGTTGCTTTTGTCCCAAAAAAAAGCATGTTGTTATTGCAAAAATCTAAACTCAATTTGCATAATTTTAGTAGCGATCTATTATGCCTAGAATGAATTTTAACTTTATCGCTAAAATAGTGCTAAGAGTTTTTGGAAAAAGAAAGTTGCAAATACAAGAAATTCATTATCTTCTAAAAGGAATTTTAAAAAAAAGAAAAGAAAATAAATTGCACGTTGAAAGAATAGAACCTACATCCACTACTTGATGCTTTATCAAACAACCAATCTAATCACCGAGTAAAGCTTGTTTTTGTTTATATTATTGGCTTATCTTTTATTTATTCTAGTAATGTAGTACCAATAGAATACATACATATATATATCTATATATACTGAAGAACCAAAATCCACGTAGGATGGACATCTCATCACGCCACTACCTGTTGACTTATGAATCTCATTCCTTTTAGTTTTGATTATTTTACAAAACTATATTTTAAGATATCAAATATTACTAACCATGTTAGATCAGTTAAAGTGCTAAAGCAACAAATTACTTAGGTAAGAGAACAATCAATAAAGCAACTGCCATCTTCAATAGTAACATCAAGCGATTCTAAAGATCAAAGAGTATTTCAAAGGAAAGCGATGAAGATGTCAAACAAGGGACAAATTGAAGACCTTGTATTTTTCTTGAGTCTAGAATCGATCTCACTAGTTTGAATCTCTTTCTAATCTTAAAATTTTAGTACTAGATAACTCTTTACTTAAAGAGATATCGAAAATATTGACATGATTCAAAACAACAACATTCCTATAGATCAATACCAGCATAGACATCTCTGTAGACGTATATAACTGATATATCAGACTATAGACGTCGATAGAGACGTCTATAGGTCTATAAACGTCCACACAGACGTCTATAGCAGTTACCGTTTTTTTCCAATTTTGAAAGTTTTAATATCTTTTTGATTTGAATTTCAAATCACAACGGCTTTTAACCGCTTCCAACGTTCCAAAAGTCTGGAAACGGTTTCCTTAACTGCCTTAGATTCAGATTCTATATTAGGGACCCTATACTTGAGTTTTCTATATACTTAACACTTTCATCATTCTTTAACACTTTGAATGAAAACTCTTTTGCTCTCACATTTTCAAAATTTCAGTATTCCTGTGAGAGATCTTTCAGTGCTTAAGAAAGTGTTCTAAACTATTATGAAGAAAGATATCTATTTTCAAAGAAGTTTCCATTTGATAAAGTTTTTCATCATCCGTTTTAGAAAATTTCTTTGAATTGATCTTACACTTTTCATTGTCTCCAAAACACAATCCAATATCTTCTTGATTTTATATTGGTTCATATATTGAGATCAATAGGATTGTAAAGTTGGTTTTTGTCAAGATTTGTTAAAATCTGTTTTGTACGACCTAATGAAGAATGTCTGTAATCTTCACCGGTTTAACTTTGGAAGAATGTTGGTTGATAATCTTGTGGGAATGTTTTTTGTCCCCATGTTTTATATCTAGTGGAGAAGGTTTGGTGTTCTCCATTCACTATAGTGATGTTGGCTATAGTGCCCTCAAGGCAATTATCATAGTCGCAGGCAGGTGATTATGATGATTGAGAGAGGACCTATACCGGTAGAACGGTCTTACTCGAAATGATAGTATGATATCTGGTTTGTCTTTATCATCATGTACAGCATTAGGTGGCATTACAGATCACTATTACAAGTTGATAGAGCCCATATGATTCTTTCTTGACTACCAACATTATGATGGCGATCATATACGTGGGAGCTAAATAGTCTATAAGCACATCCTTAAATGTCCCTAGTCGTGGGAGTTTCGAGACTGGGTATCGATACTCCAGAGTAGACTAGTGTATACTGATCGACACCTCGACAAGGGGCGATGGCCGGTCTCACAAGCCATTGGCGTCAGTTTGTTCACCTAAGATAGTATACAGGTGCTCATTGGGTTATGAGTATACCGGACGGACTCGCCGGGAACATGCTAGTTGGAATTATACCTATTATCAGATAGCAGTTCCTTGGTGACATGTGTACAGCTTAGTCTATCGACCTGAGATCATTATTTGTCTCGTGTGAGTTCCCACTGTGCTTTGATTACTACCCTACCACGGCTCAAAGGAGTCGTGCAAACAGCTTTTAGTTAGGTACAGTCCCGAGCCACATGGAGGCAGTGAGCGGATCGTCAGGGGATTCATCTCTCCCGGTATTGGGGGTTGATGTCGCGGTGTGCACGAGTGGCCATCATCAGAAATCCTTGGCCAAGCTAGTCGAGAATTACTGATTCGGATCAGTAGTTTCTCAGTGGGTGATGGGTTTCATACCGACACTAAATGTCGCGTTATTAGGGGTCTGACTTTATCCACCCCCTAGACTCGATATGCGATACTCATAGACGAACGGACCGGACTGTACGGATATTGTCACTGTCAGGCTCAGTAAGGGTTTCAGGATGAGTTTGCTCGTCGGCCCCCCTTTCGCTGAATACCTGGATAGCCGTTACGTACAGCTAGTGCCGCTGACGTGTTTGTGGTTAAACCCACTGCCAGCGTATTGACGAGTCTTTAGAGTCCCACACACAGGGTTTCCCTGCTTCGGGCGAAATGATGTAGAGGCCGTATAGTTTTACGGCAGGGTTCGATCATATACGTATACTTGTGCACGGATGATGTTCGGACGGATAATACTAGTGGGGTTTGATTTAAGCCGGATCCTAGTATTATATTGTTGGATTATTTTCGTCTCATTATATTCCCATTCTTCGGAATACGGATGCGGGTATATATACGGTTGAGGGGTATTCTTGTAATTTCTTACAATATTACTTTTAGAAGATTACACCTCATCATGGTTTAGACCTTTTTAGATTAAAAGGTTATTGAGGTGGAGGATGAGGTGATTATTGCATTTTTTGTGGCATGGCTAATTAGTGACCCATGGTTACTATTCTAGCATGTTTAGGGTTTTTGTTTGTTATGAGATTATTCGTTGACTTGAGATATTTTAGTTGACTCTAGATATTTTTGGATGGCTCTATATATTAATTCTCACAGCACAGAAAAATCATTCAAGCTATATTTTTCTCTCTCCTACAACCACTACTACAAATAAGGGTTGCCCCTACGGATTTACCCGTAGGGGCAAACCACTACCCTTACGGATATATCCGTAGGGGCAAGAAAATACCCTGTAGGTGCAAACGCCGTAGGTGCAAGTTGAAACCCTGAACTTGCCCCTACAGACAAAAACGTGTCCCTACGGAGTTCTGTGTAGGTCCCATTTCCCCTACGGAGTAGGCCGTAGAGGCAAAAAAATTATTTTATTTACGGTTTTTTTAAATATATTACTTGTACCTACGGATGAATTCATAGGGCCAAGTAATATCCCCTACGGATATATGCGTAGGTACATATCCGTAGGGGCAAAATATCATGATTTCTGATATTTTGCCCGTACGGATAACTCCGTAGGGGATTTTGTTTGCCCCTACGGAGTTATCCGTAAGGGCACTCCCAACCCCCTGATACTGAGATCGGGGGGGGGGGAAATATCAGTTAATTCTGATATTTTTCCCCTACGGTTTAAGCCGTATGGGCAACATGTGTACCTACGGATTAATCCGTAGGTACATATTATCTGTTTTTTTTAAAAAAAAGGGCTGCCTGATTTTTTCTCGCCCTGTGCACAATAATATATACATCAATCAAATATAAAATTAATCATCACACAACATATATCGCAGTATTCATAATCACATCTCACGCATATAATATACAAAAGAAACCAAAAAACTGAATATAATATAAATATAAATCAATATCAATATCGTCCAAAATGTTTCAAAATGTAGTACAATAAGTATCATATAAATAAATACAGGTTTCAAAAAATAAGAATAAAAAAGCTATCCTAGCTCGGTCCAGCTCCACCTCTGATAAACGCTAGAATCTGGCGCGCCTGCTCTTCGGTCAATAAACCATGCAATTCGGCGCGCGCGGGAGTCTGAGCGGTCTGTGGAGCTGGTGATGTGGTCTGCGCAGCCGCCGTCGAGGTAGTGGCTTGCGGAGCCGCGGCTGCGAGGGTCTGAGCGGGCGGTGGAGCTATAGGAGCTGTCTGCGGAACCGCAGCCGATGTAGTGGCTTGCGGAGCCGCAGCCGAAGGAGATGCATGTGGAGGCTCGGCCGATGTACTCTGTCGTGTCTGGACCTAACGTGTGTAATAAGCGTGTAAGAACTGTGTATTATTCGAATTCGTATCATTATCAAGTTATTTCGAAACCCCGTTTGGATATCTAGTTTGGAAAACCGTAGTTTATTTTAATTAGATATGTATGTATGATTAATCAAACCTAAGTCTACAACCAAATAAGCTCAGGCTACGTACTAATTATGGATATGTTGATATCTATAATATGACATGATATTTTACTATAAACTAGTATACATACCAGCGTCTCCTTCAACTCCTGAACGGTGGCCCTCAAGCTCTCCAGTTCCTGCTGGACACGTCGCTCACTGGAGACGGAGGAAGTAACCGCTGGGGTGGAGTCCAACCTCATATAGGCCCTGCTAGGGCCCAGTCCCCGGCCTCTCTCCCAACCCCCGTGGTGCCCTCCGTGTGCGGCGTCCAGGACTGGGGTCAGCAACCTCGGATCGCTCTGTCCGGTAAAATCGATCCCCGAGGCCTCGGCCTGCTCAACCACCCGCTCCTACACCCACATTAAGCAGTAAAGTATAAGTATAAAATTTAAATTTGAACCTTCCAAAACTAAAATTTCAAATATGGGTAGAATAAATATTAACACTTACGTAATACTCCTGGGTAGCGACGTCGGGATATCGAAGCTCGCCCGTGGCGGGATCTGTCGAGGTGCCGTGGACGACAAGATATGCGGACAGCACGCTCGATGTACCACTTTGCGCCACGGTCTGAGCTGTCTGCAATATTAGAAAATAATTCTTAATATTAGATATATTAGAAAATAACTCTTAATATTGCAGAATATCACAAAGGTCGGTCTATTGTAATTTACCGATAACTCCATGGCTTGAGTAATATTCCTCGAGCCACCTGTGTAAGTGGGGCGACCCCTCTTCGCCGACTTCCTGTTCTCTGTATTCTGAGCGGCCTGTTTCTGCACAACGCATTAACATTTAGTTTTCTAATTAAGGAACACAAAAAAATAAATTATATCCTAAATAATGAATTACATTTAAAATACAAACCTGTTTGCGTCGGGAGTCGAAATATTCGCACAATAGAGGTCGCGTCTCTACGTCGACTCTCGCAAACGCCGGAGTAGATAAGAGGGCCGCTCTCTCTGCCTCGAGGGTCGCCATCTACAGGGAGTAGCAGTCGAACTTCAGCTCATTCCTGTTGTATCGGACCTTAGTCTGCATGTTCTTCATCAGGCCATTGTACAGTGCATGAAGGTCGAGCACCCTCCCAGGGTGATCAGGGTCGGGTACTGGCTGAAAATCGTAATCCGACTGAAAATACACAAAAAAACATTGTTATTAGATTGCAAGTGTTAATAATAAATATATTAGATAAATCAAATAAAAATATATATTAATACATACCCGAGCCTGATCAAAGAAGAGGGCGAATGAGCGCCGGTGCTGCTCGCCCCACTCAACGTGAAGTGGATAGTTCTTCATGAGCCGGCTCTCGTCCCCCATATACCGGCCGAACCTCTTGGCATGAGGACCGGTATAGCGATAGTCAGGGGTAAAAAAGAGGGGGAATGCTGCCCCCTAGCTCTGTCAGGCCTCAGCCTATGGGACTGATTCGGGCCTCGAGTCCCCCTCTGGGGATGGAGAGGCCCTGCGTCTGCAAGAAATATCAAGACAATCAATATTAAGACAAAGTTGTATTAAGAAATCAAGATTAAATGAAAATTGAAGTGTGATATATACCTCTGGTGACTAAAGCACGAGCCTGGGCCCGGGCAGCAGCATGAGCGGGATGATAGTTCCTCCGGTGAGGAACAGCCGGGGTCCCGGATGCGAACGCATCCCCTCCAACTAGAAAATAAACATTGACGCTAAATTTCCATGAAGTTCATATTTATTTTATAGAGCATATGTAAAATGAATAAATATTTTATATTTATTCATACTAACCTGCAGACGATGCGGAGGGTATGGAAGTGGCAGGAGTGGCCCCTGTGTCAGATGTGGACGCACTACCTATAATTAGACAATTAAAAATAGATTATATAAGTAATTGCAAAAAGAATGTGTAGATCAATAATATAACGTTCTAAATCAATATGCATGCACTATAGGATATATAAACATACCCGCAGGTGCGGTGGTGTCACCACCTACAGCTAGACAATAATAAAAATTGCTAAGTAAGAGCAAAAGGAATGTGTGTATATTTATGATATAGCATTCTAAATCAATATACATGCACTATATGATATATAAACATACCTGGAGGAGCGGGAGTGGCCTCTGTCCCAGATGTGGACGCATCACCAACAACTAGACAATCAAATATTGACAATATAAGTAATTTTGACATAAACAGGCATGAATATCTGTAATATTACATTCAAAATGGATATGCGTGCAGTATACCTGGAGGTGTGGCAAAATCCACACGGAAGGAGGCATCCGAAGGGGTCTCCGATCTGGGTGCAAGACCGGCCTTCTGAAGCTCCCTACGGAGCTCTCCGGGCGGCAGAACCGCTCTGCCTCTACCTCTGCCTCTGCCGCGGCTAGAGCTCCTGCCTCCCCTCGCTGCTCCCGACATCGTCATCAAATCTAGATAAACGGTTCGTGGACGCATTAGACAATCATTAAAAGTATTGACTATATATGTATAGATCGTAAAATGTGAAGTAATAATATAACATTACTGATAACCTTTTTCGTTTCGTGGGCGCATTATACATATCTACTTGGATTTCATCATCGATGTCATTTCTAACCCACGTAACTTCATGATCGGACGAAGACAACCCGTCCTTCGAAACAGACGGTCGGAGCATTCTAAGCCTTCTCTCTTCTTCATCCTCATCGCTGTCCTCGAATTCTAAGACATCGTAGACATCTCTGGGTTTCCATCGGTATACAACACTCCATCCCGGATGCTTCAAACACTGTGAGTAGTATACTTGGAACGCTTGGTTCGGAAAGATAAACGGATCTTTCTGACCGTAAAATCGAAGTGTGTTCACACTGGTCAATCCATATTCATCTTTCCAAGTCCCAAGATTGCTTCTCCACTTATCCGTATCGGTTCGCGTATCGTACCAAGTACACTGGAATATATAAAAGGGTTCTGATCGTCCGGGATAGTGGATGCCGAGTATACAATTTAAGTACCCATAATAAATCACACCGTCCGATCCTACCGTCGCAATCCCACTATTCTGAGTAGTTCTAGATGTTTCTATGTCCTTAATTTCGAATTTGTATCCAAGGACACCTAATCCTTTGTAATATGCAACCTCCATACTAGGAAATTGAGCTAAACATCTTGAATCACTCTGAAATGATACAGACAAGTTCGGATCGTGGATCTAAAAAAACAAATTTTACGAAAAATACATAACGATACAAGTTTAGATTAAAACTGATAGCAATAAAATGTTATTCGAATAACTTACATGATCTGTGACCCAATCACAAAAATTATCCTGATGATATTTTTCCAATTGTTCTTCGTTCCAATCAGGATGCCCCTCACATACATCGTTAAAATGAATTCTGTTTTCGAAAAATAATGGTGACATTAATATTATACCATTTCATACACACACAAACACAGATATAACAATTAATCCAAAAAAACTTACTCTCTAATTTGTTCAAGACATACGCAATTAAGCAAGATAAACTGGTATATCTTGTTGATAAATATAGTATCTACCTTCTTATACTCGGCTTTACCATATGGCCCGTCTTGAATTCTTCGAGGCCGGTTAAGTCTTGTCTCAATATTCTCGTCCAGATAGCGGGAACAAAATGTGGTTGCTTCATCAAGAAGATAACCTTGCATGATAGAACCCTCTGGTCGATTTTTATTACGTATATACATTTTAAGAGTGTATAGGTACCTAATGAAAATATGTTGAATAAATAAATACGGGTATACAGGACAACAATAAATTTATAAATTGCGCGAAACGAAAAATTACACGTACCTCTCGACGGGATACATCCATCGATATTGTACCGGTCCGGCTAACTTAGCCTCAGTTGCAAGATGAACCGTCAAGTGTATTATGATATCGAAGAATGACGGTGGGAAAATACGCTCAAACCTGTAAAGTATCAACACAATAGAATTTTCTAGTTTATCCAGCGTCACAACCTCCAGTGTTTTAGCACACAACTCTCTGAAAAAACAACATAGGTCGTTGATTACTAGACCAACCGATTCGGGAAAAGAAGTCCTGAGGGCTAATGGAAGAAGGTGCTCTACGATAACATGGTGATCATGACTTTTCAGCCCATCGATCTCGCCCTTCACAATTTTTATTTTCTTGCTAAATGATCCTAAGAAACCTGTGGGAACTTTCAAATCATGCAACACCTGCAGGAATCTTTTCTTCTCCGGTTGTGACATATGACAAGCGGCATTGGGAAGTACAAACTTGCCCGGTTTACCCGCTACCGGTCTAGAGTGCAATTCACTTCTTATTCCCCATTCTTGTAGATCCATCCGAGCATTCAGGTTGTCTTTCGATTTCCCGTCTTTATAAAGAAACAAGTTAAGTATGTGCTCTGATACTCCCTTCTCTATATGCATGACGTCCAGACAATGACGCACTAAATTTGTTGACCAGTATGGAAGCTCGAAGAAAATGCTTAACTTGTTCCAAAATGGTGGTTTGACCTGTTTCGTCGGATCCATCTCGAAGGTCACATTATTGTAACTATCCTATTTAGCAGTCACGTCCTCTCCGGACAATGGGGATGGAGGTCCAAGAAGCTCCTGATGACCATCAAAGTGAACCGTGTCTAACCTATAGGGGTGGTCTGGAGGCAGGAAACGTCGATGGCCGCAATAACAAACCTTCCTGCTAAAATTCAAGAATTTCGATGTTGTGTGTTCATGGCAATGAGGACATGCTTTGTGACCATGTACGGACCAACCTGATAGCATTCCATACGTAGGAAAGTCATTAATTGTCCACATTAAAGCCACACGCAGTATGAAGGTTGTATTTGTGTTTGCATCATATGTCTCTACACCATCAATGAACAAAGATTTCAACTCCTCGATCAGAGATCAGAGATAGACGTCGATATTGTTCCCCGGTGAGTTTGGTCCGTCGATAAGAAGAGGCATCATAAAGTATGATTGGTCCATAGCCAACCAAGGCGACAGATTATAAATTATCATTACAACGGGCCATGTGCTGTGACTTCCAGCCATATAGTTGAATGGGCAGAAGCCATCAGTAGCCAGCCCGAGCCGGACATTGCGAGGATCGCTACTGAATATTGCGTGCCTCCTATCGAAATCCTTCCATGCCGGTGAATCTCTTGGATGGCTCATTTTCTCATCTTCACTTGGAGGAGCATGGTGATGCCAAATCATTGCCTCGGCTGTTTTCTTGCACCTGAATAGCCTCTGTAGCCTCTGTGTTATGGGAAAGTATCGTGCTATCTTGACGGGTATATCAGGCTTCTTATCAGAATCTTTCGGCTTATAGCTGGCCTCTCTGCATGTTGGACACTCTTTCAAATCTGAATTCTCTTTTCGGTACAACATGCAATTTTTAGGACATGCTTGAATCTTCTCGCACTTTAGACCCAAATCAGACATCATCTTCTGGGCTCCGTACCAGCTGTCGGGCACATTATTTCCCGGGGGCATATAATCTTTCAAGAACGAAAGAAGTATTGTGAATGACTTGTTGCTCCATCCATTTAGGCACTTAATCTGAAAAAGTTGGATGAATCATGAGAGGGTGGAATACTTCGCATTCTCATAAATTGGTTTTCTAGTATCATTCATGAAATTTTCATATTTATCCGCACGCGGTCCTTGACCGGAAGGAATGTCATCTTCGGTACGAATAGATTCACCTATGGCAGCCTCTACCATATCCTCCATTTCTTCTGATGGAAATAAATTACCGTCTTCTCCTTCTGTCACATTACCGAATTCTTCTTCTCCTGCCGCATTATCGTGTACTCCTTCTTCTTCTGCTGCAGTACTGCATTCTTCTCCTTCCCTGTGATATTTTCAAGTTGTATAAAGTCTAGTAAACCCATATTTTACAATATGAAGCTCTGCCAATTCTACCTTCTGCCAATTCTTATTGCCACATCTATCGCACGGACAGAGAATATTCTCTATTATAATCTTATTATGTGCGCGTGCAAATTCAATGAAAGCAGCAACTCCTGCGACAAACTTAGATTGTATACGTTGTTGCCAATCTATATACATCCAGTCCTTAACTCTGACGTACTCATGGGCCATGTTAGACTGTATAACATATAAATTGTAGGTTATGGTGACTATATTGAGAAATATAAGAACGGGATAGTTACTGACAAAGGAGAAAATTCGTGTATATGCTTTGTGTGTGCGTTTGTCGTTGAAAAGAATAAATTATCGAACGTATGTTAACCGATAGACGGGGACTAAGTGGCGCTTTTAGTTTCATATATGAGTATCGATGAGAATATGAAGGTTTCATATTATCATCGAGTATCATATATTGGTTTTAACTTGAACATCTCGAATCACTCTCTAATTATGCGATTGCTGTGTATTCTTGTTGTGTGTGTGTGTTCCGGCTGTCGGGGATAAGGCTTCTATCCCATTAAGAATGTATAGAGCGAACACCCATCACTTGTGCTTTCAACCGTTTCGAGTAAATTTCGGCAGCACCTCCCCGCTGTTCTCCGAGTACACTGTAATAGAATAGATAATCATTTCAAAGCTGTGAAACAACGTTGAAATGAACATCTAATCTATCTTTGTACACGGAGAACCAGCAGAAAGGTACCGACGAAATATTTCGAAACAGATGAAAACACAAGTGAATGAAGGTGTTTGCTTTATACATTCTTAACTTGTCCACATGGGACAAATCTATCGGTTACCATACGATTGAATTTTCTCGTCGCATAGACTATACGACGGTTGTTAGTATCGAGCTATATCGTCCGATATTTAACAACGTTCATATAGTTCTATGTTACGACGAACATCGCACGTATGTTAACCGATAGACGGGGACTAAGTGGCGCTTTTAGTTTCATATATGAGTATCGATGAGAATATGAAGGTTTCATATTATCATCGAGTATCATATATTGGTTTTAACTTGAACATCTCGAATCACTCTCTAATTATGCGTTTGTTGTGTATTCTTGTTGTTTGTGTGTGTTCCGGCTGTCGGGGGTAACGCTTCTATCCTATTAAGAATGTATAGAGCGAACACCCATCACTTGTGCTTTCAACCGTTTCGAGTAAATTTCGGCAGCACCTCCCCACTGTTCTCCGAGTACACTGAAATAGAATAGATAATCATTTCAAAACTGTGAAACAACGTTGAAATGAACATCTAATCTATCTTTGTACACGGAGAACCAGCGGAAAGGTACCGACGAAATATCTTGAAACGGATGAAAACACAAGTGAATGAAGGTGTTTGCTTTATACATTCTTAACTTGTCCACACGGGACAAATCTATCGGTTACCATACGATTGAATTTTCTCGTCGCATAGACTATACTACTGTTGTTAGTATCGAGCTATATCGTCCGATATTTAACAAACTTCGTATAGTTCTATGTCACGACGAACATCGCACGTATGTTAACCGATAGATGGGGACTAAGTGGCGCTTTTAGTTTCATATATGAGTATCGATGAGAATATGAAGGTTTCATATTATCATCGAGTATCATATATTGGTTTTAACTTGAACATCTCGAATCACTCTCTAATTATGCGATTGTTGTGTATTCTTGTTGTATGTGTGTGTTCCGGCTGTCGGGGGTAAGGCTTCTATCCCATTAAGAATGTATAGAGCGAACACCCATCACTTGTGCTTTCAACCGTTTCGAGTAAATTTCGGCAGCACCTCCCCGCTGTTCTCCGAGTACACTGTAATAGAATAGATAATCATTTCAAAGCTGTGAAACAACGTTGAAATGAACATCTAATCTATCTTTGTACACGGAGAACTAGCGGAAAGGTACCGACGAAATATCTCGAAACGGATAAAAACACAAGTGAATGAAGTTGTTTGCTTTATACATTCCTAACTTGTCCACACGGGACAAATCTATCGGTTACCATACGATTGAATTTTCTCGTCGCATAGACTATACGACGGTTGTTAGTATCGAGCTATACCGTCCGATATTTAACAAGCTTCGTATAGTTCTATGTCACGACGAACATCGCACGTATATTAACCGATAGACGGGGACTAAGTGGCGCTTTTAGTTTCATATATGAGTATCGATGAGAATATGAAGGTTTCATATTATCATCGAGTATCATATATTGGTTTTAATTTGAAAATCTTGAATCACTCTCTAATTATGCGTTTGTTGTGCATTCGTGTTGTATGTGTAACATGATTTTAAACCATTGAGATCAAGATTGATAGAACTGATCATCCTACATTGCAATGGCAATCATCTACCCAAAACTATTATTGCAATGGCATTCATCTATAACAATCAACAATTAAAACTACAAATGTAGGATACTGATATCATAAAGCGTTATACGCAACATATGAATTCACATGACTATTCACAGAAAATTATACCGGCGAATCAGAAATGAGCTTCCTTATTGTCTGTTTTATCATTGCTCGAATAAAAAGGAGTCAATTTTATTAATGAAATTTGAAATTTACAACTCTAAAACGAGATGGGGTCCACCTGAACTATTGCATGGAAACAGAATAAACTAGATTGCAATTGTTTCAATTAAATCATTTCATCTCAAAAGATCAACTTCCAAAAACAAGCTTAAATCAATCTTTTCACACTTTTGGCTTTTACCTTAAATGTGGATGACAAAATGCAGAGGCCCCTTAATCTCTCCTTTTTCTTCTGTTTCTTTCGTTTGATCTTATCTTCCTTAACATCTTCTATCATGTCGTTTTATTAAATTTAATAGGATTTGCACTAGTTGCTTTCGCCATGCATTGCATTATTGTTTTGCTTGTGCTTAATCTAACTATTTTTTTCTGAAGAATTTCTTCAACCGAATGCTAAAGGATCATGCTATCGGATCCGGGTATAACTAGATCCATATTGGGGCTTGCATTAACACAGTCTCTCATTCTTTAATCTATCTCCATTAACATTTCACTTTGCCTAACATTTTCTTAGAAACACACATTGTTTACTAAGAAATATTGGCATCAGGTAGTTCCTATCATACCTCCAAAAGTAGCGTATTCATTTTATATAACATGCAAGAAATATGTCAAATCATGAATAAGTAGACTGACATATATTCCGCTCCTATATATGGTAAATTCCCATGGTGCAATTGTATACTCTGATTTTTCTCACATGAACACACATATTGAAATTTCCGGTTAAAAATAAGATATTTGGCAAGGATAAAAAAATAGAGATTTATGGCAAAGCGGCTGACCACAACTAATTTGCTGCGATCATCACAATGCATGAAAACAAAAAAAAGCATGAGGAATGGGTCCTCATGGTTCAGCTGGAATGAGATTTGGGAACCCTAGCCCCAGCCCCAGCCCAACCGAACCATAGCCCCAGCCCCGCCCCAGCCCCAGCCCAACCGAACCCTAACCCCAGCCCCAGCCCAGCCCCAGCCCCAACCCCAACCAAACCCCAGCCCCAGCCCCAGCCTCGCCCCAGCCCCAGCCCCAACTCCAACCCTAACCCCAACCCCAACCGAACCCCACAACCGAACCCTAACCCTAACCCTAACCGTAACCGAACCCGATGCCGACGCCGACGCCGATGCCAAACCCCCACCCCTACCTGAATCTGGCCTGAACCCTAGACTACAACGTCAAAATTAAAAATTATTTGAGATTTACTTACAAACCGTGCGCGCGGTGGAGGAGACGGTAGAAATTGGTGGTCGACGACGATCGGCGAAGGTGGCGACGAGGCGTGGGAAGTCGATGAAGGTGTGGAACGATAGACGAAGCTGGCGACGAGGCGCGAGCGCGGTGGCGACGAGGCGCGGGAACAGGCGACGAGAGGCGCGGGAGTGAGAGAGAGAAATTTTGGGAACGATGAATAATTTTTCTATGCTTTTTTTTTATTAATAACCTATTTAGATGCCCCTACGGATATCACCGTAGTTACACGGCTTGCAGCTCCATAGGGCCAAACAAAAAATTAGAACGTAAGGCACCGTAGGGACAACGAGTTGTCCCTACGGATTTCTGAGTCCGTAGGGGCAACCCCATATTGTAGTAGTGAACACTCTCATCCTCATGGCATCTTCTTCTTCCTCTACCCAAACCCTCTCATGTGTTAAGAAACCTTGGGTGTCTTGAGACAAATCAATCCTTCATCACCCTCTATGTCTTCTACGGTATCTAGTGTAGCGATCTAGGTACCCCAATTATCTCGGATATGAGATTGGAGCTCGATTCATAAACTCTCGGGTGGATCATCTTTGATGGAGGGAGACCAGAGATCAAGCTTGATCAAGGAGGCCTCTAGGAGCTTGGGAAGATGGTTCAAGACCGAAGGACAAGGATCATTCGGTATAACCATTCTAACTCCTATGCATGTTTTTGTTATTTAGGGCTTATGGGTCGATCCGGGTTATCGGGTTGTTCTAGCACCGGTTTTTGAAATTTTTTGTTCCGCAATGGCCACGGTTTGATGGACGGGGCACTTGCATAACCCAACATGGTATCATAGCCACTCCATAAGCCTTAGTTAACTCTTTGCGATATTAGAAATCCGCCGTTTTTCGTGCAAAAACTGCCGACAAAAACAGTTCCGAAAAGTGAAAGTTTGAGATGTTTGCACACCCCGCGGTCTCACGGTTTGAACTGAGAAGCCGCGGGATGGTGCATGGGTACCTCGGGGAACCCCTAGGAGGGACCGGATGGCTGAGCCCACTCCCCAAGACCACTACAAGGTGGTCTTGGCAGTGGGGACCCGAAACCGCCCCACCTTGGGCAGTTTCGGGTCTGCCACACCCCATGGCCATCTCGTGGTGGCCTCGGGGGTGGGGTACCCCCTCTAGACCCCTCTACTCGAAGTTAATTTCATGCTCTAACTCCCCGTGAAGGTTTGGGCGTGTTTCGTTTTGATTCGGACTTCTGAATTAGTTTTAAACGGTCGGTTTTTGGAACTTTAGCTCACTGTTTTTTTCATGGTTTTGGAAATTGGTTTAGTTTGCTAATTTCTTGCGGAATTCTAATATCGTAGTTTTTAGTACATACATTACTATCTGCGACCGTGAATGTTATTAGAGCGGTATAACTTGTCTAATTGCTATATGACTTTTAGACGGATTTGCGAACGTGACATTCACGTTAATGTTCTTTGTTGTGCTGTGGTTATGGTTGGATCGTCGTGGTGGATAGTTTGGGTGCAATGGTAGTACAGTTTAGTTTCATTTATACATTTGATATTTCGGGGCGAGCGTCCGACATGTGGACTGCCGTCACTGCCCATTTGTATATTATTTGTTTGGGGCATGACCGGGTTCAGGTCGATGTCGCCATTGTACTTATTTTCTTTTCTGTACTAGGATTACCCCGCGGTGGAGTGCAAGAATAGCCGGATTCTAGAGGGCAACGGACTCATATCTCATGGCGGTGAGACGGAAGGGGGCCTTACTCTAGAATTGGCGGGTTATTCGCCGCACTCGTAGGGGGTATAGGTTGACCCAAGGAGGGGTGTTCAAGTTACCGGATTCCGTGGAGTGCTGGGTGGCCCATTCATGTTGTTGATTGGGGTTGCCTCGCTTCTGAGATTGGCGGGTAACTTGCCGCACTCGTAGGGGTCTAGGTTTTCATTTCACAGGCTATCCACATGATAGGGAACGTCGGGTCTCATTTGCGGCTCAAATGAAACCTGAGACTCTAGGATTATCCACCACTCTGTGTTGCTTGGCTGAAATTCTGTGATTTTGCATATAATATGCTTGGGACGATTGTTATATATATATTTATATATATACTAGTAGATATTGTATATGTTTTTCACTCGCGCTTGTCCAGCCCCCGCTCTGTCGTTAGTTAAGTAACCTAATGGGTGATGACAGGGCCCAGTGGCGAATGCGGATGGCATATACGTACATTATATTTTCGTTCTCTTCTGGTGTGATTAATTGATGGGACTGCATTGATTCTGATCAATGCAAGGAAAACAAACCTATATATGCTGTTGTTGGAACCAAGGTTTTTAGAAACTGACATTACAGACGTTCTTTTTTGCTTTGCACAGTGGTATTCGGTTATGAATATGCAGCACCTCATTTGACGAGGCAAAGGCCGAGATCCCTTCATCGGGAGTGACCCCTTGGGCAAAAGTTTGCGTCAGGGTAATAACTTCATTATAGTCGATTGTTATTGCTTTGCATCGTGGTATTCAGTTTGGAATATTCTGCAGCTCATTCGACGAGAAAAGAGCCGAGATCCCTTCACCGGGAGTGATCTCTTCAGCAAAAGTTTTCGCCACTATACTTTTGTAAAACTACTTGGATTCCTTCAGCAATATCAAGTTCATTACGTTAAAGGTTTTTCGCCAAAAACCAGCCGTAGCCCTCCATCATTTCAGACGGATAGCGCTTAGTATTCATTCTATGTTTGTTGGCCTTCGTTGAGGCATATTGTATGGTTGCTATGTGTTACTTTTCTGTTGCATGGATTTGCATTAATCTAGGATAGTCGTACAGCTTTGTTGGACTTTGTCAAGGGCGAGTACGGGTGGGTTTGGATTAATCTGGACAATGACGGGTAGAACTTGACATGTGACTTATGATTTATTGGCCTTCATTCAAGGTCATAAGAGCATGGGGAAAAAATCCACATCAGGAGTTTCTAAAGAAACTGAAATTTGTCAGGCATGCGCATACTTTCTGGAGTGTGATAACTTGAGTGGCTTCTATCAAGTTATCATACGATGATAGTTGGATCCCGATTCCCACTGATGAGTTGGTTTACTCCTCGGGTGATTTTAGATGATCCCGACTAATTCTTCTGTTGGGTTTGGAGGAGAATTCGAGAAAATAGTGGGAGCCATCCTGATTAGATAAAGTGATTAACCATTCTGATCTAGATTAGAGTGCACGCTGAGTGTTTCTTTTCTCTCTCTCTTTGGCAGCGACCATGGCCCGACCCTAGACTAAAACTCATGAACCAAGTTAACCGAACCTTCTTAAACCACATTGGCATTTTTATTGTCATAGTTGCATATATTATTGCCACTCCTAATTTTACCCTTTGCATTTCTCCAGAACATTCTGTATCACTACGAAGATCCACATTTATTGGATATGACCATCGTATAGTTACATACGAACTCGAAGAAACTTGTTTCAGATTCGTGGATGGTTTCCGGTTCTGGAGAAATTGAATAGGACTATTCAGTTGTCTTTTCCCTTTACCTTCTCTCAGATTGCGAGAGCTCCTGGTATTTAGGAGAGTACACCTATTACGCTTATTGTATAGTCTTCTTCCAAACCATAAGCTGGTGCCAAAAGGTAGAGAAGGAAGAAAACCAATTAGCCTAAGTGTGGTGTGCAAATGGAAATAAGTCAAGACAAATAAAAGGATTAGAAAGAGGGCAAAGTAAAATGCGACTGCTATCATTCATGACGAAACCGCGTATATCATTGCCACTCCTACTTCACCTTTGCATTTCTCCTGAACATTCCGTATCACTACGAAGATCAACATTTATTGGATAAGCCATCGTATAGTTACATACGAACTCGACGGAACTTGTTCCAGTTCGAGGATGGAATCCGGTTCAGGAGAAATCGAATAAGATTATTCGGGTTGTCTTTTATTTTTACCTTCTCTCAGGTTGTGAGGACTCCTAGGATTAGGAGGGTACACCAATTACGCTTATTGGATAGTCTTCTTTCAAACCATAGGTTGGTGTCGAACGGTAGGGAAGGAAGAAAACCATTTACCCTAAAGGTAGTGTACAGAAGGTAATATATAAAAACAAATAAAGGGAGATGACAAAGAAATATACGGTTACAGTCATGAATCTGGATAGTGGAAGAGGCATTACTAGGAATACCTAGATACCCCTTCGAAACATTTTCATGTTTCAGTTTCATTGTACGTTGTTAATTGAAAACTGATTTCCCAATTAGATTCTTACTTAGGGTATGTATTTACCAGACTTGATTCTCATATCTGTATAATATTACAGATGATGAGTGGGGGTAACATATTGGGAATTAGGTGATTATATCCTCATTATATCGGAATACGTTGTAATTGGTGATATTTGAGGAAATCACCTGGGTTTTGCCTGACGGCAAATTTTTTGGTTTTGAATATTCTTAGTTATGTACCAGTTTCAAACTGATATATCTGTACGTTTATTTAATAATGTGAGATATAAATTTTTGTAATTATGCATATGACATTTACCTATATCAGTTGATGGTTAGGTAAGGAGCATTCAACAACAGTGTAATTTTTCTTAACCATAGTACAGTTTTCAACCTACAACGCACAGGGTATGAGTTATTTAACTCAGGGGACTTATACAATGTATTGTATGTTATCCAGTGTCCATTAGGACAAAGGGGTTGGTACTCGTACTATATTCTATGTACTTGTGACTTCTCTAGTTTTTAGATATGTATTTCACTGAAATACATGGTCCAAGTTTTGAGAAGTTATAGGTATAAGAATAAAGTAGAGAACCATATGTTGCAAGTATCAGGATTCTTCAAGGTGATCGAAGATGTAGATACTTGTTTTTGGTATTCCGTTGATAGTAATGGTTTTAAGAACTTGCTTCTCTTTCAGGTTACTCATATGTGGATGCACTCCTAGACGAGTAATGATGCCTGGCCTCATTCTACTTAGTTGATATGCACTGGAGATAGCTGAATGATTTGAATCTGGTTCCAATTAAATTAGTGCCTCTGTTTCTATATTGTATATAGAATGGTTCATATCTTAATGATGTTAAGGTATATGGAGTTGTCCGGCTTATGCTTAAAACCAGACTCTGGATAAACTCAAGGCACGTTTCAGTAATGGTTGTTTGTGGGTTATCCCGGGCTATGACGAGGGTTAACTTTCTACCATCTGGAAAATCAATAGGTATATTGTTCTTGACTCGTCACCAGTTTTAGTAAAATGGATTCTTTTAAGAAAATATTAGTGGGAGTATGGTAGAACTGGAAGTGATTCCAGAACCACAAACGATTACTGAAAATTTAATAGAACCTAAAAATTCAATTGGATTTGACATTTCATTAGCCACTCCGCAGATATGGTGGGTAACCTCAAGCACCCAAAAAATACTTTATTCTTCTTAGAAATGGTTATAGGGAGGTTCTTGTTTACCCAGACTTACCATTGCTACTGTTCTAGACTATGAGACCCGGCAGGAGGATGAGTGTAGCGTCGTTCTAAACTAGTTTTAGAAGTGCACATGTATATGACTCTGCCAGAGGGTTGTTGTAGTCAGTGAGAGCAGCGGAAGCATAGTGGACAAGTAGCTTGTGTCTATTTATAGACTAAAGCAAGTATAGTGGAGATAGATCATCTATTTTTGATGTGACAGTCATAGGCTTTGGCCACATCAGAATAGGAGATAGATCTGGTAAGAACGTAGTAGGGTGTGATACCTGGTATTTGGATGACATGCACTTTATAGGAAGTGAAATTCCTATACTACGATCGGTTATACTTGTCACGATCCGAAATAGCACGTGACTGGCACTTAAATCATATGAAGTCTATAGGACCCCATCTAATTCAAGTAAGCCAAAAACCCAGAAATCTAAACCATTTTAAAGAAGAAGTGGAGAAAACTTGTTTTAATAAATAAGTGGCATTAAACATTTAAAAGCAACGTCATATTTTCCCGAAAAATTCGGCAGAGACTCCTTTGTAAAAACTGGCCCCAAACGGGTACAAACAGGAAAATATATGAATAATGCATGAAGGCATCCCCAAGCGGGAGCTAGATATTCGCCAAACGGCGGATACAACTACGCAAGCAATATAATATACAACGCCGAAGGGCAAGGATCAAAACTCAGAAGAACCCAATAGCCACCAGAAAACCATAATAATACATGCACGACTCTAAGGTCGAAAGAATAAACACTGTTCTTCTAAGTCTATAAAATATACAAGTCTGGTTGATGGAGTTTACTAGATATAACTGAATGTAAATAAAGTACAATGGTGGTCACGATGCGAGTGAACCCACCTACCAAAGTAATCACCCGAAAAGGAGCAGTGTTCCAGTAAAGCCGCAACGAAACCTGTACGGAAAAACTTGCAAGAAACTGTGGCACAACGTGGGTGAGTTGCCAACTCGTGAGTAGAAAACATCACCAAGCAGAAATCGCATGTATGACTCAATCCTAGGTCATACGATAATAATATCCTCAAAAAATAAAGCCTGAAGCATAATATAATGGTAAGGGTAAACATCTATACATAAGTGTAATACCAAGTGCTCGTGTCAGTGCCTCAGGTAGCAACATATCATATAAATGATGTATGAATGCATGAAAACAGAATACATCTAAATGAGAAAACTGTTTTCTTTCTCAGTGAGGTTTCTGTATAAAAATCGAAGTATCATCAATGAATTCATCAGAGAATCAGTGTCTAGCATCGACACAAAATATATATCTCACCGTCTCAATATCTCAGGCTCCGGCAATCCGGACTGGTCTATATCATCAAATCACAATACCTCAGGCTCCGGCAATCCGGACTGGCCTATACTCGGATCGGTATCCTCCGGATATCCGTCGAATCACAATAAAATCACCGGTCGGTAGTGCTCCCCTGCCAGGCTCAACGCCATCATTTGCGACCATCTTGCCCCGGGGTACCGCACCGGGTCCACCATGAACCCTCAGATGGTTCCTCCTCCTCCTCGAATCGGATGTATGATATCGCTCAAGAGCCGAGAAAACTCATGGTGGACATATCTCAAATCATAACATGAGAAAACCACACTTTTTATCTTTTGAAAATGATAAATGAGTTTATAAAATTTTGCGGTTTCTCCAAATCCAGAAATCTCATGGAAAATCCGAAATCCAAAAATGAAGAGTCAATAATAGTGAATACCGGGCTCCGGCATGACAAATGAACATATAAATATGCATGGGTATCTAATAAAGAATGCAATATCTAAACTAGCACAGTAATGATATATCAGAACTATCAGCTAACAAGCGATATCAATAAAATAATATTCACTAAAGTGTATGTGACATGGCAATTACCGATGATGATATGTGTGAGCCGGCAAGCAAGTGATTGTGAACATACTCATCATCGGTAATGGTGCTAGTGTCCTGACAGTATGGGCTCATAATAAACAAGAATCACAAGTACAAGCATGCAATACGATAATAACAACATGAATCTATAGACAATGAATAGTAAGCGCATCAAATAAGAATATACGTTCATAAATACGATTCATACAATTTTGGCATTTGAAATAACACAAATCACGGTGTTTAGAAAATAGGGCTTCGGTGTTTTTAAGAAAATGTACGTCTTTTGAAATATACGTAGTATCCCTTGGTCTTTCTTTAAAATACTCACGATTCGTTAGTTTTGGAAATAAGTATGACTTGAGCCCAGTCTAACATCTACTACGTAAACTACAAGACTAAACTAACAGACTAATCGAAAGGGTAAGGAAAACCACCTAAGTCTGAGTCGATATCCATATCTACTAGTCGGTGATCCCGCCTCAATAGTATCACGTACGATACAATATATCATATGACATCCTCGAGTCAAGAGTGCGGATCTATCATCATAATTATATCTCGTACGGTAAATCCATCGTACGGCATCCCAAATCTGGGTACGGGTCGAATATCACGCTTATCTCATTATTCATCTGGTATCCTTATCATTATATCCTGAATTAGGGGTACTGATCTAAAGTCTAGTACACTCTGATACCATCAACATATATATGCGTGTGTATGAAAACACATCGCCTAAAGACCCGCTATAATATCATGTCTGTCACGCCCCGCTTCCCAGTGTACGGCGAAGGGGACGCGACGAGGTCCGCTACGTATATACTCAGAAGTACATACGCTAAGCGTATCTAAGCAATATAAAAGTAATCACAAGAGACAAGAGATATAAAAATAACAGCAACTTTATTTATTAACATTCTTTTGTACAATGCATGAAAAGGAAATACAACTGAAATAAAAATGATGCCTAAACAATGGCATGACAGGAAATGAAAAGTACTGAATGGAAATTGTACAATGAAACTAGAGCTCTGGTTCTTCAGCAAGCTGATCCAAGTCTTCTGCAGATGGCTCGATCTCTGTCGGGTCCAAACCACCTGACGACATTCAAAAATGAAAGAAATAGAATGTCGTCAGCGAACAGATCGCTCGGTAAGTCCCAAAGATAAGGGAGAAGTAGAAAAGAAGAAAGAGAGAGAGAGTAGCTTTTTATATTGTATTATATTATTGTAATGTTGTATTAACGTTGTTGTTTGTAGGTTGGTACAGAAGAATGCCAGTGTATACGAGAGGGGTCTCAGTATGTTAGAGACCAGGGCAAATGGAAGTACAAGACTCCGTTATACAATCCGGAACAACGGCAATTGGATTCATGTTAGGTATCTTAATCTTACCGTCTCGTGCCACCTTTAACACCTTCCGTACCAATCTACCCCTTAAACCCCGTAGTGTTTTATTTGTATTGTTTTGTACTGTAAATTGTATTGAATGTATAATTGAAAGACTGACCGAAACTATGATATCAGTAAACGGATGTAACCGTAGAATCATGTAAATGGAATACTGAGAATCATGTAAAAGGAATATATATCCATGATTCGGTTCAGTCAAGTTGTATAAATTGATGATTGGATTCATGGATTCATGTTGAATTGTAATATTGAAAATTGTAGATTGTACTTGAATCATATTCAAGTCAAATAATTTAAAATGAGACTCAGTCTGAGTCAGAACAATTAGAAAAGAAATTAAAATCATGAATTAGGTTTTGGTGTTATCGGTAATCGCTGCACATGGGCGGCAGGACTTGTGTCTTTTTCAAAGACGATTACCGTGTTGATAACACCGTTTGTTAGATTGTCTACCTTAGATAGGCAAGCACCCATATCTCCGGCTCCCTGAGGCTCAAGAGACTGGTTCCGCTTAAACCTATATTTACTAGGGTCCTTATTGTAATTTATATAACTTGAGGGGGTTTTATCTAAAAATAATTTTGTATGGTTTTCAAAATACAACTCAAATATTTAATTATCGTATTTATGTACATACAACAATTTAATGATCAAGATAAATATGTATACATGTTCGAATAGCATGAAATGAGTCAATTATATTATACGAGTAACTACCAAAAACAATGCTATAAAGAAATATTATGTACGACTAATTAATCAAGTCGAACGAATGCGGAACATAAACAAAAATATGGCTCTATGTGTTTTGCATCCGTGAGTTCCAGTTTCACCTAAATATGACTACCGGTTTGAGAGATATATCTGTTTTCGTATCATTGCGCAAAACAGATCAGAATCTGTTCAGCACCGTCATATATTTTTAAAACACAGTTTGAGTTAATTTCTATCAGGTTTTAGATTACGAAAATTATTATAAAATTTTAGGTATTTTGAAGTACTTATCCAAAACACCAAGATTCATACGATTTGGATTTCTTAAGCTCTAGTTATGATCATTTTAATATCAGCGTTTAAAACAGAAATTCAGATTTCTGGACAGGAACTATATATTGTATTGCAAAACCTATATCGGGGTGTTTCATGCATTTCTAAGTAATCAAGCATACACAAAATTATAGTTCTATCAATTTTACATCTACACATCTAAATTTTGTCACGAACGGACATCGGGAGTTTGAGTTATGTCTAATTTAAAAACAATGTGCGAATCAGGACAGATTCTGTCCAGATCCGTCACTTAATATTGTAACGCAGTTTTCTTTATCTTAGATGGGTTTTCAGTAAAACTATAAAACTAAGAAAATCTATATCATTCGATGTAGATATCAAAAACACCTGAGTTTCCTCAATTTGGATACCGGTATACCAAGTTATGTGTCCTAGAATTTAACCGATAACTACAGTTTTCTATTTTACGATCAGTGAATAAAAACGATGTAATTCCTAAACCGTTATGTGGTTCGATCTAAAACTTTTACAGCGTGTAAAAAATAATACATTCTATCATATGTGAATTTCCTGAAATTTTCATAATTAAAAATTAATTTATAAAAATTCTTTTAAAACTAAAGGTATTGATATGTCATATGTGAGAAATGAGAAAACCATGGTATTTATTCGTAACTTTATTTATTATTTTTACAAACTTTAAATAAAGTGAGTTAAAATAAACAACAAACATGCAATTCTAATTGGTCACTATGAAATCTTAACATGTGAATTGAGAGTAATAAAAAAGACTTTACAAACTATATATGTGTGTATGTTTGTGTGTTCATTATTTATATATGTATCCATTTAATTAATTATTTAAGAACTATGATATGTCAAGGGAAGTTTTTTTTAATGGCAATATAAAACAAGAGAAATATAAAGAGAAAAAGGAAAGAGATGGAGGGAAGGAAAGAGAGAAGGGACTTACATGCACAAGCCGGTATTGTCACCGGGCTTGTCTATACGACGATAGCCTCGCGTTAGTAGTGAGACCTTCTTGAAGACTTCTTCATGTTCTTCTTTTTGGACTCTTGGTGAAGAGGAAGAAGTGAGAGATAGAAAAATGTGAGGAAGGAAAAGATAGAGGAGGAGAATAAAGATGGTGTAATGGTGAATTATGTATAATAATATATGCATTCAACATGAGAATTAAAGGAGAAATGAAAGGTCACCCTTCATTTTGGAAATTAAAAGTCTCATTTGTAGGTTATGAGAAGAATAAAAAAAATGATAAAAAATAATTGTAAGAATGGGGATTTGAACATGTGACTTATGGAATAACAATGCAAAGACTTAACCAATGAGCTATAAGGTTGTTCATGCACATATTTAATTAGAATTAAATATATGATGTTGCTTAAAAAGAAAATGGGCTTTTTAGATGGGCTGTAGAGAATAAGAATAATGGATTTAGGTTAAATATTTATGAAAGGAAAAATAAGAATGAGAAGTTAAAAACTTAAATATAAGAAAAAGAAATTTTACCTAGAAAAAAATACATAATAGATTGAGGAATAAAATAATAATAAATTTAATAGAAAAAAGAAAATACCAAGCACAAATAAATACGGTATATTATTGAAGAGGGATAATACAAATGTATAAATATTTTGGGGTCATTACATTCTACCCTCCTTAAAAATAATTTCGTCCTCGAAATTACTCAAGAAGGATGATGTAACAGAGTAAGGAAACAGGATTAGGTTGATGTCTTCTTCGAGCTCCGTCGATTGATACTCTAACCAATTGAGCTAATAAGTCTACAAGATACAAATAGAAAGGATGAATAAGAATTAAGGATTCAAAAGTGGAGAGATGGACTTCAAGGAAACCGAAGGTGGAGTTCAAGATGGATTCAAGGAATATGTAATGTAAAGAATGTTTTCAGTTGTTGTTTCTTGTGTTATATTGCTTAGGTTGTTCACGCAGACCAGAACTGCATGATAGGGATTCATACAGCTCTGACCTACATGGGCCACCAACAAAACCTGTCACGCCCCGCTTCCCAGTGTACGGTGAAGGGGACGCGACGAGGTCCGCTACGTATATACTAAGAAGTACATACGCTAAGCGTATCTAAGCAATATAAAAGTAATCACAAGAGACAAGAGATATAAAAATAACAGCAACTTTATTTATTAACATTCTTTTGTACAATGCATGAAAAGGAAATACAACTGAAATAAAAATGATGCCTAAACAATGGCATGACAGGAAATGAAAAGTACGGAATAGAAATTGTACAATGAAACTAGAGCTCTGGTTCTTCAGCAAGCTGATCCAAGTCTTCTGCAGATGGCTCGATCTCTGTCGGGTCCAAACCACCTGACGACATTCAAAAATGAAAGAAATAGAATGTCGTCAGCGAACAGATCGCTCGGTAAGTCCCAAAGATAAGGGAGAAGTAGAAAAGAAGAAAGAGAGAGAGTAGCTTTTTATATTGTATTATATTATTGTAATGTTGTATTAACGCTGTTGTTTGTAGCTTGGTACAGAAGAATGCCAGTGTATACGAGAGGGGTCTCAGTATGCTAGAGACCAGGGCAAATGGAAGTACAAGGCTCCGTTATACAACCCGAAACAACGGCAATTGGATTCATGTTAGGTATCTTAATCTTACCGTCTCGTGCCACCTTTAACACCTTCCGTACCAATCTACCCCTTAAACCCCTAAGTGTTTTATTTGTATTGTTTTGTATTGTAAATTGTATTGAATGTATAATTGAAAGACTGACCGAAACCATGATATCAGTAAACGGATGTAACCGTAGAATCATGTAAATGGAATACTGAGAATCATGTAAAAGGAATATATATCCATGGTTCGGTTCAGTCAAGTTGTATAAATTGATGATTGGATTCATGGATTCATGTTGAATTGTAATATTGAAAATTGTAGATTGTACTTGAATCATATTCAAGTCAAATTATTTAAAATGAGACTCAGTCTGAGTCAGAACAATTAGAAAAGAAATTAAAATTCTGAATTAGGTTTTGGTGTTATCGGTAACCGCTGCACATGGGCGGCAGGACTTGTGTCTTTTTCAAAGACGATTACCGTGTTGATAACACCGTTTGTTAGATTGTCTACCTTAGATAGGCAAGCACCCATATCTCCGGCTCCCTGAGGCTCAAGAGACTGGTTCCACTTAAACCTATATTTACTAGGGTCCTTATTGTAATTTATATAACTTGAGGGGGTTTTATCTAAAAATAATTTTGTATGGTTTTCAAAATACAACTCAAATATTTAATTATCGTATTTATGTACATACAACAATTTAATGATCAAGATAAATATGTATACATGTTCGAATAGCATGAAATGAGTCAATTATATTATACGAGTAACTACCAAAAACAATGCTATAAAGAAATATTATGTACGACTAATTAATCAAGTCGAACGAATGTGGAACATAAAAAAAAATATGGCTCTATGTGTTTTGCATCCGTGAGTTCCAGTTTCACCTAAATACGACTACCGGTTTGAGAGATATATCTGTTTTCGTATCATTGCGCAAAACAGATCAGAATCTGTTCGGCACCGTCACATATTTTTAAAACACAGTTTGAGTTAATTTCTATCAGGTTTTAGATTACGAAAATTATTAGAAAATTTTAGGTATTTTGAAGTACTTATCCAAAACACCAAGATTCATACGATTTGGATTTCTTAAGCTCTAGTTATGATCATTTTAATATCAGCATTTAAAACAGAAATTCAGATTTCTGGACAGCAACTATATATTGTATTGCAAAACCTATATCGGGGTGTTTCATGCATTTCTAAGTAATCAAGCATACACAAAATTATAGTTCTATAAATTTTACATCTACACATCTAAATTTTGTCACGAACGGACATCGGGAGTTTGAGTTATGTCTAATTTAAAAACAATGTGCGAATCATGACAGATTCTGTCCAGATCCGTCACTTAATATTGTAACGCAGTTTTCTTTATCTTAGATGGGTTTTCAGTAAAACTATAAAACTAAGAAAATCTATATCATTCGATGTAGATATCAAAAACACCTGAGTTTACTCAATTTGGATACCGGTATACCAAGTTATGTGTCCTAGAATTTGACCGATAACTGCAGTTTTCTATTTTACGACCAGTGAATAAAAACGATGTAATTCCTAAACCGTTATGCGGTTCGATCTAAAACTTTTACAGCGTGTAAAAAATAATATATTCTATCATATATAAATTTCCTGAAATTTTCATAATTAAAAATTAATTTATAAAAATTCTTTTAAAACTAAAGGTATTGATATGTCATATGTGAGAAATGAGAAAACCATGGTATTTATTCGTAACTTCATTTTTTTTTTTACAAACTTTAAATAAAGTGATTTAAAATAAACAACAAACATGCAATCCTAATTGGTCACTATGAAATCTTAACATGTGAATTGAGAGTAATAAAAAAGACTTTACAAACTATATATGTGTGTATGTTTATGTGTTCATTATTTATATATGTATCCATTTAATTAATTATTTAGGAACTATGATATGTCAAGGGAAGTTTTTTTTAATAGCAATATAAAACAAGAGAAATATAAAGAGAAAAAGGAAAGAGATGGAGGGAAGGAAAGAGAGAAGGGACTTACATGCACAAGCCGGTATTGTCACCGGGCTTGTCTATCCGCCGATAGCCTCGCGTTAGTAGCGAGACCTTCTTGAAGACTTCTCCATGTTCTTCTTTTTGGACTCTAGGTGAAGAGGAAGAAGTGAGAGATAGAAAAATGTGAGGAAGGAAAAGATAGAGGAGGAGAATAAAGATGGTGTAATGGTGAATTATGTATAATAATATATGCATTCAACATGAGAATTAAAGGAGAAATGAAAGGTCATCATTCATTTTGGAAATGAAAGGTCACCATTCATTTTGGAAATGAAAGGTCTCATTTGTAGGTTATGAGAAGAATAAAAAAAATGATAAAAAATAATTGCAAGAATGGGGATTTGAACATGTGACTTATGGAATAACAATGCAAAGACTTAACCAATGAGCTATAAGGTTGTTCATGCACATATTTAATTAGAATTAAATATATGATGTTGCTTAAAAAGAAAATGGGCTTTTTAGATGGGCTGTAGAGAATAAGAATAATGGATTTAGGTTAAATATTTATGAAAGGAAAAATAAGAATGAGAAGTTAAAAACTTAAATATAAGAAAAAGAAATTGTACCTAGAAAAAAATACATAATAGATTGAGGAATAAAATAATAATAAATTTAATAGAAAAAAGAAAAAAACCAAGCACAAATAAATACGGTATATTATTGAAGAGGGATAATACAAATGTATAAAGATTTTGGGGTCATTACATTCTACCCTCCTTAAAAATAATTTCGTCCTCGAAATTACTCAAGAAGGATGATGTAACAGAGTAAGGAAACAGGATTAGGATGATGTCTTCTTCGAGCTCCGTCGATTGATACTCTAACCAATTGAGCTAATAAGTCTACAAGATACAAATAGAAAGGATGAATAATAATTAAGGATTCAAAAGTGGAGAGATGGACTTCAAGGAAACCGAAAGTGGAGTTCAAGATGGATTCAAGGAATATGTAATGTAAAGAATGTTTTCAGTTGTTGTTTCTTGTGTTATATTGCTTAGGTTGTTCACGCAGACCAGAACTGCATGATAGGGATTCATACAGCTCTGACCTACATGGGCCACCAACAAAACCTGTCACGCCCCGCTTCCCAGTGTACGGCGAAGGGGACGCGACGAGGTCCGCTACGTATATACTCAGAAGTACATACGCTAAGCGTATCTAAGCAATATAAAAGTAATCACAAGAGATAAGAGATATAAAAATAACAGCAACTTTATTTATTAACATTCTTTTGTACAATGCATGAAAAGGAAATACAACTGAAATAAAAATGATGCCTAAACAATGGCATGACAGGAAATGAAAAGTACCGAATGGAAATTGTACAATGAAACTAGAGCTCTGTTTCTTCAGCAAGCTGATCCAAGTTTTCTGCAGATGGCTCGATCTCTGTCGGGTCCAAACCACGTGACGACATTAAAAAATGAAAGAAATAGAATGTCGTCAGCGAAAGGATCGCTCGGTAAGTCCCAAAGATAAAGGAGAAGTAGAAAAGAAGAAAGAGAGAGAGTAGTTTTTTTATATTGTATTATATTATTGTAATGTTGTATTAACGCTGTTATTTGTAGTTTGGTACAGAAGAATGCCAGTGTATACGAGAGGGGTCTCAGTATGCTAGAGACCAGGGCAAATGGAAGTACAAGGCTCCGTTATACAACCCGGAACAACGGCAATTGGATTCATGTTAGGTATCTTAATTTTACCGTCTCATGCTACCTTTAACACCTTCCGTACCAATCTACCCCTTAAACCCCGTAGTGTTTTATTTGTATTGTTTTGTACTGTAAATTGTATTGAATGTATAATTGAAAGACTGACCGAAACCATGACATCAGTAAATGGATGTAACCGTAGAATCATGTAAATGGAATACTGAGAATCATGTTAAAGGAATATATATCCATGGTTCGGTTCAGTCAAGTTGTATAAATTGATGATTGGATTCATGGATTCATGTTGAATTGTAATATTGAAAATTGTAGATTGTACTTGAATCATATTCAAGTAAAATTATTTAAAATGAGACTCAGTCTGAGTCAGAACAATTAGAAAAGAAATTAAAATCCTGAATTAGGTTTTGGTGTTATCGGTAACCGCTGCACATGGGCGGCAGGACTTGTGTCTTTTTCAAAGACGATTACCGTGTTGATAACACCGTTTGTTAGATTGTCTACCTTAGATAGACAAGCACCCATATCTCCGGCTCCCTGAGGCTCAAGAGACTGGTTCCACTTAAACCTATATTTACTAGGGTCCTTATTGTAATTTATATAACTTGAGGGGGTTTTATGTAAAAATAATTTTGTATGGTTTTCAAAATACAACTCAAATATTTAATTATCGTATTTATGTACATACAACAATTTAATGATCAAGATAAATATTTATACATGTTCGAATAGCATGAAATGAGTCAATTATATTATACGAGTAACTACCAAAAATAATGCTATAAAGAAATATTATGTACGACTAATTAATCAAGTCGAACGAATACGGAACATAAATAAAAATATGGCTCTATATGTTTTGCATCCGTGAGTTCCAGTTTCACCTAAATACGACTACCGGTTTGAGAGATATATCTGTTTTCGTATCATTGCGCAAAACAGATCAGAATCTGTTCAGCACCGTCACATATTTTTAAAACACAGTTTGAGTTAATTTCTATCAGGTTTTAGATTACGAAAATTATTAGAAAATTTTAGGTATTTTGAAGTAATTATCCAAAACACCAAGATTCATACGATTTGGATTTCTTAAGCTCTAGTTATGATCATTTTAATATCAGCGTTTAAAACAGAAATTCAGATTTGTGGACAGCAACTATATATTATATTGCAAAACCTATATCGGGGTGTTTCATGCATTTCTAAGTAATAAAGCATACACAAAATTATAGTTCTATCAATTTTACATCTACACATCTAAATTTTGTCACGAACGGACATCGGGAGTTTGAGTTATGTCTAATTTAAAAACAATGTGCGAATCAGGATAGATTCTGTCCAGATCCGTCACTTAATATTGTAACGCAGTTTTCTTTATCTTAGATGGGTTTTCAGTAAAACTATAAAACTAAGAAAATCTATATCATTCGATGTAGATATCAAAAACACCTGAGTTTGCTCAATTTGGATACCGGTATACCAAGTTATGTGTCCTAGAATTTGACCGATAACTGCAGTTTTCTATTTTACGATCAGTGAATAAAAACGATGTAATTCCTAAACCGTTATGCGGTTCGATCTAAAACTTTTACAGCGTGTAAAAAATAATAAATTCTATCATATATAAATTTCCTGAAATTTTCATAATTAAAAATTAATTTATAAAAATTCTTTTAAAACTAAAGGTATTGATATGTCATATGTGAGAAATGAGAAAACCATGGTATTTATTCGTAACTTCATTTTTTTTTTTTACAAACTTTAAATAAAGTGATTTAAAATAAACAACAAACATGCAATCCTAATTGGTCACTATGAAATCTTAACATGTGAATTGAGAGTAATAAAAAAGACTTTACAAACTATATATGTGTGTATGTTTGTGTGTTCATTATTTATATATGTATCCATTTAATTAATTATTTAGGAACTATGATATGTCAAGGGAAGTTTTTTTTAATGGCAATATAAAACAAGAGAAATATAAAGAGAAAAAGGAAAGAGATGGAGGGAAGGAAAGAGAGAAGGGACTTACATACACAAGCCGGTATTGTCACCGGGCTTGTCTATCCGCCGATAGCCCCGCGTTAGTAGCTAGACCTTCTTGAAGACTTCTTCATGTTCTTCTTTTTGGACTTTAGGTGAAGAGGAAGAAGTGAGAGATAGAAAAATTTGAGGAAGGAAAAGATAGAGAAGGAGAATAAAGATGGTGTAATGGTGAATTATGTATAATAATATATGCATTCAACATGAGAATTAAAGGAGAAATGAAAGGTCACCATTCATTTTGGAAATGAAAGGTCTCATTTGTAGGTTATGAGAAGAATAAAAAAAATGATAAAAAATAATTACAAGAATGGGGATTTGAACATGTGACTTATGGAATAACAATGCAAAGACTTAACCAATGAGCTATAAGATTGTTCATGCACATATTTAATTAGAATTAAATATATGATGTTGCTTAATTAAAAAGAAAATGGGCTTTTTAGATGGGCTGTAGAGAATAGGAATAATGGATTTGGGTTAAATATTTATGAAAGGAAAAATAAGAATGAGAAGTTAAAAACTTAAATATAAGAAAAAAGAAATTGTACCTAGAAAAAAATACATAATAGATTGAGGAATAAAATAATAATAAATTTAATAGAAAAAAGAAAATACCAAGCACAAATAAATACGGTATATTATTGAAGAGGGATAATACAAATGTATAAAGATTTTGGGGTCATTACAGTGTCATATCTTATAATACGAACCAAGTCACATCACCGATCTCGTGGCATCATGCCTAATCATATCGACTCATCTCTAAGTACCATATGCTATCCTCATCATCCATGTATATGTATACATATACATATACATACACACACACACACACACACATACTCACATACTGTCACGCCCCGCTTCCCTGTATACGACGAAGGGGATGCGACGAGGCCCGCTACGTATATACTCAGAAGTACATACGCTAAGCGTATCCAAGCAATATAAAATAAATACACAAGAGACAAGATATAAAAGGAACAACAACTTTTATTTATTAACATTCTTTTGTACAATACATGAAAATGAAATACAACTGAAATAAAATGACGCCTAAACAGTGGCATAATAGGAAATGAAAAATACAGAAAGGAAAAGTGTACAATAAAACTAAAGTGCAGGGTCTTCGGCAAACTGCTCCAAGTCTTCTTGAGATGGCTCGATCTCCGCCGGGTCCAAACCACCTGACGACATTCAAAGAAGAAAGAAATAGAATGTCGTCAGCGAATAGATCGCTCGGTAAGTCCCAAAGATAAGGGAGAAATAGACAAAGAGTAAGAGAGAGAGAGAGAGAGTAGCTTTTAATGTTGTATTATAATATTGTAATATTGTATTAACGTTGTTGTTTGTAGCCTGGTACAGAAGATGCCAGTGTATACGAGGGGAGTCCCACTTACACCGGGGACTTTGATAACCTGTAGTACAAGGCTCCGTCGATAATACCACGGAACAACGGCATGGATGTAATTACGTCTTTAATGACCACCTCGTGCCACCTTTAACATATTCCGTACCAGTCTACCCCTTAAACCCCGCAATATCTTGTTTATATTGTTATCTTGTGAAATTGTATTGATTGTATGAGTGCTTGACTGACTGACCGAAACCATGATATCAGGAAACAGTTATAACCATAGAGTCATGTAAATGGAATACTGAGAATCATGTAAAAGGAATAGGTATATCCATGGTTCGGTTCAGTCAAGATATATAGATTGATATTGGATTCATGAATTCATGAATTCATATTGAAGTGGAAACTTGTAGATTATAGATTGACTTGAATTATATTCAAGTCAGATTAACCAGACTCAAACCCGAGTCAGACAATTAGAAATGTGAATCGAATTCTTATAATTGCTAAGGTCCTTAGGGTAATTTATAAAACTTGAGGGGGTTTTATATAAAAATACTTTTAAATACTTTTCAAAATACATCTCAAGTATTTATTATTCGTCTTTAGAGTTGTACTGGGGGTGGATTTTATGTTGTGACATTTCTAGTGAAAATATCTTACTTTTATAAATAAGGGTATTTATCTGTAATATTGATTTATTTGAAGTTCATGGTATTTTAGTGTAAAATTTATTATTGTGATTTTTAGAAAAAAGGTGGAATATTTATATCATAATAAAATAGATATTTAAATGATAAATATACATATGTTTATACAAAAATAATTTTAATAAATATTTTATATTCCAAAAATCACATTTTCTTAAGATATTGTATTTTAAACCTTTCGAGACCGAATGCTCCTTGCGGAGGTCTGAATCTCGCACTACTAGTCCGAGGGTGCGCGATAAAACGCACGATCCCGAACGGGTTCCCCAAAGATGGGTTGTAGCGGCGCTTTGCAAAGATTGTAAAATACTAATCCTTTAGAAAACGGTTATATAAAGTAAAAGGTATTTATTTGCAAAGTATAATTTTCCGTATTTTAAATTCTAGGGTTTTCTAAGACAACTAGCCTATTTCTAAAAGGTCTAAACGACAAGTCGTTAGAAGCCTCAAATCGCCTCTTCACCGCCAATTGCGGCCAGGTAAGTGCCAGGTAAGTGGGAGGCTCTCCACTACAAGTAGTGGCCCTAATTAAGTAACCACTTGCCTTAGACACACTTGTCTAGACACCACAAAGTCAGGTTTAGATAAACGATCGATGTCCACAACTTATCGTATTTTTCCTATTAAGAAATATTTACTTAAAAGTGTAACAAATCTAAAACCTTTAAGAATGGTTTTATTAAGATTATGGTATTTTAATGAACGTTTCATTTTATCGTATTCTAAGTTTTGATGATATCATTTTAGTGTTGTATTTGCGTGTGTGTGGAGGTAGGTCGTTACCTCGTGCTCTACTTTAAATGTATAGCAATTTAAAAGTTAAATGTGAAATTGAAACATGATGGTATTAAAGTGTAAAAATATGGTAAATTGAAAAGGTTATCATTTCATGTGTGAAAACTTATTCAAATTGATTTTTACAAGTTTAGTGGTCAAGATGAAGGTGTTTAGGAATGATTGAATTGATTAGAAGAAGAAAAATAAACATCATGGTATTAAAGCGAAAAAGAATATGATATTGCAAAAGCTATCATTTCATGTGAGAAACTTTGTCCAAATTAGTTGTTATGTGATTAATAGTCAACATGGATAAGTTTAGGTATTATGGAATTGGTGAAAAGTGAGATTTTATAGAAAAACCGAATCGGAAATCGGTTTGTTCCGATTTCCGTCGGGTTTCGTAATTTCGTATTTTTGAGAATTAGAAAGGGAGATAGAATGGGACTTACGAGTTTCGATCTATACTAAAGAGTATAGGAGAACTAAAGAAGTTGTCGAGGCGTTGCTTCGTCGCCGGTTGTTTCTAAAAACGTCGCCGGAATTCCCGCCGGAATATCGTCGGAGCTTCGCCGCAAACTTGTTTTCAAAGCACACACTTCTTGGAAAACTTTTGAGAGAGTGGTTCAAGATTTTGGGGGGGTGAGAGGGTGGTGTGTAGGGTTGATATTTATAGGGTTAGGCTAGGGTTAGGGTAGATGAAAATTTAAAAATAAAAATGTGATAAAATGTAATAAAAAATGTATTAAAAGTGGAGTAATTGGGGTTTTTAAAGAGCTCTGGAAGTGGTATGAGGCTGAAACTTTGCAGGTACATAGGGAATATGAAAAGACACAACTTTCATGTTGTGACCATCGCCGGAATCGGCCGAATCGGTGGTGACTCGGCCGTGACTCGGTCGGAGCACTGAGTCGGCCGAGTCAAGGCCGAGTTGGCCGATTCCCGGCCGAGTCCGGTGGCCTGGATCCCCCCGACGGTTCATCTAACTCCTGCAAATGTTACATGTTTGGATGTAGTGGGGTTTTTGTGAGATATGCACGTGTAAACTCTTGGTATTCTAAAGGTTTTTTAAAAAAAATCAATATTAAAAATAATGTGGGGTATGGGATTTGAACTCTGGTGGATTGGTTCAGCAGTGCAAGGTATTACAAATGAGCTACAAGCTCCTTCTTGTAATTATGGAGTTATTTAATTACTTAAAATGATAGCAGCAAGAGTAAATACTCCAAGTATACATTAAATTTAAAGTAATTTCTTATACACTAAAAATGGAGTTATTACATTCTTGTAACTTGTAATTAAAAACAAAATAATTACTTATATTTTGTGCTCAGTCTAAAATACTCCTTTATGATTTTGAAAAAAAAAATTTAATATTTTGTGTAGAAAAATGTATAGGAAAATTAGGCTTGTTACACATACATATATGTATATATATCTATATCCCCATATACGCACAAGTAAAACAAGTGTATGCGTGCATGTGTGCGTGTGTGTAAATCCTTACTCTAGGGTTTCGCGACTAACACTAGACTATAGAATTAACTTCCAAATACGCTAAACACTAACCCAAGGTCACCTAAAGCATTTCTAACTAAGTATACACATTCTTAAATAACACATAAGTATATAGATATAACGCATTTGTATACTGCACTACGAAACTGCGGGGGTGCTATACGCCATCCACCTGACTTCCCCCGTAGATATATATCTACTCACCTTGATCCTTGCTTGCCGAAGTCGATGTGGAATCCTTTTCTTCATCGTCCGAAGTCCACGTGAGGGTACCTACATATCACATATATCGTATCGTAAACAGAACCGCACACGAAAACCAAAACGGCACACGAAACATACATAGGTTAGAACCTATGGTCTACTCATGCAAAGAGCTAAATAACACCCGATATCGACATACAAACGTCAAGTGGCCGATACTAACACAAATATCAAAACTTCAAGTCATTAAAATCCACAAAACATAAACAACAACTTAGAAAACTGGTCCCAGATTTTAGTTCAGGTAAAATTGGGCTAAACAAACAGTACTGTGGTGTTGTATAGAAGGTATATGAGCTACAGAAGCAACCTGGACCCAAAACTCCACAAATGACCCGGAGACATACCCCCCAAAACCGGTGAGCTCTGTTTTTCTGTGGTAAAACGGTCTCGTATTCTCAGGGTGGCCTCCTAGTGTTAATTCTAGGTCAATAGGGTTGCTTGTTTTTCCTGAAAAGATCTCGGATTGCTCCAGATTCCTTATAGGCCACCAATTAAACACAAAACCGACATTTGGATAACTAAAGTCCATGTTTGGGGTTCTAGCTCTGGTTTGATCTGGGGTTTTAACACTAAGGCGGTTTTGTAGTAACTAATTACACTCATTTGCACCATCACAAGTCAAGAAACCCTCAAAACCCCATCTTGGAATTTTCTAAGCTTTCTAAACTACACTAAATAAATTCTAAACTAAACTAGAGGCTATAGAAACTTGATTACTATACTAATGGTGAAAAAATTACCTCATTTGGCAACTCAAGAAAATTCTTGAGTTGCCCCAAGTGCTCAAAATCCAAACTTTCTTGGTTCCCCATGCTTGTAGTGAGCTTGTGCATGTTTTTAATTAAGGGAAAATATGGTTTTGATATAGAAATAGGGGTGTAGTGAGGAGGTGAAGGAGGTGGAGGGAAGAGGGCAGCCATGAGAGGAGAGGGAGAAGAAAGTGATGAAGGAAATGGGATGAAGCAAATGAGGCCAAGTCAAAGAACCCCTCACCCTCACCCTCTCTCTCTTCTCTCTCTTGCCCATACCTCCATTCTATATTCATTTCCCTTTTCTTTTCCTTTTCCAATTAAAAACCAAAAATCCATGTACACATAAAAGAAAAATAAGAATGTCATGGTTCAAAAATGAAACAAGTGTGTAACATGACTTGGTGCATGTCATGTGCACAGATCAAGCATAATGCACGATTAGTGACAATTAATCAAGCTTAGGCATGAACATGTATATAATAAATTATATAGTTAATAAAATGTCTAAATCTCACAAATTATTTAAAAATCAACATTCAAATGTAATTTCCCAATGTTTTTCCAAATCTATCGGTATATGATTATACCACATCATTAAAATATTCATGACATTTATTATTTAATTATATAAATTCCCAAAAATAATATTTTATTTTTCTGAAATGTTACAATACTGTGGTTATCATAAAGTTGTTTCTCCACTTAGGATATGGATATAATATCAGGTTTTCTGGTTACTAGATCTATGGTTTTAGATTTAGATTTGGGAAGTGTCCCAATCTGGGTATTTTGACATTATTCTAAAGGTGTTTTAGAATGGTTGACTCCTAGCATGGTAGTGTACCTACAGGTGATGGATTTACCCTCTCTAAAGGATGTCTTTCAGACCATAGGGGAGAGGGATTTGCATGATTGACATATCACTTGCTTAGGCAATTGAGTCAATCATGTGATGTCAAGTACCATACCAGATGTTGTTTTTGCACTAACTGCAATAAACATATATATTAATCCAATCCTGAAGAAACATTGGGAAGCAGTTAAGAACATAAGTGGATGTTCTTGGGATATGGTAATGGCAGCCTCCTTCAGGAGACGGTTATCATTTCAGGCTTCCAAGGTGACCTGGATGACAGAGTGACTGTCAGAGTTTTAGTTTTCTCTCTTTTGAGGGACAGTATGTTGGACAGATGGTCCAAGCGGATACTGAGAAAGGTATGGCGCAGGATACTGATTAAATTCAGTGGACAATACAGTCTAAGAATTTTGCTGGATTTGGAGTTCATTTGTGAATTGGGTCCCATCAGATATCCAGACATATTCTAAGACAGGTATTGCTCATTTCAGGAGATAGCTTTCTCCGCGAAGTTGAGATATAGAGAGATGCAGAAAGAAACATTACAGCGGATCCACTCACTGAGGCTATTTCTCGATCACAATAGTTTTGCAAATGAGCTTTGCGAGACTGATTAGTAGAGGAGTTGGGTGTTCGGTATCACACGGGCTGTGAGTATGCGACATCGCAATAATTAGCCTTAAGTGCAAGTGGGAGATTGTTGGCTATAGTTCCCTCAAGGCAATTATCATAGTCGCAGGAAGGTGATTATGAAGATTGAGGAAGGACCTATACCGGTAGAACAGTCTTACTCGAGATGATAGTATGCTATCTGGTTTGTCTTTATCATCATGTACAGCATTAGGTGGCATTACAGATCACTATTACATGTTGATAGAGCCCATAGAATTCTTTCTTGACTACCCGTATTATGATGGCGATCATATACGTGGAAGCTGGGTAGTCTATAAGCACATCCTTAAATGTCCCTAGTCGTGGAAGTTTCGAGACTGGGCATCGATACTCCAGAGTAGACTAGTGTATACTGATCGAGATCCCGACGAGGGGCGGTGGCCGGTCTCACAAGCCATTGGTGTCAGTTTGTTCACCTAAAATAGTATACAGATGTTCATTGGGTTATGAGTACACCGGACAGACTCGCCGGGAACATGCTAGTTGGTATTATACCTATTATCAGATAGCAGTTTCCTGGTGACATGTGTACAGGTTAGTCTATCAACCTGAGATCGTCATTTGTCTCGTGTGAGTTCCCATTGTGTTTTGATAACTACCCTACCACGGCTCAATGGAGTCATGTAAACAGGTTTTAGTTGGGTACAGTCCCGAGCCACATAGAGGCAGTGAGAGGATCGTCAGGTGATTCGTCTCTCCCGGTATTAGGGGTTGATGTCACGGTGTGCACGGGTGGCCATAATAAGAAATCCTTGGTCAAGGTAGTCGAGAATTACTGATTCGGATCAGTAGTTTCTCAGTGGGTGATGGGCTTCATACCGACACTAAATATCGCGTTATTAGGGGTCTGACTTTACCCACCCCCTAGACTCGATATGCGATACTCATAGACGAACGGATCGTACTGTACGGATATTGTCAATGTTAGGCTCAACAGGGGTTTCAGGATGTGTTTGCCCGTCGGCTTCCCTTTCGCTCAATACCTAGGTAGCCATTACGTACAGCTAGTGTTGCTGACGTGCTTGTGGTTAAACCCACTGCCAGTGTATTGACAAGTCTTTAGAGTCCCACACAGAGGGTTTCCCTGCTTCGGGCGAAACTATGTAGAGGCCGTATGGTTTTACTGCAGGGTTCGATCACATACGTATACTTGTGCACGGATGATGTTCGGATGGATAATACTAGTGGGCTTTGGTTTAAGCCGGATCGTAATATTATATTGTTCGATTATTTTCGTCTCATTGTATTCGCATTCTTCGGACACGGATGCGGGTATGTATATACGGTCGAGGGGTATTCTTGTAATTTCTTACAAGATTACTTTTAGAAGATTACACCTCATCATGGTTTAGACCTTTTTGGATTAAAAGGTTATTGAGATGGAGGATGAGGTGATTATTGCATTTTTTGTGGCATGGCTAATTAGTGACCCATGGTTACTATTCTAGCATGCTTAGGCTTTTTGTTTGTTGTGAGATTATTTGATGACTTGAGATATTTTAGTTGACTCTAGATAATTTTGGATGGCTCCATTTATTAATTCTCACAACACACAAAAATCATTCAAGCCATTATTTTTCTCTCTCCTACAACACTCTCATCCTCATGACATCTTCTTCTTTCTCCACCCAAACCCTTTCATGTGTTGAGAAACCTTGGGTGTATTGAGACAAATTAATCCTTCATCACTCTTTATTTTTTCTACAGTATCTAGTGTAGCGATCTAGGTACCCTAGTTACCTCGGATATCAGGTTGGAGCTCGATTCATAGAATCTCGGGTGGATCATCTTCGATGGAGGGAGACCAGAGATCAAGCTTGATCAAGAAGGTCTCTAGGAGCTTGGGAAGATGGTTCAAGACCGAAGGACACGGATCATTCGGTATAAGCATTCTAACTCCTATAGATGTTTTTGTTATTTAGGGTTTATGGGTCGATGCAGGTTATTGGGTTGTTCTAGCGCCAGTTTTTGAAAAATTTTGTTCTGCAATGGCCACGGTTTGATGGCCGGGGCGCTCGTATAACCCAACATGGTATCAGAGCCACTCCATATGCCTTAGTTAACTCTTTTTGACATTATAAATCCACCGTTTTTTTGGTGCAAAAACTGCCGACAAAAACATTTTCGAAAACTGAAAGTTTGAGATGTTTGCAAACCCCGCGGGCTCACGGTTTGAACTGAGAAGACGCGGGGTGGTGCATGGGCACCCCAGGAAACCCTAGGGGGGACCGAATGGCTGGGCCCACTCCCAAGACCACCACAAGGTGGTCTTGGCAGTGGGGACCCGAAACTGCCCCACCTTGGGCAGTTTCGGGTCTGCCTCACCCCCTTGCCACCTCGTGGTGGCCTTGAGGGTGGGATACCCCCTATAGGTCCCCCGACTCAAAGTTAATTTCATGCTCTAACTTCCCATGAAGGTTCGGGCATGTTTCGTTTTGATTCGGACTTCCGAATTAGCTTTAAACGGTCGGTTTTTGGAACTTTAGCTCACTGTTTTTTTCATGGTTTTGGAAATTGGTTATGTTTGCTAATTGCGTGCGGAATTCTAATGTCATAGTTTTCAGTACATATATTATTATCTGCGACCGTGAATGTCATTAGAGCAGTACAACTCATCTAATTGCTATATGACTTTTAGACGGGTTTGCGAACATGACATTCACGTTGATGTTCTGTGTTGTGCTGTTGTCGTGGTTGGATCGTTGTGGTGGATAGCTTGGATGCAATGGTAGTACAGTTTAGTTTCATTTGTATATTTGATATTGCGTGATGAGCGTCTGACATGTGGACTGTCGTCACTGCCCGTTTGTATATTATTTGTTTGAGGCACGACCTTGTTGAGGTCGATATCACCCTTGTACTTATTTTCTTTTCTGTACTAGGATTACCCCACGGTGGAGTGCACGAATAGCCGGGTTCTAGAGGGCAACGGGACCGCATCTTATGGCGGTGAGACGGAGGGGCCTCACTCTAGAATTGGCGGGTTATTCGCCTCACTCGTAAGGGGTATAGGTTGACCCAAGGAGGGGTATTCAAGTTACCGGATTCCGTGGAGTGCTGGGTGGCCTATTCACGTTGTTGATTGGGGTTACCTCGCTTTTGGGATTGGTGGGTAACTTGCCATGCTCGTAGGGGTCTAAGTTTTCATTTCACAGGCTATCCACACGACAGGGAACGTCGGGTCTCATTTGCGGCTTAAATGAAACCCGAAGCTCCAGGATTATCCACCACTCTGTGTTGCTTGGCTGAGATTCTGTGATTTTGCATATATCATGCCTGGGATGATTGTTATATATATACTATTAGATATTGTATATGTTTTGCACCCGCGCTAGTCCAGCCCCCACTCTGTCGTTAGTTAAGTAACCTAACACGGGGCCCGGTGGCGAATGTGGATGGCATATATGTACATTATATTTTCATTCTTTTCTGGTGTGATTAATTAATGTTACTGCATTGATTCTGATCAATACAAGGAAAAAAATCTATATATGATGTTGTTGGAACCAAGGTTTTTAAAAACTGACATTACAGACGTTTTCTTTTGCTTTGCACAGTGGTATTCGGTTATGAATATCCAGCATCTCATTCGACGAGGCAAGGGCCGAGATCCCTTCATCGGGAGTGACCCCTTAGGCAGAAATTTGCATTAGGGTAATAACTTCACTATAGTAGATTGTTTTTGCTTTGAATCGTGGTATTCAGTTTGGAATATCCTGCACCTCATTCGACGAGGAAAGAGCCGAGATCCGTTCACCGGGAGTGACCTCTTTAGCAAAAGTTTTCGCCACTATACTTTTGTAAAACCACTTGGATTCCTTCAGTGATATCAAGTTCATTACGTTAAAAGTTTTTCGCCAAAAACCAGTTTAGCCCTCCATCATTTCAGACGGGTAGCACTTAGTATTCATGCTATGTTTGTTGGCCTTCGTCAAGGCACAGTGTATGGTAGCTATGTGTTACTTTTCTGTTGCATGGATTTGCATTAATCTAGGACAGTTGTACAGCTTTGTTGGCCTTCGTCAAGGGCGAGTACGGGTGGGTTTGGATTAATCTGGACAATGACGGGTAGAACTTGACATGTGACTTATGATTTGTTGGTCTTCGTCAAGGTCATAAGAGCATGGGGCAAAAATCCATATCGGGGGTTTCTAAAGAAACTGAAACTTACCAGGCATGCGCATACCTTCTGGAGTGTGATAACTTGAGTGGATTCTATCAAGTTATCATACGATAATAGTTGGGTCCCGATTCCCACTGATGAGTTGGTTTACTCCTCGGGTGATTTTAGATGATCCCGACTAATTCTTCTTTTGGGTTTGGAGGAGAATTCGAGAAAATAGCGGGAGCCATCATGATTAGATAAAGTGATTAACCATTCTGATCTATCTTAGAATGCACGCTGAGTGTTTCTTTTCTCTCTCTATTTGGCAGCGACCATGGCCCGACCCTAGACTAAAACTCATGAACCAAGTTAACCGAATTTTCTTAAACCACATTGGCTTTTTGATTATTATAGTTGCATATATCATTGCCACTCCTAATTTTACCCTTTACATTTCTCCGGAACATATCTCCATTCAGGAATCTGCAATGGTATACGATGTAGGTTTTTTTGGTAAATGGGCAAGTGAAGCAGTATAGCACCGAGGTAGCGGATGATTAGAAGTAAGAAGACTTCTATATCAGAGTGGCATGCCCGGAAGAGTACCATCTTATGACCTTGTTGTCATAGATGAAGAAAGACGAGGTGGCATATCATGTTTGTTTGATGGAGCTTCTTGTATTGCAGGATTGTTTGAGCTAATAGAAGGTGAATTATCGCTCAATGGAGTTGCAGGAGAAGCGTGTGAAGGTGGCTGCGACATAGATGTGGAGCCAAGAATGTCAGGTAGAGTGGACGCTAAATTTGGAAGAAATGTAATACCATCGGTATTGAGAGAATTATTCGTCGCTGAGACAAATGGTGACAATATTACGTCGGTTGGATCAACATTTTCTCGGTTTGCAACTAATGATTGTCCTGCAAAAGGAAAGCATTTTTCATTAAAAATAACATGTCGGGATACATATATGCGGCCGATTGCAGGATCGAGATAGCGATAACCTTTTTGGTATGTGCAGTAGTCAATGAAAACACATGGCTTTGATCGCGGCTCCAATTTATTCTTCATTTATGGTCTCAACCATGGGAAGCATTGACAACCAAAAGTATGAAGCAAAGTATAATCAGGCATCCTCTGAAACAGTTTCTCATATAGAGTCTTCATACCAAGATGTACCGCAAGAAGTCGATTAGATAAAGACACAGCCATTTGAAATGCTTCTAACCAATATTTTTGAGGAAGATGTCTATGTGCTAATAATGTCAAACCTCTTTCATTAATGTCACGATTTCGTCTCTCTGCAACCCGTTTTATTCAGGAGTGTGGGGACAAGTAAGACGATGATTAATGCCATTAGATAAGAGAAAATTTTGAAATTCAGGGCTTAAATAATCACCCCGATTATCAATGTGCAATTGTGAAATTTTGAGATTAAGCAAGTTTTTGACAAGAGCTTTAAATTTAACAAATATTTAAAAGCAACTAGATTTATGGAATAATAGAAAAATCCAACAGAACTTTGAATACGCATCAATGAAGGCCACATAATAAAGATATCCGCTTGTGGATTTTATAGGTGAAAGACCCCAAACATCTGAGTAAATCAAAGATAAAGGACGAATAACAATAGTACTGGACTCTGAAAAAGATAATTTTTGACTTTTTACCAATGGACATGACATGCAATAATGAGGGTCTTTATAAACTCTTCTTATTTGACCTGAATTAAAAACATCACGAATAAACTTAATATTTGAAGAATACTCATGGCTAAGAAAACAGTGAACATTGGCTTCTTGAACAGGAAGTTGATAACGATCATCTCTAAGAAAACCTTTGCCTAAAATTTGACGTGTGTCCAGATCCTTAATAAGAAAACCCCAAGCGTAGAATTAAAAAAACACATTATTTTCATGAGTAAGTTTAGAGACTGATAGTAAATTTTTGGTTATAGATGGAACATGAAGGACGCGATCTAACAAAAGAGTAGAATTGGGGGCTGTAAGAGAGACTTTACCAACATGTTGAATAGGAAGACTAGCACCATTACCAACTTGAACTTGATCATGTCCGCTATATGGAACTGCTCTTGAGAAATCATTGAGATCTTTGCCGATATGACTGGTACATCCAGAGTCCGCTACCCATGGATTTTGCTATGCCAAAATTTGGATTGGAGTATGCATCGGAGAGTGTTATGAAAACGATAATGTAGTGAATGCTTGTTCTACAGCTTGAGGATTGAAAAGAAGGTATTGAGGAGCAGTGTGACAACTTCCATAGCATAATTGGCAAGCAATATTAGGTGAAAGTGTGTTAAGAATACCTTGTTGACGAGTCTGCTTCTAGTCGTTATGAGAATTTTGGCGATTTTTCTTGTTTTGGTGATAATTAGGATCATAGTTTTTGCCTTTTAGTTTGGGTTGCGGTAAGACTGATTTTGATTTTGAAAAGAATTGCCTTTGTTCCATTTATTTCGATTTTGAATATTATTTGGATCTCTAACTTGAGAAAAAATATTTTGGCGCTGATTTAAGGCTATAAAAGCAGAAGTTGGGGAAGTTTCAGATGGAATAAAATGGTTTGGTTTAAGTGCTTCTTCGGCAAGTAGGAGACTATAAAGTTAATCAAAAGTAGGCCTTGGTTTTGTCAGGAGTATAGAGGTGCGAAATGTGGAATAGGTAGAATTTAAGCCTTTGATTGTGTAAATAAAAAGATCAGCATCAGAAAGTGGTTTTTGAATTGCAGCAAGTTGGTCAGTGAGATTTTTTACCTCCAGAAAACAAGCCTCAATACCCATGCTTTCTTGAGGAATATTCTGAAGTTTTATGCGAAGTTGAGTCTCACGAACGCCTGAATCAGCCATTAGATGAGATTGAAGGCGAGTCCACATACTATGAGATGTCTTAAATCCAACAACAAGAGAAAGAACTGAAGGTGTAAGGGTAGCATTAATCGAACAGACGAACATATGATCTGTTCGAAACCAGGTTGCATAATCTAGATTCATAGTTTCGGCATTGGAGAGAGTTTTAGGAGGTATCTTGTGACTGTCGTCAATGAACTTCATGTAGTTGGAGGTAAAAAGAATCAGATCAATTTGTTTGCGCCAAACAACATAATTTGATCGATCAAGTTATACATTGACAAAGTAACCAATGTTAGGAAAAGATGAATTGAATATAGAGGAAGAAATTTGGTTGGCCATCGATCAGAATCGCTCTGATACCAAAATAGAATTCAGAATTGGAACTTTTATTTTTATTTTGATAAGACGAAAAGAATTATTTCTGTCTTCATTTTATTCTCTTTATATAGAGTTTGATTACTATAAGGAAAATGTAATCCCTTAATCACAGGGATCATGATTTAAGGAATCATACAAATATCATGCCATATACATAGAGATTGAATAAATCTCATATGTATTTGTTTACCCTCTTTGGGACCTCTAGCGTTTGAACATTAAAAAAAATGAGTTTAAACAAAAGAAATTATTTTTAGTGCTTTAAGAGTTGACCAGAAGGTCCTGAATTCGAGACTTCTAGCAGTGCAAGCGCGTATTGTTAATTACACTATATTGTCACAGGAGGCATCTGGGCGAGATACGATACTAGCTCATTTCAAATCACATCATTATAGTGTGAGGGTTTGTGTATATATTAGTAAAGTAATTATCAAGTATAGGTCAAATAAAAGAATGTATATTTTTTTCATTTTGTTCAAGCTTGTATACAATTTGAATGTAAATATATTGATATTTGCAAAAGAATGTAAAATTATATAGAGCTCTCATTTGAGAGTTGAATAGAAAACACTTGGGAGTATTTCAGTATCAACTTGGTAAAATTTGAGAGGCCACATCATTTTTTTTGAAATGTTGGTAGGACGTAGGACTCTCTAGGTAGGGTTCTCAACATTTCGTTTGAAATGTAAATATCACCTTATTGGAAATGGAGGGTGACACTTCATTTGAATCATAACTAACACTTCATTTGAAATATAGGTGGGTGTCACGCTCCACCCCTAATACAGGGAGTATTATCCGCTCTGGACAAACCCGTACGGTTTTTTTCCTTCGGAGCGAATCGAACCCTACCAGAGGTCACTTCCCAGGAGGTAACCCATCCCAAGACTTCCTACGCCCGAGCACGCTTAAATACGGAGTTCTCAAGATCCTGTAGTGTACCGGGTCCCGACATTCTCCCCACCTTTGAATAATGGTTCGTCCTCGAACGATAAACCTACTATTGGGGACCAGCTCTCATACCATTCTGTCACACCCCACCCCCAAAACAGTGAGTATGTCACCCATCTCAGGACTTCCCTAACCCAAGCATGCTTAACTACGGAGTTCTCAAGCTCCTGTATTGCCGGTTCACTTAAAAGGCTCCTATGTATTGAAGAGTCGTATCATTCCATTTATAGTATAGATCTGTCCACTTTCGGAATGTATTCCGATAATTCCCCATTGTTCTACAGTGGGTTCTACGAACTCAAGAGGTGGCATCCATGGATTCAAGAGGTGCCCCCCGCCCTTCGGCATGACACTTGGTGTTGCAACTTGTTCCGTGTGGCACTTTGTTCCGTGAGTAAGAATCGGGTCCCGACAGTAGGACACCATAGGTGAGATCCACACCACTTCATTTAAAGTACGGGTGGGACGCTCTAGATGGGGTACGCATCTTATGCATGAAACATGAAGCCTCTATTTTAGGAAGGCCTTTTTATGGCCTCCTGAGGTCCCAGAAGGGGGTCTCGAAGCAGCCGGGAGGCCTATTTTGGACCTCCTGTTGGGTGCTTCAAGCCAAGTCAGAAAACTCTTGTTATAGAGTTTTCTTAAAATAAAACTCATTTATTTGAGTTTCATGCGCCTATTGAGATGTTTGATACCATTCTTAATAGTTTGTGCAAAATGAACATATGGATTTTTGTTCAAGGGTAAAAATATGGTTTTGAGGCTGTGTTTATGTGATGAATGCAGTGTTTTTGGCATTGTATTCATTGAATCAGATATGCTTTGCATGTCTGATAAGTGAATAGGATACTTCTATTCATAAGTATGTTGAGAATATGATTTTCCTATTCATGAAGGTATTGAGGACATATTTTAATGTCTCAAGATATGAATGGAGTATTCCATTCATATATGTCTGTTATAGACATATATCATTCACAGACATAAATATGTTTATGTCTGAAAATGAATATGGTTTTTTCTATTCACATGTCAGGAGACATGATTTTCATGTCTCATGAATAAAGTTTTCCTATTCATAGATATCTTTAAGAAATATTTTTATGTCTTAGAAAATGAATGGGATTTCCATTTATATGATCTCAATGACACATATGTATGTCTCAGAGTGAATAGAATGTTCTATTCACTATGTCTGTTTAAGAGAAGAAAACATAGAGTTTTAACTTATATTCTTCATGAAATAGCCTATCTATTTCTATTTATATGTTAATAAATAGGGTGGTTTATTTCTCAAATATGCTGAACATGGGGTGACATATGTTCTTGGTTCTGTCTATATAGTCAAGAACACATTGTGTTCTGAGTCTTCATACTCTTGAAGAAAAAGCCATGGCCATAGCATCTCATGTTCTCATTTGAGAACTGGAAACTTGTATAAGTTTCTCATTATCTCTCTATCTAAGAGAGAGAGATAGAAGGAGGGAAAATGGGAGAGACTAAGAGCAAGAGAAAGAAGAGTGAAGGAACGGGGATCTCCTATTCCTATATCTCACCTTCTCAATTCTTCTTTTTCCTCTTTTGTCTTCTTCTTCACAGAATTTTAACCAAAGTTCTAAAAGTTTAAGCCAAAATGGATTTTGTTCCCTGATCAGTTTCTCACAGGGGGTATTTATACCCATCCGTGAGTGGGGTGTAGTGCATGACTACTCCCTGGATATTAAGCGAATATGGGGGGGGGGGTTGGAAATTCCCTACAATCTATTGAAAAATAAGTAAAAAATATTCTGAAGAAGGAGACCCCGACACTCTTTAGTGTTGAGACACCCTAATTAGGGGCTTCCCGAGCTCCACGGGGGCATCCTGATAGAGGATGCCCTAAATCAACTTAATTTTGAGTTGAGACAATTCAATTTTGAGTTGTATTAAGGGACCTCCTTAGGCAGGGGACCCACCAGTGATGAACAAACCTTTAGTTTGTTCTCGATCATGTTTTATCAAAAAATGTATTATTGGGGTATATTTTTGTAAAAATACATTTATAATTATTTTCACATTTTAAGAGTTAAAATTTTAACTTCAACAAATGCCCCCAACAATGGATATGCATAAATTTGTGCATATTTCATTTTTGTTTAGATTACATTTGATTTTAGATGTAAAAACTAGATTTGTAGTTCAGGCCTGCTGACCCAAGCATTAACTGGGCCAGGCGAAGGCACGTGGGGGGCTACGTGCGCATACGTGGCAATGATCCAGTGGTTACTGCTGGGAACTTAGGCACACTAGCAAACTAATTTTACAAGATGGCAACGTGGATTTCAAAAATTTCTAATTTGCTAAAGTTCCAAAACCATGAATCGAACTAAAGAACTAGAACTTGATAACAAAAACCTAGTGAGCTAAACTAATCTACTATGTGTAGAATACTCACATCTTCAAGCTTTCTTCAATTGTTCCAATTGGGTTGGACTCTAGTATGCTCTCAAGAGCTTTGGGCCACGTTTGCAAGCCGGTCCTCTTTCGCCGAAGATGATTCACCCGAGGGAACTGATCCAAGCTCCGGTTTCACCTAGTGAAACAACCGACGCTCAAAGCTCGCTAAGAATGAAGAGTGGGGATGTAGGAATTTTCTACTATTTTTTCCTCTCAATTCTAAAGCTCAAGTGAGCAACAAAAGAAGGAGGAGGAGGTGAGGAAAATAGCCATGAGCAACTCTTGAATGAGAGAATGAATTGAAGAATAGAAAAGAGTAGAATGACTTCATTCTTTTTACAACCATGCAAATAAAATATCATAACCAATTTGTCATGAATAAATAAATGAAACTCATTCCTCTCTACATGACTTCAACCATGCTCAATGCCACCTCACCCTCCACCCCATTTTATGAATATTCACAAATGAGATTTCCATTTTCTAGAATAAATTTCGTATAAATACAGAATACAACCCGGTATACGTATCGAAATACATATACATGTATCCGTATAAAATTACGAATAACCAAGAGAGAAAATGAATAATGGACAATAACACTAGAATACATACATACATACATACATACACACACACACACACACACACACACACATATATATATATATATATTTATATATATATATATATATATATATATTATTAAATCAAAACTTGATTTAATAATCCGGTTTAATCCTAAACCGCTAGTATTATCAACCATCCGATTAAAATCCATGTAACCTATACACGTATTTAATCGGACACCTGTATGTACTAACATACGTCATCCACATCATATCGCCTGAATCGGGAAAACCCTCTGTGTGAGACTCTAAAGACTCGTCAATAAGCTGGTAGTGGGATTAACCACAAGCACGTCAGCGGTACTAGTTGTACGTAACGGCTACCCAGCTATTGAGCGAAAGGAAGTTCGACGAGCAAACTCATCCATACCCCTACTGATCCTGTATGTGGAAATCTCTATACAGTCTGGTATGTTCATCTAAGAGTATCGCATATCGGGTCTAGGGGATGGATAAAATCAGATCCCTAACAATACGATGGTGTTTCTCCTTACGAGTCGTGAGGATCTCGTAGGTGCGTTTTCTCCTTAAGAATCGTGAGGATTCTTAAGTGTGTGTTCTCTTATAATTCGTAAGGATCTTACAAGAGTGTTTTCTCCTTATAAGTCGAGAGGACTTACAAGTGTCATTCACCACATGAGGAAATTTCACGCCATTGGTGGAACTGGGTGGGGAAACGTTTATTTGTGCCCTTGGATTATATACAAGGGTCAACATTGATCCGTTTGTAGGGCAGTCTGGGAAATGTGATGGCTTAAGAACAGGTTCAGATCCTTGTATCTTAAGGCTTTTGAATCTTATGAGCCGTGAGGGTCTCATAAGAGGGTTCTCCTAACGAGTCGTGAGGATCTCGTAAGTGTAATTTCTCTTCAGGAATCGTGGGGATCTCTAAGTGTATTGCTCCCTTGTGAGTCATAAGGATCTCACGCAGGTATTTTCTACTTACAAGGTCGAGAGGACCTTGCAAGTGTGCATGAAATTTTTTTTCCGAGTCTGCGCTCTTTCGGGTTTTCACAAATATCGCCGGTAGCCTTACTGTTTTTACTCACGGAGCTCTTTCGGGTTTTCATCCGTGCCTATCTTGCTTATGGACGTACCGTTTTTTTTGCGTCCCTAAGATGCTGCGGTTTGTAGTAGTTTAAAGACGTTTCGGTCCGTAGCTAGTTTCAGGACATCTCGGTCCCTTGTTATTTTAGGGACGTTTCGGTCCAAGGCCAGTTTCAGGACATGACGGTCCATTGTTAGTTTAGAGACATTTCGGTCCGTTGTTGCCATATTTGAGGCGAATTTCTAGTTTAAGGACTTTTCGGTCCATTGTTCATCCTGCATGCATGTGTATTTGCTACATGACGGGATACATGACGATGATGTGGAATACACTCATTTAGGGTGTGATTTGATTTGGTTGGAGTTTTTGTGACTCATCCCTATCATGGCTTGTCCAACTTGACGCCGACGCTTGGTCCCTTCGAATAGGACTATTTCACGTTCTCGATCAGTTTTTCTCTTCTGACGGGCTTCATTCAGCAGCATGTCAATCATCTCGTCTGACGGTTCCAAGGATTTTGGCACCGACCCTGCCCCCAGCTCCTCTACATTATTTTCTGACACCGGGTGAGCTTCTTCATCGTTTACTTACGAATGAGAGATCATGTGACAACTTGCCACATAATCCTCGGGTTCTTCTGACGAGTCGTCTCCCTTTCCATTGTCGTTGTCTCTGTTCTCAAGGATATGGTTGAGAAACTCATGGAGTGTGACTGGGGTCCGCGCCTTCTGGTTGTATTCCTCCAGCGCGTCAATATACTTTTGCATATCCGTACGTTTCTCATCAGGCCGCACAGGCTTATTGATCTTCTTCTTTTCCTTCGAAGATTTTGATGGTTGGGCCTGGGTATTTTGCCCATCGCTACCAACTCTCGGTGTTGGGCACGGTTTCAGCATCTCTTCAATAACCTCTGGCTCTAGCAGGGCTTTTCTACCTGATCGCGGGGCATGCTTGAAGATCCTTTAGCATTCTTTTCATTTTTGCTGAGAGGACAACCTCCCACGGAGCTTCTTCTACAAATGAGCATGATGTTCCCGACGTGTCTACCCTTTTAGGAGTGTGCTGTTGCGGCGGATTTACCTTCCAGTTTTCATACAGCGCGAATTTACCTTGCTGGTTCTGGTCTTCAACCCAGTTTTTGAAAACGTAGCAATCTTCGATTGGGTGACCCACTACTCTGTGGTAGGGATAATAGTTAGGATGGTTGACGTCACCCGGTTGCAATGGGCGTCTCGGATCCGGCGGAGTGATGAGCCCGTTGCGCATCGCTAGTTCGAACAGTCTCCTCGTTTTATCCCGGAGAAACAAGTAAGGACGTCTCAACTTCTCATTGAGGGATCGTAGCTTGTTGCTTTGGCGAACAACTGGTCTCGGGTCACTCGGTTGTTATTGAGCGTTGGCGACGAAGGTCACTTTCCCTTTCCCTTTTTCATTCCGAGGATCTGTCTTTGAAGAGGAAGGCCTATGGCCCACCTGGTCCATTTGGGCCAGCTTGTCAATCAAGGCCTGGAAGGTGGTCGGCTTGAAAAACATCATAAATTAGGATATAGTTGCCTGCGGATCAAGGGTCCCCACGAACATGCCTACGGCAAGAGCTTCTTCTATACGTTGTTTGCATCTCGACCATAGGTTCCGCCACTGAATGGCGTATTGAACCCAGGTTTCTCCCGGCTTCACTCTAGCGTTAATTAATATAGTGATCGGGGTGCGCTCGCTAGAGCTCACGAATCTTTGTGTAAACAGTAGCTCTATTTCTGAAATGTCTTGACAGAGTCCTTCAGGAGCTCGGAATACCATTCGAATGCTGTCTCCGACAAGCTGCTAACAAACTGACGAAGCAGTAGTTTGTCGTCACCACCAGTATTACCGCACAGAGCCCTGAATTGAGTAACGTGCTGGTGTGGATTACCCGTCCCCTTATACACATGGAATTTAGGGATCGTATTTCCTAGCGGGTACTTTATTTGATCGTACCAACCCGGATAGGGTCGTACAGTCTTGATGATTTAGCCGGCCGCTTCGCTTGCCTGATGAGCTCATATCTGTTGAGCTATATAGTCGTCAAGGGCGGCTTTGGAGATGGTCTCTTACTTGGCTGCTGATAGAACCGGAAGAGGGTTTGATGTCTCCCCTCTATTGTCTTCAAGGATTATTGGAGGGTCTTCAGCTGGAGGATCCGGCTGTATCATTATCCCGACCATATCTTGGAACAAAAGCGCCATTTGTTTTATGTTGGCCGCTTGTTCCATGGCCTCTTTTTCTTTCTTCTAGAGCATTCTTCGGAGGAACTCGGCGTCGGATTCCTGTTCCTAGAGCTGCTCCGACGATGTCTCCGGGCTTTCTTTCGACCCAGTGAGAGCGACCATCTTTGTTAGCATCTCCTGGAGCTTTTGCTGTTAGTCTTGAGCCTTTGTCATAGACCGGGTGAGTGGTCGATGACCCATGGAGATACGGCTATCTTCTTTCCCGGAAGCCATGTAGATGGTGTGTAATACCATGCCCCCAGACTTGGGGCGTTTGGATTCAGCACCTTTGAGATTTGTCGCAGACACGGGGATCTTCTCCGACCTTATCCTTTTATGGACGGTCGAAGTTTAGGGGGCTTTCGCGGCAGGTACCCATGCAGATGATACCTTTCGTGGTATGGCAGAGGGATGGTCCTCCTCTTGCCGAGCCTTCGTCTTCTTCAGCCGGCGAGGGTAGTCTTGGTCAATTACAGAGTATTGGACTCTTCGCCAGACCCTATGGATTTTAGAGGACAACCGCTGAGGGGGATGCTCCGGCTTTGCCTTTGTGAAATTTTTAGCAGGTGGTGGAGACCTTTTCAGTACGGCGGTTAGAGAGTTCTTGCGCACCCTCCTGAGCGGCTTAAAGTTGTTCCCAGTTGGAACAACAGCATCAATTTCTACCATCGGAGCTGGTGGAGTCAATCCAGAAGGGGAACTGCCCCCAGCTTTCCTCACTCGGCGCCAATGGCGACGTCGAGCATGTCTTGTAGACGGAACCGGCTCAGTTACGGTAGTGGCTTTGTCATGCCCTCTGCTTTGAGGAGAGGCTGTTGTTTGTTAGCTATATGAATGCCCTAGAGGCCATTACTGTACATACGATGTATATTGTAATGGATGCTTGGACATATATAGGGAGGACTTTCTTGCTCAACATGATAGTATGCTATCTGGTTGTATTTTATCTTAACTTGTACTCTGATTGTCTCTATATTACATGTTGATAAAGCCCTTAGGATATGTACTCGACTACTGGGACTATGATGAGATCATACTAGTGGGGCCACGGTAGTCGACGAGTACATCCTATAACTGTTCCTAGTCGAGGGTGTATCAAGACAGGACATCGATACACCAGTGTAGACTAGAGTATACGCATCTTGACCCATATGATGGGCGATGGATGATCACATATCCATCGGTGCTTGACATCAAGGATGGTGTATGGGTGCTCAGTAGAGAATGGGTACACTGGACGGACTCGCCGAGAACTCCCAGATGGTATTATACCTCACGTCAGATGGCAGTTCTCCGGTGACACTGGTACAGAGTAGTCTGTTGACCCGAGATCGTCATAGAGTCTTGTGTGATTCCCACTGTGCTTTGATTTCCATCATACCACGTCCAAGAGGGCGTGCAAAAATGTGGCTTTTGGGTACAGTCCCGAATCACATGGAGGCAATGAGCGATAGGAGGGGATTCGTCTCTCCCGGTATAGGGAGTTGATGTTGTGCTGTGTTCGATTGGCTATAACCGGAAATCCCTGGCCAGGGTTGCTGAGATTTACTGATAAGTGTTATCAGTAGTTTCTCGAACTGTTATAGACCTTATATCGACACGACTTATCAAGCTACTTGGGTCTGACGTTTACCACCCCTAGGCGAGATATGCGACATATCAGACGACGAGACCGGACTGTACGGGAGTGTTACTATTTGGATTCACAGGAGAATGTACAGGCTTTCTTGTTGATCTTCTGAGCGATCAATACCTGGGTAGCTATTACGTTTAGCTGACCGCTTGCAGCTTGTGGGTGTTTGATATGATCATCATCTACTGCCGGCGTATTGACGATTCTTTAGAGTCCTACACAGAGGTTTCTTGACTCAGGCAAAACAGAGTAGGGGCACATATGTGATATGTGTGGGACCGAGGATAATACGATATGAGATACCGTATTATATTCTCGCCATATTTGATATCAGCCGGGTCATCGGATCAAGTGTTGATTCGATGAATCGGTACGGATAAATATTAGTCGGTTATATGCGATGTAGCCGGATTGTCGGATCAAGTGTTGATTCGATAATTTAATGTATAATAATATATATGATATATTAAATTACATTAACTAATATTAGCTCACTAAAAGATTCTTTTTCTCACTCGGGTAATACATTGATATATATGCGATATATGTTAAATGTATTATTTTATTTTGTTACAATAAATATTATATATGTGATATATAATATTGTAACATATTATAATTATTAATGCAACATAATTAGTGGAGTTTAAACATGATTAGGGTTTGGATTAGGGTTAAGACTTCTAGTAGATTCTAGAAGGTTTCTTTTTGTCATGAAGAAGATATTTGTCTTGATATTTTCTAGTGACTCATATATAACTCAACCCAAACCCTAACCCTAGTAAACTCTCTACATAGGTTACTACAACCATGGTTGAATAAATGATTATGACAACATTTTATTATTCATCACAAATGATTTCTATCATCTTCTTCCTTGAGTTATTCATTGAAAAAGCTTTCTAGCTTTTTCTAAGTGATGATAAATGAGTGAGAAAAAGATTATAAAAGAGAGCAAAAATCCTACTTCATCATCCTCATCTTCCCTTGCCATTTAGATGAGAGTGTTCACTTCATATCATGAGTGTTAGCTTGTGTTAACGAAACTTCAAGGTAGATCATCTTTGTATCGAAGATCGGAAGCAAAAGTTGCATCATTCTCTTCGTGAAGCCTCTCAAGAGTCCAGAACATGATGATCGCAGCGAAGGGACTTCAACACGGAGCTTAAGAAGTGAAGGACCGGATCTACAAAGGTTGTAATCTCTCTCACTTAGTGTTAAACTGTTTAACATGTTCGTTTTCGCCTAAACCCTAGTTTAAAGATCCGGCTTCGGGTAGTTCGGCACGGCTAAAATTTTAATCGGGCATGGTTGATGCCTCGTAGACCCTTGTGCGCGTGCCTAGCAACCCTACAATGGTATCAGAGCCAAGCTAGAGCTTTTGGCGAAGTCTAGACGAAGTTTAAAGTCCGATCGAACCCGAAAACCCCGACACGAACCCTTCTCTGTACATTTTTCTAAAATGTGGTTTTTTCTGAATTAAAAATGCTCAGAAAAACAATCAGGAAAAACTAAGAATTACTCTGAAGTACGGTCAACTAAGTCAATTTTTTGACCGCGGAACCGCGGCCAAAATTGTGACTTAGTCCCTGGAATTTCATATAATTATTCTTAGGTCCTTTATTGTTATTTTTTCTGTGAATTTTTTAATTCCATCCAAGTGTTGAGTTTTCTAGGGTTGTATTGGGGACTCGTTGATTCGATCAGATAATTAAACTTTGTTTAGTTTGTCCGGATAATTTTAGAAACTGTTAAAAAGTTCGAACGGATATCAATAACTCACTTTTTCCCCTGTCGGAAAATTTTCAAAAGTTGGATTTTTTCTCGAGTTTGAAATTTTCGTAAAGTCATGCAAGTAACGCAGTGGACCCTCTAGAAGACAACAAACCTTAACTCGATTATGTGACCGTCTTGAACTGCCTCTAAACCTTAGGGTTTGTGGCAGTACGGCATGCCACATGTGAGGCGTTGGCTTGACCCTTCTACGGCTGGACCATTGGTACTGTGGTATGTGATGGATATTTTTAAACTGATTTCAAGTGTTGAGATATATTAGGAAATCTTGGGTGTTTGATTATTCGATCGGAAAGTTTAACACTGTCTATTTATCTGGAATGTGATACAATATTTGGAATTCATAGATAGTTATGAGATAACTAATTTGAATGTTATAAATCTAGCAATTTAGTCTCAGATGATCGGTTGCCACGGGATTTTGATATGATCAAAAGTCCGTCGCAATCACGTAGCGTACGCGGATACTCCCCGGGTAAACTTAACAGACAGCTACGCCCCATAGCCCCGACCAAGTGACTGTAGGAGAACCCCGTCGCAAAAAGCATCCGTTCGGGTGCTCGCGGCAGCGGTGTTCCGCCTTAGTGCACTTCGTCGACGGCATCCGGGGGTGCGGTCGTCTACTAAAGTTTGCGACGAGCATTCGATCATGACGTCGGGAATCTTGTTGAATTGCCCGACTTGATATTGAAAAGAGTTTTCGATAATGAAACTAAAATGCGGGGTTTATAATTGTTAGGCATGCGATGTCTAAGGAATTCATTTGGTTAGGCATGCGATGTCTAAAGAGGTTGCGGATTCCAACTGTTGTAGTTTTACACTTTCTTTTATGTGACCGTAAGCGTAGTATGTGGTGTATCGCCGACTTCGTTGCTATACATCAACGACAATCGGGATACGCATACTTGCTTACGTTGATGATATGAGATATTATGTGTTGCTGTGATATTTTCTATTGGATCGTCGCGTTTGAATAGCCGGGGGTTTTATGTGAGATGAGAGTTTTTCTTTTTCATTCATGTAAAATTCATTTGTATGTAATATTCTTTTATTGGGGCACTTCCAGGTTGTAGAAGTTGTCATCGTTGTATATTATTTACTTTTCCGCATTAGGTAGACCCAAGGCAGGGAGCACAAGTAACCGGGTTCTAGGGTCCAGTGGGAGACCATCTCGAGGAGTCGAGGCCGGGTCTTCTAACCCTAGAATTGGCAGTGTTGCTTGCCGCTCTCGTAGGGGTCTAGGGATGTGGGTTTGGCTATTCATCGCGACCGTGGAATCCGTGTTTTATACAGCTCGTATTAAAAACACGGACATCCTAGTATATCCAATATTTCATATATGTTCTTCTGCTGCAATGTTCTGTGATGAGATTATATTACTGCCTCAGACGAATGTTTATATTATATATTTGTGATATATGTTATATTGTAGATTTCGTTTCAAAAGTGATGCTTGTAAAGCATAATAAAAATGGGACTTCATTAATGAGATTAATGAAATAAAATAAACCTAAGATGTTGTAGAAACTTGTTTAAAAACTGGTAGCTCTAGTTCTTTCTTTGCATAGCGGTGTTCCTTGTAGAACATCCAGCACCTTATTCGATAAGGAAAGAGCCGAGATCCCTTCACCGGGAGTGACCTCTTTAGTGAAACTAGCAGATGCTACAAACTCGGTTTGTCTTTTGATTGCTTCTATAGTTCTTGCTTGCATAGTGGTATACATGATATATCCTGCACCTTATTCGATGAGGAAAGGGCCGACGATCCCTTCACCGGGAGTGACCCCTTTAGCAAAACTAGAAAAGCCTCAAAAACACTCCATTTAAAATCACTCGATTCTACAACGATATCAAGTTCATTACGCTCATGGTTTTCTTAAAAACCTGCGTAGCCCTCCGTCATTTCAGATAAGTACTACTTAGTATTCGTGCTGCGGTAGTTTGGCATGCGTCAAGGCGTAGTGTACGGTAGCTAACTAGTGCTTATCTGCTAGAATATGATGCGATTGGATTAGGGTATTCGTACGGCGTTGTTTGGCATGCGTCAAGGGTCGTGCGGGTGGGTTTAATTCAATCAAGAAATGTACGGGTTGAACTTGACTAGCGGACTATGGGTTGTTTGGCATGCGTCATGGTCATAGTACGCTAGGGGTAAAATATTATTGGGAATTTCAAGTGTTGAAATTTGCAATGAGATTGCATACCTTCTATGGTATAGTTGGATCCCGATACCCGCTGCGAGTAAGAGTTACTCCTGGGAGAGTTTTACACATTACAATTAGCCGATCAAGTAGGTGTCTAGAAAGGTGTCAACGGGGTTACAGCTCTAGGAAAACGAGGTTTACTTTAATTAGGTTCGTGCGAAAGCACGAGGGACCTCCCTCAAAGTACCGACACTAGCCTGGCTGAATGATTGGCGAACTTGTAGCGTGTAATTAATCCCGGAAAGTCTTTCCTTTAGGGTTTGAAGGAAGATTTGATTAAAACAGTGGGAGATATCCTGATTAGATATATTAGATAACCAATCTAATCTTGCAAGAGCATACGCTGAGTGTTTTCTTCTCTCTCTCTCTCCAGGTAGCGACTATATCACGCCTTAATCAAGATAATAATACTGATGTATTGACCAAACCCGCTTGTTATACTGAGCTGAAGAACGTTGGTCCCGCTCCAACTTATAATTGTTATAAGACAGAGCAGGAAATTGGGGAATACCAGATTTCCCGTGCCGCCCAAACGAAGAAAGTGCATGCTGATGCATCATCTTCGGGTGTGTTCATTACAGAGAACTGTTTCTCAGTATTCTTTACGTCCTGGGTATGAGATACCGGATCAGGATCCCGCATATGTAATCTGTTACATTGGCTACAGAAAGGTAGAGAACTGAGAACGGGTGATAAGTTTCATGAGACAGAAAATAGTGCAAGTGTTGCAGCCAAGTCCGTTGGTCACTATCACCCTGTATTACAAGAATACATTGATTCTGAATGAATGTTATTAGATACCGAACCTGATATACAACATCATATCAGTCTCTTTATTAGTAAAGAAAGGATATAATTTTGTATTGTTGGATAATGTTTTGAACATTTCCTATATCAAGTGTTGATCGGATCAGGCACGTTATCTAAAAGCAAAGACGTTCTAAATCAAACTAAAGTTCTTAGTATAAAGAACACACACAAGAGGAAGAGTTCAGAAATGAACGAATCCTTCTTGAGGCATTGTAGACTAGGTCATAACATTGCGACCCGACTAGCTGAAGTTACATAAAGATGCATATTTAAATTAGTTTGAATTTACATCTTGTGAAACTTGCCAGTCATGTCACAAAGATAAGATGACCAAAGCTCTGTTTATTGGAAATAGAGAAAGTGTCACGACCCAAAATTTGGTCCGTGACCGGCACTTAACCACGTAACGTCTACAGGCGTAACGCGACCAAGTGAACCGAAAACCCAGAAATCAAACCAGTGAAAGTATAGAGTGTTATAAGTTTTTAAAAGAAAGCACTTCCTAACATGACAGGAAATCTAAGTAATCAATCACCAAGATAGCAATATACGACGCCGTAGCGAAGATCAAGATCCATAAGTGGGAACATCACAGATAGGATAAACTGGAAGTACAGTCGGCTCACAACGAGCTCGACACCAGAATACGAATAATATACATCATCGTCCTCACACTGTCTCTAAGTCAAATACATACATGGTAGATGGAGAATACTAGATACAACAATGTACATAACTGAAAGATAAACAGATACCGCACAAAACCCACCTATCAGCAAAAGAGCTAGTACACCAACTATGGGGGTATCTGTGTCAAAAGATGCAAACACAGCCTGCCGCGACTACTCCGAAGGGCAACCTGCAAACACTGTGGCACAACGGGGGTGAGTTTCCAACTCGTGAATAGAGATAACATATAAAGGTAATCGTGAGCATGCACGAACTGCGCTACTCTATCATATGCCAACATATGATATCAATATGTGATAAGCAGTATATGCAATAATCATGCAAGTACTCTATCAGGTAATGTAACCACAGGATGAGGTACAATAATAAATGCTGAGCATAGGCAATATAATATCTACACGAAATGTCAACGTGGAATATATATAATCGGTGTCCATCAATGCAACCAGATCCCCCAAATAGCTCAGGCACCGGCACTCTCATCGGCCCTCAAATCCTGTACATCTCTGAGAATCCCGAGTGTCCAACATCGGCACCCAAATATCATAAATACTCGTGTCCAGCATCGACACGCAAATCCTCATCCATCGGGCCCCGTCAGTCCGGGTCAGCCCACGGGCTCTGTCTGCGGTATCGGCCCTCGGCCCCGGCAGTACGGATCACCCCGCATCCATCTATCAACTCTGATCAGTACCCTCCGGATAACTGTCAGGTCTAACCAATCACCGGTAGGTAGTAGTCCCTCTGCCAGGCTCACCGTCTACTACACAGCGAAACCGTTCTCGCCCCGTGGTACCATACCGGGTCCACCATGTACCCATAATCGGCCTCAACCAGCTCCTCGATTCGGGTTCACATATATCACTCTAGCATCGAGGAAACACATGGTGGACGCACCGAAATATCATATCAAGGAAACCGGGTTTTTAAATGATTACATATTTGAAATAGCCACGGTTCCCAAATCCAGAAATCACATGTAATCCAAACCAATATGCAAGTCAATGATCCGATATGATATGTGCATCAAATATGAATATCATGCCAAGTCATATATAGATGAGCTACAATATAATGATCCGATGTAAATTCTACAGTGTGAGTGTCATGGCAATTACTAACGGTGTGTGTGTAACATGCAGGATAGTGCTCGTGCAACATGGACCGTTAGTAACGATGCGGTGTTTTATCAATTCTAATTTATATCCATATAGCAGGGAATGCAGTATGCACTAAATAGTAGCCATGAACAGTCAATGTATACAAAGGAAACTATAAGGTCTTATCAGCCCTGACGTAGAACGCCATGCGGGCGATATCCCCGTAGATGTGAAATCTACTCAACGTAGTCTCTCGCTAGGTATAGCCAACAACTTGTTTCCCCTTCTGCGCGGCGTCCGTCGTACTCGCCTGCGAACCTAGAATTACACAATACATCATCCATAAGCTTGACATCACCCAAACACGACATTAAAGCCGAACTAGTAACTCGTGTCGTGAACCAAGCGCGCGTGTGCGCGATACGCTAAAACGTGTGATTACGCGCCTGAAACCACTCCGATGCGTCACGATACGTAGAAACCCCAAACCCACACACACGTATCACGCGTGTCGCGAAAGATTGAAAATACGGGAAAATAGGTAATCACCTCCAGATTTTGATACTGAAAAGATATTGTAAAACAATATATACCAAAATAACCCACATAGCAGCAGACACCATCACCCCAAACCCCAACCCAAAACACCCCCATCTGGCCGCAAATTGCGGCCAGAATGCTTATTTCGGCGGCCTGGGTAGGGAATTGGGCTCTCAGGTTTGGTGAGTGCACTCTATACCCCCTATACATGCTACAGTAACCTCTAGTTTCACTCTGAAATACCTCGGGTAGCAGCAGATCCTACAGGGCCTTATTCCTAGTTAAAAGCCACACTTTTGCACTAAAATGGAACTTTAGGGTATTTTGTGCAAACGTGAAGTACAACCTGGTTAAAATAGCTCTAATAAACTTAAAGGAGTTAACTAAACTATGAAAACACCAATCTAACATATACTTCACAAATATCCTTTAATATAACTAAAAATGCACAAAAATGAGATTTTTACTAAAGAATACAACAAGTTTAAGGAAAAGGAGTGCTAATATGAGTTAATACCTTCTAAGAACCTTGTAAAACACCACAGTCTCAGCTTTTCCCTCTAGTATGCAGATTTACTTCAAACACCTCAAAAAGCTCACTTTTCTTAAGGTTTTGTGAAGGAAATGTGTGGTTTTTGTGTAGGATTTGAGTAGAGATCAAAGAGACATGAAGAGGTGAAGAAAAGATGAAGAAAATGGGAGGGTTTTTCTACTGGAGCTGCAGAAATTCTGAGATGGGGAAAGAGAGAGAAGAGAGGGAAAAATGGGTCAAAAGTCAAGCTCTTTACCTAACCCCCATGCCTCATTTGTTTATTATGATTTTAAATTATGAAAAGGGTGATGAAAAGATTAAAATGGTGGGAAAATGAGTTAGCAACCATGCAACACAAGAATTTGGCTAACACTTAAACCTATGTCTCAAAATGGCTAAGTGTGCAAGTGTGCACTAACACAAGGAAATTCCCAATATGCAACCACTACTAAATATAGCTAAAAATCCTATGCACACACATATAATAACACATACGATCACTAATTATCACGAAAGACAATCTAACAGAAATTCAAAGTGTTACAATCTACCCCTCTTAAAGAAATTCGGTCCCCGAATTTAAAAATCTAACTATACGCACCTTCAAAAAGATGGGGATACCTCTTCTTTATCTCGCTCTCGGTCTCCCAAGTGACTTCCTCGCCGCTCTGGCCACGCCAAAGTACCTTGACGGACGGTATTTCTTTCGATCGCAATTTCTTCACTTGTCGATCCAAGATCATCACCGGCTGCTCTGCATAGGAAAGGTCGCGCTCAAGCTGGATCGTCGGGTGCTGAATCGCATGCGAAGGATCATGAAGATATCTGCGGAGCATCGAAACGTGAAATACGGGGTGTACGTCTGGAAAACTGGGCGGAAGGGCTAATCGATACGCAACCGCACCAATACGCTCAAGGATCTCGAAGGGGCCCACATATCTGGGACTAAGCTTCCCCTTCTTCCCAAATCTCATCACGCCTTTCATTGGGGAGACCCTCAAGAAAACATGATCACCTACAGAAAACTCAAGTCTGCGCCGACGACGGTCCGCATAAGATCTTTGCCTACTCTGGGCTGCTCTCATCCTATCGCGAATCAATTGAATCTTCGCGGTCGTCTCCTCCACAATCTGCGGTCCTAAGATACTGCTCTCACTGAGCTCCGTCCAACAGGTGGGCGATCTGCATCTCCTCCCATAAAGAGCCTCAAACGGTGCCATCTGAATGGTCTCCTGGTAGTTGTTGTTGTAGGAGAACTCTACTAAGGGCAAATGATGATCCCAGCTACCTCCGAAGTGTAAAACGCATGCCCTGAGCATGTCCTCGAGTGTCTGAATAGTCCGCTCTGACTGTCCGTCGGTCTGCGGATGGAATGCTGTGCTGAAACTCAAGCGAGTGCCCAAAGCCTCCTGAAGCCTCTGCCATAACCGGCTGGTAGACTTGGTGCCTCTATCGGACACGATGCATGTCGGAACTCCGTGTAGTCGTACCATCTCATCAATGTAAATCTGGGCATACTGAGCAAATCCGAAAGTCGTCTTCACCGGTAGGAAGTGAGCCGCTTTCGTCAAACGATCCACGATAACCCAGATGGAGTCATACCCTCGACTAGTCCTGGGTAGACCCACAATGAAGTCCATAGATATCTGTTCCCATTTCCACTCCGGAATGGGTAATGGCTGTAGCTCTCCCGCGGGCCTCTGGTGCTCAGCCTTGACTTGCTGACAAGTTAGGCATCTCGACACAAAATCTGTAATGTCCCTCTTCATACCATCCCACCAGTAAACATCTCTCATATCGTGGTACATCTTGGTGGAACTGGGATGAACAATATATACCAACCGATGTGCCTCCTCAAGAATCTCGCGCCGCAATCCCTCAGCATCTGGTACGCATAGTCTAGCTCCAAATCGTAGTATCCCCTGATCATCGATCACGAACTCGAAAAATCTGCCCTGTCCTATCTGTGTCCTGATCTCTGAACAGCGGTCATCACTGTGCTGTGCCTTATGTATACGGTCAAGCAACTGTGGGCGTGCACGAACATGCGCAATCTGTCCTCCGATCGGCGTAAACTCGAACTGTACCCGGCTGTCGCATAAGATCTGCCAATCCGCCGACGACTGCCTCTGCACTGCGCTCAAACAGGCTAGACTACCCCCGGGCCTCCTGCTCAAAGCATCCGCCACTACATTCGCTCTGCCCGGGTGATACAAGATATCATAATCGTAGTCCTTCACTAACTCCATCCATCGGCGCTGTCTAAGGTTCAGGTCTCGCTGCTGAAATATATACTTTAAGCTCTTGTGGTCAGTGAATATCTGGCATGACTCTCCATACAGATAATGTCGCCAGATCTTGAGCGCAAAGACCACTGCAGCCATCTCCAGATCATGAGTGGGGTAATTCTGTTCATGTTTCTTTAATTGCCGCGAAGCATACGCGATCCCCCTGTCATGCTGCATCAAAATGCATCCCAACCCCACTCGTGAAGCATCACAGTAGACCACAAATCTGCCTGATCCTGAAGGCAATGATAGCACCGGTGTCGTAGTCAGTAGAGCCCGTAGCCGCTGGAAACTGTGCTCACACTCCTCCGTCCAATCGAAGCGAACTCCTTTCCGGGTCAACCCGGTCAAAGGTGTAGCAATGCGAGAGAAGTCCTGCACAAATCGCCTGTAATAGCCTGCCAGCCCTAGAAAGCTGCGAACCTCCATCACTGACGTGGGTCTAGGCCAACTCCGAACTGCCTCGATCTTCCTCGGGTCGACACATATACCATCTCGTGTAATCACGTGCCCCAAGAAGTCTACGCTGTCTAGCCAGAAAGCACACTTTGAAAATTTGGCGAAAAGCTGATGCTCCCTCAAGGTCTGCAGTGTAATCCGCAGATGCTGCTCGTGCTCCTCTCTACTCCGAGAATACACCAAGATATCGTCAATGAACACTATGATGAACAGATCAAGATACGGCCGGAAAATGCGGTTCATCAAGTCCATGAATGCTGCTGGCGCGTTGGTGAGTCCGAACGACATCACCAAAAACTCATAATGGCCGTAACGTGTGCGGAAGGCTGTCCTAGGAATGTCCTCCTGTCGAACTCGTAGCTGATGGTAGCCCGATCGCAAATCGATCCTCGAAAAGTATCCTGCCCCCTGAAGCTGGTCGAACAAATCGTCGATGCGTGGCAAAGGATATCTGTTCCGTACTGTCACCCTGTTCAGCTGGCGGTAATCGATACACAAACGCATACAGCCGTCCTTCTTCTTGACGAACAGGACTGGAGTACCCCAAGGAGAAACACTGGGTCGAATAAGTCCCTTGTCCAGCAAGTCCTGCAACTGGCCCTTCAATTCTCTAAGTTCCGCCGGGGCCATCCGATAAGGCGGTACAGAAATAGGCTCCATGCCAGGAACCAAGTCAATACAGAAAGAAATATCATGCTCGGGCGGTAGCCCAGGAAGCTCGTCAGGGAACACATCAGGGAACTCGCTAACAACCGGAACCTGATCCATCGGAACTTCTGTAGCTCTAGTATCGCAAACACAGGAGAGAAATCCCTGACATCCCTTCCGCAAAAGCTGTCCAGCGCGAAAAGAAGAAATCACACTGTGAGGGGTGGCACCACGGTCCCCCAACACAACAACTGACTCGCCGGGAAAACAAAATCGAACCGTCTTTTCGCGGCAGTCAACAGAAGCATAGCACGTGGCTAACCAATCCATGCCCAAAAGAACGTCGAAGTCCAACATCTCAAGAAGGATCAAATCGACCGGCAACTCTCTCTCGCCAATACGGACGGTACAGGATCGGAACACGTGCCTAGCAACAAATGACTCTCCTACAGGAGTAGTCACAACAAGCGGCTGGTCAAGTAAACCGGACTCTCTACCCAAACTCGGCACAAAGTGTGTGGATACGTACAAGTGCGTGGATCCGGGATCGAATAACACGTGTGCATCAACCAAACATACAGGAAGGATACCTGAGACCACCGCATTGGATGCCTGCGCGTCCTGATGCGTCAAAGCAAAAACTCACGCCTGTCCTCCACCTGCAACTAACTGTCCCCTGCCGGCCGCTGGCTGCCCTCTACCTCGGTCACCTCGTCCTCTATGAACAAATCCTCCGCGACCATGACCTCTCTGTGCGTGCGTCTGACGCGGAGTAACAGTAGGTACTATCGGCAATGCCGTCTGGGGTGGTGAAGGTGGTAATGTAACATGCGGTGCTGCCGCCTCACTCCAGGGTACCTCCGGACAATCTCGCACACGATGATAAGAACTCCTGCAACGGTAACATCCTGATGATGGTCGCTGACCCTCCTGGGGATAGGAGCTAAACAATCGGCCTCATCTCGAATCTCTGCCACCTGCAAGGTGCCTGTCACGACGCCGAAAAGGCCGTCTCTGCACTGACGTATCTGCACGAACACTCTTCGGCTCTGGAACTGCCGAAGTCTCAGCAAGGCGCTCCTCAACTAATAATGCTGCATCTACTGCTGCTGCATATGTTTCGTAATGCTGCGCGCTGATAGCAAGGAATAGTGGTGTAAGCAAGCCTCGGACAAATCTCTTGACTCGCAACTCCTCAGTAGCCACTGTTGGAGATAGTGCCCTCAGAGTCAATTATTGGATCACAGGCACGTAATTGCAATGATTGAGGGAGGACCTATCCCAGTAGGACAGTCTTACTCGAGATGATAGTATGCTATCTGGTTTACCTTTATCATCGTGTACTGCTTCAGGTGACCTTACAGGTCGCTATTACACGCTGATAGAGCCCCTAGGATTCTTGCTTGACTGCCAGCAGTATGATGGCGATCATATACGTGAGAGCTGGTGGTCTATAAGCACATCCTTAAAAGGTCCCTAGTCGTTGGAGTTTCGAGACAGGGCATCGATTCTCCAGAGTAGACTAGTGTATACAGTCGAGACCCCGACGAGGGGCGGTGGCCGGTCTCATAAGCCACTGGTGTCAGTTGGTTCACCTAAGATGTATACAGGTGCTCATTGGATTATGAGTACACCGGACATGACTCACTGGGAACATGCTAGTTGGTCTTATACCTGACGTCAGATAGCAGTTCCCTGGTGACATGTGTACAGGTTAGTTCATCGACCTGGGGATCGTCATTTGTCTCGTGTGAGTTCCCACTGTACTTTGATTACTACCCTACCACGGCTCAAAGGAGTCGTGCAAACAGGTTTTAGTTGGGTACAGTCCCGAGCCACATGGAGGCAGTGAGCGGATCTTCAGGGGTTCGTCTCTCCCGGTATTAGGGGTGAGGTCGCGCTGTGTCTAGGAGAGCCATTACACAAAGCCCTCGGCCGAGGCAGGAGATTTACTGGTAGGTATTCCAGTAGTATCTCAGGGTGTTCTGGGCTACACTCCGACACGACTTGTACCGCTTTTGGGGGTCTGACTTTTACCAACCCCCTAGGCCCGCCATGCGATACTCATAGACGAACGGACCGGACTGTACGGATATTGTCACTGACAGGCTCAGTAGGGTGTCAGGATGAGTTCGCTCATCGACGTCCCTTTTGGTCAATAGCTGGTGGCCCGTCACGTATTGGCTTATACCTCTGACATGCTAGTGGTTAAATCCACAGCCATAGTATTGACGAGTATTTAGAGTCCACCACACTTACAGTTACTCAAGTTTCGGGCGAAACGCTGTAGAGGCCGTATGGAGATATGGCAGGGTCCGATCAGATACGTGCGGTATTGCACGGATCAGGATCGGACGGTTTGTACTAGAGGCCGTATAGAAATATGGCAAGGTTCGATCAGATACGTGCGGTATTGCACGGATCAGGATCGAACGGATATTACTAGCTGGCTTTGGTTTAAGCCGGATCCTAGTTTAGTACAGTGTAGATTTTGTCTCATTGCATTTGTATCCGGTCGGAATACAGATGCGGGTGTGTATGCACAGTATCGGGGTTTTCCTGTAATTTATTACGGGGACAGTTTTCTGGAGTTGCCAGTTTGCATTCCGTTCCGGCCGGTTTTCCTTTGTTCTTTCCCGGCCGGACTTTCCGATGGAGGGGGTAATTTGCAATTGTGCAAATTACTTATTGTGGAGGGGTTTCTTGCATGTGTGAGGCATCATGATAGTTTTTTCATGATGAGATTCTTTTTCCTTCTTATCACTTGCTTTATGGTGATTAAGATTGATTTGGTTTTTGATGTGAGGTTCACCTTTTGATGTGGTCACCCTTTTGCATCTCCTACACTCACCTTCCTTCTTGTTTTGATTTTTCCTCCACCATTTGTTCAAAAGGGGGGGGGGGCCACTTCACAAGAAGATGAGAGAGAGGATCATTTTGTGAGGGTGGGAAAATTATCATTCATATCATTTTTCCATTGCCACCAAAATTCCCAAGTTCATTTCTCAACCTCATTCCTCCATCAAGGCAACATAACCCCAAAGAGACAAAGCTCTACACATTCTACAGCAAATCTTGGGCACGTCAACTTGCCAGCTTCGTGCCTGAGTTGCCTCGGTATTGAGGCGGGAGCCCGTAAAAGACGCAGGCGATGTGGTGCCCTTCCGGCGAGGAGGCGACGATATGGAGACAGGACTTTCCGCGGGAGATTGGGACGATGACGAGAAGACCGGAGGACTCAGATCACTCGGTATATCTCTCACCCCCTCTCTTGTTAGCTAGTATCAGTTAATGGTTACGATCCGGGTATATTGTCCGCGGTAGCGCCAGTTTAAAGTTAAGAAAAATTTTGATTCAGCATTTTGGCCTCGGATAGACGGCCGGGGCGCTGCCGTGGCGCAACATGGTATCAAAGCCACGCCATTAACCTTGCCTTGCTTGTTCTAGTGTGTTTTACTTTTCCGATCGAACAAAAATTCCAAAACCGCGTTTTCTTCACATCAGTTTTCTGTCGATTTTTTTCCGGGCTCTAAAAATTTTTCAGGTTGTAGAAAACTGATGTACATGGAATTATAAGAAAACTGCAAAAATTTGGTAACCTGATCCTTCCATAGGACCGCGGAACCGCGGCATTGACCCCTCTTTCGCCGTGGTTCCGCCGCAGTATGTTAGCTTCATTTTACAAATTTTTTGTAGTGGGCTTTTGGGCTGAAAATGGAGGTTTTGGAATATTCTGTTTGGGCCCAGATTTTCTGCATGTGCTACAGTAATGCTTTGGGGCCCACTTGGTAAAATTTGATCGATCGGATATTTTAAACACATTGGTTCACAGTATTTACATTATATCTGCGACCGTGAATGTCACTTGATCTGTAAATCCTGTCTAACTGCTATAGCCCGGTTGGACGGATTAGCGAACGTGACATTCACGTTGATGTCTTATGATTTTGCTGTGATGTTGCGGATCGGTCGGTGGGGATAGCCTGGATGCAATGCTAGTACAGTTTTGTTTTATATGTACATTTGATATTGCGGGGCGAGCGTCCGACATGTGGACTGCCGTCACTGCCTGTTTGTATTATTCTTTTGGGGCACGACCTGGTTGCGGTCGACATACCCGTTGTATGTATATTTTACTTTATGTACTAGGATTACCCCGCGGAGGGGTGCATGGATAGCCGGGTTCTAGAGGGCAACGGGCCCGCATCTCATGGCATTGAGACGGAGGGGGCTTCACTCTAGGATTGGCGGGCTATTCGCCGCACTCGTAGGGGGTACAGGTTGACCCAGGAGGGGTGCCCAAGTTACCGGATTCCGTGAAGTGCTGGGTGGTCCATTCACGGTGCTGAAGGGGGCTGCCTCGCTTCAGGTTTTGGCGGGTGACTTGCCGCTCCCGTAGGGGTCTAGGTTTTCATTGCACAGGCTATCCACACGACCAGGGGAACGTCGGGTTTCAGCAGCGACCCGGGGCTTCCAGATATCTGTATTGTTCTGTGATGCTGCACTTTTCTGTGATGTTGCATTTTATCACGCCTTGAGCGAATATAATATATTGGTATATATATTAGTAGATGTTGTATATGTTTTGCATCCGCGCTAGTCCAGTCCCCGCTCTGTCGTTAGTTAGCTAACCTAACGGGTAATGACGGGACCCAGTGGCGAATGCGGATGGCATATACGTACATCAGTATATTTTCGTTCTTTGTGGTGTGATCAATTGATGGGACTGCGTTGATTCGGATCAATGCAAGCTAAACAAACCTATTCTGATGTTGTTGGAACATTTTTCAAAAAGCTGTTATTGCAACGACGTTCACTTTTGTTTTGCATCGTGGTATTCAGTTGGAATATCCTGCTCCTCAGTCGACGAGGCAAGGGTCGAGATCCCTTCACCGGGAGTGACCCCTTGGACAAAAGTTTGCGTCAGGGAAATAACTTCACTATAGCCGATTGCCTTTGCTTTGCATCGTGGTATTCAGTTGGAATATCCTGCATCTCATTCTACGGGGAAAGAGCCGAGATCCCTTCACCGGGAGTGACCTCTTTAGTAAAGGTTTTCGCCACTATATTTTTTATAAAAAGTTATCCAGTTCCTTCAACGATATCAAGTTCATTACGTTAAAGGTTTTTCGCCAAAAACCAGCCGTAGCCCTCCGTCATTTCAGATTAGTATTGCTTAGTATTCGTGCTACGTATGTCGTGCATTGCCGAGGCGTAGTGTTTGGTAGCTCTGTAATGCATTTCTGTCGCATGGATAAGTGGATTGGTTAGGACAGTCGTACGGTTATGTTGGCATTGTCAAGGACTCGTACGGGTGGGTTTAACGCAATCAAGATAATGACGGGTTGAACTTGACTAGGACTCTTTGATATGTTGGCATTGTCAAGGTCACTTGGGTCCTAGGGGTAAAAACACACATCGGGAGTTTCAAAAGAACTAAAACTTGCCAGGCATGCGCATACCTTCTGGAGTGTGGTGACTTGAGTGGATTCCGTCAAGTTATCATGCGATGATAGTTGGATCCCGATTCCCACTGATGAGTTGGTTTACTCTTCGGGTGATCCCGACTAATTCTTCTTTCAGGTTTGGGGAAGAATTTGAGGTTACATTGGGAGGTTTCCTGATTAGATAAAGTGATGACCATTCTGATCTAGGTTAGAGTGCACGCTGAGTGTTTCTTTTCTCTCTCTCTTTGGCAGCGACCAATGACCCGACCCTAGACTATGACTCAGTAACCAAGTTGACCGAACCTTCTTAACACTGGCTTTTGGATTGTCAGAGTTGCAAACCTCATTGCCACTCCTACTTTTACCCTTTTCTCCAGGACACCCCGTATTACTACGAACGTCCACTTCCATTGGACAAAACCATCGTATGGTTAGATATGAACTCGAAGGAATTCGAGGATGGTTTCCGGTTCTGGAGAAAACGAGTAGGACTATTCAGTTGTCTTTTCCTTTTACCTTCTCTCTCAGATTGCAAGTACTCCTTGGTTTAGGAGTAGTACACCAATTACGCAAATTGGATAGTCTTCTTCCAAACCTTAGGCTGGTGCCGACCGGTAGGGAATGAAGAAAACCAATTAGCCTAACAGTGGTGTACAGAAGGTATTAAGTTAAGACAAAGAAAGGGATTAGTACGAGGGCAAAGTAAATTGCGACTGATATTCACGACCAAACCAAGTATTTCTTCGCCAATCCTAAATCACCTTTGTATTTCTCCAGGACACTCCGTATCACTACGAAGATCCACAGTTTATTGGATACTCCATCGTATGGTTATATACGAACTCGAAAGGAACTTGTTCCAGTTCGGGGATGGATTCTGGTTGAGGAGAAATAGGAATAAGGTTTATTCGGTTGTCTTTTATCTTCACCTTCTCTCGCATTGCGAGTGCTCCTAGGATTAGGACAGTACACCCATTATGCTTATTGGATAGTCTTCTTCCAAACCATAGGCTGGTGCCGAACGGTAGGGAAGGAAGAAAACCATTTGGCCTAAAGGGGTGTGCAGAAGGTAATGACTAAAGACATATAAAGGGATTTGGACAGATGGCAAAGAGATATACGGTTACAGTTGTGAATCTGGAAAATGGTAGAGGCATTACTAGGAATACCAGGATACCCCATCGAAACATTTCAATGTTTCAGTTCAACTGTGTACTGTTAAAAGAGAACTAATTTCCCGATTAAACACTTGCTCCAGGGTGTGTATTTACCAGGTATGATTCTCACATCTGTATGGTTTTACAGATGATGAGTGGGAGTAAGTTATTGGGAATTAGGTGACCATCCTCATTATATCGGGATTCGTTGTAATTGGTGATATTTGAGGAAGCCACCTGGGTTGTTTGCCGGTCGGCAAATATTTGGTTTTGAATATCCGTTGCTATGCACCAATTTTAAATTGATATATCTGTACGTCTATTTTCATAGAGTGAGATATACCTTTTTGAAATTATGTCTATGACATTTACCTATATCAGTGGATGGTTAGGTAAGGAGTATTGAACAGCGGTGTAATTCTTCTTAACCATAAGTACAGTTTTCAAGCTACGACACACAGTGAATGAGTTATCAGACTCAAGGGACTTGTACAGAGTATTGTATGTTGTCCAGCGTCCATCAGGACAGAGGGGTTGGTCCTCATACTATATTCGGTTTACTTATGACTTCTCTAGTTTTTAGACAGGTGTTTCGTGGAAACACAGGGTCCGAATTTTGAGAAGTTATAGGTATATGAATAAAGTAGAGAACCGGATATTGCAAGTATCGGGATTCTTCAAGGAGATCGAAGATGTAGATACTTGTGTGTGGTATTCAGTTGATAGTAATGATTAAGAAAACTTGCTTCTCTTTCAGGTTACTCATAATTGGAAGCATTTCTAAGTTGAGTAACGCTGATCGGCCTCTCTTCCATTTAGTTGACATGCACTGGAGACAGCTGCATGATTTGAATCTGGTTCAATTAAATCGGTGCCTCTGTTTCTGTATTGGATATAGAACAGTTCATATCTTAACGATGTTAAGGTACGGGGAGTTGTCCGGCTTATGCTTAAAACCAGACTCCGGATAACTCAAGGCACGTTTCTGTAATGGCTGTTTGTGGGTTGACCCAGGCTATGACGAGGGTTGATTTTCTACCATCTGGAAGATCAATAGTAATATTGTTCTTGACTCGCCACAGTTTTAACAAAAATGGATTTTTTTTTCAGAAAACAGCAGTGGGAGTATGGTAGAACTGGAAGTGATTCCAGAACCGCAAACGATTACTGAAAATTTGATAGGAACCTAAAGATTCAATCTGGTTTGACATTCCATTAGCCACTCCGCAGATATGGTGGGTAACCTCAGGCACCCGAGAGGTACTTCGGTATGCTCAAGGACGGTGGCAAGGAGGTTCTTGTTTACCCAGACTTGCCATTGCTGTTGTTCCAGACTGTGAAACCCGGCATGAGGATGAGTATAGCGTCATTCTAAACTGGCTTTAGAAGTGTACGTCTATATGACTCTGCCAGAGGGTTGTCGTAGTCAGTGGGAGCAGCGGAAGCATTGGTGGACAGTTGGCTTATGTCTATTTACAGACTGAAGCAGAAATAGCGGAGATAGATTATCTATTTCTGATGTGAAGTCATAGGTTTGACTTCATCAGAATAGGGGATGGATCTGCTAAGGAGGTAGTAGGGTGTGATGTCCTGGTATTTGATGACATACACAGAGTAGGAAGTGATATTCCTATACTACGATCGGTTATACTTTGGTTGTCACACAGTGGTTTCTCCACACAGGACTTGGATATTATATCAGACATTCTGGTTACTAGATCTATGGTTTTAGATCTAGATTTGGGTGGTTTCCCAATCTGGGTACCTTGACAGCATTCTATGAGTAGTTAGAATGGACGACTCCTGGTACGGTAGTATACCTGCAGGTAATGGAGTCACCCTCTCTGAAGGTGTCTTACAGACTAAAGGGGAGAGGGATACGCATGATTGACAGATCACTTGCTTAGGCAATTGAGTCAATCATGAGATGTCAAGTACCACACCAGATGTTGTTCTTGTAGTAGGTGCAATAAGTTGATATTGATCCAATCCTGGAGAAACAGTCGGAAGCAGTTTTAGAACATAAGTTGATGTTCTAGGGATATGATAGCAGCTTTCTCTTTCGGGAGACAGTTATCATTCCAGGCTTCCAAGGTGACATGGACGACAAGGAGGTTGTCATAGTTATAGTTTCTCCTTCTGACGAGGGGCAGTATTTTGGACAGGTGGTCCAAGGCAATACTGAGGGAGGCATGGCGCTGGATACTGATTAAGTTCAGTTATCGATACAGTCTAAGAAGTTTGGATTTGGAGTTCATTTATGAGCTAGGTCCCATCAGATATCCAGACATACTCTAAGACAGGTATTGCTCAGTTCGGGAGATGGTTTTCTCTGCGAACTTGAGATATAGAGAGACATAGAAAGAAACATCACAGCGGATCCACTCACTGAGGCTATTCCTCGAACGCAATAGTTTCGCAAACGAGCTTTGTGAGACTGACTAGTAGAGGAGTTGGGTGTTCGGTATCACACGGGCTGTGAGTATGCGACATCGCAATAATTAGCCTTGAGTGCAAGTGGGAGATTGTTGGAGATAGTGCCCTCAGAGTCAATTATTGGATCACAGGCACGTGATTGCAATGATTGAGGCAGGACCTATCCCGGTAGGACAGTCTTACTCGAGATGATAGTATGCTATCTGGTTTACCTTTATCATCGTGTACTGCTTCAGGTGACCTTACAGGTCGCTATTACACGCTGATAGAGCCCCTAGGATTCTTGCTTGACTTCCAGCAGTATGATGGCGATCATATACGTGAGAGCTGGTGGTCTATAAGCACATCCTTAAAAGGTCCCTAGTCGTTGGAGTTTCGAGACAGGGCATCGGTTCTCCAGAGTAGACTAGTGTATACAGTCGAGACCCCGACGAGGGGCGGTGGCCGGTCTCATAAGCCACTGGTGTCAGTTGGTTCACCTAAGATGTATACAGGTGCTCATTGGGTTATGAGTACACCGGATAGGACTCCCCGGGAACATGCTAGTTGGTCTGCTACCTGACGTCAGATAGCAGTTCCCTGGAGACATGTGTACAGGTTAGTTCATCGACCTGGGGATCGTTATTTGTCTCGTGTGAGTTCCCACTGTACTTTGATTACTACCCTACCACGGCTCAAAGGAGTCGTGCAAACAGGTTTTAGTTGGGTACAGTCCCGAGCCACATGGAGGCAGTGAGCGGATCTTCAGGGGTTCGTCTCTCCTGGTATTGGGGGTGAGGTCGCGCTGTGTCTAGGAGAGCCATTACACAAAGCCCTCGGCCGAGGCAGGAGATTTACTGGTAGGTATTCCAGTAGTATCTCAGGGTGTTCTGGGCTACACTCCGACACGACTTGTACCGCTTTTGGGGGTCTGACTTTTACCAACCCCCTAGGCCCGCCATGCGATACTCATAGACGAATGGACCGGACTGTACGGATATTGTCACTAACAGGCTCAGTAGGGTGTCAGGATGAGTTCGCTCATCGACGTCCCTTTTGGTCAATAGCTGGTGGCCCGTCACGCATTGGCTTATACCTCTGACGTGCTAGTGGTTAAATCCACAGCCATAGTATTGACGATTCTTTAGAGTCCACCACACTTACAGTTACTCAAGTTTCGGGCGAAACGCTGTAGAGGCCGTATGGAGATATGGCAGGGTCCGATCAGATACGTGCGGTATTGCACGGATCAGGATCGGACGGTTTGTACTAGAGGCCGTATAGAAATATGGCAAGGTTTGATCAGATACGTGCGGTATTGCACGGATCAGGATCGAACGGATATTACTAGCTGGCTTTGGTTTAAGCCGGATCCTAGTTTAGTACAGTGTAGATTTTGTCTCATTGCATTTGCATCCGGTCGGAATACAGATGCGGATGTGTATGCACAGTATCGGGGTTTTCCTGTAATTTATTACGGGGACAGTTTTCTGGAGTTGCCAGTTTGCATTCCGTTCCGGCCGGTTTTCCTTTGTTCTTTCCCGGCCGGACTTTCCGATGGAGGGGGTAATTTGCAATTGTGCAAATTACTTATTGTGGAGGGGTTTCTTGTATGTGTGAGGCATCATGATAGTTTTTTCATGATGAGATTCTTTTTCCTTCTTATCACTTGCTTTATGGTTATTAAGATTGATTTGGTTTTTGATGTGAGGTTCACCTTTTGATGTGGTCACCCTTTTGCATCTCCTACACTCACCTTCCTTCTTGTTTTGATTTTTCCTCCACCATTTGTTCAAAAGGGGGGGGGGGCGGCCACTTCACAAGAAGATGAGAGAGAGGATCATTTTGTGAGGGTGGGAAAATTATCATTCATATCATTTTTCCATTGCCACCAAAATTCCCAAGTTCATTTCTCAACCTCATTCCTCCATCAAGGCAACATAACCCCAAAGAGACAAAGCTCTACACATTCTACAGCAAATCTTGGGCACGTCGACTTGCCAGCTTCGTGCCTGAGTTGCCTCGGTATTGAGGCGGGAGCCCGTAAAAGACGCAGGCGATGTGGTGCCCTTCCGGCGAGAAGGCGACGATATGGAGACAGGACTTTCCGCGGGAGATTGGGACGATGACGAGAAGACCGGAGGACTCGGATCACTCGGTATATCTCTCACCCCCTCTCTTGTTAGCTAGTATCGGTTAATAGTTACGATCCGGGTATATTGTCCGCGGTAGAGCCAGTTTAAAGTTAAGAAAAATTTTGATTCCGCATTTTGGCCTCGGATAGACGGCCGGAGCGCTGCCGTGGCGCAACAGCCACAAGATAAGGAGCATAAACTGATAGCTCGGTGAATAGCACATCGTACTCTGCCACTAACATCTCTGGCATTTGGCGTAAGGACTCGAACCTGCGTGCTCTAGCATCTCTGACACTCAGGGGAAGAAAGCGGGCAAGGAATAGCGCCACGAACTCTGTCTAGGTCATAGGAGGAAGACCTGCTGCTCTACCCTTCTCGACTGATTCACACCATTTCTGTGCAAGACCTTCCAGGCGAAAGCTCGCAAACTCAACCCATCTCGCATCCGCGCATCTAAGTGAACGACATATCCGCGCCATCCTATCAATGAAAGACTGTGGGTCCTCGGCCACATCGGTGCCTGTGAAGACTGGAGGCTTCAGCCTCATAAACTCTGACAGCGATACTGTAATAACCTCTGTAGTCGCAGGTGCAACTGCTTGAACTGTGGGTACCACCGCGGTCTCTGCAATGGTTGGAACTACCTCTGGTCGCTGCGCTCGAAGTGTCTCAACTAGAGATCCCATCATCTGGCGCATCTCCTGCATACTGGATCCCATCGTCTGGCGTATCTCCTGCACACCAGCCCCTAACATAGCAATCTGATCTGTCATGGCAGGAACAGCCTGCTCGGGCATAACCGGTGTACTACCCGAATCAGTCCTCGTCTCGGACGAGTCAACTCGAATCTCAGCCCTCGCGGCCGCTCTCTGTGCCCTCGTAGTCTTTGGCGGCATATTAGCTGAAAGGAACCATAGGTTTCGATAAGGATACAGAAATCGAATCACAAGAATGCATAGACTCAAGAAGGAATTTAAATCAATAAGTCCTAAGGTCACGTAGGCGGAGTACCGTGTCGTGAGTATGCCGCGGAACATACACACGCTATGCTACCCTGCTGCAGCTACCTACTCCATCATACCAGGGTCATCCTACACTCCGAAAGGTAAAACCTACGCTCTGATACCAATTTTGTCACGACCCAAAGTTTGGCCCATGACCGGCACTTAACCACGTAACGTCTACAGGCGTAACGCGACCAAGTGAACCGAAAACCCAGAAATCAAACCAGTGAAAGTATATAGTGTTATAAGTTTTTAAAAGAAAGCACTTACTAACATGACAGGAAATCTAAGTATTCAATCACCAAGATAGCAATATACGACGCCGTAGCGAAGATCAAGATCCATAAGTTGGAACATCACAGATAGGATAAACTGCAAGTACAGTCGGCTCACAACGAGCTCGACACCAGAATACGAATAATATACATCATCGTCCTCACACTGTCTCTAAGTCAAATACATACATGGTAGATGGAGAATACTAGATACAACAATGTACATAACTGAAAGATAAACAGATACCGCACAAAACCCACCTATCAGCAAAAGAGCTAGTACACCAACTATGGGGGTATCTGTGTCAAAAGATGCAAACGCAGCCTGCCGCGACTACTCCGAAGGGCAACCTGCAAACACTGTGGCACAACGGGGGTGAGTTGCCAACTCGTGAATAGAGATAACATATAAAGGTAATCGCGAGCATGCACGTATTGCGCTACTCTATCATACGCCAACAGATGATATCAATATATGATAAGCAGTATGTGCAATAATCATGCAAGTGCTCTATCAGGTAATGTAACTACAGGATGAGGTACAATAATAAATGCTGAGCATGGGCAATATAATATCTACACGGAATGTCAACGTGGAATATATATAATCGGTGTCCATCAATGCACCCAGATCCCCCAAATAGCTCAAGCGCCAGCACTCTCATCGGCCCTCAAATCCTGTACATCTCTGAGAATCCCGAGTGCCCAACATCGGCACCCAAATATCATAAATACTCATCTCCAGCATCGACACGCAAATCCTCATCCATCGGGCCCCGTCAGTCCGGATCAGCCCACGGGCTCCGTCTGCGGTATCGGCCCTCGGCGTCGGCAGTACGGATCACCCCGCATCCATCTATCGACTCTGATCAGTACCCTCCGAATAACTGTCAGGTCCAACCAATCACCGGTAGGTAGTAGTCCTTCTGCCAGGCTCACCGTCTAATACACAGCGAAACCGTTCTCGCCCCGGGGTACCATACCGGGTCCACCATGTACCCGTAATCGGCCTCAACCAGCTCCTCGATTCGGGTTCACATATATCACTCTAGCACCGAGGAAACACATGGTGGACGCACCGAAATATCATATCAAGGGAACCGGGTTTTTAAATGATTACATATTTGAAATAGCCACGGTTCCCAAATCCAGAAATCATATGTAATCCAAACCAATATGCAAGTCAATGATCCGATATGATATGTGCATCAAATATGAATATCATGCCAAGTCATATATAGATGAGCTACAATATAATGATCCGATGTAAATTCTACAGTGTGAGTGTCATGGCAATTACTAACGGTGTGTGTGTAACATGCAGGATAGTGCTCGTGCAACATGGACCGTTAGTAATGGTGCGGTGTTCTATCAATTATAATTTATATCCATATAGCAGGGAATGCAATATGCACTAAATAGTAGCCATGAACAGTCAATGTATACAAAGGAAACTATAAGGTCCTATCAGCCCTGACGTAGAACGCCATGCGGGCGATATCCCTGTAGATGTGAAATCTACTCACCGTAGTCTCTCGCTAGATATAGCCAACAACTTATTTCCCCTTCTGCGCGGCGTCCGTCGTACTCGCCTGCGAACCTAGAATTACACAATACATCATCCATAAGCTTGACATCACCCAAACACGACATTAAAGCTGAACTAGTAACTCGTGTCGTGAACCAAGCGCGCGTGTGCGCGATACGCTAAAACGTGTGATTACGCGCCTAAAACCACTCCGACGCGTCACGATACGTAGAAACCCCAAACCCACACACACGTATCACGCGTGTCGCGAAAGATTGAAAGTATGGGAAAATAGGTAATCACCTCCAGATTTTGATACAGAAAAGATATTGTAAAACTATATATACCAAAATAACCCACATAGCAGCAGACACCATCACCACAAACCCCAACCCAAAACACCCCCATCTGGCCGCAAATTGCGGCCAGAATGCTTATTTCGACGGCCTGGGTAGGGAATTGGGCTCCCAGGTTTGGTGTGTGCACTCTATACCCCCTATACATGCTACAGTAACCTCTAGTTTCACTCTGAAATACCTCGGGTAGCAGCAGATCCTACAGGGCCTTATTCCTAGTTAAAATCCACACCTTTGCACTAAAATGGAACTTTAGGGTATTTTGTGCAAACCTGAAGTACAACCTGGTTAAAATAGCTCTAATAACACTTAAAGGAGTTAACTAAACTATGAAAACACCAATCTAACATATACTTCACAAATATCCTTTAATATCACTAAAAATGCACAAAAATGAGATTTTTACTAAAGAATACAACAAGTTTAAGGAAAAGGAGTGCTAATATGAGTTAATACGTTCTAAGAACCTTGTAAAACACCAAAAGTCTCAGCTTTTCCCTCTAGTGTGCAGATTTGCTTCAAACACCTCAAAAAGCTCACTTTTCCTAAGGTTTTGTGAAGGAAATGTGTGGTTTTTGTGTAGGATTTGTGTAAAGATCAAAGAGACATGAAGAGGAGAAGAAAAGATGAAGAAAATGGGAGGGTTTTTCTGCTGGAGCTGCAGAAATTCTGAGATGGGGAAAGAGAGAGAGAAGAGAGGGAAAAATGGGTCAAAAGTCAAGCTCTTTACCTAACCCCCATGCCTCATTTGATTATTATGATTTTAAATTATGAAAAGGGTGATGAAAAGATTAAAATTGTGGGAAAATGAGTTACCAACCATGCAACATAAGAATTTCGCTAACACTTAAATCTATGTCTCAAAATGGCTAAGTGTGCAAGTGTGCACTAACACAAGGAAATTCCCAATATGCAACCACTACTAAATATAACTAAAAATCCTATGCACACACATATAATAACACATACGATCACTAATTATCACGAAAGACAATCTAACGGAAATTCAAAGTGTTACAATCTACCCCTCTTAAAGAAATTCGGTCCCCGAATTTAAAAATCTAACTATACGCACCTTCAAAAAGATGGGGATACCTCTTCCTTATCTCGCTCTCGGTCTCCCAAGTGACTTCCTCGCCGCTCTGGCCACGCCAAAGTACCTTGACGGACGGTATTTCTTTCGATCGCAATTTCTTCACTTGTCGATCCAAGATCATCACCGGCTGCTCTGCATAGGAAAGGTCGCGCTCAAGCTGGATCGTCGGGTGCTGAATCGCATGCGAAGGATCATAAAGATATCTGCGGAGCATCGAAACGTGAAATACGGGGTGTACGTCTGGAAAACTGGGCGGAAGGGCTAATCGATACGCAACCGCACCAATACGCTCGAGGATCTCGAAGGGGCCCACATATCTGGGACTAAGCTTCCCCTTCTTCCCAAATCTCATCACGCCTTTCATTGGGGAGACCCACAAGGAAACATGATCACCTACTGAAAACTCAAGTCTACGCCGACGACGGTCTGCATAAGATCTCTGCCTACTCTGGGCTGCTCTCATCCTATCGCGAATCAATTGAATCTTCGCGGTCGTCTCCTCCACAATCTGCGGTCCTAAGATACTGCTCTCACTGAGCTCCGTCCAAAAGGTGGGCGATCTGCATCTCCTCCCATAAAGAGCCTCAAACGGTGCCATCTGAATGGTCTCCTGGTAGCTGTTGTTGTAGGAGAACTCTACTAAGGGCAAATGATGATCCCAGCTACCTCCGAAGTCTAAAATGCATTCCCTGAGCATGTCTTCGAGAGTCTGAATAGTCCTCTCTGACTGTCCGTCGGTCTGCGGATGGAATGCTGTGCTGAAACTCAAGCGAGTGCCCAAAGCCTCCTGAAGCCTCTGCCATAACCGGTTGGTAAACTGGGTGCCTCTATCGGACACGATGCATGTCGGAACTCCGTGTAGTCGTACCATCTCATCAATGTAAATCTGGGCATACTGAGCAAATCCGAAAGTCGTCTTCATCGGTAGGAAGTGAGCCGCTTTCGTCAAACGATCCACGATAACCCAGATGGAGTCATACCCTCGACTAGTCCTGGGTAGACCCATAATGAAGTCCATAGATATCTGTTCCCATTTCCACTCCGGAATGGGTAACGGCTGTAGCTCTCCCGCGGGCCTCTGGTGCTCAGCCTTGACTTGCTGACAAGTCAGGCATCTCGACACAAAATCTGCAATGTCCCTCTTCATACCGTCCCACCAGTAAACATCTCTCATATCGTGGTACATCTTGGTGGAACCGGGATGAACACTATATACCGATCGATGTGCCTCCTCAAGTGGAGGGACGGTATCCATTGGAGGAACGGGATGAACACTATATACCGACCGATGTCCCTCTTCATATTGTCTTTACCCTCAGTAGAGGGACGGTATGTTGGAAGAGTTCCAAACTAGATACCGTGACATACTAGACGATTAAAGGTAAGATACATCGTTACCAAAGATGCTACCAAAGAGGCAGTCTGGACATATAAGTTCATAAGATGAACTTAGTTCCTACCATTGTGTGACAATGGAGTTGTGCCTTTAGCCAAGGAACTACCGTCCCATCAGAAATCCAGATATAATTCTTAGGCAGTATCACCTGATCATGGAGATGGTTGATCTCCAGGGAGATCGAGGTTAGGAGAGTAGACACAGAGGACAACAGCGCGGATCCACTCACGAAGGCCTTTTTCCCAGTAGAGACTTTTATAGGATGGTTGAGTATGAGATACTTCAACCGCAGCTAATTGTTGGGTATGTGATAACACAACAGATGGCCCTAGTGCAAGAGGGAGATTGTTAGTTATATGTATGCCCTAGAGGCCATTACTGTACATACGATATATATTGTAATGGATGCTTAGACATATATAGGGAGGACTTTCTTGCTCGACATGATAGTATGCTATCTGGTTGTACTTTATCTTAACTTGTACTCTGATTGTCTCTATATTACATGTTGATAAAGCCCTTAGGATATGTACTCGACTACCGGGACTATGATGAGATCATACTAGTGGGGTCACGGTAGTTGACAAGTACATCCTATAACTGTTCCTAGTCGAGGGTGTATCGAGACAGGGCATTGATACACCAGTGTAGACTAGCGTATACGCATCTTGACCCATATGATGGGCGATGGATGATCCCATATCCATCGGTGTTTGACATCAAGGATGGTGTACGGGTGCTCAGTAGAGACTGGGTACACTGGACGGACTCGCCGAGAACTCCCAGATGGTATTATACCTCACGTCAGATGGCAGTTCTCCGGTGACACTGGTACAGAGTAGTCTGTTGACCCGAGATCGTCATAGAGTCTTGTGTGATTCCCACTGTGCTTTGATTTCCATCATACCACGTCCCAGAGGGCATGAAAAAATGTGGCTTTTGGGTACAATCCCGAATCACATGGAGGCAATGAGCGATAGGAGGGGATTCGTCTCTCCCGGTATAGGGAGTTGATGTTGTGCTGTGTTCGATTGGCTATAACCGGAAATCCTTGGCCAGGGTTGCTGAGATTTACTGGTAAGTGTTATCAGTAGTTTCTCGAACTGTTATAGACCTTATATCGACACGACTTATCAAGCTACTGGGGTCTGACGTTTACCACCCCTAGGCGAGATATGCGACATATCAGACGACAAGACCGGACTGTACGGGAGTGTTACTATTTGGATTCACAGGAGAATGTACAGGCTTGCTTGTTGATCTTCTGAGCGCTCAATACCTGGGTAGCCGTTACATTTAGCTGACCGCTTGCAGCTTGTGGGTGTTTGATATGATCATCATCTACTGCCGGCGTATTGACGATTCTTTAGAGTCCTACACAGAGGTTTCTTGACTTAGGCTAAATGGAGTAGGGGCACGTATGTGATATGTGCGGAACCGAGGATAATACGATATGAGATACCGTATTATATTCTCACAATATTTGATATCAGCAGGGTCATCGGATCAAGTGTTGATTCGATGAATCGGTACGGATAAATATTAGTCGGTTATATGCGATGTAGCCGGATTGTCGGATTAAGTGTTGATTCGATAATTTAATGTATAATAATATATATGATATATTAAATTACATTAACTAATATTAGCTCACTAAAAGATTCTTTTTCTTACTCGGGTAATACATTGATATATATATGCGATATATGTTAAATGTATTATTTTATTTTGTTACAATAAATATTATATATGTGATATATAATATTGTAACATGTTATAATTATTAATGCAACATAATTAGTGGAGTTTAAACATGATTAGGGTTTGGATTAGGGTTAAGACTTCTAGTAGATTCTAGAAGGTTTCTTTTTGTCATGAAGAAGATATTTGTCTTGATATTTTCTAGTGACTCACATATAACTCAACCCAAACCCTAACCCTAGTAAACTCTCTACATAGGTTACTACAACCATGGTTGCATAAATGATTATGACAACATTTTATTATTCATCACAAATGATTTCTATCATCTTCTTCCTTGAGTTATTCATTGAAAAAGCTTTCTAGCTTTTTCTAAGTGATGATAAATGAGTGAGAAAAAGATTATAAAAGAGAGCAAAAATCCTACTTCATCATCCTCATCTTCCTTTGCCATTTAGATGAGGGTGTTCACTTCATATTATGAGTGTTAGCTTGTATTAACGAAACTTCAAGGTAGATCATCTTTGTATCGAAGATCGGAAGCAAAAGTTGCATCATTCTCTTCGTGAAGCCTCTCGAGAGTCCAGAACACGATGATCGCAGCGAAGGGACTTCAACACGGAGCTTAAGAAGTGAAGGACCGGATCTACAAAGGTTGTAATCTCTCTCACTTAGTGTTAAACTGTTTAACATGTTCGTTTTCGCCTAAACCCTAGTTTAAAGATCCGGCTTCGGGTAGTTCGGCACGGCTAAAATTTTAATCGGGCATGGTTGATGCCTCGTAGACCCTTGTGCGCGTGCCTAGCAACCCTACATTGTTGGTGCCAGCCTGTCAAAGACTAACGTCCGTTGAGGGGGAACGTCTAATCTGTCAAAGACCAACTTTCGAGCCGGAGAAGTAGTTTGGATGGCTCCATCCGCAGCGGGAGTTGGAACGGTTAGTATTGCGAAGACCGACCCTTTAGCAGGAGAAGCCCCTCTAACGACTTCGTTTACCGGGGCTGGAATGGCTATCCGCTTCGGGATAGCTCTTTCAGGTATTGCAGGCTTCTTCATGGGCCCACTTGAGCTTTGGCCTAGTCTGTTAAAGACCGAGGCGCTGGACTTGGACAACCCGTTGAGAGGGGCTATGGTAGTGGTAAGTCGATCAAAAACCGAGTTCTTTGGAGCTTCCTGTGACGGCGCCGGAGCGTTGAAGCTCATTGGCGGGAGCATGGTCCTGAAGAACAACTCAGTGGTGGCCTGGGTTACCTGTTCCACCGGCATTGCAAAGTTGGAAGTCGCTTGGGGCCCATAGGTCAGTCCTCCGGCGAGGACGGAGTGGGAGTTGTTGCTGCAGTTGGTGCAGTTGGAAGCTATTGACGCCATCTTCTCTTCTGCACGGAGCAAGACACCAAACCTTAGTATCTCGAATCCAGGGGCAACTATATTATACCACGATTTGTTCGCAAACACGACACACGAAGTGTTGAGTGGAAAGAGGAACAGGTCCCATCGGGCGTGCCAGAATCTGTTCGTCGCCGAAAGACGCGGCCGGGATGTTGGGACGTCTGGCCTGAATTTTGGGGGAAGATGCTATTTGGTTTTATCCATCTATCTCTCTGAAGATACCAAGTTGATTTATGGTACCGTGTATCGGAGGTTTAGACGGATACGGCCGTTGTAGCAGATTCGTCAGATTCCCTCTCATTGTGAGGGTTTTTTTGATTGTGGGGACGTTCTTCCCTACAGGCGCAAGCCCTTGCAGTTAATTACTCTACTACATCGCGGTAACCACTTTCTCCTTCTCCAGATGTTCACTTCGTGTCGTATGTGTTTTTTTATTTTCGGTTGCCCGTGGATTGTATACGGAGACTAATTTGTGTTGTCGCCCGTAGCGCGGGGATTAGTCCATATCCGTATTTTCTTAGATTTGGGTTTGGTTGATTTAAGGATCGTTAACCTTTTTTAAGATTAAGATCAACTTAAATGTTTGTTAAGGTTAGTTAGTCTAAGTTTTAGACTAAGTCTACTTAACGGGAGTTCAGGATCATTTTTGATCCAACGAAAGAGCATTTGGGGCTCTATCGTTTTAGTTTAGGGACGTTACGGTCCATTGGGTTTAAGGATATCATAGTCCGTGGAGTTGAAGGATATCATAGTCCATAGAGTTTAAGGACATCATAATTCATAGAGTTTAGTTTAGGGACGTTGCGGTCCATTGGGGTGTATCCATTGGTTTGGAAATGTACTAAAAAGTTGTTAGTTATCGGGACCCGCTACCTCTCTAAAGCCGTTGATGAATTACAACGACATGTATCAGAGGTGTGAATAGATGTACCTTTGAACCAAATGTCAGACTTAACTAATTTGAGCTAAGGTTGGCCTATCATAGTGTTAAACACTAGCATATGTTCGGCGCTTACATGCCCCTAGTGAGGTCTTAAAGTATTTTTTAAATACTGAAGATCTGAAGCTCTCACATGAGGTCACGTGAGGCGCTTGAAGTAGCGTTAAACGCTGAGAGTCTGAGGCACTCACGTGGGGTCACGTGAGGCGCTTGAACTAGTGTTAAACACTAATAATTTCAGGCGCTCATGTGGGGTCACGTGAGGCGCTTAAAGTTGGGCGCTGCCTCTTTTATTCTCTTATTCTAGTGCTAAGAACTGTTGGGTCACGTGGGATCATGTGAGGTGCCCCAGAATGGGAACTGTTTTGGGTTTATTTCTCTTTTCTCTTTTATAAGTGCTAAGCACTTCACAGGGGTCACGTGAGGCGCCCCAAAATAGGGTTTATTCTCTTTTCTCTTTTATAAATGCTAAGCACTTCTCAGGGGTCACGTGGAGTCACATAGCTAGATCTCAGTCTTCCCTTGTTTATTTCTCAAAGGTGCTCACGTGGGAACACGTGAGCTTTTATTGTGTAGCATTTAACACTAATATGTACGGAGCTCTAGATCTGAGTTTTGTGAATTTCAGGACCCTTATTTTTATAAGAATTAAATTCTTTTATAGGGTTAAACCCTAGTTTTATCAAAGAAATTAAATTCCTATATCTTTTTGGTAAGAATTAAATTCTTTGAACTTAGTTCTTTCCCCTAGATTTGGATCTACATAATAGAATCTCCCCGATGAGAATTAAATTCTCAACTTGTGGTGAGATCTGCTTCCGCAGATCCCAACCAGAGGAAGAACTAAGTTCTTTGACAAGAGTTAAACTCTTGGTTTAAGAATTAAATTCTCTTTTGGTTTAAGCTTACCAGGGGGTTTCTCTCTTTCTTTTTGTATTTTTGAACTTTAAGTTTATAGGGGGTTCCGCTGTTTTCTTCTTCCAATTTGAAGCTTATGGGGCCGTTCTTCTCGTTTCTTCTTCCAATTTGAAGCTTATGGGGCAGTTCCTCTCTGTAAGACTTGAAGTCTTGGGTCCTTAATATAGAGGATGCTGATTTGTTGAATCAGTTAAGCAAATCTCTCATTGAGAGATCTCTTATTGATTTGGCGATTTTATCCACCGTTGGATTTTTGATCCAAGGACTTCTATTTTACAGAAGACACCTTTCTTGTTTTTAGCAAGATTGGGAAAATATTTTCCCATAAAGAACTTATTCTATATCTTGGTGATGTTTAATCACCATTGGATCTTTGATCCAACGGTGCTCTGATTTACAGAGCACAATCTTTCTTATTTGGAAAGATTTGAGGAGTATTTCCTCAACAGAATTTTATTCTGGTAATTTAATGATTTATCATCTTTGTTTAATCTTTGATCCAACGGTAGAGAATATTTAGTTCTAGAGCTGGCGCTCTCGTGCGTTGCACGTGAGGCGCTGCCTTAGAGTCTTTGACTCCTGGCACTGGCGCTTTTGGCGCGAGCGCTCTTGTGCTTCGCACGTGAGGCACTGCTTCAGAGTTTTTGATTCTTGGCGCCGACGCTCTTGGCGCTTCCTCAGAGTCTTTGACTCTTAGCACTGGCGCTCTTGGCGCCGACGCTTTCGTGCTTTGCATGTGAGGCGCTGCCTCAGTTCAAATTTCAAATTTGAACAGAGCTTTGCTCTCTGATTAGGGGAAACATGGAATGGGAAGATGAACCGCTCCCCCTCATGTCTTATAAATGCAGAGGTATTTGCCTCTGCCCACTTAGAGAAATAATCGGCTGTTGCCAATATGAACCGATGTCCTTTGGATGATGCTGGTTCGATGGGCCTGATTATATCGTCTCCCCACATTTCGAACGGCTAACTAGCCAATGTTGGATGTAGCGGATTTGGATGCTGGTGGATGAAGTCCCCGTGAATTTGGCATGAGTGACACTGCTTTGCATATTCGAGGCAGTCCTGAATCATTGTGGGCCAATAGTAACCCATTCTCTTGATCTTCAGCTTCATCTTTGGTCCGGCTTGATGAGAACCGCATAGTCCGTCGTGAGTTTTTTGGATGACCCTTTTTGCTTCTTCTGGTCCCAGGTACCTTAGCCACAAACTGTCGAATGATCTCTTATATAGAGTATCATTGACGAAGCCAAAAGACAGAGCTCGTTTCATGAGCTGATATCTTGAAGATGCGTTTTCGGGCCTTCGATGGGATTTGAAGTAGTCTATGAAGACTTCCCTCCAATCCTTAGCCTTTTCTTTGTCCTCTATTTGCAAGACTGCTTGTTCAGTCACTTCCTTTCTTTCAGACGACTCCGGAAATATTTCTGCTGGCGCGAGAATCCGGCTGCTTTGCACAATGATCCTTACGTCATCGAGGTTTTCGTCGACCAGTTCTTTAGCGAGCTTGGCTAACGCATCCACCTTGCTATTTTTCGCCCGCGGTATGCTTTTCAGGATGTAGAAGGGAATTTGAGTCAGCAGTTGCTGCACTCTTACGCCATATTTTACCAACTCCAGTTTACACGTCTAATAGTCGCCATTTACTTGGCTAACGACTTGCTGGGAGTCTCTATATATGAGGAGGTTTTCGATGCCCATGTCAAAAGCAATCTCAAGACCCGCTATCAAAGCTTCGTACTTACCCTCATTGTTTGTCCTCTGCTCTGTGAAGGAAAGGGCGAACTGCATTATCCCTCCTTGCGGAGTCACGAAGATAAGGCCCACTCCAGCTTTGATTATGGGGGTGCTTTGCTTTTAAGGAAGATGCTCCGTCGAAGTATAGTTCCCATCGGGCATTATTTCTTCCTTTCTCCCCTTTGGTTGTGTCGAACGCGTGTTCGTCTGGTAATTTGCAATTTAGGGGAGAGTCGGCCGATATTGGATGCTAAGCGAGAAAGTCAGTGATGGCCTGGCCTTTCACTGCCTTGAGGGGTCGATACGTTATCGAGAACTCCATCTAGAGGATCCACCTTTGATATGAGATGGACCTCATGTGCCAAGACATAATGTCGAATCTTTGTTATCGCGAAGTTTAGTGCCATTCAATGCTTTTCGATGGGGGAGTAGTTGTTTTCTGCCCCCAGAAGAACTCGACTCAAATAATAGAGAGCTCTCTCCTTCCCCTGGTCATTCTCTTGTGCCCATAGTGCGCCTAAAGAACCTTCAAGGGCTGATGTATACAGGATGATGGGCATTCCCTTGACCGGAGCGGTTAGTACCGACGAGTTCTGCAGATATTGCTTGATTTCATCTAGTGCACTTTGGCATTTAAGATCCCAAACAAATGGGGTCCCCTTCTTCATTAGATGGCTGTAGGGACGGCATTTTCCAGAGAGGTTAGCTATGAACCGTCGGATATATGCGAGCTTTACTTGGAGAGACCGCAATTGTTTAAGAGTTCTTGGCGCGGGAATTTCCATAATCGACTTGATCTTTGATGGGTATATTTCGATGCCTCGGTGTCGTATGATGAATCCCAGGAATTTGCCTGAGGAGACTCTAAATGCGCATTTCGGAGAATTCATCTTTAGATTGTATTTCCGAAGAAGCTGGAACACTATGTTCAAATTGTTAGTTATATGTATGCCCTAGAGGCCATTGCTATACATAGGATGTATATTGTAGTGGATGCTGGGACATATATAGGGAGGACTTTCTTGCTCGACATGATAGTATGCTATCTGGTTGCTCTTTACCTTAACGTGTACACTGATTGTCTCTCTGTTACATATTGGTAAAGCCCTTAGGATGTGTACTTGACTACCTGGACTATGATGCGGATCATACTAGTGGGGACATGGTAGTCCATAAGTACATCCTTCAAAGTCCCTAGTCGTGGGTATATCGAGACGGGGCATCGATATACCAGAGTAGACTAGCGTATACCTTCTCGACCCATGCAGATGGGCGATGGATGATCCCATATCCATTGGTGTTTGACATTAGAGATGATATACGGGTGCTCAGTGGAGACTGGGTACACTGGACGGACTCGCCGAGAACTCCCAGATGGTATTATACCTTACGTCAGATGGCAGTTCTCAGGTGACACTGGTACAGAGTAGTCTGTTGACCCGAGATCGTCATAGAGTCTTGTGTGGTTCCCACTGTGCTTTGATTTCCACCTTACCACGTCCAAGAGGGCGTGCAAAACGGTGGTTTTTGGGTACAGTCCCGAATCACATGGAGGCAATGAGCGATAGGAGGGGATTCGTCTCTCCCGGTATAGGGAGTTGATGTTGCGCTGTGTTCGATTGGCTATTACCGGAAATCCCTGGCCAGGGTTGCTGAGATTTACTGGTAAGTGTTACCAGTAGTTTCTCGAACTGTTATAGACCTCATATCGACATGACTTATCGAGCTATTGGGGTCTGACGTTTACCACCCCTAAGCGAGATATGCGACATATCAGACGATCAGACCGGACTGTACGGTAAGTGTTATTGGTTGGATTCACAGGAGTGTGAGCGGGCTTGCTCGTCGATCTTCTGATCGCTCAATACCCGGGTGGCCGTTACGTTTAGCAGACCGCTTGCGGCTTGTGGGTGCTTGATATGATCATCACCTGCTGCCGGCGTATTGACGAGTCTTTAGAGTCCTACACAGAGGTTTCCTGGCTCAAGCGAAACGAAATAGGAGCGCATATGAGATATGTGCGGGACCGAGAATAATGCGTGTATGTGATACCGTATTCTATTCTCGCGATGAATGTATCGATATGGTTGTATGCGATATAACCTAGTTATCGAATCAAGGATTGATTCGATAAGTCGATACATTGGATATTAGTCGGTTATATGCGATGTGACCGGATCGTTAAATCAAGTGTTGATTTAATGATTTAATGCATAATTATATATTTGATATATTACTTTGCATTAACTAGTATTGGTTCACTTTAAATGGATTTTCTCGCATGCTTTGCACAAGTTGTATATGTGATATACTTTTGTGCACTTGTTTGTATCATGTTTGATGATAATGTTAACTTGGTTAAGTGTAAAGATTAAACCATGGTTAAGTTAATGATTAGGGTTTTGTTTTTCTTTCTTTCTTTATTTATTTTGGAAAGAATAAAGAGAAAATGGTGGCTTTCTTTGTTTGTACTTGAATCTTCATGAAGGTTTGACTTTGTAACCATTTTGTCTTCATGCTTAACCCTAACCATTTAAACAAACCATGGTCTATTCTCTACACTTAACTAGGGTTAGGATATGATAAGTATTCATATTATTTTACTTTTTAAAAAACTTATCATATTCTTTGCTTCTTCTTCTTCTTCTTCTTCAAGAAGAAAACCTAGACTTCATCAATGGTGACTTGATGAAATGAGTGAGAAATCCAATTCTAAAGTGAACCCACTTCCTATTTCTTCATCCTCTACCTCTTTCCAAGTAGTAGAGTGTATTTTTTTCACAAGTTTCATGACTTGGTGAAGTGGGAGCTTGATCTTGTGATGCCTCGACGTAGATCATCTTCGGCACGAAGCCGACGACCTTGCCCGCCCATTTCTCCGATGAAGCCGACGCTAGAGCCCGGGTTTCTATTTGGACAGCGAGGAGACTTCATTGCGGAGCTATGGAGGTGGAGGACCGGCTCTACAAAGGTTGTATTTCCGTTTTCCCTTTAGTTAAGCTGTTAACTAGTTGCTTATTCGCCTAGAATTCTAGTTAACGATCCGTATTAGGGTTTCTCGGCACCCGTAAAATTTCAAATTGGCATGGTTGATGCCTTGTGAGACCTCATTAGAGTGCCTAGGAACCCTACAGTGGTATCAGAGCCTAGCTAGAGTCTTAGGCGAAGTCTAGACGACGTTTGAAATCCGAACGAACCGAAACCCTAACCCAAAAAATGCTCTCTGTACATTTTTCAATTTCGGAGATTTTTCGATATTAAAAATATGCAGAAAAATCAGCAGGGAATTTAAAGAATTACTGTGGAGCCCGTACTCATGATTCCTCCAAAGAGCGGCAGAACCGCGGCAGAAGCATGGCTTCTGCGGCAGTTCCGCGGCCAATATGTCTCATCAGCCAATCATTTTTGCACAGTAATTCCTCTTTTATGGTGCTGGATTTTCTGGGAATTTTTAATATTTATTCAAGAGTTGAATATTCTGGGTTGTTTTGGGAATCAAAGATTCGATCGGATTATCAGATTTTGTCTATGTGGCTTTCCGGATAATTTTAGAATATGTTAAAAAGTTCGACCGGATATAAATACCCAATCTTTCCCCTGCCGGAAAAATTCCAAGTGTTGGATTTTTCCGAGGTTTAAAGACGTTCTAAGTAGTGCAAGTAACGCGACGGTCCCTCTAGAAGACAACAAACCTTAACTCGATTATGTGACCGTCTTAAACTGCCCTTTGAACCTTCGGGTTTGGGACAGTACGGCGTGCCACATGTGAGGCGTTGGCTTGACCCTTCTACGGCTGGACCGTTGGTACTGAGGTACGAAGTGAATGTCTTTGAACTTATTTCATGAGTTGATCTGTATCGGGAAAACTTGGGTGTTCGATTGTTCGATCGGAGAGTTTAACATTTTCTATTTATCTGGAATGGGATACAATAATTGGAATTCACAAGAAGTTATGAGATAACTGAATGAATGTTATAAATCTAGCGGTTTAGTCTCACTTGATCGGTTGCCACGGAATTTTGATGTGATCAAAAGTCCGTCGCAATCACGTAGCGTACGCGGATACTCGCCGGATAAACTTAATAGACAGCTACACCCCTTAACCCCGACCAAGTGACTGTAGGAGAACCCCGTCGCCGAAAGCATCCGTTCGGGTGCTCGCGGTAGCGGTGTTCCGCCTTGGTGCACTTCGTCAACGGCGTCGAGGGTGCGGCCGCCTACTAAAGTTTGCGACGAGCATTCGATCAGGATGTCGGGAATCTTGTTGAATTGCCCGACTTGATATTGAAAAGAGTTTTCGATTATGGGACTAAAATGCGGGGTTTATAATTGTTAGGCATGCGATGTCTAAGGAATTCATTTGATTAGGCATGCGATGTCTATGGAGATTGCGGATTCCAACTGTTGTAGTTTTACACTTTCTTTTCTGTGACCGTAAGTGTAATATGTGATATCGCCGGTTTCGTTGCTATATGTCAACGATAATTGGGATGCATATTTACTTACGTTGATGACATGTGATGTTATGTGTTGCTGGATATGTTATATTGGATCGTCGTGTTTGAATAGCCGGGGGGGGTTTATGTGAGATGAGTGTTTTTCATTTTCATTCATGTAAAAACTTGTATGTAATATTCTTTTATTTGGGGCACTTCCAGGTTGCGGAAGTTGTCACCCTTTGTATATTATTTACTTTTCCGCACTAGGATAGACCCAAGGAGGGGAGCACAAGTAACCGGGTTCTGGGGTCCAGTGGGAGACCAACTCGAGGAGTCGAGTCCGGGTCTCCTAACTCCAGAATTGGTAGGGTTGCTTGCCGCTCTCGTAGGGGTCTAGGGGTGTGGGTTTGGCTATTCATCGCGATCGTGGAATCCGTATTTTATACTGGCTCGTATTGAAAACACGGACGTCCTAGTATATCCAATATTTCATATGTTTCTTCTGCTGCGATATCTGTGATGTGATCATGTGATGTTCTGTGATAGATACTGTATATAGTATATATGATATATTATATATGCGTTACTTATGTTTTACACCCGCGCTAGCCCTGCCCCGCTCTGCCGTTAGTTACCTAACCTAACGGTGCACGAGGGGACATCGAGGTGAATGCGGATGGCATAAGTGTACGTCGTATTTATCTGTGATGTTTAGGTAATTTAAATGATGGGACTTCATTAATGAGATTAATGAAATAAAAGAAACCTAATGATGTTGTAGAATCGAATTTCAAAATAAAACAGGTAGCTACAGTTCTTGCTTTGCACAGCGGTGTATATGATATATCCTGCACCTTATTCGATAAGGAAAGGATCGAGATCCCTTCACCGGGAGTGACTCCTTTAGCAATAACTGGCAGATGCTACATACTCGGTTTGTCTTTTGATTGCTTTTAAGAGTTTTTGCTTTGCACAGTGATATATATGATATATCCCGCACCTCATTCGACGAGGAAAGGACCGACGATCCCTTCACCGGGAGTGACTCCTTTAGCAAAACTAGAAAAGCCTAAAAAACACTCCATTTCAAAATTCATTCGATCCTACAACGATATCAAGTTCATTACGCAATAGGTTTTCAGAAAAACCTGTCGTAGCCCTCCGTCATTTCAGATAAGTACTAGTTAGTATTCGTGCTGCGGTTGTTTGGCATGCGTCAAGGCGTAGTGTACGGTAGCTAACTAGTGCTTATCTGCTAGCATACGATGCGATTGGATTAGGGTATTCGCACGGCGTTGTTTGGCATGCGTCAAGGGTCGTGCGGGTGGGTTTAATTCAATCAAGAAATGTACGGGTTGAACTTGACTAGCGGACTATGGGTTGTTTGGCATGTGTCAAGGTCATAGCCTCTAGGGGCAAAATATTATCGGGAATTTCAAGTGTTGAAATTTGCAATGAGATTGCATACCTTCTATGAGAAGTTGGATCCCGATACCCGCTGCGAGTAAGAGTTACTCCTGGGAGAGTTTTACACATTACAATTAGCCAATCAAGTAGGTGTCTAGAAAGGTGTTAACGAGGTTACGCCTCTGGGAAAATGAGGTTTACATTAATTAGGTTCGTGCGAAAGCACGGGGGACCTCCCTCAAAGTACCGACACTGGCCTGGCTGAAAGATTGGCGAACTTGTAGTGTGTAATTAATCCCGGCTAGTCTTTCCTTTTAGGGTTTGAAGGAAGATTTGATAAAAAGCAGTGGGAGCCATCCTGATTAGATAAAATAATAACCAATCTATTCTTGCAAGAGCGCACGCTGAGTGTTTTCTTCTCTCTCTCTCCAGGTAGCGACCATATCACGCCTTAATCAAGATAATAATATGGATGTATTGACCGAACCCGCTTGTTATACTGAGCTGGGGAACGTTGGTCCCACTCCAACTTATAATTGTTATAAGACAGAGCAGGAAATTGGGGATTACCAGAATTCCCGTGCCGCCCAAACGAAGAGAATGCATGCTGATGCATCATCTTTGGGTGTGTTCGTTACAAAGAACTGTTTCTCAGTATCCTCCGCATCCTGGGTATATGATACCGGATCAGGATCCCAGATATGTAATCTGTTACATAGGGCTACAGATAGGTAGAGAACTGAGAACGGATGATAAGTTTCATGAGGCAGAAAACGGGGCAAGTGTTGCAGCCAAGTCTGTTGGTCACTGTCACCCTGTATTCCAAATATATTGATTCTGAACGAATGTTATTAGATACCGAACCTGATATACAAAATCATATCACTCTCTTTAATAGTAAGGAAATGATAAAATTTTGTATTGTTGGATAATGTTTTGAACATTTCCTATATCAAAAGTTGATCGGTTCAGGCACGTTATCTAAAAGCATTAATGTTCTAAATCAAACTACAGTTCTTAGTATACGGAACACAAAAAAGTGGAAGGGTTCAGAAATGAACGAATCCTTCTTGAGGCATTGTAGACTAGGTCATATCAATGCGACCCGACTAGCTAAAGTTACATGTAGATGCATATTTAAATCAGTTTGAATTTACATCTTGTGAAACTTGCCAGTCATGTCACAAAGATATAATGACACCAGCTCTGTTTATTGGAAACAGAGAAAGAGTTAGTGAACTCTTGGGATGATGCATGCTGATGTATAAAGGTCCCCTGTCTATACATGCCAAGACCGGTTCTTTGTACTTCATTACATTCTCTGATAATCTCTCAAGATTCAGACATATGTTCCTGTTGAAACACAAGTCCGAACATTTTGAGATATTCACAGAATATGATTTAGAAGTAGAGAACCAAAACGGGTATAAGTATTATGTCCTTTGATGAGATCAAGGAGGAGAATACTTGAGCACGGAAATCCTGGACTATTCTAAAGGAGAATGAGATTCTCTCTCAGCATTACTCCTCCGCATACACCATAGCACGATGGTATATCGGGGTGGCGCAATAACACCCTATATGATAAGGTGTGCTCTATGATGAGTACTACTGAGTTTCCTATTTTCCTTTTGGGAGTTATGCACTTGAGAAGATGCATACCTATTGAATTAGGTTCGAATCAAATCAATGCCTACCACTTCATATGTGATATGGAAAGGGAAGAGCCTATATCTTAAGTTAGTTAAGATTTGGGGTTGTCCGGCCTATGTCTAAAAGCAAAATCCAGACAAACTCGAGGCAAGGTCAGTTATGTAGAACTGGAAAGGTTCCAGCTATACAAACTACAGCAGATGATTTGATAAAACCAAAGGATTCAATAGTTACCAACGAACCTCAGCCTCTCCGCCGATCTAGTAGGGTTCTTCACCCACCTGAGAGATACTTCGGTTAATCTATGACAGTGGGAGCGAGGATTGCATCATGAGATGATGACCCAACTAGTTTCGACCTGGCCATCAGGAGTGGGACTCTGTAAGAATGGCTGGATGCTTAGTGATCTGAGATGGAATCCTTATACACCAACAAAGTATGGACTTTAGTTGCTTTATCTGAAGGGTTAAATCCCCATCAGGAGCAAGTATATCTTGAGAAGATTACTTGGTGTACATGGAAAAGTTGAGACTTTCAAAGCTAGACTTATTAAAGGGTTTGCATTATTGACCAGGTATGGATTATGTTGAAACCTTTTCTAAGGATCTATGCTTAAGTCCATCCAGATCCTACTTGCCACGGCTACATACCATGACTACGATATCTGGTGGTTGGGTGTCATGACTGTTTTTCTAAATGATGTTTTAGATGAGAACGTCTGTAAGTACACAGCCAGAGGGCTTCGTAGACAGTGGGAGCAGCGGAAACGTGTACAAGATGCTTTATAGGATAAAGCAGGTATCGAGGAGTTGGAACATCTGTTTTGATGTCTTAGTCAAAGAGTTTGACATCATCAAAATGGTAGATGAACCTTGTATAAACAAAAAGGTAGTAGGGAGTATAGTGACGATCCTCGTAGAGTACGTGGATGACATGCTCTTGATAGGGAAGGAGTTTCCTATGCTACGCTCGGTCAATCTTCGGTTATCACAAGAATTCTCCATAATAGGATCAAAGTGATACCTCCTAAATCCTGGTTTTGGATCTATGAGATAGATATAATTGGATGTTAGGATTCTCACTAGTTGTAGTGAGAAGGTATCAACCGATCCTGGGGAGAATCACTGGAAGGGTTCCAGGGTGATAAGGACGACTGAAAGTCAGTCACAGGCATTGTCTTTACCCTCAGTAAAGGGACGGTATGTTGGAAGAGTTCCAAGCTAGATACCGTGGCATACTAGGCGATAACGGCTGGATACATCGCTACTTAAGATGCTACCAAAGTGGCTGTCTGGGTGTATATTGGTTCATGAGATGAACTTAGTTCCTCCCATTGTGTGACAATGGAGTTGTGGCTTATGCCAAGGAACGTCCGTCCCATCAGTGATCCAGACATATTCTAAGGAAGTATCACCTGATCATGGAGATAGTTGATCTCCAGGGTGATCGAGGTTAGGAGAGCAGACTCAGAGGATAACACGGCGGATCCACTCACGAAGGCCTATTCCCAGAGAGAGACTTTTATGGGATGGTTGAGTATGAGATACTACAACCACTGCTATCAGATGACCCTAGTGCAAGTGGGAGATTGTTAGTTATATGTATGCCCTAGAGGCCATTGCTATACATAGGATGTATATTGTAGTGGATGCTGGGACATATATAGGGAGGACTTTCTTGCTCGACATGATAGTATGCTATCTGGTTGCTCTTTACCTTAACGTGTACACTGATTGTCTCTCTGTTACATATTGGTAAAGCCCTTAGGATGTGTACTTGACTACCTGGACTATGATGCGGATCATACTAGTGGGGACATGGTAGTCCATAAGTACATCCTTCAAAGTCCCTAGTCGTAGGTATATCGAGACGGGGCATCGATATACCAGAGTAGACTAGCGTATACCTTCTCGACCCATGCAGATGGGCGATGGATGATCCCATATCCATTGGTGTTTGACATCAGAGATGATATACGGGTGCTCAGTGGAGACTGGGTACACTGGACGGACTCGCCGAGAACTCCCAGATGGTATTATACCTTACGTCAGATGGCAGTTCTCAGGTGACACTGGTACAGAGTAGTCTGTTGACCCGAGATCGTCATAGAGTCTTGTGTGGTTTTCACTGTTCTTTGATTTCCATCTTACCACGTCCAAGAGGGCGTGCAAAACGGTGGTTTTTGGGTACAGTCCCGAATCACATGGAGGCAATGAGCGATAGGAGGGGATTCGTCTCTCCCGGTATAGGGAGTTGATGTTGCGCTGTGTTCGATTGGCTATAACCGGAAATCCCTGGCCAGGGTTGCTGAGATTTACTGGTAAGTGTTACCAGTAGTTTCTCGAACTGTTATAGACCTCATATCGACACGACTTATCGAGCTATTGGGGTTTGACGTTTACCACCCCTAGGCGAGATATGCGACATATCAGACGATCAGACCGGACTGTACGGTAAGTGTTACTGGTTGGATTCACAGGAGTGTGAGCGGGCTTGCTCGTCGATCTTCTGATCGCTCAATACCCGGGTGGCCGTTACGTTTAGCAGACCGCTTGCGGCTTGTGGGTGCTTGATATGATCATCACCTGCTGCCGGCGTATTGACGAGTCTTTAGAGTCCTACACAGAGGTTTCCTGGCTCAAGCGAAACGAAATAGGAGCGCATATGAGATATGTGCGGGACCGAGAATAATGCGTGTATGTGATACCGTATTCTATTCTCGCGATGAATGTATCGATATGGTTGTATGCGATATAACCTAGTTATCGAATCAAGGATTGATTCGATAAGTCGATACATTGGATATTAGTCGGTTATATGCGATGTGACCGGATCGTTAAATCAAGTGTTGATTTAATGATTTAATGCATAATTATATATTTGATATATTACTTTGCATTAACTAGTATTGGTTCACTTTAAATGGATTTTCTCGCATGCTTTGCACAAGTTGTATATGTGATATACTTTTGTGCACTTGTTTGTATCATGTTTGATGATAATGTTAACTTGGTTAAGTGTAAAGATTAAACCATGGTTAAGTTAATGATTAGGGTTTTGTTTTTCTTTCTTTATTTATTTATTTTGGAAAGAATAAAGAGAAAATGGTGGCTTTCTTTGTTTGTACTTGAATCTTCATGAAGGTTTGACTTTGTAACCATTTTGTCTTCATGCTTAACCCTAACCATTTAAACAAACCATGGTCTATTCTCTACACTTAACTAGGGTTAGGATATGATAAGTATTCATATTATTTTACTTTTTAAAAAACTTATCATATTCTTTGCTTCTTCTTCTTCTTCTTCTTCAAGAAGAAAACCTAGACTTCATCAATGGTGACTCGATGAAATGAGTGAGAAATCCAATTCTAAAGTGAACCCACTTCCTATTTCTTCATCCTCTACCTCTTGCCAAGTAGTAGAGTGTATTTTCTTCACAAGTTTCATGACTTGGTGAAGTGGAAGCTTGATCTTGTGATGCCTCGACGTAGATCATCTTCGGCACGAAGCCGACGACCTTGCCCGCCCATTTCTCCGATGAAGCCGACGCTAGAGCCCGGGTTTCTATTTGGACAGCGAGGAGACTTCATTGCGGAGCTATGGAGGTGGAGGACCGGATCTACAAAGGCTGTATTTCCGTTTTCCCTTTAGTTAAGCTGTTAACTAGTTGCTTATTCGCCTAGAATTCTAGTTAACGATCCGTATTAGGGTTTCTCGGCACCCGTAAAATTTCAAATTGGCATGGTTGATGCCTTGTGAGACCTCATTAGAGTGCCTAGGAACCCTACACAAATGCTCCCAGTGTTTCTCGTACGATTTGCTTTTAACCAAATGGTCGTCGATATAACATTCGATAATCTCATGTATGAGGTCATTGAAGATCTTCGTCATAGCCCTCTGGTAGGTAGCACCTGCGTTCTTGAAACCGAAGGGCATCACCTTATAGCAGAATATGCCTAGCGGAGTCCGGAAGGCGGTGTGCTTTTGGTCTTCAGGATGCATTTTCATTTGATTGTAGCCTGAAGATCCGTCCATGAAGGAGAAGACATCATGAGTGGATGTGTTATCGATTATCAGCTCAGTAACAGGCACTGAGAAGTAATCCTTCGGATAAGCTTTGTTGAGATCCCGAAAGTCTACACAGATGCGCACTGTCCAATTTTTCTTCATCACTGGAACAATGTTAGAAATCCAGTAAGGATACTGAACTTCTTGGATGAAGCCGGAGTCAATTAGTTTCTTGACTTCGGCATTGACATTCATCTCGAGTTCGAGCCGCATTCTTCTTGGCGCCTATTTGTGTTGGATATATGTATGCCCTAGAGACCATTATATGCATAGTGGATGCTTGGACATGTATGTGTGTGTGTGTATATATATATATATATGACTTTCTTGTTCGACATGATAGTATGCTATCTGGTTTTACTTTATCTTTACATGTTTACTTGATACTGTTCATTGCATACATGTTGATAAAGCCCTCAGGATATCTGCTTGACTTCCATGGCTATGATGGAGATCATACTAGTGGGGCATTTGTGGTCTATAAGCATATCCTTAAATGTTCCTAGTCGAGGGTATATCGAGACAGGGCATCGATATTCTAGGGTAGAATAGCGTATACGTTTCTTGACCTATATGATGGGCAATGGATGATCCTATATCCATTGGTGTTGTGACATCAAAGATTGTATTCGAGTGCTCAGTGGAGACTAGGTACACTGAACGGACTCATCGAGAACTCCTATATGGTATTATGTTTATCGTCGGATAGCAGTTCTCAGGTGACACAGGTACAGGTTAGCCTGTAAACCCGAGATCGTCATAGAGTCTTGTGTGTTCTCCCACTATACTTTGATTTCCACCCTACCACGGTTCTACTGAGTCGTTCAAACAGGTGGCTTTTGGGTACAGTCTCGAGACACATGGAGACAATGAGCGATAGGAGGGGTTTCTTCTCTCCCGATATTGGGAGTTGATGTTGTGCTATGCGCGATTGGCTTTGACTCGAAGTCCCTTGCCATGGTTGATGAGATTTATTGCTAAGTGTTATCAGTAGTTTCTCGACCAGTCATAGTCCATATCGGCATAACTTATTAAGTTATTAGGGCTCGACGATTCCATCCCTAGAATTTATATGCAACATATCAGACGAAGAGACCGGACTGTACGGTAAGTGTTACCAATGGCTCGATGGGAGATTTGACGGGTTCGCTTGTTTTTCTTCTGATCGCTCAATGCCCGGGTGGCCGTTACGTTTAGCTGATCGCTTGCGGCTTGTTGGTGTTTTGATGTGATCATCAACTACTTCTGGCGTATTGACGAGTCTTAGAGTCCCACACAGGAGTTTCCTGGCTCAGGCAAAACGATGTGGTGTGCATATAAGATATGCGCGGGGACCCAATTAAATGCGAGTATGTGATACCGTATTTTAGTCGGGCGTTTACTATTGGTCGGGTCGTATATGATATGACTGGTTTATTAAATCAAGTGTTAATTTAATATTGACTTTTAGCTCACTTTTATTAAACATTTTCTTTATGGATGTATGCATATATGTATATACATACACATGATGATGTGTATACACACATACATGCATGCATGTGTATCATAGTTAATGATACATAGAAGATGGCAATGCAAGACTCACATGGTTAGATTGTATATATGGATTTTTTTTGAGATAAATGGATAAAGGAAATAAATTTGTGACTCATTGTTTCTACACTATTCTTCAGTTGACCATTGACTTTAACCATAGTTTGTTTTCCTTTGTTCTTTTAACTCACTACAAAATATATACATATTTATTTAACCATGATTTGTTGTGAGAGTGTCTCACAAAAATATCCATTTGATTTTCTTTTATCATTATTATTATCATTATCAAAAAACTTGAGAAAAGTTTTGCCATCTTCATCTTCCTCCTCGTTCAAGCTCTCTTGAGTTTTATAAAGAGTGAGGAACTTAAAAAGAAATGGTTTTTAAGAGAGAACACAAACCACTTTATCATTCTACACTACTCTAGCCCCTTAGTGTAGGGTGTTTGCTTTACTTCTTTAAAGATCAAGTGAAGCTAGGAGCTTTGAGCAAAGGGACTTCGGATGGATCATCGTGGATAACGAAGGATTCAAGCGAGCCAGTTTAAACTCTAGAAGATCCAAGGAGTCATTCAAGGAGGTCTACAAAGGTTGTAATCTCTCCACTTAGTGATAGATACTTATAGCATGTGATACTATTAGTTTTGTTACCCTAACTTTCTAGTTCGATCCATGGATGGTATTTTTTAGCACCCATAAATTTTTGTTATAGCATGTTTGATGCAACCCAAACCCTAGGTGTGGTGCTAGAGAATCCCTACAGTGGTAATAGAGCCTAGCTAGAAATATAGACGATGTTAAACGATACGAAACCGAAACTCCGCAAAATACGGATTTTTGGAACCCAGGATACTGCTCTCTGTTGTTTTTAAAACGATCTGAAAAAATTATTTAAAAAAGTGCAGAATATTGTATGTGATACATATAGAACACTAGTGAAATACGAGGCCCTTTTCTCGGATTTTAGCCGAGCACCACCCCCCAAAATCCGGCGTCGCCGGCCCCCCAAGCTCTATTTTGCCTCGTGTTTCACATGTGCTCTGTGCTGTAGATTTTGGGGTTTCAGGTATTGTTTGTTTAGTCCAGAATTGCATGTGATGTTAATTTGGATATGGGCTAATTGCGGAGTGTTTCGTAGTCGTATATTTTAACATTGTAATGGTAACTTAGACAATGTTTAACAGTTCGAATGAACTTCAAACACCACGTCAAGACCCCCCCCCCCCGAAATTTTCAGGAGTTGGAATTTTCTAAGTTGATTATATTCATTGGTGGTGCAAGTAACTCTGTGGACCTTCTAGAAGAACAAAAACCTTAACTCGATTCTATGCCCTCGGAACTGTAACTGAACCCTAGGGTTTGCCGTGGTTCCGCGGTGTCATAGGTGGGGCTTTGGTTTGGCCTTTCTACGGCTGGTTCATAAGGTACTGTGGCACTTTTTGGGTATTTTAACTTTTCTCAAGTGTTGAGCTCATTGGGAGATGTGGGTGTTGGTCGATTCGGTCGAAACGTTTAACATAGTCTAGTTCTATATGATAATTGCAATTGTTGTTGTTTTTCACTTTCTTTTCTGCGACCATAAGTGTAGTATGTGGTGTATCGCCGGTTTCGTTGTTATAGATCAACGAAAATCTGGATACGCATACTTACTTACGTTGATGATATGTGATATTATGTGTTGCTAAGATATGATGTGCAGGATCGTCGTTATTGAATAGCCGGGTTTTTTTTATGTGAGATGAGAGTTTTTCCTTTCATTCATGTAATATTCATTGTATGTAATATTCTTTTATTAGGACACTTCCGGTTTGAGGATGATGTCACCATTGTTATATATTATTTACTTTTCCGCATTAGGATAGACCGAAGGAGAGGAGCACAAGTGACCGGGTTCTAGGGTTCAGTGGGAGGCCATCTCGAGGAGTCGAGACCGGGTCTCCTAAACTATAAAATTAGCAGGGTCACATGCCGCTCTCGTAGGGGTCTAGGGGTGTGAGCTTGGATATTCATCGCGACCGTGGAATCCGTATTTTCTATTGTTGGCTAAATACAAAATACGGATCTCTTAGATATCCTAAATTTTCATATTTGCTTCTGCAGTTGATATTCTGTGATGTGATTACTTAATATCTAAGAAGAATGGATTATTATTATATATATGATATATAATAAACGTTGCTTATGTTTTACATCCGTACTAGTCCCGCCCCGCTATGCCGTTAGTTAAGTAACCTAACAGTGCATAACGGGACACTGTGGCGAATACGAATGGCATAAGTGTACGTTCTATTTTCGTTTTTTTTCTGTGATGGTTTAGGAACTTAAATGATGGGAATACATTAATAAGATTAATGTAAAGAAAAAGAAACCTAAAGATGTTGTAGAATCGGATTTGAAACCCACTCGGCTCTTTTTATGAAAAAGAAAGTTTCAAAAGATGGGGAGCTTAAGCTAATCCTTTTCTAAAACAATTTAGATTCTACAACGATATCAAGTTAAAAGCGTTAAAGGTTTTCATAAAAACCATCTGCAACCCTCCGTCATTTTAGGAAGCAGAGTACTTAGTATTTATGCTACGTATGCTGATCATAGTCATGGCGTAGTGTACGGTAGCTAAGTGATGTCTTCCTACAAAGCATATGATGCGAATTAGTTAGGACATTCATGTGATTATGTTGATCATAGTCAAGGGTCATAAGGGTGGGTCTAGTTAATCACGAAATGACGGGTAGAACTTGACTAGTACTTATGATATGTTGACCATAACCAAGGTCATAAGTTGCTAGGGGTAAAAACCATATCGGGAATTTCAAGAGTTGAAATTTGCAATGAGATTGCACACCATTTATATGATAGTTGGATCCCGATCCCACTGTGAGTAAAAGTTACTCCCAGGAGAGTTTTTGCACTTTACAATTAGCTAACCCATTAGGTGTCTAGAAAGGTGTTAATGGGGATACGCCTCTGGGAAGATGAGGTTTATATTAATTAGGTCCATGCGAAAGCACGGGGAACCTCCCTCAAAGTACCGACACTGGCCTGGCTGAACGGTTAGTGAAATTGTAGACTGTAATAAATCCTGGCTAGTTTTTCTTTTTGAGGTTTGAAAGAAAATTTGATAAAGCAGTGGGAGACATCGATTAGATAAGATAATAACCAATCCGATCTTTGCAAGAGCATTTCGCTGAGTGTATTCTTTTCTCTCTCCTAATGGTAGATACCGATGACGGGACTAAAACTTCTATTAGAGAAAAACAAACTGACTGGACCGAATTATAATGAATGGATGAGGAACCTGAACATTGCATTCACATATGATAAAGTATCATATGTCCTCACAGCCAAATCCCCACCCACCCCAGGTCCTGAATCATCTGTTTCGGATAAGGAGATCCGAAAAACATGGGATATTGATTGTGACACGGCGAAGTGCCTCGCGCTAGCTTCTATGGATAATGTACATCAGAAGCAACACGAGAAGATGGATGTTCAATCTATCTTTCTTCATACAAAGGAGTTGTATGAAGAGAAATCTCGGGCTTTACGCTACGAGGCATCTCGAAAGCTGTTTCAGATATGGATGGCTTCTGGTACATCAGTAAGAGAACATGTTTTGAAGATGATTGGTCTTATAGAAGAACTTGAGGACCTTGGATGGACCACAGAAAACGAGCAATATATTGATATTGTTCTACAGTTTCTCCCCGCTGCTTTTACTCCTTTCATAGTGAACTTCAATATGAACAAATTGGAGAAATCACTATCTGAACTTCTCAATATGTTGAGAAGTGCAGAAAGCACGCTTAAGATAGCGAAAACTCCTGCTCTGCTTAATAGGCCATCTTCCTCTTCCATCCCAAAAGTCAAGACCAATGGAAGGAAGAAGAAGAAACCCACTAAGCCGAGAGGTGGAGTTGTAAAAGCAAAGGAGAAAGACAAGTCTGGGGCCGTGGGAAGTGGAAAAGGAGAATGTTCTTTCTGCCATAAGTCGGGACACTGGAAACGTAATTGTTCTTTGTACCTTGCTGATCTCAAGAAGAAGAAGCATACTCATGCTTCCGCTTCAGGTGTGTTTGTAACTGAAAACTGCTTTTCTATAAACTCTGCATCTTGGGTATTAGATACCGGTTCTGGTTCTCACATCTTCAATTGTATGCAGGGATTGAGAAACAGTAGAGTTTTGAAGACTGTGGACCACACTCTACGGGTTAGAAATGGTTCCAATGTACATGCTGTATCCGTAGGAGAATATTGTAAGTGCACGGCGGCGCCCCGACCGTCGATCCGACGGCCAAATGCGGAAACGGTGATAAACTTTAATTTTGCGGACTTAGCAAACCGGCACCACCGCGCACTAAACACCCGGATCGTAACCATTAACTAGTCTAGCTAACAAGAAGAAAGGGAAGAGATGTACCGAATGATCCGAGTCCTTCGGTCTTCGTCTCCACTCCGATCTCCCGCGGATGCTTCGTCCGTCATCTCCTCGTTGTCGCCTCTTCGCCGGAAGGGCACCACATCGCCTGCATCTTTTACGGGCTCCCACCTCAATACCGAGGCAACTCGGGCGCGAAGCTGGCAAGTCGACGCGTCCAAGATTTGCTGTAGAATGTGTAGTGTAGAGGCTATGTCTCATTTGGGGTATGTTGCCATTGATGGAGGAAACAAGATAAGAAAAATGGTGCTTGCATTTTTCTAGCATGAAATGAGATGAACAAATTTTCCCTCTTGAAAATCATCCTCTCTTCTTCTTCTCTCAAGTATGAAAAACTTATCAACTTAGAAAAATGGTGGAGAAAGAATATGAAGCATGAAGGGAGGTGATGGTAGGAGAAAGCAAGAGGTGACCACAACCTTAAAACATCATCATAACCAAAACTCAAAACAACTTCAAATCCTTTCTTATCACCAAAAAGCAAGGAAAAGACTAAGAAAGCATCTCATGATTATGAACCATCATGAAGCCCCACAATTGCAAGAAAACCCCTCCACAAATGTTATTTGCACAAATGCAAATACCCCCTCCATCGGAAAAGTCCGGCCGGGAAAGAACAAAGGAAAACCGGCCGGAACGGAATGCAAACTGGCAACCCCAGAAAACTGGTCCCGTAATAAATTACAGGAAAACCCCGATACTGTACATACACACCCGCATCTGTATTCCGTCCGGATACAAATGCAAAGAGACAAAATCTACACTGTACTAAACTAGGATCCGGCTTAAACCAAAGCCGGCTAGTAATATCCGTTCGATCCTGATCCGTGCAATACCGCACGTATCTGACCGAACCCTGCCATATATCTATACGGCCTCTAGTACAAACCGTCCGATCCTGATCCGTGCAATACCGCACGTATCTGATCGGACCCTGCCATATCTCCATACGGCCTCTACAGCGTTTCGCCCGAAAGCTGAGTAACTGAAAATGTGGTGGACTCTAAAGACTCGTCAATACAATGGCTGTGGATTTAACCACTAGCACGTCAGAGGTATAAGCCAATACGTAACGGGCCACCAGCTATTGACCAAAAGGGACGTCGATGAGCGAACTCATCCTGACACCCTACTGAGCCTGTCAGTGACAATATCCGTACAGTCCGGTCCGTTCGTCTATGAGCATCGCATGTCGGGCCTAGGGGGTTGGTAAAAGTCAGACCCCCAAAAGCGGTACAAGTCGTGTCGGAGTGTAGCCCAGAACACCCTGAGATACTACTGGAATACCTACCAGTAAATCTCCTGCCTTGGCCAAGGACTTCGTGTAATGGCTCTCCTAGACACAGCGCGACCTCACCCCCAATACCGGGAGAGACGAAACCCCCGAATATCCGCTCACTGCCTCCATGTGGCTCGGGACTGTACCCAACTAAAACCTGTTTGCACGACTCCTTTGAGCCGTGGTAGGGTAGTAATCAAAGCACAGTGGGAACTCACACGAGACAAATGACGATCCCCAGGTCGATGAACTAACCTGTACACATGTCACCTGGGAACTGTTATCTGACGTCAGGTATAAGACCAACTAGCATGTTCCCGGCGAGTCCTGTCCGGTGTACTCATAACCCAATGAGCACCTGTATACATCTTAGGTGAACCAACTGACACCAGTGGCTTATGAGACCGGCCACCGCCCCTCGTCGGGGTCTCGACTGTATACACTAGTCTACTCTGGAGAATCGATGCCCTGTCTCGAAACTCCCACGACTAGGGACCTTTTAAGGATGTGCTTATAGACTCCAGCTCTCACTTATATGATCGCCCTCATACTGCTGGCAGTCAAGCAAGAATCCTAGGGGCTCTATCAACATGTAATAGCGACCTGTCAGGTCACCTAAAGCAGTACACGATGATAAAGGTAAACCAGATAGCATACTATCATCTCGAGTAAGACTGTCGTCCTGGGATAGGTCCTCCCTCAATCATTGCAATCACGTGCCTGTGATCCAATAATTGACTCTGAGGGCACTATCTCCAACAATCTCCCACTTGCACTCAAGGCTAATTATTGCGATGTCGCATACTCACAGCCCGTGTGATACCGAACACCCAACTCCTCTACTAGTCTGTCGTACAAAGCCTGTTTGCGAAACTATTGCGTTCGAGGAAAAGCCTCAGTGAGTGGATCCGCCTAGATGTTTCTTTCTATGTCTCTCTATATCTCAAGTTCGCGGAGAAAACCATCTCCCGAAATGAGCAATACCTGTCTTAGAATGTCTGGATGTCTGATGGGACCGAGCTCATAAATGAACTCCAAATCCAAACTTCTTAGACTGTATCGTCAACTGAACTTAATCAGTATCCTGCGCCATGCCACTCTCAGTATTTCCTTGGACCACCTGTCCAAAATACTGCCCCTCGTCAGAAGGAAAAATATAACTCTGACAACCTCCTTGTCGTCCATGTCACCTTAGAAGCCTGGAATGATAACTGTCTCCCGAATGAGGCTGTCGTTATCATATCCCTAGAACATCCACTTATGTTTTAAAGCTGCTTCCGACTGTTTCTCCAGGATTGGATCAATGTCAACTTATTGCATCTAGTGCAAGAACAACATCTGGTGTGGTACTTGACAACTCATGATTGACTCAATTGCCTAAGCAAGTGATCTGCCAATCATGCACATCCCTCTCTACTTTAGTCTATAAGACACCTTTAGAGAGGGTGACTCCATCACCTGCAGGTACACTACCGTGCCAGGAGTCGTCCATTCTAAATACTCTTAGAATGCTGTTAAGGTACCCTGATTGAGAAACCACCCAAATCTAGATCTAAAACCATAGATCTAGTAACCAGTATGTCTGATATAATGTCCAAGTCCCATGTGGAGAAACCACTGTGTGACGACCAAAGTATAACCGATCGTAGTATAGGAATGTCACTTCCTACTTTGTGTATGTCATCCAAAACCCGGATATCACACCCTACTACCTTCTCAACAGATCCATCCCCTATTCTGATGACGTCAAATCTATGACTGTCATATCAGAAATAGATGATCTATCTCCGCTACATCTGCTTTAGTCTATAAATAGACATAAGCCTGATGTCCACCAATGCTTCCGCTGCTCCCACTGACTACGACAACCCTCTGGCAGAGTCATATAGACGTGCACTTCTAAAGCTAGTTTAGAACGACGCTATACTCATCCTCCCACGGGGTCTCGCAGCCTGGAACAACAGCAATGGCAAGTGTGGGTAAACAAGAACTTCCCTGTCACCGTCCTTGAGGCTACCGGAGTACCTCTCGGGTGCCTGAAGTTACCCACCTTATCTGCGGAGTGGCCAATGGAATGTCAAATCAGATTGAATCTTTAGGTTCCTTATCAAATCTTCAGTAATCGTTTGCGGTTCTGGAATCACTTCCAGTTCTATCATACTCCCACTACTGTTTTTGAAAAAATCCATTTTTAATAAAACTGTGGCGAGTCCAGAACAATGTTTCTATTGATCTGCCAGATGGTAGAAAGTCAACCCTCGTTATAGCCTGGGTCAACCCACAAACAGCCATTACAGAAACGTGCCTTGAGCTGTCCAGTGTCTGGTTTTAATCATAAGCCGGACAACTCCCCGTTACCTTAACAACGCTAAGATATGAACTGTTCTATATCCAATATAGAACCAGAGGCACTGATTCAAATGAACCAGATTCAAATCATGCAGCTGTCTCCAGTGCATGTCAACTAAATGGAAGGAGGCCGATCAGCGTTACTCAACTTAGGAATGCTTCCAATTATGAGTAACCTGAAAGAGAAGCAATTTCTCTTTATCATTACTATCAACTGAATACCATACACAAGTATCTACATCTTCGATCACTTTGAAGAATCCCGATACTTGCTACACCTGGTTCTCTACTCTATTCAAATACCTATAACTCCTCAAAACTTAGACCCTGTGTTTCTACGAAACACATGTCTAAGAACTAGAGAAGTTAAAAGTAAACAGAATATAGTATGAGGACCAACCCCTCTGTCCTAATGGACACTGGACAACATACATTACTCTGTATAAGTCCGCTGAGTCTAACAACTCTTTCACTGTGCGTCGTAGGTTGAAAACTGTACTTATGGTTAAGAAGAATTACACCGCTGTTTAATGCTCCTTACCTAACCATCCACTGATATAGGTAAATGTCATCGACATAATATCAAAAGGTATATCTCACTCTATGAAAATAGACGTACAGATATTTCAATTTGAAATTGGTGCATAAAAGCGGATATTCAAAACTAAATATTTGCCGACCGGCAAACAGCCCAGGTGATTTCCTCAAATATCACCGATTACAACGAATCCCGATATAATGAGGATGATCACCCAATTCCCAATAACTTACTCCCACTCATCATCTGTAAAACCATACAGATGTGAGAATCAAACCTGGTAAATACATACCCTGGAGCAAGTGTCTAATCGGGAAATCAGTTTTCTTTTAACAATACACAGTTGAACTGAAGCATTGAAATGTTTCGATGGGGTATTCTGGTATTCCTAGTAATGCCTCTACCATTATCCAGATTCACAACTATAACCGCATAATTCTTTGCCACCTCTCCAAATCCCTTTATATGTCTTTAGTCGTTACCTTCTGCACACCCCTTAGGCCAAATGGTTTTCTTCCTTCCCTACCGTTCGGCACCAGCCTATGGTTTGGAAGAAGACTATCCAGTAAGCATAATGGGTGTACTGTCCTAGTCCTAAGAGCACTCTCAATGCGAGAGAAGGTGAAGATAAAAGACAACCGAATAAACCTTATTCCTATTTCTCCTGGACCAGAATCCATCCCCGAACTGGAACAAGTTCCTTTCGAGTTCGTATATAACCATACGATGGAGTATCCAAATAAACTGTGGATCTTCGTAGTGATACGGAGTGTCCTGAAGAAATACAAAGGTGATTTAGGATTGGCGAAGGAATAATTGGTTTGGTCGTGAACAGCAGTCGCAATTTACATTGCCCTCCTTCTAATCCCTTTCTATGTCTGAACTTAATACCTTTTGCACACCATCGTTACGCTAATTGGTTTTCTTCATTCCCTAGCGGTCGGCACCTGCCTATGGATTGAAAGAAGACTATCCAATTTGCATAATAGGTGTACTACCCCTAAACCAAGGAGTACTCGCAAGCTGAGAGAAGGAAGAAGGAAAAGACAACTGAATAGTCCTATTCGTTTTCTCCAGAACCGGAAACCATCCTCGAATTCCTTCGAGTTCGTATATGACCATACGATGGCTTTGTCCAATGGAAGTGGACGTTCGCAGTAATACGGGGTGTCCTGGAGAAAAGGGTAAAAGTAGGAGTGGCAATGAGGTCTGCAACTCAGACAATCCAAAAGCCAGTGTTAAGAAGGTTCGGTCAACTTGGTCACTGAGTCATAGTCTAGGGTCGGGTCAATGGTCGCTGCCAGAGAGAGAGAGAAAAGAAACACTCAGCGTGCACTCTAACCTAGATCAGAATGGTTACCAATTTATCTAATCAGGAAACCTCCCACTGTACCTCAAATTCTCCTCCAAACCTGAAAGAAGAATTAGTCGGGGTCACCCGAGGAGTAAACCAACTTATCAGTGGGAATCGGGATCCAACTCTCATCGCATGATAACGTGACGGAATCCGCTCACGTCATCACACTCCAGAAGGTATGCGCATATCTGGCAAGTTTCAGTACTTTTGAAACTCCCGATGTGGATTTTTACCCCATGCTCTTATGACCTTGACTTTGGCCAACATATCATAAGTCACATGTCAAGTTCAACCCGTCATTTTCCAGGTTAATTTGAGCCCACCCGTACATACCCTTGACTTTGGCCAAAATGGTAGTACGACTGCCCCAAACCAACACATCTATCTATGCTGCATATGAATAACCAACAGCTACCAAACACTGTGCCTTGACTTTGGCCAACATACACAGCTTGAATACTATTGACTACCCATATGAAACGACGGAGGGCTACGAATGGTTTCTGGCGAAAACCTTTAACTTAATGAACTTGATATCGTTGAAGGAACGGATAGCTTTTTAGAAAATATAGTGACGAAAACCTTTACTAAAGAGGTCACTCCCGGTGAAGGGATCTCGGCTCTTTCCCCGTAGAATGGGGTGCTGGATATTCATAACCGAATATCACTGTGCAAAGCAAAAAGTAATCGGCTATAGTGAAGTTAATGCCCTGACGCAAACTTTTTTCCAAGGGGTCACTCCCGGTGAAGGGATCTCGGCCCTTGCCTCGTCGACTGAGGAGCAGGATATTCCAAATGAATACCACAATGCAAAACAAAAGTGAACGTCCTTGCAATAACAGCTTTTTGAAAAGTGTTCCAACAACATCAGAATAGGTTTGTTTTAACTTGCATTGATCCGAATCAACGCAGTCCCATCAATTGATCACACCACAAAGAACGAAAATATACTGACGTACGTATATGCCATCCGCATTCGCCACTGGGTCCCGTCATCACCCGTTAGGTTAGCTAACTAACGACAGAGCGGGGACTGGACTAGCGCGGATGAAAAACATATACAACATCTACTAATATATATACCAATATATTATATTTCGCTCAAGGCTTGAATAAAATGCAACATCACAGAAATGTACAGCATCACAGAACAATACAGATATCTGGGATCCCCGGGTTTCACAGAGCCACTACTGAAACCCGACGTTCCCCTGGTCGTGTGGATAGCCTGTGCAATGAAAACCTAGACCCCTACGGGCGCGGCAAGTCACCCGCCAAAACCTGAAGCGAGGCAGCCCCCTTCACCACCGTGAATGGACCACCCAGCACTTCACGGAATCCGGTAACTTGGGCACCCCTCCTGGGTCAACCTGTACCCCCTACGAGTGCGGCGAATAGCCCGCCAATTCCAGACTGAAGCCCCCTCCGTCTTAATGCCCTGAGATGCGGGCTTGTTGCCCTCCAGAACCCGGCTATCCGTGCACCCCTCCGCGGGGTAATCCTAGTACAGAAAGTAAAATATACATACAACGGGTACATCGACCGCAACCAGGTCGTGCCCCAAAAGAATAATACAAACAGGCAGTGACGGCAGTCCACATGTCGGACGCTCGCCCTGCAAAATCAAATGTACATAATACAACAAAACTGTACTAGCATTGCATCCAGGCTATCCCCACGACCGATCCGCAACATCACAGCAAAATACAGAACATCAACGTGAAAGTCACGTTCGCAAATCCGTCTAACCGGGCTATAGCAGTTAGACCGGATTTACCGATCGAGTGACATTCACGGTCGCAGATATAATGTAAATACTGTGAAAAATGTGTTTAAAATTTTCCGATTGATCAAAAATTAACAAGTGGGCCCCAAAGCAATACTGCAGCACTCACAGAAATTCTGGGCCCAAATTTAATATTCCAAAACCCCCAAAATAAGCCCAGAAGCCCACTGGAAAAATATGATACAGTGACCAATCAATATGGCGGCGGAACCGCGGCGCCAAGTGGGGTTTGGCCGCGGTTCCGCGCTCCACTCTAGGGTTTACTGTATCGAATTTCTCCAGTAATCTTAGATATTCTTGTACATCAGTTTTATGCAACCTGAAAAATTTTTGGACACCAAAAAATCTTAACAGAAAACTGATGTGAACTAAAATTGGGTTTTTGGAATTTTGATCGATCGGAACTAAAAAACACATCAAACGAAGCTAGACGAAGTTAATGGCGAGGCTCTGATACCACTGTAAGTGCACGGAGGCGCCCCGGCCGTCGATCCGACGGCCAAATGCGGAAACGGTGATAAACTTTAATTTTGCGGACTTAGCAAACCGGCACCACCGCGCACTAAACACCCGGATCGTAACCATTAACTAGTCTAGCTAACAAGAAGAAAGGGAAGAGATGTACCGAATGATCCGAGTCCTTCGGTCTTCGTCTCCACTCCGATCTCCCGCGGATGCTTCGTCCGTCATCTCCTCGTTGTCGCCTCTTCGCCGGAAGGGCACCACATCGCCTGCATCTTTTACGGGCTCCCACCTCAATACCGAGGCAACTCGGGCGCGAAGCTGGCAAGTCGACGCGTCCAAGATTTGCTGTAGAATGTGTAGTGTAGAGGCTATGTCTCATTTGGGGTTATGTTGCCATTGATGGAGGAAACAAGATAAGAAAAATGGTGCTTGCATTTTTCTAGCATGAAATGAGATGAACAAATTTTCCCTCTTGAAAATCATCCTCTCTTCTTCTTCTCTCAAGTATGAAAAACTTATCAACTTAGAAAAATGGTGGAGAAAGAATATGAAGCATGAAGGGAGGTGATGGTAGGAGAAAGCAAGAGGTGACCACAACCTTAAAACATCATCATAACCAAAACTCAAAACAACTTCAAATCCTTTCTTATCACCAAAAAGCAAGGAAAAGACTAAGAAAGCATCTCATGATTATGAACCATCATGAAGCCCCACAATTGCAAGAAAACCCCTCCACAAATGTTATTTGCACAAATGCAAATAACCCCCTCCATCGGAAAAGTCCGGCCGGGAAAGAACAAAGGAAAACCGGCCGGAACGGAATGCAAACTGGCAACCCCAGAAAACTGGTCCCGTAATAAATTACAGGAAAACCCCGATACTGTGCATACACACCCGCATCTGTATTCCGTCCGGATACAAATGCAAAGAGACAAAATCTACACTGTACTAAACTAGGATCCGGCTTAAACCAAAGCCGGCTAGTAATATCCGTTCGATCCTGATCCGTGCAATACCGCACGTATCTGACCGAACCCTGCCATATATCTATACGGCCTCTAGTACAAACCGTCCGATCCTGATCCGTGCAATACCGCACGTATCTGATCGGACCCTGCCATATCTCCATACGGCCTCTACAGCGTTTCGCCCGAAAGCTGAGTAACTGAAAATGTGGTGGACTCTAAAGACTCGTCAATACAATGGCTGCGGATTTAACCACTAGCACGTCAGAGGTATAAGCCAATACGTAACGGGCCACCAGCTATTGACCAAAAGGGACGTCGATGAGCGAACTCATCCTGACACCCTACTGAGCCTGTCAGTGACAATATCCGTACAGTCCGGTCCGTTCGTCTATGAGCATCGCATGTCGGGCCTAGGGGGTTGGTAAAAGTCAGACCCCCAAAAGCGGTACAAGTCGTGTCGGAGTGTAGCCCAGAACACCCTGAGATACTACTGGAATACCTACCAGTAAATCTCCTGCCTTGGCCAAGGACTTCGTGTAATGGCTCTCCTAGACACAGCGCGACCTCACCCCCAATACCGGGAGAGACGAAACCCCCGAATATCCGCTCACTGCCTCCATGTGGCTCGGGACTGTACCCAACTAAAACCTGTTTGCACGACTCCTTTGAGCCGTGGTAGGGTAGTAATCAAAGCACAGTGGGAACTCACACGAGACAAATGACGATCCCCAGGTCGATGAACTAACCTGTACACATGTCACCTGGGAACTGCTATCTGACGTCATGTATAAGACCAACTAGCATGTTCCCGGCGAGTCCTGTCCGGTGTACTCATAACCCAATGAGCACCTGTATACATCTTAGGTGAACCAACTGACACCAGTGGCTTATGAGACCGGCCACCGCCCCTCGTCGGGGTCTCGACTGTATACACTAGTCTACTCTGGAGAATCGATGCCCTGTCTCGAAACTCCCACGACTAGGGACCTTTTAAGGATGTGCTTATAGACTCCAGCTCTCACTTATATGATCGCCCTCATACTGCTGGCAGTCAAGCAAGAATCCTAGGGGCTCTATCAACGTGTAATAGCGACCTGTCAGGTCACCTAAAGCAGTACACGATGATAAAGGTAAACCAGATAGCATACTATCATCTCGAGTAAGACTGTCGTCCTGGGATAGGTCCTTCCTCAATCATTGCAATCACGTGCCTGTGATCCAATAATTGACTCTGAGGGCACTATCTCCAACAAATATCATCTGGGGTTGCTTTCAGGATGTATTTTGGTTTTGAACCCTTATTATTATGTACCTAGTATGCTATGTAATATAATATTCGTTTCTTTGTTAGACAATGAAGGATATCATTTTGTGTTGCAAAATAATGTTATGAACATTAACTTGAATCAACAGTTGATTGGGTATAGTATACTGAATAACGGTATTTACGCCCTAATCCAACACACAGTTTTCAACATACAACACACAAGTAAAAGAAAATTTTCAGACATAAATGAATCTTTTCTTTGGCATTGTAAACTTGGTCATATTAATGAAACAAGACTAAACAAGCTACATAAAGATGGATATTTGAATCCTTTTGAATATAAATCTTATGCGACTTGTCAGTCCTGTATCAAAAGTAAAATGACCAAAAATCCGTTTATTGGACACGGAGAGAGAGCTACAGAACTCTTAGGCCTCATACATAGTGATGTATGTGGACCAATATCTACACATGCTAGAGGCGGTTTTTCATACTTCATCACTTTTACTGATGATTTCTCAAGATTCAGACACGTGTTTTTATTGAAGAATAAATCCGAAGCTTTCTAGAAATTCAAAGAGTACAAACTTGAAGTAGAAAAACAAATAGGCTTGAGCATAAAGAAACATCGATCAGATCGAGGTGGAGAGTATTTAAGCATAGAGTTTTCAGAGTTCTTAAAAGAGAATGGGATTCTCTCTCAGCTCACTTCTCCTTACACACCACAGCACAACGGTGTGTCAGAACGAAGGAATCGTACCCTATTAGATATGGTACGGTCTATGATGAGTGATGCTGAGTTACCGCTTTCCTTTTGGGGACATGCATTAGAGACAGCAATTTACCTATTGAACAGGGTTCTAACCAAGACCGTGTCTACCACTCCATATGAGATGTGGTGTAGGAAGAGACCATCTCTTAAAAGAGTAAGGATATAGGGTTGTCTGGCTTTTGTCAAAAAGCAGAATCCGGATAAACTTAAGACACGATCAGTCATGTATACATTTGTGGGATATCCAAAACATTCATATAGATATCTATTCTACCACAAGGAGGAACAAAAGGTATTTGTTTCTCAACATGACACATTTTTAGAAAATGAAATATTTTCAAATAGTACTGGTGGTAATGCGGTAGAACTAGAAGAGGTTCTAGAGACACAAATTACTCATGATGAACTGGTTGAACCTGATGCTGCAGTAGAACATCAAGAACCCCAGCTGCTCCGGAGATCTACTAGAACTTCTCGCCCACCGGAGAGATACTATGGTTTTCTCATTGATGATGATAGAGAAGATTGCATCATGGATGATGATGACCCTACTAGTTTTTAGCAAGCTATCATGAGTAGTGACTCAGTGAAGTGGCTGGATGCCATGAGATCAGAAATGGAGTCCATGTACACCAACAAAGTATGGACTTTAGATGTTGCACCTCCTGAGATAAAGCCCGTAGGTTGCAAATGGATCTTAAGAAAAAGATTGGTGTAGATGGATAGGTGGAGATCTATAAAGCAAGGCTTGTAGCGAAAGGTTTTCATCAAAGACCAGAATTGGACTATGATGAAACTTTCTCTCCAGTAGCAATGCATAAGTCCATTCGGATCCTACTTACTATTTCTGCTCACTACGACTATGAAATCTGGCAGATGGACGTTAAAACGATATTTCTAAATGGTGATTTAGAAGAATGCATTTTTATGGATCAGCCAGAGGGCTTCATTGACAGTGGGAGCAGTGAAAAAACATGTAGGTTGCTTAAATCCATTTATGGATTAAAGCAGACATCTCGGAGCTGGAACATCTGTTTTGATGATACAATCAAAGAGTTTGATTTTATCAAAAATATAGATGGACCATGCATTTATAAAAGGATTGTAGGGAGTACTGTCACTTTCCTCGTATTGTACGTGGATGACATTCTCTTAATAGGAAATGATAGTCCTATGCTACAATCGGTCAAACTATTCTTATCATAAAGGTTCTCCATGAAGGACCTGGGTGATGCCTCGTGCATTTTGGGCATAAAGATCTATAAAAATAGATCCAAGAGGTTATTGAGATTGTCCCAATCAAAGTACATTGAAACCATCCTAAAAAGGTTTAGTATGGAAGATTCCAAGCGCGGTCCCTTGCCCGCTTGTCAAGGAATCACTTTCTCCAAGGACTTCTGTCCGAAGACTGATGAAAAGGGAGCTCGCATGAGCATTATACTCTACGCTTCAGCCGTAGGATCTATAATGTATGCAATGATATGTACTCACCCTGATGTTGCTTATGCACTAGCTGTAGTAAGCAGGTATCAATCTAACCAAAGGAAGCAACACCGGATAGCTGTGAAGAACATTCTTAAGTACTTGCAAAGGACTAATGAATTGTTCTTGGTGTATGGTGATAGAGATCTACAAATGGAGGTCTTTACCGATTCCAGCTTCCAAAGTGATAAGGATGACAGTAAACCTATCTCAGGGTTTGTATTTATCCTCAATGGAGGGGCGGTGTGTTGGAAGAGTTCTAAACAGGATACCGTTGCAGACTCCATAATGGAAGCTGAGTATATTGCTGCAAATGATGCTGCCAAGGAAGTAGTCTAGATGAGGAAGTTCGTCATGGAACTAGGAGTAGTTCCGACCATTGTTAATCTAATACCAGTGTATTATGATAATAATGGAGCTATGGCATTGGCCAAAGAACCCAGATCCCATCAGAAGTCCAGACACATCCCTAGGCGATATCATTTGATCCCGGAGATTGCAGATCGCCAAGAGAACGAGATTCAGAGAGTAGATACAAAGGATAACACCGCGGATCCACTCACCAAGGCCTTTCCACAGCCGCAACATGAGCGACTTATTGAGATGTTGGGTATGAGATACGCCAATAATTGGCCTTAGTGCAAGTGGGAGATTGTTGGATATATGTATGCCCTAGAGGCCATTATATATATAGTGGATGCTTGGACATGTATATATATATATATATATATATATATATATATGACTTTCTTGCTCGACATGATAGTATGCTATCTGGTTTTACTTTATCTTGACATGTTTACTTGATACCGTTCATTGCATACATGTTGATAAAGCCCTCAGGATATCTGCTTGACTTCCATGGCTATGATGGAGATCATACTAGTGGAGCATGTGTGGTCTATAAGCATATCCTTAAATGTTCCTAGTCGAGGGTATATCGAGACAAGGCATCGATATTCCAGGGTAGACTAGCGTATACGTTTCTTGACCTATATGATGGGCAATGGATAATCCCACATCCATTGGTGTTGTGACATCAAAGATTGTATACGGGTGTTCAGTGGAGACTGGGTATACTGAACGGACTCATCGAGAACTCCTATATGGTATTATGTCTATCGTCGGATAACAGTTCTCAGGTGACACAGGTACAGGTTAGTCTGTAGACCCGAGATCGTCATAGAGTCTTGTGTGTTCTCCCACTATATTTTGATTTTCACCTTACCACGGCTCTACTAAGTCGTGCAAAAAGGTGTCTTTTGGGTACAGTCCCGAGATACATGGAGACAATGAGCGATAGGAGGGGTTTCGTCTCTCCCGATATTGGGAGTTGATATTGTGCTATACGCAATTGGCTTTGACTCGAAGTCCCTGGCCAGGGCTGATGAGATTTACTACTAAGTGTTATCAGTAGTTTCTCGACCGGTCATAATCCGTATCGGCATAACTTATTAAGTTATTAGGGATCGACGATTCTATCACTAGACTTGATATGCAACATATCAGATGAAGAGACCGGACTGTATGGTAAGTGTTACCAATGGCTCGACGGGAGTTTTGATAGGTTCGCTTGTTTTTCTTCTAATCGCTCAATACCCGGGTGGCCGTTACGTTTAGCTGATCGCTTGCGGCTTGTAGGTGTTTTGATGTGATCATCACCTACTGCTGGCGTATTGACAAGTCTTAGAGTCCCACACAGGAGTTTCCTGGCTCAGGAAAAACAATGTGGTGTGCATATGAGATATGCGCGGGGACCCGATTAAATGCGAGTATGTAATACCGTATTTTAATCAGGTGTTTACTATTGGTTGGGTCGTATGTGATATGACTGGTTTATTAAATCAAGTGTTAATTTAATATTAAATTTTAGCTCACTTTTATTAAATCTTTTCTTTATGGATGTATGCATATATGTATATACATACACATGATGATGTGTATGCATACATACATGCATGCATGTGTATCATGGTTGATGATACATAGAAGATGGCAATGCAAGACTCACATAGTTAGATTGTATATGTGGATTTTTGTTTTGAGATAAATGAATAAAGGAAATAAAATTGTGACTCATTGTTTCTACACAATTGTTTAGTTGACCATTGACTTTAACCATAGTTTGTTTTCCTTGTTCTTTTAACTCACTACAAAATATCTAGATATTTATTTAACCATGGTTTGTTGTGAGAGTGTCTCACATAAATATCCATTTGATTTTCTTTTATCATTATTATTATCATTATCAAAAAACTTAAGAAAAGCTTTGCCATCTTCATCTTCCTCCGTCTTCAAGCTCTCTTGAGTTTTATAAAGAGTGAGGAACTTAAAAAGAAAGGGTTTTTAAGAGAGAACAGAAACCTCTTCATCATTCTACACTACCCTAGCTCTTTAGTATAGGGTGTTTGCTTTACTTCTTCAAAGATCAAGTGAAGCTAGGAGTTTTGAGCAAAGGGACTTCGGGTGGATCATCATGGACAACGAAGGATTCAAGCAAGCCGTTTCAAACTCTAGGAGATCCAAGGAGTCATTCAAGGAAGTCTTCAAAGGTTGTAATCTCTCCACTTAGTGATAAATACTTATAGCATATGATACTATTAGTTTTGTTACCCAAACTTTCTAGTTTGATCCATGGATGGTATTGTTTAGCACCTCTAAATTTTTTTATAGCATGTTTGATGCAACCCAAACCCTAGGTGTGGTGCTAGAGAATCCCTACAGTTTGACTGGCTTGACGTTCGGTGATATATCCAGTGTATGCACCGCTATTTTTGAATCTAATCCCAGCATCTTGGAGTAGTTCCATGCAAAGCAGTCTTTATATTGTATAAGCACGTCCTTTAGTGTGGCCACCTGTTTTTTAGACAACGGCTCACTGACGAACGTTGGCCTTGGATCGTTTTCCGTTCCTATGTTAATTTTTCTTAAGTTATCCGCCGTAGTGTGTGTTACATCTTCCAGCTCTTTTGGCGCCGGTGGGAATTCTGAGATCATCTCGTCCTCATTCTCATTTGCGAAGCACTGAAAGTGGTCGTCCATATTCTCGTGCCCCCTCCTTTGATAATGTTATCACGTGGCAGGTACGAGTTCGTTTCCAAGCTCGATATTGATCTGGACTTACCCTCGCGATATAGGTTACTTTTTGTTCATGCTTTCGTGGTGGGGTTACCCTCCAATTGTCGGATAGAGCAAACCTGTCTTGCTGATACTGGTCTTAGACCCAGTCATTGAAGGTGAAGCAGTCTTTGAGAGAATGTCCTATTGCTCGGTGGTTGGAGCAATAAGCCGGGTGATGGACCTTGTTTATTTGTTCGGGGTGCCAAGGCTCCGGGAGCGTCATCATTTGATGCTTCATGACAACGTTAAATATTTTCCTTGTCTTGTCTTGGGGGAAAGAGTACTCCCGACCCATCTTCTTCATCAGCGATGGATTCCAGCTGACTTCTTCTCGATCGCGTGGCTTCTTGGATCCGCTTTGCTGTTTTCGAACGTCATTCTCGTTCTTCCCCTTGTTGTTGTCTTTGCATCGGGATTTTTCCTTGCCATGAGAGCGCACAACGAGCTGAGGGTGAAGGGCATCGTAGTATTCTTTTTCTGCAGATTGCTGAGTGAGACGCTGCGTCTTGGCTTTCTCGTAAATGACCATTTCGGAGCTGTGGTCATCCTGAACCTTTTGACCTGCTTCCCTTATTAGCGTAGCAACCTGTTCTTCGAATGACGGACTTGGCATTCTTACGGCGAGATCTCTCTCTGGTTCGATATCAGCGCTATCTGGAAAAACATTCCCTTCTCTACCGGAGTTATTTATAACACGGTAGCCATGGAGTCGCTCCCGTTTCTTGGACAGAACGTATCCAAGTCCAGACGTCTCCATCTTCCCATTGGGCATCTTTAACTGAGTCCTGGGAATGTCCCAAATCATGTTGTAGAACTGGACTTGTCGAGCAGCTTGTTTCAAGGGTACGCCTTGGAATCTTAATAGCCTTTTCAATCCCTCTGTGTAATATCTGGGCAGACGGATTGGTTGAAGCCTGTCAAGCGCAAGTTCGGAACCATGCCAGAGTTCTTTTTCTACTTTAGTCTCCGTAGATTGGTAGAAGAGGATCGCCTTTTTACCTCTTCACCTAGGAGGGATGTAGAAGGTCTGCAGCTCTTGCACGCCATATGTATCGAGCGTATCAAGTTCCCTGTAATGCTGCCGCGGAACCATGGTAATTTGTAAACTCTGATCAGCTCCAGTGAAGGTCTGCAGTGGCAGGCGGACGGAGAACATTGCGTTGGCCTCGTCCTCAGAGTCACTTCCGAGGACCAAAATAAGGGTAGATGGTCCGGGCCTGTTGCCTTAGGATTGCCTCGAGCTGACTATCTCTTCATCTTCCTCGGTATCGCTCCTAAAGACCGGGAAAGTGGCGATGGCTTTTTGTTGGTTCTCCGGTTTACGATATCTTTCCGTGTCTTCGAAGTCTGATAGGAAGTACTTGGCATCTTCATATTTGCGGACTTCATTTACAGAGAATGGGTTTAGCTCCCCTGTAACTGTGTACTCGAGGCCGTCTTTGAAGTACTTCATACACTGGTGTTGTGTAAAAGGGATGATGTTGTACTTGAGTAACCAAGGCTGGCCGAGCAGGGCATTATAGATGGTCTTGGCGTCAATGACATGGAATTTGATGTCGGTGATGAGTATCCTAAAGCGTAATGTCAATATCACGGACCCAAGCATCCGTGATGACTGCAAGTCGAAGCCGGAGATGGTAATTTTTTCCTGGGCCAGGTGCTGAACGTTCAAGCAAATCTCTTTTAGCACCTTCATGTTGAGAAGGTTGACGGAGGACCCATTGTCGACCAGGATCTTCCCTATCTTAATGTCGTGGCAGTACCCGGTGACATATAAAGGACGGTTGTGTTCGCACATTCTAAGGAGGAGATCTTCAACGCCGAATGTGATGTTGGCTGTATGAACCTCTGCCAGCTCGTCTTTCATCTTTTCTTCTGTAAAGAAAGCTTGGAACTGATCAGGCTCTTGTAATTCCTTGATCAGAGAATCTTGTGCCTCTTTGGACAGGAGGAGAGCATCCAGTATACTCAGTTGTGAAGGTATCTTCCTCAGATGTGCCAGGACATTGTAATCCACCTTGTTTATCTTAGGCGGATCCTTGGATGCGAGCTCTTTGACAACTCTATCATCGAGGGCAATTTTCTCAGGAACTTTTTCCTTCCCCTTGTCTCTTTTGCTCGAACCATTGTTTGTAGGCCCAAAGTTCTTGTCAGGTAACGTATGGTTACGCAGCTGAATGTTCTCGCAGTTCCTCTCCCCTTCTTCTTTTCTAAAGGTGGATTCTTTGAAGAGAGGGCCCAAGGTTATTTCTTCCTCAGAATCGGTCCCGAATGTAAGAACTTGAGATTTTCCACTTGTTGAACTGGTATCAACCATGTGACAGTTGCCAGCCATTCCTTCACGCTCATCTGTCGCGCATCTTTGTTGTCGACGGGTTTTGTGCTTCATCCGCTTGAAGTGTTGCCGGTGAGTAACGTATCATTGCCACCACTTCTTAAATGCATTGCACTCTTCGGTTGGGTGCGTGACCCTCCGACGGTATAAGTAATATTTCGGATGTACATCCGCTTCATCAAGGCACGTACTCCCGGGAGTGTTTTCCAAGAGAGGAGGCAGCTTCATTCCCATTGACAGGGCTTTGGCGAACTTCTTCTCTACTTTGATCCTGCCCTTGTTTGTAGCAGGTGTGCTTTGGCTTGGGTGGAGTATTTTATGACTCATACTTACCGCAACTTCTTCATCCCGACGCCGACACTTGGCCTTTTTTCGTATATCGACGTTTTACGTTCTCGGTCAGCTTTGCTCTTTTGAAAGGCTTCATTCAGCAGCCTGTCAATTGGGTCTTCTGATAGTTCCAGGGATTCTGGCGCCGGTCCTGCCCCCAGTTCCCCTGCGTTGCTTTCCGACGCCGAGGGAGTTTCTTCGTCTTTTAACGATGAGTGAGAGACCATGTGGCAACTCGCTACATAATCCTCGGGTTCTTCTGACGAGTCGTTTCCCTCATCAATGTCACTATCTCTGTTCTCAAGTATGTGGTTGAGAAACTTTTTTAGTATGAATGGGGTCCGTGCCTTTTGGTTGTATTCCTCCAGTGTGTCAATGTATTTTTGCAGGTCCGTACGATTGTCATCGGGCTGCATGGGTTTCTTAGTCTTCTTCTTTTTCTTTGAAGACTTCGAATGCTTGGCCTGGAGGTATTGCTCATCGTTAGTAGTTTTCAATGTTGGGCACGGTTTAAGTATTTCCTCAATGATCTCGGGCTGCAGCGGGCTTTTTCACCTGATCACCAGACATGCTTGAAGGTCCTTCAGAATTCTTTTAGTTTTAGTTGAAAGGACAACTTCCCACGGAGCTTCTTCTATAAACGAGCATAATGCCCCCAGTGTGTCCACCTTTTTAGAAGCGTGCTTCTGTGGTGGGTTCACCCTCCAGTTTTTGGACAGCGCAAACTTCCCTTTTTGGTATTGGTCATCGACCCACTTTTTGAAGATGTAGCAATCCTCAATTTGGTGGCCCACCACTCTGTGGTAGGAGTAGTAGTTGGGACCGTTGGCATCACCAGGCTGCAGTGGACGTCTCGGATCCGGCAGAGTGATAAGTTTATTGTGCATTCCCAGTTCAAACAGTCTCCACGTTTTATCACGGGGAAACGAGTAAGGGCGTCCTAGTTTCTCTTTGAGGGATTGGCGTGGGTGCACGTTGCTTTGGCGAGTAACCGGACAAGGTCGCTTTCCGTTTGCCCTTGTCGATCAAGGCCTGGAAGGTAGTCGGCTTGAAGAACATCATAAACTGGGATACAGTCACCTGAGGATCGAGAGTCCCTATGAACATGCCCACGGCAGGAGCCTCTTCGATGCGTTTTTCGCATTTTGACCATAGGTTCTGCCACCGAATTGTGTATTGAACCCAGGTCTCTCCTGGCTTTACCCTGGTATTGATTAATTCAGTGATCGGGGTACGCTCGCTTGCGCTGGTGAACCGCTGTGTGAATAGCGGCTCCATTTCTGTGAATGTTTTGACGGAGTCATTTGGGAGCTCTGAGTACCATTCAAACGCCGTCTCTGAAAAGCTGCCAACTAACTGGCGAAGCAGCAATTTATCGTCGCCTCCAGTATTGCCACATAAAGCTCTGAACTGGGCGACGTGCTGATGCGGGTTGCCTGTCTCCTTATATACGTGGAACTTGGGGATCGTATATCCCGACGGGTACTTGATTTGATTGTACCATCCTGGGTAAGGTCACCCGATTTTGATGACTTGGCCAGCCGCTTCACTTTCCTGATGAGCTTGTATTTGATGAGCTATATAGTCATCAAGAGAAGGTTTGGAGATTGTTTCCTCCTTGGCCACTGATAGAGCCAGGAGAGGGTTCGATGTTTCCCTTTTGTCGTCCTCGATGATTATCGGTGGATCTTCGGCTGGAGGTTCTGGTTGGATCATCATTCTAACCATGTCTTAAAACAGGAGAGCCGTCTGTTTTATATTAGCCGCTTGTTCTGCGGCCTCCTTATCCTTTCTCTCTAGCACCCTTCGGAAGAAATCCATATCTGTCTCCTGATCTTGGAGCTGTTCAGACGCTGCTTCCGGACTTTCTTTTTGACCAGTGAGTGCTGCCATTTTTGTCAGTATCTTCTGGAGCTTTTGTTGTTGCTACTGAGCCTTTGTCAACGACCGAGTTTGTGGCCGATGACCTATGGAAGTGCGGCTTTCCTCTTTTCCGGAAGCCATAAAAACCGTGTGCACGATCATGCCCCCAGACTTAGGGCGTTTGGATCCATCACCTTTGGGATTTGCCGCCGGTGGTGGTTGATTCTCTGGCCTTCTCTTTTTGTGAGAAGTCGAAGTTGAAGGAGCCATTGTAACAGGCGCTATCATGAAAGAAGTCCCTCACAGCATGGTGGAGGGATGGTTGTCCTCTTTCCGAGCCTTTGTTTTCTTCAGTCGGCGAGAGTAGTCTTTATTGATCACAGAATCTTGTACCTTTCGCCAGATTCTATGGACTTGGGAGGACAGCCGCTAAGGGGGCTGCCTCAGCTTCGCCTGTATCGTGTTTTCAATAGGTGGGGGAGATTTCTTCAGCACCGCGGTTGGGGTGTTCTTGAGCACCCTCCTTAGCGGTTCAAAGATGTTCCCAGTTAGAACAGCAGCATCAACTTCCACCATTGGAGCTGGTGGAGTAAGTCCAGAGGGAGAGTTTCCCTCAGCTTTCCTTACTCGACGCCAGTGGCGAAGTCGAGCATGCCTTGCAGATGGGAATGCCTCAGTTGCGGGAGTGGCTTCGTCATACCCCCTGCTTTGGTTAGGGGCTAGTGCTGGTGCCAGCCTGTTGAAGACTGACATCGGTTGAGATGGAACAGCCAATCTTTCGAAGGCCGACTTTCTGGTAGGGGAAGCTCTTTAGATGACTTTGCCCATAGCAGGAGTTGGAATGGCCAATCTTGCAAAGACCGATCCTTTAGTAGGAGAAGCCCCTTTGACGACTTCACCTGCCGGAGCTGGAATGGCTATCCGTTTCGGGATAACCCCTTCAGGTATTGTGAGCCTCTTTGCAAGCCCACTTGAGATTTAGATCAGACTGTTGAAGACTTTTGTGGCAGACTTGGACAACCTGTTGAGAGGGGTCGTAGTGGTTGCAAGTCGATCAAAGACCGACTTCTTTGGAGCTTCCTGAGATGGCACTGGGGCGCTGAAACTCGCTGGCGGGAGCATGGCCCCGAAGAACAATCCAGTGGTGGCCTGAGTCACCTGTTCCACTGGCATTGAAAAGATGTAGGCCACATTTAGCCCGTATGTCACTCCTCCAGCGGGGACGGAGTGGGAATTGATGTTGCAGTTGGTACAGCTGAAAGCCATTGATGTTCACTTCTACTTTCTGCACATGAGCAATACACTAAATCTTAGTACCTCGAATCCAAGGGCAACCATAGAAAACCGCGATTTTGTTCGTGAACACGACACACAAAGTGTGGAGTGGAAAGAGGAAAAGGTCCCACTGGGCGTGCCAGAATCTGTTCACCACCGAAAACAGAGATGAAACCAGGATGGATCGTCTTGCCTGAATTTGGGGGCAGATGCTATTTGGATTTATCCGCCTATCTCTTCGAACATGACAAGTTGATTTATGGCACCATATATCGAAGGTTTGGACGGATGCGTAGCACACTTCGTCAGATTCCCCCTCATTTGTCTGATTCCCCCTCATTTGCAAGGTGTTTTTGGTTGTGGGGATGCTCTTCCCAGCAGGCGCAACCCCTGCAGTTAATTACGTTACTGCATCGCGATAACCACTTTCTCCGGCTCCAGAAGTTCACTTCGTGTCGTGTGTGTTTGTTTTATTTTTGGTTGCCTGTGGATTATATATGTTTACCCCAATCAGAGCAAAGCTCTGTTCAAATCCCAAGGTGGGAAAAGAAGCAATGCTTCTGTTTTCCTCCAATCAGAGCAAAGCTCTGTCTTGAAAATTAAAATTAAAATAAATGAAGCAACGCTTCAGCTGGCCTTTGCGCTGCGCAACACGCCACGTGTCAGGCGCAGATGCATCAGCGCAGCGCCTAAGGCAGCGCGCCCAATCAGAGCAAAGCTCTATTTTAAGCAAAATTAAAGGAAGCAACGCTTCAGTTGCGCATGCACTGCGCTGCGCGACAAGTGTCAGCGCAGATGCGCTCGCGCAGTTGCGCTGCGCTGTGCGCTGCGCGACACGTGTCAGCGCAGTTGCGCTGCGCGTTGCGCGACACGTGTCAGCGCAGATACGCTGGCGCAGTTGCGCTGCGCGACACGTGTCACATGCTGGGACATCTGCGTGAAACAAAATTAAAATTCTAAGAAATCTTTTCTGTTCTTGTTAAAACAAGAAGATTTTCTTCTGCAAAGCAGAAGCCCTTGGATCAAAGATCCAACGGTGGGGAAAATTCCCCAAATCACTCAGAGAAAGATCTCTTTAACAAATTTAACTAATTTATGGCCACTATAAAAAGGACCCTAGGCCTCAATTCAAAGCATCAACATTTCTTGAAAATCAAGAGCTTCAAACAGAGAGAACTCTGAGAGAAATTTCAAGAAAAAGGTAAAACCCTTCATAAGAGAAGAAATTTCTTCTAATAGATCATTGATCTAAAAACAAGATCAATGATCTTCACATAATAAACAGTGCTTTGCACTTCTTATGAACCACTGGTTCTTTAAAACAAGAAAAACAGAAATAAAAAAAATAGTGCTTTGCACTTTTATGAACCTATGGTTCTTGAAATAAAAAGAAAAACTTGTTTTTCTTTGATCTAAATTAGATCAAGAAATCAAATAGTGCTTTGCACTTCTTTTATGAACCATTGGTTCTTGAATCTAAAAGATTCTCAAATTAATAGTGCTTTGCACTTATAAATCTGTACTGTTGCGCTCTTGGGCTGGCGCAAGCCACCAGAGAGCGCCACGTGTCACCATCTGAACCAGTTGCGCTGCGCGCTTTTGAAATAGAGCTTTGCTCTCTGAAATTGGCGCAACTCACCAGAGCGCGCCATGTGTCAGCAGCGCAAGCGTAGCGCACTAGCGCAGCGCACTGCGCTGCTTGACACGTGTCATCATCGCAAGCGCTTGCGCTCTTTGATTGGCGCAAAGCGCCTGAAAATGCAATGCATTTTCTCTGCTAAAAGGGCCAGGCCCAAGTCAAAATGACCTAACAGGCCAAAATAAATTGCAAGGCAATAAATGGGCAGAGCCTAAATAAATTGATGCTTTGCATCCTTTATACAAGGGCAGAGCCCAAATAAAATTGATGCTCTGCATCATTTATAAATGGACAGAGCCCAAAATAAATTGATGCTCTACATCCTTTATGGGTGGAGCCCAAATAAAAATAATAAGAAATGCAATGCAAAAACAAATAAAGATGTTGAATATTTTTCAACTGGACTGAGCCCAATCGTGGCCGTAAGTCCTTAAATTAAATTGACTGAGCACGGTTGCTCCCTAAATCAATTTACATCCGGTTCGAGGGTACATCTCCGAACTCCTCTGACACCTATCATTGTAATCCTTCAACGACATCAGAGAGGTGACGGGTCCCGACGACCATACATTAATACGGACTGCGGGGTCCTTAAACTCGTGGACCGAGACGTCCCTAAACTAATATCGGACCGAAACGTCCTTAAACTAATAATGGACCACCACGTCCCTAAACTGGAATATGGACCACCACGTCCTTAAACTGGCGATGGACCACCACGTCCCTAAACTGGAACATGGACCGCAATGTACCTAAACTACTTATGGACCATTACGTCCCTAAACTGGAATAATAGAGCCCCCAAATGCTCTTTTGCCGGATCTAAACGATCCCGTTTAAGTTGAACTTAGCCCCAAACACGGCTAACGTATCCTTAAACATTCAAATGGACTATAAAACTCCAAATCAACTCTTGTTCGAGGGTACATCTCAGAACTCCTCTGATACCTATCGTTGTAATCCTTCAACGACGTTAGAGAGGTGACGGGTCCTGACGGCCATATATTAAATGGACCACTACGTCCCTAAACTGGAACAATAGAGCCCTCAAATGCTCTTTTGTCGGATCTAAACGATCCCGTTAAGTTGATCTTAGTCTCAAACTGGACTAATGTATCCTTAACAAACGTTTGAGTTGATCTTAGCCTCAAATACGGCTAACGTATCCTCAAACCAAAACCCCAAAACCCAAATCTAAGAAAATACGGATTTGGACTAATCCGCGTCCTACGGGCGACGAAATAAATAGTCTCCGTATACAATCCACGGGCAACCACAAACAAAACAAACACACACGACACAAAGTGAAATTCTGGAGAAGGAGAAAGTGGCTACCGCGATGCGGTAGCGTAATTAACTGCAGGGGCTTGCTCCTATAGGGAAGAGCGTCCCCACAATCAAAAACCCCTCTAGCGAGGGGGAATCTGACGAAGTCTGCTACATCGGCCGCATCAGTCTAAACCTCCGATACACGGTGCCATAAATCAACTTGGCATCTTCGGAGAGGTAGACGGATAAAACCATATAGCATCTGCCCCGAATCTCAGGCAAGACGTCCTCGCGTCTCCGCCGCGCCATTCGGAGGGAAACAGATTCTGAGGTAGACGGATAAAACCATATAGTATCTGCCCCGAATCTCAGGCAAGACGTCCTCGCGTCTCCGTCGCGCCATTCGGAAGGGAACAGATTCTGGCACGCCCGGTGGGACCTTTTCCTCTTTCCACTCCACACTTCGTGTGTCATGTTCGCGAACAAATCGCGGTTTGCTGTGGTTGTCCGTGGATTCGAGATACTAAGATTTGGTGTTTTGCTCCGTGCAGAAAACAGAAGATCAATGGCTTCAAACTGCACTGCCTACAACTGCAACTCACACTCCGTCCTCGCCGGAGGAGTGACTTACGGGCCTCAAGCGGCCTCCCTTTTCAAAATGCCGGTGGAGCAGATGGCTCAAGCCACCACTGGACTATTTTTTAGGACCATGCTCCCACCGTTGAGCTTCAATGCCACAATGACGTTGCAAGAAACCCCAAAGAAGTCAGTCTTTGATCGGCTTACCACTGTCACGACCCCTCTCAACGGGTTACCCAGCTTCAATACCTCAGTTTTCAACAGACTGGGCCAGAACGTCTACCAACCCGTGATACCCGAAACTGCCATCCCAAAGCGGATAGCTATCCCGGCTCAAGCGGACGAAATCATTGGAAAGGCTCCTCCTTCCAAGAAGTCAGTTTTTACAAGGCTGGCCATTCCAGTTGCTCCTCAAGGCGAGATCCTCAAAGATGCTTCCCCTGCTCAGAGGGGGCATGAAGAGGCTTATCCAACAACGGAAATGAATCCATCCGTAAGACACGCTCGGCGTCGCCACTGGTGCCGAGTAAGGAAGGCTGGGGGCAATTCCCCCTCTGGGATAACTCCGTCAGCTCCGATGGTGGGGATCGATGCTGCTGTTCCAACCGGGAACAGCTTTGAATTGCTGAATACGGTGCGCAGAAACTCTCCTACTGCGGCGCTGAAAAGACTTCCTTCACCTATGAAGAATGCTACCGAGAAGAAGCCGAAGCAACCTCCTCAACGGTTATCCTCTCAAATTTACAAGGTCTGGCGTCAAGTCCAAAACTTCGTGATGGATCAAGACTGTCTTCGCCAACAGAAAAAGATGAAGGTTCGGCAGGAAGAAAATCCCCCTGTCAAGCCACAAAAAGCAACGGCTACTTGGGTGCCCACTACAACAGCCCCCTCAACGTCAACCACCCAAAGGAGAAGGAAGCCGGAGAAAGCCCTTATGAATACGGCAAACTGTAAAAGCGTTGAGCACAAGCGCCCCAAGTCTGGGGGCATGATAGTGCACACCGTTTATATGGCTTCCGGAAAGGAGGAAAGCCGTGCTTCGACGGGTCACCGACCGCTCACTCGATCTGTGAGGAAAGCCCAGGAGCAGCAACAGAAGCTTCAGGAAATGATGACTGTGATGGCTGCACTTACCGAACCGAAAGAAAGTTCGGAAGTATCATCAGAACAGCGTCACAAACAAGAGACTGATGCTGACTTCTTACGTAGAATCCTCAAAAAGAAGGACACAGAAGCCGCAGAACAAGCGGCTAACATAAAACAAATGGCACTCCTCTTCCAAGACATGGTAGGGATGATGTTACAGCCGGACCCTCCAGCTGAAGACCCTCCAGTCATTGTCGGAAATGGCGGAGGGGAAACATCTGATCCTCCTCCTGCTCTTTCAGCAGCCAAGGAAGAAACCATTTCCAAGGCCGCGCTTGATGACTATATAGCTCAGCAAATACGAGCTCATCAGGCGAGTGAAACAGCTGGGCAAACTGTTAGAACTGGACGACCCTATCCGGGCTGGTATGACCAAATCAGTTACCCGCCGGGATATACGATCCCTAAATTCCACGTATATAAAGGGACAGCGAATCCGCATCAGCATGTCGCTCAATTCAGGGCCTTATGCGGCAATACTGGAGGCGATGACAAATTGTTGCTTCGCCAATTCGTCGGCAGCTTAGCAGAAACAACATTTGAATGGTATTCGGAGTTACCTAACGACTCTGTCAAAACATTTGCGGAGATGGAGCTGCTGTTTACACAAAGATTCACGAGTGCTAGTGAACGCACCCCGATAACAGCACTGATAAATGCCAGGATAAGGCCAGGTGAAACGTGGGTCCAATACGCAACGCGATGGCGGAACCTATGGTCAAAATGCGAACAACGCATAGAAGAAGCACCTGCAGTAGGCATGTTTGTGGGCACTCTCGATCCGCAGGCGACCATCTCGCAATTCATGATGTTTTTCAGGCCGACCACCTTCCAGGCCTTGATCGAAAAATTAGCCCAAATGGACCAGATGGGCCACGGACCGTCTCCTCCAAAACCCGATTCCCGAAATGAGAAAGGAAAAGGGAAAGTGATCGTCGTTGCCAATGCTCAGCAGTAGTCGAGCAACTCAAAGCCGGACATTCGCCAAGACAACGTGCGTCCACGCCCATCCCTCGAAGAGAGGCTAGGACGTCCTTACTCGTTTCCTCAGAATAAAACGAAAAGACTGTTCGAGCTGGCAGTGCACAATAGGCTCATCAATCTGCCAAGTCCAAAGCGGCTGTCGCAGCCAGGCGATCTTAATAATCCCAATTATTGCCCTTACCACCAAACGGTAAGTCACCCGATTGAGGATTGTTTCGTCTTTAAGGGATGGATCGAGGATCAGTACCTACAAGGTAAGTTCGCGCTGTCGGAAAACTGGAAGGTAAACCCACCACAGCCGCACTCTCCAAAGAAGACGGACACGCCGGGGCCAGTTTGTTCTTTAGTCAAGGATGAAAACGATAGAGAAAACTCATCAGATGAATCCGAAGACTACGTAGCGACTTGTCATGTGATTTCTCACTCACTGACAGATAATAAAGAAGCTTCTTGTGCCGAGAAACCAATGGCGAACCCCGAACTAGAAATTCTACAGCCATCAGACGAGTTGATCGATGTCTTCCTAAATGAAATTCGTCTGAAAGCAAAAGCCAATCAAGAGCGTGAAATGGCCATACTGGAAAAAGCCAAGGCATTCCCGTCAAATCAAAAGCCATCCACTGCGGATAAAAACAAATTCAAGACGAGAAAAAGGTTCGCCAAAGCTTTATCAGTAGGAATGAAGCTACCGCCCTTTGAAGAAAATACTCTCGCTGAGGTAGAGATGCACCCTAACTTCTTCTTATATCATCAGAAGATCATACATCCTACCGTAGACTGCGAATATTTTAACTGTTGGTGGCAAGGGTATGTCGCTCAAAAGAAACACTTCAACAGGACAAAATGTGAAGCTTGTAGACGTCGAAAAAATGCGATAGATGATCGCAAAAGAGCCGCCGACGATTGTCATACGGCCGACTCTAAGGTATCGCAAATTATCACCTTTGGAAGCGACTCTGACGAAGAATCTACCCCCAACCCTTCCCTTAGGGAATCTATTTCAAAAATGAAGGAATTGAGGAGCTGCGAGAACGTTCAGCCATGCAATCGCACGCTACTCGGAAAAAATCCCGGCCTCGCAAACAACGGAGCGAACAAAAAGGATAAAGGAAAGGGAAAAACAACTTTCATCGCCAACACTCAACAACAATCGAGTTGCCCTAGACTGGCTGTTCGTCAAAAAAATATGCGTCCACGCATATCCCTAGAGGAAAGACTAGGACGTCCTTACTCATTCCCTCAGAATAAAACAAGGAGACTATTTGAACTGACAGTGCGCGACAGACTTATCAATCTGCCGAGTCCAAAACGTCCGTTGCGGCCAGGCGATGTTAACGATCTCAATTATTGCCCTTACCACCAAACGGTAAGTCACCTGATCGAGGATTGCTACGTCTTCAAAAACTGGGTTGAAGACCAATACCAACAGGGCAAGTTCGCGTTGTCCGAAAATTGGAAGGTGAACCCGCCACAACCGCATGCTCCGAGAAAAATGGATACGCCGGGGGTATCATGGTCAGTCATAGAGAAAGCCCCATAGACCGAAAAGTCAATAAACTAGATATTCGCCTCAAATACGGCGACGGTGGACCGAGATGTCCTTAAACTAATGATGGACCGCAATGTCCTAAAACTTGCAAATGACCGAAATGTCTTTAAACTACTACCGCAGCATCCTTAGGCTGACGAGATGAAAAAAAATATAAAAAATATATATATATATATAAAGAATAAAAAAAAGAAATAAAAAAAAATGGGATATCCATAAGCAAAACGGGCACGGATGAAAACCCGAAAGGGCTCCGTGAGTAAAAACAGCAGGACTACCGGCGAGTGTTCGTGAAAACCCGAAAGGGCGCGACCTCGTAAATAAAAAGACAAAAAAAAAAACAAAAAAAGACGGTATGTCCATAGGCGAAACGGGCACGGATGAAAACCCGAAAGGGCTCCGTGAGTAAATACAGCAAGGCTACCGGCGAGTGTTCGTGAAAACCCGAAAGGGCACAACCTCATTAAAAGACACTTATAAGGTCCCCTCGACCTTGTAAGGAGAAACCACCCACGTGAGATCCTTACGACTCACAAAGGGAGCAGCACACTTAGGGATCCCCACGATTCCTAAGGAGAAAATACACTTGCGAGATCCTCACGACTCGTAAGGAGAACTCTCTTATGGGACCCTCACGGCTCATAAGATTTGAAATTCTTAAGTTACAGAGACCTAAACCTGTGCTTAAGCAACCCCCACAACTTTCGTTATGGCCCTACAAGTGGTCCAATACTGGCTCTTGTATACAATCCACGGGCGCGAATAAACATTTCCCTAACAAAGTCCCATCCATGACTAGGGATATGTTTGCACGGTGAACAACCCTTGTGAGTCCTCTCGACTCATAAGGAGAAAACACTCTTGTAAGATCCTTACGACTTATAAGAGAACATACACTTAAGAGTCCTCATGATTCCTATGGAGAAAATGCACCTGCGAGATCCTCACGACTCGTAGGGAGAAACACCTTCATGAGACCCTTACGGCTCATGAAGTCAAAAGCCTTAGTCGACGGGATCCTAACCCTGTTTGCTAAGCCACCTTTGTTTGACATCGACAGGGGCAAATGATGATTCGCTCCTGGCAATATCCTAGTTGTAGCAATGCTGATGCTTAAATCGGTATCAAATTCCAAGTCCTTTCAGGGCAAATGATGATTCGCTCCTGGCAATATCCCAGTTGTAGCGATGCTGATGCCTAAATCGGTATCAAATTCCAAGTCCTTTTATAGCAAATGATGATTCGCTCCTGGCGATATTCCAGTCGTAGCGATGCTGATGCTAAGATTGGCATCAGATTCCAAGTTCCACACTCGCGATAAAAAAAATCAGCGAGCCAAAAATGCATATAAAATAGCCGAAATGATGGGGCAACTTGCAACAAAATCTGCAAGTGAAAATATATGCATACAAAAACAGCCGAAATGATTGGGCAACTCGCAATAAAAAGCAGCGAGTAAAATAAAAAGAAATAGCCGAAATGATTGGGCAACTCGCAATAAAAAGCAGCGAGTAAAAAGAAAAATAGCCGAAATGATTGGGAACCGCGAAAAATAGCCGAAATGATTGGGCAATCGCGATCTTCGCGATATAAAAAGCTGAAATGATAGAGCGTCGCGGAAAGAACAAAAAAAATGATGATAAAACTTTGGCCCTACAGTTAAGATCACATCGATCCCTGTATACAATCTAAGGGCGCAAACAAAGAGGGAACCATACCTTCCCAACAGGCTCCGCCAAAAAGCGAAGCCAAGTCTCGACGGTTCAACAACAACCTAGAGACAACCGTGATATTCGCCTCGATACAGTAGACGCAATGTCAACAATAATGTTCTTCCTCTAGCAAGGATCAGACGCAACAATCAAACAAACGGAGTCACGACAAAATTCCAGCTCCATCTCGACGTTCGTTTCGATACAGTAGATGAAATGTCAACCCCAGCGTTCTTCCTCCAACAGGATTTGGACACACCAAAGCAAACGAAGCGAAGGCCACATTCCTAGCTTCAACGTCCTGACGGTAACTCATATAAAACCGGAAAGACAATCGGAGATCATCTCGCACCAGCACAGAGTGGTCACCACCTTGACTTTCGTCTTGATATAGCAACGAAATGTCAACCCTAGCATTCTTCCTGCAACAGGATTTGGACACACCAAAGCAAACAAAGCGAATGCCACATTCCTAGCTTCAACGTCCTGATGGTAACTCATATAAAACCGGAAAGACAATCGGAGATCATCTCGTACCAGCACAGAGTGGTCACCACCTTGATGTTCGTCTCGATACAGCAGACGAAATGTCAACCCTAGCGTTCTTCCTCCAACAGGATTTGGACACACCAAAGCAAACGAAGCGAAGGCCACATTCCTAGCTTCAACGTCCTGACGATAACTCACATAAAACCTGAAAGACAATCGGAGATCATCTCGCACCAGCACAGAGTGGTCACCACCTTGACGTTCGTCTCGATACAGCAGACGAAAAGTCAACCCCATCGTTCTTCCTCCAACAGGATTTAGACACACCAAAGCGAACGAAGCGAAGGCCACATTCCTAGCTTCAACGTCTTGACGGTAACTCATATAAAATCGGAAAGACAATCGGAGATCATCTCGCACCAGCACAGAATGGTCACCACCTCGACGTCCGTCTCGATACAGCAGGCGAGATGTCACCCCAATGTTCGTCTCGACACAGCAGACGCAACGTCATTAAACGAATGGAGCCACGAAAAAATCCCTAGTTCCAAACCTCGGCGGTTCACCAGCAACCTAGAGACAACCTCGACGTCCGTCTCGATACAGCAGAAGAGATGTCACCCCAACGTTCGTCTCGACACAGTAGACGCAACGTCATCAAACAAACGGAGCCACAGCAAAATCCCTAGTTCCCACCGCAACATTCGTCTCGATACAGCAGACGCAATGCCAGCAAATGAAGCAAAGGCCAAATTCCTAACTTCAGGGTCTTGACGGCAACTCACATAAAGCCCGAAAGACTATCAGAGATCATCCCCACCCCAGCGCGGATTGGTTATGACTCATCGGGGCTCTCCAAAATAAGCCTAACCTCAAGTAAAAAGCGACATGGCAAATTCTTAACGCTTGCTCTTCCGACGGTCAAACTGCCAAGGAAGATTGCTTGAAGACGTCTTGTCCAGCCCCCGAAGGGATCAGAGACACGGCAGTCGCAGGGCTACTCGAACAGCACGATTGCCTATCAAGGACTATATCAGCTTATGCGACGGTACGATGGCCAAAACCCTAAGTACCACCAACCTTAACGGGCTTCTGTCGTAAAGAGCAGAGGTTAAATGCGACGTTAAGATGTTCTTGCGAGAAACGTTCGATTCGTCTCGACTTGCGAAAAAATTGTTAAGGCGGCTCGACTCGTGAGATAAAGCCTTAGGCAGTGGGCATAAAAGAAGCCTGTTTCCTAAGCACTGGGACCCCGCAAGTTGGCCCAAAACGGTCTCTTGCATACCATCCACGGGTCTCACTCTCCAACATCGAACTTCGACAAGAAGGGAAACAACCGCTTACAAGTCCTCTCGACTCGTAAGAGGGAAAGATTCTCTTATAAGATCCTTACAACTTATAAGAGAAAACCACACTTAGGAATCCTCACGATTCCTAAGGAGAAAAACCCACCTACGAGATCCTCTCGATCCGTGGGGAGAAAAAATCTCTACGAGACCCCCACGGCTCATAGAGTTGAAAAGTCTTAGGCAGCAGATCTGAACCTGCGGCCTAAGCCCTCGCTATCTCGTGAAGAAATCAAGAAGCTTACTCTATTACCTGCTAATTGTGACGACATGCTGATAATAAGGGAAAGAAGAAAGCAACAGAAAGAGTATCCGATTTATATTTGATCAAGCGTTCGAGACACATTCAGTCATGCATAAGCAAAAGACTCAGAACAAAAGATAAGGCAGGCTAGGAAAAACAAAAATTTCCATTAATATTGCCAGAAGTTCTTACAATCATAAAAGCAATAAACGAAAAACATTATTACAATGGAATAACCTCAGATCCAGGGCATGGATTGAGGAATTCAAAAGCAACCCTATCTATGACTTTCCAAGCCCCGCGGACCATCCTAGCTTGCTTTCTTTCGCGAGCACAGGCGTCAGGCTCCCCCCGATGTCTTCCACCCTCCGATAAGTAGCGAGTATGGCAGACTGTTGAAAGACCTCATGCAAGAGATCAATAAGACTGTCACGCCGTCTTTTTGAGATAAAGTTCAACAGGTACACCGAGTGCACCTTATCCTCAGCGGCATCCAGCGCCCTAAGCGGCACACCGGAACAGAACGGGGGAAGCGCTTCCCAGATGGCACCCACGATAAGCTTAAGAAGGGAGGAACGCCGTGGAAGCAAAGGACCATTGTACGCGTCGAAGCGGCTCATTATTTCAGCACACTCCTCGTTTGTGAACTCTCGATTTTGAGACCGGCCAAGTCGGCGGATGTCCTCGTAAGAGATGATCTCGTTAAGAGCATACATGCGGGCGTTCATTGTTCCTGCGAAAGAGGATCAACAGAATTATCAGAAAGACTGATTAAGCAAAACGATATATACACCGAGGAATAAAATGCCATCGTTAAACTCCAAGATCAATGAAAAATTCCTAGGAGTTCTGTTGAATGATTTGGAAGGAGCAAAGCTCCATTAATGAATTAAGAAAATCCAAGGAAAATCTTTCAGAGAGCAGAGCTCTATGGAACCCTAGTAGGGTCCCCTTTAGTTCTCTTTAGATCCCTTTAAGACCTGTAGCGCAAAGCTCTGCTAAGTGAAACCCTAAATGGGTTTCCTTTAAATCAGGGATCTATTGAGAGCAAGGCTCTATCAATAAAAATTAATTTAATTTAATTTAATCCAAATTAAAATTTTCACCTAAAAGTTTTAAGAGTTTAACACTTGAGGTTCTTGAAAATAAAGATCAGGGCTCTGAGTTCTGAAAGTAAAATTTTAGAGATGAAAATTATCTAAGGGACCAAAGGTCCTATTTATTGGCATCAAGTGCCCTTTCAGCTTCCAAGGGATGGCGCGACGGTTCGGAGTCTGCCACCGCTGCGCTCACGTTAGGAGGCCACGTAAGCGCAACGGTGGGGGGGGCATTTGTTTACCCCAATCAGAGTAAAGCTCTGTTCAAATCCCAAGGCGGGAAAAGAAGCAATGCTTCTGTTTTCCTCCAATCAGAGCAAAGCTCTGTCTTGAAAATTAAAGTTAAAATAAATGAAGCAATGCTTCAGCTGGCCTTTGCGCTGCGCAACACGCCACGTGTCAGGCGCAGATGCATCAGCGCAGCGCCCAAGGCAGCGCGCCCAATCAGAGCAAAGCTCTATTTTAAGCAAAATTAAAGGAAGCAACGCTTCAGTTGCGCATGCACTGCGCTGCGCGATACGTGTCAGCGTAGATGCGCTCGCGCAGTTGCGCTGCGCTGCGCGTTGCACGACACGTGTCAGCGCAGATGCGCTAGCGCAGTTGCGCTGCGCGACACGTGTCACGCGCTGGGGCATCTGCGCCAAACAGAATTAAAATTCTAAGAAATCCTTTCTGTTCTTGTTAAAACAAGAAGATTTTCTTCTGCAAAGCAGAAGCCCTTGGATCAAAGATCCAACGGTGGGGAAAATTCCCCAAATCACTCAGAGAAAGCTCTCTTTAACAAATTTAACTAATTTATGGGCACTATAAAAAGGACCCTAGGCCTCAATTCAAAGCATCAACATTTCTTGAAAAATCAAGAGCTTCAAACAGAGAGAACTCTGAGAAAAATTTCAAGAAAAAGGTAAAAAACTTTATAAGAGAGAAGAAATTTCTTCTAATAGATCATTGATCTAAAAACAAGATCAATGATCTTCATATAATAAATAGTGCTTTGCACTTCTTATGAACCACTGGTTCTTTAAAACAAGAAAAACAGAAATAAAAAAAATAGTGCTTTGCACTTTTATGAACCTTTGGTTCTTGAAATAAAAAGAAAAACTTGTTTTTCTTTGATCTAAATTAGATCAAGAAATCAAATAGTGCTTTGCACTTCTTTTATGAACCATTGGTTCTTGAATCTAAAAGATTCTCAAATTAATATGCTTTGCACTTATAAATCTGCACTGTTGCGCTCTTGGGCTGGCGTAAGCCACCAGAGAGCGCCACGTGTCAGCATCTGAACTAGTTGCGCTGCGCGCTTTTGAAATAGAGCTTTGTTCTCTGAAATTGGCGCAACTCACCAGAGCGCGCCACGTGTCAGTAGCGCAAGCGTAGCGTACTAGCGCAGCGCACTGCGCTGCTTGACACGTGTCATTATCGCAAGCGCTTGCGCTCTTTGATTGGCGCAAAGCGTCTGAAAATGCAATGCATTTTCTCTGCTAAAAGGGCCAGGCCCAAGTCAAAATGACCTAACAGGCCAAAATAAATTGCAAGGCAATAAATGGGTAGAGCCCAAATAAATTGATGCTTTGCATCCTTTATACAAGGGCAGAGCCCAAATAAAATTGATGCTCTGCATCATTTATAAATGGACAGAGCCCAAAATAAATTGATGCACTGCATCCTTTATGGGTAGAGCCCAAATAAAAATAATAAGAAATGCAATGCAAAAACAAATAAAGATGTTGAATATTTTTCAACTGGACTGAGCCCAATCGTGGCCGTAAGTCCTCAAATTAAATTGACTGAGCACGGCTGCTCCCTAAATCAATTTACATCCGGTTCGAGGGTACATCTCCGAACTCCTCTGACACCTATCGTTGTAATCCTTCAACGACGTCAGAGAGGTGACGGGTCCCGACGACTACACATTAATACGGACTGCGGGGTCCTTAAACTCGTGGACCGAGACGTCCCTAAACTAATATCGGACCGAAACGTCCTTAAACTAATAATGGACCACCACGTCCCTAAACTGGAATATGGACCACCACGTCCTTAAACTGGCGATGGACCACCACGTCCTTAAACTGGAATATGGACCACTACGTCCTTAAACTGGCGATGGACCACCACGTCCCTAAACTGGAACGTGGACCGCAATGTCCTTAAACTACTTATGGACCACTACGTCCCTAAACTGGAACAATAGAGCCCCTAAATGCTCTTTTACCGGATCTAAACGATCCCATTTAAGTTGATCTTAGCCCCAAACATGGCTAACGTATCCTTAAACATTCAAATGGACTATAAAATTCCAAATCAACTCTGGTTCGAGGGTACATCTCTGAACTCCTCTGATACCTATCGTTGTAATCCTTCAACGACGTTAGAGAGGTGATGGGTCCCGATGGCCATATATTAAATGGACCACTACGTCCCTAAACTGGAACAATAGATCCCTCAAATACTCTTTTGTCGGATCTAAACAATCCCGTTAAGTTGATCTTAGTATCAAACTGGACTAACGTATCCTTAACAAACGTTTGAGTTGATCTTAGCCTCAAATACGGATAACGTATCCTCAAACCAAAACCCCAAAACCCAAATCTAAGAAAATACGGATTTGGACTAATCCGCGTCCTACGGGCGACGAAATAAATAGTCTCCGTATACAATCCACGGGCAACCACAAACAAAACAAACACACACGACACGAAGTGAAATTCTGGAGAAGGAGAAAGTGGCTACCGCGATGCGGTAGCATAATTAACTGCAAGGGCTTGCGCCTGCAGGGAAGAGCATCCCCACAATCAAAAACCCTTCTAGCGAGGGGGAATCTGACGAAGTCTGCTACATCGGCCGCATCAGTCTAAACCTCCGATACACGGTGCAATAAATCAACTTGGCATCTTCGGAGAGGTAGAAGGATAAAACCATATAGCATCTGCCCCGAATCTCAGGCAAGACGTCCTCGCGTCTTCGCCGCGCCATTCGGAGGGGAACAATATACAAAGACTAATTTATGTCATCGTCCGTAGGGCGTGGATTAGTCTAAATCTGTATATCTTAGATTTAGGTTTGGGTTGATTTAAGGATCATTTATCTTGTTTGAGATTAAGATCAACTTAAATTTTTGTGAGCAGTTCGGGCTCGATTGGTTTTTTGTTAAGGATACGTTAGTCCAATTTGAGACTAAGATCTACTTAATATGGTGTTAGGATTATTTTTGTTTCAGATCCAACAAGAGGCCCCTGTGACCGAAGGAGATCGGGTGAAGCTTCAACGGCTCAGTCTGGTGATGCAGGGCAATTCCCGACAGAGCCTGAGTTTGGAGGTGAGCCCCTACCTACGGATCCTTACTTATGGGTACATAATGACGATCTCCACCTCCACGAGCCTAATGAAGCAATGTTGGAGGCTCATTGTTGTAAAGAGGAGCCCTTAGAATTGAAGGAGAAGGCCACATGTAATTTCTTATTAGTGGGCCGCCGGACTTGGGAAGGCTATTTTTAGCGGCATCCAATCTTGAAACCCTATGAGGCGTAGGTAACTGACACGGACCGCATTTTCGAGGACTTTGCAGAACTTTGCCCCTAAGCGAAGTTTTACCTTGCTCGGATAGATGATAACGGCGGGCTGCTGCAGCGTCGAGATTACAAGGAATACTTCCAGGTCGTGGCTCTTAGTGATCCCTTGTATCCGTTTTCTTACCCGGAGTTGCTATGCAATCTTATTGTAAGCGGGATGCAGGAATGTTGGCTTGCAACTTTCAAAATTTTCAACATTCCTAGCTTCCTCCCAGGGTATGCAAAGTGGGTCAAGCACGCCATGCATTCCGAGTATGAGAAGCTTCGCTCGGTTTGTCTTTATGAAGCGATCTACTGCTCGCTTTTCTCTTATACCCCTGTCGTAGATTACTTGAGGGCCTTCCTTGAGAATTTTGATACTCGTACCAACATGGCATACTCGGCCATGGATGAGATTGGCACCACTTTAATGGATGTTCGTGACTGCTTTGAGTTGCCGATCACCAGGGGAATATATGATGAGTGCAATCTTCCGGAGGAGTTTCTCTTCGGGCGGGACCCCAACTATGAGCGTTATGTTCATCCTTCTTATGTGGACTTGTATAATGTCTATTACATTCTTGCATGTGGGAGCTCTCAGTATTATATTAGGGCGGTAAGCTTTAAGTTTTGGATCGAACACTTCTTAGATTTATGGTCAACAAAACCTACGGACGTTTTTTTGAGTGTTAGCTATCGGTTCCCTAATAGGAATATCCCTCCCCTAGCGGGAAAAAAGGATACAAGAAAGGCCGCAAAACTTCCGAGGCAAGTAGGGGACCTGAGCTGCCCACAAATAAGGAGTATATACCGAAGCTGTCCCCTTTTTGCGATGAGACTATGCTTAAACTCTGCTCTAAAAAGAGAAAAGCAGAGAAATGTCTCTCAGTGCCCTTATTGCACTTTGGTTGTGCTGCTTAGCTGTGCCCACTAAACTTGTTATGAGGTACGAAGTATTCTTGATGGTCTCCCAAATGGTGCAGGGCATCAAGAATGCGGTGGGGGTGCACGTATACGCCCGTATCTATAGGAACATATGCACATTTTTGAGAGCCAGCTGACCCAGGCTCATTGCATTCTATACTTCTATGTAATATATCTATAGATTTCTGGGGACGCATAGCTAGAATTTATGCTCCGAACGTTCCTGGAGTTTTTCAGGAGCATCCTTGGTCATCGAGGCTTACTATTGCTTTGGCTACACTGCATACTGACAGAGGCTGTCGTAGGGACACCAAGGCAGCTTTCCGCTTTTTTTCTGCCATGCACCTGTTTCGAAATAGGCAGGCCGGGAGGGATTTCCCTGCCGACGTTGAATTTATAGTGAATAAGGCGTTTGTGAGATCCTTAAGCTCTCGAGAGCGGTCCACTATTTGGAATTCTTGACTTCTCTGTGAAGTAGGATGATTCCCTATCGTTGTAAGGATAAGCTGAGCCTTATTTTCCTAATTGTCTTGGCCATCAGTGAGGGTTGGATTAGCATATCCCTTATGAGTTTCCACTGTTCACGAGGCCACTAACTTTGGCACTTTTGGAACAGTGTTGGTATTGGCTTAGATACTATCCCCGGGGGACTCAGTTTCTTATTCCCGGAGTCGGACGCCGAACTTTCATGTCTCACGACTACTTATGTCCGTTAAGGAAGAATTACCGAGCGTATTTCTACAGTAAGCTTTCTAGGTTGCTTCGGATAGGCAAAGATGCAGTAATCCGTCCTACGGTTGCTTCTGAGGACTTCCGGACATACTTGAGATGCCCGAGTGAAGCCATACTAGAGCCTATTCCCGGGAGAGGGAAGGCTTTGAGATACGAAATGAACCCGACTTTAGTCTGGATAGGCTTAAGCGGCTTGCCAGTGATTCGGAGATTGATGCATCTCTAGCAAAGGGGGACTCGAACGTGGGATTATTGGACCGACAGCCACATTACAGCACAAGCTCTACACCTTCGAAGCCAGGAGACAAATGCAGCACCCTCAAATCTCGGATGAACAGTTGAAGAAGGAATTCGTGCAGGCCATGCACATTCTCAGGACCTATGATAGGATGTCCGCCCAGAATCAGGATTACCAAGCAAGGGTGAGGTACGAGACTCAATAGTATAACGTCTCCACTATGATTTCATCTCTTTGAATCTTTTCTTGTTAATCGTGTCTCTATGTAAAGAGAAACTTCCTCCACTCCTTTTTCCAATAAAAATTCATTTTCAATATCCCATTTAACACAATCTTTACACTCTTAATTCTATTTCTCTTATAAATACCCATGATTGTCCCAACTCAATTCTATTATGAAAATCCTCTCAAAATTTCTCCCAAAATTCTTGAAGATGCCCAAGTTCAAGAACGTCGAAGCTCCGCAACTAGCTAAAGGAACTCATGTTCCTTCAAGATTTTTCCTCCCTCTCCGTTGCTCCACAACTCAAATCAAGTGATGTCGGTAGATCGAGCTCATGCTCCTTGTCACATTCTTGGTCTCGGTTCTTCTAACCGAGGCCTTTACTCTTCATTTCTCGCTCGAATGCGTACGAGCGGAATCCATAAGTCCTTTTCCCTTTCTCCCTTCGATATCTCTTTTCGTATCTTTCTCTCTCTTTCCGTCTCTTTCTTTGTTGGATACCTCTTATAGCCATGTCACCAATCATCCTAAGTTTTATACCATGTAACTAACCCGAATATTTAAGTACTCGCTTTATAGGATCTCTTCATACCATCATACTAAGTCTACAAAATAAAGTTATCAATAGCACACTTGTGATAATTTGTTTTCAAAGAACCGACTCATAACGGATGTTGTGATAACATGTAGCTTACATTTTTACATTTCTTCAAGATGGGCATTTAGTAACATATATATACCATACATCGATATTATTTGAAAGAGAGCTACTTCCAGAGATCAACAAAGGCATTTGTATGTAAGAATGCTTCATACTCATCCATGAAGGAAGATTATAAACAACAAGATTAACTGGCCATATACTGTAATTTTCATAGTGACTGAACGATTCCATACCATTTTCAGATAAACCAAGCCTCACATTACGGGAATCTGCAGCAAAACCCTCATAAGGGAATCAAAGCGTTTCCACTCTTCACCATTGACTGGATGTCGCAAGACTCCGTCCTTAGTGCAGCCATTTTCATGCCATGTCATACTTTCAGCAGTTTTTGATGACAGAAATAATCGCTGAAGTCTTTGTCTGATTGAAAAATATTGCAAAACTTTTGCCGGAATCCGTCTAGGAGTATCGAGTGTAAATTCATTTTCCCTGTTATCCCTTCGAGGGATGATCCACCTAAATATGTTGCAGGTTTACATTTCTCTAACTTCTTATCCTTCTCTGTCCAGTATAGCACGAAATCATTCAGACACGATTCGATTTTCTCATAACCAAAACCTATCTCCTTCAAGATCTTTTTCGTCTCTGTGAAATTTTCCGGCAATATCGCTTTAGGATAAGTCTCCCTTTGCTTCTTAAAAAACTGATCAAAAGACTTATTAGTCCAATTATTCTGGTATTTAATATGAAATATTTTGACAATCCAACCCAACATAGAGATGTTTGCGCCTTAAAAAAGGGTTATATTCACATCATCCATATACTTCATATATTTCGCCGATTTTACATCAGGGACATTATGGATATCTTCCTCTCCGATAGTAGGTTCGGGAACATTATCAGGATTATGATGCATGCCAGTTCAGAGCTCGTCCAACATATTATTCAAACATGTGTCCTTAAAACATGTACGAGGAGGATCATTTTTTCTAATCCAATGACTCGTAGAAATATCGACTCTCGGTGCAGCTTCTCCATGGTACTTCCATTTTGTATACCCAGACGAAAGCTTATTTTTTAGTAGATGGTCATACACTATATCTCAACGAAGGTCGAAACCGTTCATGCACTTTTTATATGGACATGAAATCAAATTTTTAGGGAAACGTTTTCTCAATGCAAATTCCATAGATTTTTCGATGCTGGCCTTATAATCATCACTAAATTTCGACAGTTTCTTTCAACTCCTATCCATTACTCTCCGATTTCTGACATCATGTATTACCTAATTAGCATATCATTTTGATATTTAGTTTATAATTTGTAATTGAGGTTTAATATTTAAGTTTGATCCATCAATACATCACATCGGCTGTAGAGGTAAGGCTTATCCCATTAAGAATTTATAACGTATGCACCCCTGCATTTGTGCTTTCATTCGTTTCGAGAAAATTTCTGTAGCATCTTCTCGATGTTATCCGAGTACACTGCAAGAGAAGAGATAATAATCATTTCAATACTAAATATCAACACTGAAATGATCATCCCATTTATATTTGTACACGGAGAACCAGCAAAAAGGATGCTGACGAAACTAATCTTGAAACGAATGGAAGCACAAATGAAGTGTGTGTTTGCGTTATAAATTCTTGATTTGTCCATACTGAAAAAATCTATCGGTTATAATACGACCAGTTTTCTCGTCACATAAACTACATGACGGTTGTCAGAAACAAACGAATAAATTCTTAGTTTTGACAACCGTCTGGTAGTTTTATGTCAAGATGGAAACCATTATGTATATAATTGATATACAAAGTCTAGGGCGTGTTTTGTTTTTTGAATGTGAGATTCTCATTGATAACATGTAAATTTCATGTTATCATCGAGTTTCATATGTTTAGTATATGATTTTCGTATTAGTTTGAAGTTCAACGTTCAATTCATATTTTTTTATAATGTTTTTCATTATAACTTATGCTTTTGGTTTCAAGTTATTATTTTGGTTTCACATCAAACTCGGGATTCAAATTCAACTTTTTATTTATAAACAGACCGGACTTCGATGAGGCAATATTGCCATTATTAGGCTTTCAAGTTGGATGATGAGTAAAGAATTGAGGCATAAAAATAAATTCCCTTAAGCTTGCGTCTTAAAAAGAATCATGAGTGAGTGGGTGTGATCAAGGATACGCAAGTGTGGGGTTGTCCAAGCTTAGTAATATATAGTAAAAATAATGCAAATGGAAGCATCACTAATGTATAACAACAGAACAATGGGAGAAAAGCTACATGGAAGTCAATTAATAAAACAAGGGTTGGTAAATGGACTAATTCTAACAGGAAAAATCGCAGCTAGATGTATTAAAGGCAGCACAAGTCCAAACTCAGACATATGAAGAAGGAAAAGAGAGAGGCTTACCTTCTATCACGAGTAGAGGAAGCCGGCGACACTGCGTGGACGGCAATGACTGCTAGGATTTTAGGGAGGTATTGCTGGAGACGGTGGTGAAGGCAATTGAGGCGACCGTAGAGGCGATGGTGAAGTCAAACCTGAAGGCGATGGGTCCGACGGTGGAGGCTGTGGTGGAGGTGGTGATGGCGATGGAGATGGCAATGGTGATGGTGAAGTCGATGGTACTGAAGGTTTGTCTAAGGCTCACTTATGCAATTTTAGAAGCTAGCGTACTAGTAATTTTAAAAATCAAGAGGGCTACAAAGACAAACATGTAAGATATAAGCTAATATTACAAACTTAACACAAGAAAACTAACTAGGAGTGATCATTCAAGTTTATAAATGAGCTTACAATCTAAAAGCTCTCTTTAAAATGAGTAGGTGCTTGAAGTGGACTCAAAATGGCTCTTGAGGAAAATTGATGGTACTAGCTTGCTTGAGGATCTCCACTTGATCAAAAATTATCTACCTTGAGAAGCTCCTTCAATGGCTCCAAGTCTTCAAGCTTGAAGACTAACTTAGATTCTATAGTTGTTAGGAATAGAAACTAAGGTTGTAGTTTTAATCCTTCACTAATTGTTTTGTCTCTTTTATTCTTTTTCTTTTAATCTTTTCTTTTTCTTGAACTAAAAAGGAGGAAGAAGAAGATGAACCATAACTAAATAGAGAGAAAACGAAATGAACGAATAAGCTATAAATTCTAACGGTTTCGATTATAAAAATACACTAATAAATCTTAACCATTATATTTCATCAAGCTAGCCATGTGTCCATCCTCTCCTCTTTCCTCCACATGTCACCACACAACGAATGGGTGAGGGTATGTTATGCTCAAGGCACACCATAAGCTAAAAGAAAAGAAAAAGAAAAAGAAAAAGAAAAGAATTAAATCAATTACAATTAATACACACACACAATTGTAATTAATTTCTAATGTATTTAAAATACATAAAGGGAAAATTTAATTTGTGAAAAAATACTAGTAAATACATATAACAAATATATGTATTAAAATATTAAATCGGCACCCGATTTAATATCCTTCTTTCTAAAAAGTCCGGGTAGTATTTCTATTGTCTGATTACCGTCAGTGTATCAAATACACTAGTTTTAACCGGACCCCTACAAGTACCCAGTACGGTAACTACAACATCTCGCCAAAGTCGGAAACCCTCTGTGAGGGACTCTAAAGACTCGACAATATACTGGCATTGAGTTACCTAAAAAATCCTAAAAACACTAAAGCACGTCAGCGACACTAGCTGTACGTAACGGCTATCTAAGTATCTGTTGAAAGGAAGATCGACAAGAAAATCTGTCCGAATCCTTACTGAACCTATCATTGACATTCACCATACAATCTGGTCCATTCGTCTGAAAGTATCGCATATCGGGTCTAGAGGGTGGTAAACGTTAGACCCCTAATACCGCGATAATTCATGCCAGTCTATAGCCCAATACCAACTGAGAAACTACTGATAGGTCCATCAGTAATTTCCATCTGCCTTGGCCAAGGTCTTATGGTACTGGCCGACCGTACACTGCGCGACATCGACTCCATATATTGGGAGAGACGAATCCCTTCTATAACTCATTACCTCCAAGTGTTTCGGGACTGCACCCAACTAATACCTGTTTGCACGGCTCTTTAAAACCGTGGTAGGGTAGTAATCAAAGTACAGCGGGAAAACACTTAAGACGAATGATGATGTTAGGTTGTGCGGACTATCTCTACTCATGTCACTTGAGAACTGCTATCTGACGATAGGTATAATACCAACTAGCAGGTTTCCGGCGAGTTTGTCCAGTGTAAATTATAGCCTAATGAGCAGTTGTATACAATCTTTGGTGCCAGACACAAATGGTTGTGGGACAGGTGAAAAAACTAGTGTACTCTAATAAGCAATTTTAAAAGATGATATCTTAGGGTTTTAAAAAACCTAGAGAGAAATTAGTCTCACCACCAGGATCTAAGCAAAAAATTATAACTTATAACAAGAAAAGAGAGCAAACTAGCTACTAGATTAAGACTACAACCTTTATAGCATATTCAAGTACTCCCAAATTGTGTTGGACTCCATTGTAGGATCCTTGAAGCTCCATGGAACAAGCTTGCATGTACATCTTCTCCATCAAAGATGATCCACCTTGAAGGCTCCAGAACTTTGGCTTCAATCTCAAATTGAGATAATTTAAGTAGTTAGGATCTAAACTAACTAGTTAGGAGTTGTAGTTTAAGCTCACTACTAAATTTCTCTCTTTTTATTTTCTTTTTTCCTTTTTCTTTTTTAAATTATAAAGAGAGTAGGAAGAAGGAGATCGGAGCATTCATGAAAAAGGAGAGTATGATAAAACCTAAACCATTTCTAAAGAAAATGGTTACAAATATAATTTCTCCCAAAACAATCCAAGCCCTTGGATCAAACCAAACATTCAAGTGTCCATCACCTCCTTTCAATTACACATGTCATCATACTACAATATGGTGAGGATATGTTATGCCCAAGGAATAACATAAGCCTAAGAAAATAAAAGGAAAAAGAATAAACAAAAACAATATATATTCATATGTAATAAAGCATACCAAATAATACATAAAATATACTTGTAATTGTTATCCAAGGTATTTAAAATACAAAAAAGAGAGATCAATTAATAGTGACATAATACTGGTAAATACATATACAATATATATGTATAAAATATTAAATCGATGCCCGATTTAATATCATGTCTTTCTAAAAAGATGGGCTAGTATTACAGCCGTCCGATTACCGTCGGCGTATAAAATACACTAGTTTTAATCGAGCCGAAGCGTGTACCAATGTACCGCAACTACAACATTTCTCTAAAGCCGGAAACCCTCTGTGTGAGACTCTAAAGACTCGATAATATGCTAGCAGTGGGTTCAATAACAAGCACGTCAGCGGCACTAGCTGTATGTAATGGCTATACAAGTATTGTCGAAAAGGAGATCAAAAAGCAAGCTCGTCCAAAAACCTATTGAGCCTATCAGCGACATGTACCATGCAATCCAGTCTGTTCGTCTGAGGGTATAACATATCCGGTCTAGGGGGTGGATAACGTCAGACCCCTAATAACTTGATAAGTCATGTCGGTGTGAAGTCCTATCACCAATCGAGAAACTACTAATTGCAATCAGTAAATCCCATCCTCCTAGGCCTAGGTCTTATGGTGATGGCCAACCGTACACTGTGCGACATTAACTCCCAATACCGAGAGAGACGAACCCCTCAATCGATCACAGCCTCCAAGTGATTTGGGACTGCACCCAAAAGCTATCTGTTTGCATGACTCTTTAAATCCATGGTAGGGCAGCAGTCAAAGTACAGTGGGAACACACTTGATATAAATGACGATTTCGAATCGACAGACTACGCTGTACTAATGCCACTTGGGAATTGGTATCTCACAATAGGTATAATACCATCTAGCATGTTCCCGGCGTGTCTGTCCTATGTAACTCATAATCCAATTAGCACCTGTATAAAATCTTTGGTGACCGACTGACACCAATGGCTGTGAGACCGTCCATCGCCACTCGTCGGTTTCAAGAAACATATACACTAGTCTACTTTAGAATATCGATGCCCAGTCTTGATCTTCCCACGACCAGGGACATTTAAGGATATGCTTATAGACTACCCAGTTCTCACAAGTGTGATTTCCATCATAACCGTGGTAGTCAATCATGAATCCTATGGGCTCTATCAATATGTAATAGTAATATACTATACCACACAAGACATATACATAATGATAAAGTCAAACCAGATAGCATACTATCATCTCGAGTAAGACTGTTCTAACTGTATAGATCCTCCCTCAATTATCATAATCTCCTTCCTGTGATTATAATAATTGCTTTGAGGGCACTATATTCAATAATCTCCCACTTACACTTAAGGCTAATTATTACGGTATCGCATACTCATAGCCCGTGTGCTACCGACGACCCAACTTCTCCACTAATCAGTTTTGCAAACCATGTTTGTGAAACCTTCATGTTCATGAAATAACCTTAGTGAGTGGATCCGCTCTAATGTTTCTATCTGTATCTCTTTATATCTCAACTTTGCGGAGAACGAATATCTCCCAAAATGAGCAATACCTATCTTATAACTTGTCTAGATATATGATAGGACCAAGATCATAATATGAACACCAAATCTAACAAACATTTTAGACTGTATCATCCACCGAATTTAATCAGTATCCTGCGACATGCTTAACTCAGTATCTGCTTGGATCCCTGTATAACACACTACCCCTCAGAAGTGGGTAAACTTATAACTCTGACAGTCACTCTGTTACCCAAGTCACTTTAGAAGCCAGAAATGATAACAACATCCCGCAGGATGCTTCCGTTATCATATACCAAGAACATCTTCTTGTGTTCAAACCCGCTTCCCATTGTTTCTCCAGGATTGGATTATACTTGCTACTACGATAAATGCAAGAGCAACATTATCCAGATCCTGTGCGGAGAAACCCTTGTGACATCCAAAGTTTGACTGATTATAGTATAGGAATCTCAATTTATATCCGGAGTATGTCATCCAAATATCTAGACAGTACTCTCTACTACCTTCTTACCGGTTCATCTGTTGTTTTGATAAAGTCAAACACTGTGACTGTCCCATCAAAATAGATGATCCATCTCCGCTATACTTGTTTTAGTCTATAAATAAATATAATCTACCTGCCCACCACCCTTCTGCTGCTCCCGCTGAGTATAACAACCCTCTGGCAGAGCTATATACACTTGCACTTCTAAAGCTCATTTAGAACGACGTTATAGTTATTCACCTGCCAGGACTCATTGTTAAGGGTAGTAGTAGTGGCAAGCTTGGGTCATCATACCATGATGCAAACCTCCCTACCACCGTCTTTGAGGAAACCGAAGTACCGCTCGGGTGACAGAGGTTACCCACTAAATCTGCGGAGTTACTTACAGATTGTTAAATCTAACTGACTTCTTAGGTTCTACTAAATTTTCAGTAACCATTTGTGGTTCTGGAATCATTTCCAGTTCTACCATAATTCCACTAATGTTTTCTGAAAAGAATTCATTTTACTAAAAATTGTGGCTAGTCAAGAACAAAACAATATTTGATCTTGCAAATGGTAGAATGTAAATCATCATCTATGCCCGGGATAACCCACAAACTGCCATTACTAAAACGTGCTTTGAATTTATCCAGATTCTGGTTTTAAGCATAATCCAGACAACTCCATATGCCTTAACATTATTAAGATATGAACCATTCTATATCCATATAGAAACAAAGGCATTGATTTAGATAAAACCAGATTCAATTAGTATGCAGCTGTTTTGCGTGCATATCACCTGAATGGAAGAAAACCATGCAGCATTACTCATCAAGAAGCGCACAGTAATCTAACATTGAATACTATCATGGAATACCTAGCATAAGTATCTACATCTTTGATCACCTTGAAGAATCCCGATACTTCTAACGTATGATTCTTTACTTTATTTTTATACCTATAAACTTCTCATAATTTTAGACCTTGCATTTTAACAAAAATGCATATCTAGAATAAGAGAAGTTATTGGTATTCGGAATATAATACGAGTACCAACCCCTTGTCCTAATGGACACTGGAAAACATACAATATTTTGTATAACTCTCTTTAGTTTACTAACTCAAACTCTGAGCGTCGTAAGTTGAAAAATAGTATTTTGGTTAAGAAGAATTACACCGTTATTGAATGCACCTTACCTAATTATCAACTGATAAAGGTAAATAGTGTAACCATAATTTCAAATTTTTTTTTATCTCACTTTATTAAGTAAACGTACAGATATATCAGTTTAAAATTGATGCATAACAACAGAATTCAAAACCAATAAATCGCCAATAGGCAAATCCAGGCGATTTCCTCATACATCAACAATTACAATGAACTCTGATATTGAGAATCTAATCACTCAATTCCTAATATTCTACTCCCACTCAACATCTGTAATGTCAAACAGATGTGAGAATCTAAACCGGTATATACATACCTTGGAATCAGAATGCAATTGGGAAAGCAGTTTTCAATAACTACCGTACAGGAAAACTGAAACATGGGAAGGTTTCGAGGGGATGGCTGGGTATTCCTAATAATGCATTTTCCATTATCCAGATCTATGACATCAGTTGCAATTTCCATTGCCCTCACTTCAATCCCTTCAGTTGTCTTTACTTCTTACCTTCTGTACACCGTTCTTAGGCTAATTGGTTTCTTCCTTCCCCACCTTTCGGCACCTGTCTAGGTTTGGAAGAAGACTATCCAATAAGTATAATAGGTGTACTCTCCTAATATGAGGAGCTCTCGCAATCTGAGAGAAAGTAAACGATAGAGACAACCGAATAATCCTATTCAATTTCTCGAGAACTGGAATCCATTCTCAAACTGAAATAAATTTCTACGAGTTTGTATTTAATTATACGAAATGGTTTTATCCATTCTATCAGGATCTTCTTAGTGATACAGAATGTTCTGGAGAAAGCTAAGGGTAAAGTAGGAGGGGCATGGATATACGCGACTTTGTCGTGAATCTAGACGATCCAAAATTCTGATGGTAAAAGGTTCGGTTTAACTTGGTAATGAGTTTTAGTTTAAAGTGGGTCAAGGTCTCTGCCAGAGATAGAAAAGAAAAACTCAGCGTGCACTCTAATCTATATTAGAATGGTTAATTAATAATTAATCTAATCTGGATAGCTCCCACCGTTTTCTCGAATTCTCTTTCAAACCTTAAAAGAGAACTAGTCGGGATAACTCGAAGAGTAATAACTACGCATCAGTGGGAATCGGGATCCAACTATCATCGCATAGCAACTTGATGGAATTCATTCAAGTCACTACACTCCATAAGGTATGCGCATAACTGGCAATTTTTCATTATATTTGAAACTCCCGATATAGTTTTTACCCCAAGCGTCTTATGACCTTGAAGGAGGATAACAAATCATAAGTCACAAGTCAAGTTTTACCCGTCATTGTCCTAATTAATTTATACCCACCCGTACTTGCCCTTAATGGAAGCCAACAAGATTGTATGACTGTCCTAAATTAATGCATATCCATGCGGCAGATAAGCAACACTTAGCTACCATACACTATGCCTTAAAGGAGACCAAAAAATACTAAACACTACCTATCTATAATGATGGAGGGCTACAGCTGGTTTTGGCGAAAAACATTTAACGTAATGAACTTGATATCGTTGAAGGAACTCGAACAGTTTTGAAAAGGAGAGATTTAGGCTCCACATTTAAAATGAGTGGTTTTGTAGAAAATTAATGGTTTTGAAGAAAACCGAGTAGTTTATATTCACATAAATTTTTTCCAAAAAGACCACATCATGTGAAGGGATCTAGGCCCTTTCCTCATTAAATGATGTATAGGATATTCCTAACTGAATATCTTGATGCAAAGCAAAAGGAAACTCCTATAGCTTTCGAAAATTGGTTACGACAACATCATTTAGGTTTATTTTCCTTGCATTAATCAGAATTAATGAAGTCCTATCAATTAATCATATCATGCCAAAAGAAACGAAAATATGCCCGCACATATATGCCATTCGCATATGCCATAGGGTCCCGGGACTTCACCGTAAGGTTACTTAACTTACGACAGGGTGGGGACAGAACTAGCGCGGATGCAAAACTTATATAGCGTATACTATATATATATATATATAATATAAACATTTGTCCCATGTATGATATCAAGTAACAACGCAGAAGCATCACAGTAGAAGTAAACACGGTATGGAAATGGGAATAAACTAGAAAAAATACATTTCAATGGAGCCAAATATAAAATGCAATTTTCCCTGTTATGTGGATAGTCCACAGTATCATACCCTAGACCCATACAAGTGCGGAAAACCACCCGCCATCTCAGAAGCAAGGCAACCCCAATCAATGAAGTGAATGGGCCACCCGGCACTTTTAAAATCCGGTGACTTTGGCATCCCTCCACGGGTCAATCCTATACCCCCTACGAGTATGGCGAGCAACCTTACCAATTCTAAAATGGGATGACATGGTCTCAACACCTTTGAAATGGCCACCCGTTGCCTCTTAAAACCCGGTTGCTTGAGCACTCCACCATAGGTAAAATCTAGTACAAGGTGACTACGTCCGCAACCAAGTCGTGCCCCAAAGAATAATATACAAACCGCAGTGACGTAAGTCCACAAGTCTGACACTCACCACGCGCTAGGAATATACATTACATCATCACAAAGCATCTAATACTACATACATCGGGCTATCGATCATGGCAATCCAACACAACCATAATCAAGAAACATCACAGAATATCAATACGGGTATCAATTTCATTACCCTGTCTAATTAATACCTATAGAAATTAGACGGCGTTTTACCAAACACTATAATACTGACAGTCACAGAAAAAACCAAAACAATGACAACTAGAATCACAAAATCCGTGAGGTGGACACTCGAAATTTCCAAACATTGAAATTCAAGCGCCCTCGGCAACAAAACCCACCTCATTTTTTCCCGAAAGTGAACCGGTTAATCCGCCCTAAGCCTCACACTATTTGAGCCAAAACACAGGACGAATCAGCCATGCATCGGGGCTGAATCAGCCCTAGAACATCTCTGAAATGGGGCTGATCCAATGGATGATTCAGACCCCGATACGTGGCTGAATCAGCCTCAGTTCGGCCTTGTTTCGGGGCCGAACCGAGCTCAAATGGGATGGGTTTGGGTGTGCATTAGCCTACTAGAAATCTTGGCCCAAATCAATAATCCGGTGGCTCCGGCACAAGCGAAAATGAGAGTATTTCATGCAAATTTTCAAAACAAGCTTTTGCTAAATTGGGTTTTGATAATTCATAAGTCATCCAAATAAGTTCAAATCTTTAGTTAAGCTCTGATACCACTTGAAAGAACTAGTTCACTCTAATAAGAATTTTTAAAAGATGATATCTTAGGGTTTTAAAAAACCTAGAAAGCAATCAGTCCCACCACCAGGATCTAAACTAAAGATTATAACTTGTAACAAGAAAAGAGAGCAAACTAGCTATTAGATTAAGACTATAACCTTTATAGTATCTTCAACTGCTCCCAAATTGTGTTAGACTCCATTGTAGGCTTCTTGGAGCTCCATGAAACAAACTTGCATGCACATCTCCTCCATCAAAGATGATCCATTTTGAAGGCTCAAGAACTTTAGCTCCAATCTCAAATTGAGATAACATAGGTAGTTAGGATGCTAAACTAACTAGCTGGGAATTGTAGTTTAGGCTCACTACTAATTTTCTCTCTTTTTATTTCCTTTTCCTTTTCCTTTTCCTTTTCTAAAGTATAAAGAGAGGAGGAGGAAGGAGATGGGAGCTCTCATGAAAAAGGTGAGTATGAAAAATCTTTAACCATTTCTAAAGAAAATGGTTACAAATATATTTTTCTCCCAAAACAATCCAAGCCTTTGGATCAAACCAACCATCCAAGTGTCTATCACCTCCTCTTCATTACACACGTCACCATACTACAATATGGTGAGGATATGTTATGCCTAACGAATAACATAAGCTTAAGAAAATAAAAGGAAAAAGAATAAACAAAAACAATATATATATATATATATATATATATATATATATATATATATATATATATATATTGATATGTAATAAAACATACTAAATACATATACTTGTAATTGTTATCCAAGATATTTAAAATACATAAAAGAGAGATTAATTAATAGTGACGTAATACTAGTAAATATATATACAATATATATGTATAAAATATTAAATCGATATCTGATTTAATATCCGTCTTTCTAAAAAGACGGGCTAGTATTACAGTCGTCCGATTACCATCAGTGTATAAAATACACTAGTCTTAATCGAGCCTAAGCATGTACTAATATACCGCAACTATAACATTTCGCCAAAGCTGGAAACCCTCTATGTAGAACTCTAAAGACTTGACAATACGCTGTCATTGGGTTTAACCACAAGCACGTCAACGGCACTAGCTGTACCTAATGGCTACACAGGTACTGTCGAAAAAGAGATAGAAAAGCAAGCTCGTTTGAAACCCTACTGAGTCTATCAGTGACATGTACCATACAGTCCAGTCTGAGAGTATCATATATCCAGTCTAGGGGTGGATAACGTCAGACCCCTTATAACCTGATAAGTCGTGCCGGTGTGAAGCCCTATCACCAATCAAGAAACTACCGATCGCAATCAGTAAATCCCATCCGCCTAGGCCTAGGTCTTATGTTGACTGCCAATCGTACACTGCGCGACATCAACTCCTAATACTGAGAGAGACGAACCCCTTAATCGTTAACAGCCTCCAAGTGCTTCAGGACTGCATTCAAAAGCTACCTGTTTGCACGACTCTTTAAAGCCGTGGTAGGATAGCAATTAAAGTACAGTAGGAACACACTCAAGACAAATGACAATTTCGGGTTGACAAACTACGCTATACTAATGCCACGTTGGAATTACTATCTGACAATAGGTATAATACTATATAGCATGTTCCCGGCGAGTCCGTCTAATGTAACTTATAACCCAATGAGCACCTGTATACAATCTTTGGTCACTGGATGACACCATTGGCTGTGAGACTGGCCATCACCCCTTATCGGGGTCAAGAAACGTATTCACTTGTCTACTCTGGAATATCGATGCCCAGTCTCGATATTCCCACGACTAAGGACATTTAAAGATGTACTTATAGACTACCCAGTTCTCACAAGTGTGATCGCCATCATAAGCATAGTAGTCAAGCATGAATCACATGGGCTCTATCAATATGTAATAGTGATACGCTATACTACACAAGACATGTACGTATTGATAAAGTCAAACCAGATAGCATACTATCATCTCGAGTAAGGCTGTTCTATCCATATAGGGCCTCCTTCAATCATCATAATCACCTTCATGCGGTTATAATAATTGCCTTGAGAGCACTATATCCAACAACAGGACACCTTCCTTCATAGAAATAAGAAACGCATACACTAGTCTACTCCGGAATATGAACGCCCTGTCTCGAAATTCCAACAATTAGGGACAATTTAAGGATGTGCTTATAGACCACCTATACCCCACAAGTATGATAGTCATCATAACTCTAGTAGTCAAGTAAAGATCCTATAGGCTTTACCAATATGTATGATCGATACGTAATATAAAATAGAACATGTAAACATGTTGTGGTAAAGAAAACCAGATAGTATACTATCGTAATGAGCAATACTGTCATGTACATATATATATCCCAAGTATCCATATATAATATACAATCATGTACTATATAATAATGGCTGCCCAAAATCTCCATTTAGCCACTACTGGCGGCCTGGCATGCTCCAGTTGGCATCTTCTTCATTCAGTGTCTTGGTTTCTTGGAATTGGGATTTATGGTATATTTTGATTTTGCCCAGATTTCTGTTACTCATATCTTAGCATACGGGCGACACGGAAAGTTTTAAAATCGAAACTTTAGCATCGTTGATTATTTTTGTGTTTGTAAATGTCATCTAATTGCTATAGGTCGATTAGACAGGTTTGCACATTTTTGCTTGTGTTGTGGTTGATATATATCTTGTGATGGTTTAGCCGGATAGTCGTGGTGGATAGCCCTTCATCGTAGATTCTATGTATATTTGTTTAGTTCGAGCGAGCAGCCGGATTGTGGCCATCGTTACCGCTCGATATTTTTTTTGGGACACATCCAGATTGAGGTTGATGTCACCATTATATATTATTCATTCATGTATTAGGATAAACCCGTGGTGAAGTGCTCTAGTAGCCGGGTTCTAGAGTGTATTAGGTGGTCGTATTATGGCGATGAGTTCGAGCCGTCTCACTCTAGAATTGGTGGGCTATTCTCCACAATTGTAGGAGTTTTTGTTTAGGTGATGTTTGAGCTATCCACACGACCAGGGAACGTTGGTTTTCGTTTGCGGTTCAAACGAAACACTGGGCTCCTAATTTATCTGCTATTTCATATTGTTTATCGCATACATATGATGATTATTACCTGCCTGTGATGATGATGCATTATAAATGAGTTTATATGTTTTGGCTCCACGCTAGCCGTGTTCCCGCCCGCTGTAAGTTAAGTAACCTTACGGTAAAGACCCGGGACCCTATGGAGAATGTAGATGGTATATAAAGCATTGTATTTTAGTTGTTTCCGTGATGCATAGAAACTTAAATAATGGGACCACATTAAATCTGATTAATGCAAGAAAATAAACCTAAAATGAAGTTGTTGGAATAAAATTTCAAAACCCTCGGTTCTTTTCAAAACTACTTGGTATTCTACAAAACCAAATATTTTCAAAATTGATCTTGGACCACTCATTTCGAAATCTCTAAATTCCTTCAACGAAATCAAGTTCATTATATTAAAGGTTTTTTGCTAAAAACTAGCCGCAACCCTCTGTCATTTCAGATAGGTAGCACCTAGTATTCGTGTTATATTTGTTGGCAAGCTTCAAGGTATGGTGAACGGTAGCTGAGTGATATTTATCTATTTTATAGAGATGCGATTAATCGAGACAGTCACACATCTTTGTTAGCAAGCGTCAAGGGTTTGTGCTGGTAGGTTCGAGTTAATGTAGGATAATGATAGATTGAATTTGACTGGAGGCCTATGATTTATTGGTAAGCGTCAAGATCATAGGTCATTAGGGGTAAAAACTATATCGAGAGTTTCAAATATAAGGGAAACTTAAAAGGTGAGTGCATACTTTCTAGAGTGTGGTGACTTAAGTAGCTTCCATCAAGATTATCATACGATGATAGTTGGGTCATGATTCCCACTGTGAGTAGGATTACTTCCAGGAGATTTTCACTTCACAACTAGGTAACCCATTAGGTGTCTAGAAAGTTGTTAATGGGGTTATGCTTCTGTGGAAATAGGGTTATTTAATTAGGTATGTGTGAAAGCACGGGAAGCCTCCTTCAGAGTACCAACACTTGCCTGGCTGAATGGTTAGAGAACTTATGGGGCATACATGATCCGACCATTTCTCCTTTTAAGGTTTGAAAGATAATTTGAGGAAACAATGGGAGCCATCCTGATTAGATAAATTAAAAACCAATCTAATCTTCCAAGTGCGCACGGTAATTGTTTTTCTTTCTCTCTTCAGGTAGCAACCATGTCATCCCTTAATCAAGATAATAAAATGTATGACTTGACCGAACCAGCTTATTATATTTGGCAGGGGAACGTCAGTTCGGCTCTAACTTGTGACAAAAGTCATGAGTATAGACTTCAATATGACCCTGATGAAGGAGGAGCATTGTAATGCATTTTCTTCAAGTGTATTGGTTATTGAGAACTATTTTTTCGGTCAGTCCTACCTTCCGAATACTAGATACCGGATCAGAATCTCATATCTGTAATTTATTGTAGCGACTGAGAAAAAGTAGGATGGTTGGACCGAGTGATGTCTCTCAAAGTAGGGAACGAAGTATAAGTTGATGTTGCTGCCGTCGGCGAATATCACCGGTGTTGCTGATTTGAATAGATTTTTAGATCAAAGAATATTTTGTTAACCGCAATCAAGAACGGCGTCGCTTGGTAGCTAGCCAGTGAATACGGGTCGGTCCACAGGGATGTTGTGTATTTCCTAATTGTTCTAACGAGTTAATTCCAAACGGTGTGGGATGTTTATCACTAAAAGCAAAGTTGATTTAGACTAGAATTTAGAAATCTTGCTAGGGTTAGGTTTAGGTTAAGTTTGGAAAATTAAAGATTTTCCACCGCTTTCAATACCCTAAATTAGATCTCTTTAGGTGTTATGGTAATTATTAATAAAGGGATTGGGACGATCGGGAAGAAATGATGTTTTTTCCTCTAGGTCCTTGTCCGTCCTTTCTTAATCCTTACCCTAACCTCCATGGAAAACATGCACATCCGGTCTTTTATACTACAGTATCACCGTTACCTCATAGGTAGGGTGCCGTAGGAAGCGGTATGTGTATGTATGCATGGAGTCCTAATATTCAATATGTGATGGGCAAGAAAATGGTGAGAGATTTGCATCTCTCAAACTTTCCCTATTCCTAACCATAACAAGCGAGGAACTACTCACTCATTAAGGGATCGATAAAAAACATGATTTTTATAAGTTTTCAATTTAAGAGATTAATTATCTAACTACTGCAGATTAATAAAAAGTTCTAATCTAAATTAAACTAGGGAAGAGAATAAATTAAACTAGGGAAGAAATAAAAACTAAGAACTAGGGCAAAATAAAAGAAACTACTTACAAAATTGATGCTCTCAAAACATGATAGGAATTCTGAATTTTATTCAATGAAAAGAGGCATAACCTAAGACAAGTTTTGTAAGTCTACGGTAGCGCCCCGGCCGTCTGTCCGAGGCCAAAATGCGGAGAGGAAAACTTTTTCAAAACTTGAAACTGGCGCTATCGCAGACTTTAATCCTGGATCGAACCATTAACCTATAACTAGCAACAAGAGAAAGGGTTGGAAAGCTATACCGATCGATCCGTGTCCTTCGGTCTTTGGCCACCATCCCAAGCTCCTAGCGGCATCTCCGATCTCCGTTCTCCTCGTCGGAAGGGCACCACATCATCGAGTCTTTTTACGGGTTCCCGCTTCATACGAAGCAACTCGGGCACGAAGTTCGCTAGCGGACGTGTCCAAGGTGAAGTAGAGAATGTGTGTGACAACTTTTTCTCTTGCATCCATTGTATGGATGGAGGTTGAAGATGTAGCCATCAATGGAAATGGTGAGCTAGAGGAAGAAGAAGAAGAAGAAGCCTTTCTTGTTCTAGTGTTGAGATGATTAGAATAAGAGCAAGAATGATAAAACACAAGAGTTCACACATATCATGGCTGCCCTTTCTCTCTCTTTTTATCATTTCACCACTAAAATCAATCACTAATGTAACACATGCACAAAGAAAGACACCATGAGTCACCACTTATGCATGTGTTACAATTAATGCTCCTAATCATGACTTTTAGCTCATTATTTCCATTTGTAAACATTAACCCAAATGTTTACAACAATAAAAAGATACAGGAACATCTAAAGTAAACTCGTGACGGATCACAAGGATACCCCTCACCTGTATATACATACCTGCATCCGCATTCCGACCGAATGCGAATGAGATGAGACTAAAGTAATCCAACAAATCTAATACTAGGATCCAGCTTAAACCAAAGCCCACTAATTTGATCCGTCCGATCATGATACATACACTACTGCACGTATATGATCGGACCCTACCATATATCATACGGCCTCTACAACGTTTTGCCCGAAACTTGAGAAACTGTCTGTGGGGGACTCTAAAGACTCGTCAATACTTTGGCCGTGGATTTAACCACTAGCACGTCAGTGGTCCTAGCTGTACGTAACGGGCTACCAGGTATTGACCAAAAGGGAGGTCGATGAGCGAACTCATCCTGACACCCTACTGAGCCTGTCAGTGACAATATCCATACAGTCCGGTCCGTTCGTTTATGAGTATCACATGTCGGGCCTAAGGGGTTGGTAAAAGTCAGACCCCCAAAAGCGATACAAATCGTGTCGGAGTGTGGCCCAGAACACCCTGAGACACTACTGGAATACCTACCAGTAAATCTCCTGCCTTGGCCAAGAACTTCGTGTAATGGCTCTCCTAGACATAGCGCGATCTCATCCCCAATACCGGGAGAGACGTAACCCCTGCTGATCCGCTCACTGTCTCCATGTGGCTCAGGATTGTACCCAACTAAAACCTATTTGCACGACTCCTTTGAGCCGTGGTAGGGTAGTAATCAAAGCACAGTGGGACCTCACACGAAACAAATGACGATATCAGATTGATGAACTAACCTGTACACATGTCACCAGGGAACTGCTATCTGACGCCAGGTATAATACCAACTAGCATATTCCCGGCGAGTCCTGTCCAGTGTACTCATAACCCAATGAGCACCTGTATACATCTTAGGTGAACCAACGGACACCAATGGCTTGTGAGACCGGCCACTGCCCCTCGTCGGGGTCTCGACTGTATGCACTAGTCTACTAATGGAGTATCGATGCCCAGTCTCGAAACTCCCATGACTAAGGACAACTTTAAGGATGTGCTTATAGACTACCCAACTCTCACATATATGATCGTCATCATACTGCTGATAGTCAAGCAAGAATCCTAAGGGCTCTATCAATGTGTAATAGTGATCTTTAAGGTCATCTAAAACTGTACGCGATGATAAAGATAAACCAGATAGCATACTATCATCTTGAGTAAGACTGTCCTACCGGCATAGGTCATCCATCAATTATTGCAATCACGTGCCTGTGATCCAATAATTGACTCTGAGAGCACTATATCCAACAATCTCCTGCTTGCACTCAAGGCTAATTATTGCTATATCGCATACTCACAGCCCGTGTGATACCGAACACCCAACTCCTCTACTGATCAGTCTCACAAAGCCCGTTTGTGAAACTATTGCGTTCGAGGAATAGCTTCAGTGAGTGGATCCGCGCTGATGTTTCGTTCTATGTCTCTCTTAACCTCTCAAGTTCGCGGAGAAAGCCATCTCCTGAAATGAGTAGTACATGTCTTAGAATATGTCTGGATATCTGATGGGACCTAGTTCATAAATGAACTCCAAATCCAAACTTCTTAGACTGTATCGTCAATTGAACTTAATCAGTATCCTGCACCACGCCTCCCTCAGTATCCGCTGGGGCCACCTGTCCAAAATACTGCCCCTCGTCAGAGGGAAAACTATAACTCTAACAGTCACTCTGTCATCCAGGTCACCTTCGAAGCCTGGAATAATAACTATCTCCCGAAGGAGGATGCCGTTATCATATCCCTAGAAAATCCACTTATGTTCTAAAACTGCTTCCGAATGTTTCTCCAGGATTGGATTAATATCAACTTATTGCATCTAGTGCAAAAACAACATCTGGTGTGGTACTTGACATCTCATGAATGACTCAATTGCCTAAGCATGTGATGTGTCAATCATGCACATCCCTCTCCCCTTTAGTCTGTAAGACACCTTTAGAGAGGATGACTCCATCACCTGCAGGTATACTACCGTGCCAGGAGTCGTCCATTCTAAAACACCTGTAGAATGCTGTCTAAGTATCCAGAATGGGAAACTATCCAAATCTAGATCTAAAACCATAGATCTAGTAAGCAGAATGTCTGATATTATATCTATATCCTATATGGAGAAACCACTGTGTGACAACCAAAGTATAACCGATCGTAGTAGAGGAATATCACTTCCTACTATGTGTACGTCATCCAAATACCAGGACATCACACCCTACTACCTTCTTAACAGATCCATTCTCTATTCTGATTAAGTCAAACCTATGACTGTCACATCAGAAATAGATGATCTATCTCCGCTATATCTGCTTTAGTCTATAAATAGACAAAAGCCACTTGTCCACTCTGCTTCCGCTGCTCCCACTGACTACGACAACCCTCTGGCAGAATAATATACACGTGCACTTCTAAATCCAGTTCAGAACGACGCTATACTCATCCTCCTGCCGGGTCTCATAGCCTGGAACAACAGTAATGGCAAGTCTGGGAAAACAAGAACCTCCCTGTCACTGTCTTTGAGCATACCGAAGTACCTCTCGAGTGCCTGAGGTTACCCACCTTATCTGCGGAGTGGCCAATGGAATGTCAAACCAGATTGAATTTTTAGGTTCTTATCAAATTTTCAGTAATCGTTTGCGGTTCTGGAATCACTTCCAGTTCTACCATACTCCCACTACTGTTTTCTGAAAAAATCCATTTTTGTTAAAACTGTGGCGAGTCAAGAACGATATCACTATTGATCTTCCAGATGGTAGAAAGTCAACCCTCGTCATAGCCCGGGTCAACCCACAAACAGCCATTACAGAAACGTGCCTAGAGTTATCCAGAGTCTGGTTTTAAGCATAAGCCGGAAAACTCCCTGTACCTTTAACAATGTTAAGATATGAACTGTTCTATATCCAATACAGAAAGAGAGTCACTGATTTAATTGGAACCAGATTCAAATCATGCAGCTGTCTCCAGTGCATGTCAACTAAATGGAGAGAGGCCGATCAGCATTACTAAACTTCGGAATGCATCCAAATATGAGTAACCTGAAAGAGAAACAAGTTTCTCAAAACCATTACTATCAACTGAATACCATACACAAGTATCTATATCTTCGGTCACCCTCAAGAATCCCGATACTTCCAACTCCTGATTCTCTACTTTACTCTTATACCTATAACTTCTCAAAACTTAGACCTTGCATTTCTACAAAACACATGTCTAAAACCTAGAGAAGTCACAAGCAAACAGAATATAGTACGAAGACCGTGTAAGTGCACGGCAGGGCCCCGGCCGTCAATCTGAGGCCGGAATGCGGAAAGGAAACTTGTACGAAACTAGAAAACCGGCACCACTATGCACTTAAAACCCGGATCGGGCCATTAACCTAATGCTAGCAAACTAGAGAATGGGAAGAAAGTTATACCGAGCGATCCGTGTCCTTTCGGTCTTCGGCCTCCGTCCCGATCTCCTCGCGGAATCTCCGGTCTTCACCTCGTCGTCGGAAAGGGCACCACACCGCCGGGTTTTTTTACGGGCTCCCACCTCTGGACCGAGGCAACTCGGGCACAAAGTTGGCGAGCCGACGTGCCTAAGGATGCTGTAGGCTAAGTGTAGTAAGGTTTGTCTCATGGGGTTGTGAAGTTGCCATAAAGATGTGGAGGGAAAAAGATATGGAGATGAGCTTTGGAGTTTTTGAAGCAAGCAAAGTGAGAATGAATAATTTCCCACTAAAAAATGAACCTCTCCCCTTCACAAATTGTGGCCTGCCATTCTCTTGAATGGATGAGGGAAAAAGAATGGAATCTAAGTAAGAGGAGAAAATGTGTGATCATGAGGAAAAAATGTCACACAAACATCAACCCACATCCTTTCAAAACTAATCACCATAAATGCAAAGGAAAAGATTAAAAAGGAATCTAATAATGCTAAGGACCATCATGAACCCTCATATCACAAATAACCCCCTCCACATAACTAATTTGCACACTTGCAAATAACACCCTCCATCGGAAAAATTCGGCCATGAAGGAACAAAGGAAAACTAGCCGGAACGGAATACAAACTGGCAACTTCAGAAAATTGATCCCGTAATAAATTACAGGAAAACCCCGCGACTGTATATACATACCCGCATTTGTATTCCGACCGAATACAAATGCAAAGAGACAAAATCTACACTGTACAATACAAGGATCCGGCTTAAACCAAAGCCCGCTAGTATTATCCGTCCGATCATGATCCGTGCAATACCTCACGGATAAGATCGAACCCTGCCATATCTCCATACGGCCTCTACGGCGTTTCGCCCGAAACTTGATCAACTGTCTGTGGGGGACTCTAAAGACTCGTCAATATTTTGGCTGTGGATTTAACCACTAGCACGTCAGAGGTATTAGCCATACGTAACGGGCTACCAGGTATTGACCAAAAGGGACGTCTGTGAGCGAACTCATCCTAACACCCTACTGAGCCTGTCAGTGACAATATCCATACAGTCCGGTCCATTCGTCTATGAGCATCGCATGGCGGGCCTAGGGGGTTGGTAAAAGTCAGACCCCCAAAAGCGGTACAAGTCGTGTCGGAGTGTAGCCCAGAACACCCTGAGATACTACTGGAATACCTACCAGTAAATCTCCTGCCTTAGACAAGGACTTCGTGTAATGGCTCACCTAGACACAGCGCGACCTCACCCCCAATACAGGGAGAGGCGAACCCCTGAAGATCGGCTCACTGCCTCCATGTGGCTCGGGACTGTACCCAACGTAAACCTGTTTGCACGACTCCTTTGAGCGTGGTAGGGTAGTAATCAAAGTACAGTGGGAACTCACACGAGACAAATGACGATCTCAGGTCGATGAACTAACCTGTACACATGTCACCAAGGAACTACTATCTGACGTCTGGTATAAGACCAACTAGCATGTTTCCGGCGAGTCCTGTCCGATGTACTCATAACCCAATGAGCACCTGTATACATCTTAGGTGAACCAACTGACACCAGTGGCTTGTAAGACCGGCCACCGCCCCTCGTCGGGGTCTCGACTGTATACTGTAGGGTTCCTAGGCACACACTAGAGGTCTCACAAGGCATCAACCATGCCAGTTTCAAATTTTACGGTGCCGAGAAACCCTAATACGGATCGTTAACTAGAATTTTAGGCAAAACAAGAAGCTAGCTAACAACTTAACTAAAAGAACGGAAATACAACCTTTGTAGATCCGGTCCTCCACCTCCATAGCTCCGCAATGAAGTATCCTCGCTGTCCAAATCGAATCCCGGGCTCAAGCGTCGGCTTCATCGGAAAAATGGGCGGGCTAGGTCGTCGACTTCGATGCCGAAGATGATCTACGTCGAGGCATCACAAGATCAAGCTCCCACTTCACCAAATCATGAAACTTGTGAAGAAAATACCCTATACTACTTGGCAAGAGGTAGAGGAAGAAGAAATAGGAGGTGGGTTCACTTTAGAATTGGATTTCTCACATGATTTCATCACTTGCCATTGATGAGGCAAGCTTTTCTTTCTTGCTCATGAAGAAGAAGATGAAGAAAGAATATGATAAGTGTTAAAGAATAATTGAAAAAGAATTGATTCTTATCATATTCTAACCTTAGTTAAGTGTAGAGAATAGACTAGGGTTAGTTTTAAATGGTTAGGGTTAAGGATGAGAAAAAAAAGGTCATTTAGTCAAAGCTTCATGAAGCTTCAACTAAAAACAAATCAAGCCACCATTCATTTATCTTTCAATTTATTCAAAATGAATAAATAAATAAGATAAATGAATAAGTAAAACCCTAATCAACAACTTAACCATGGTATAATTCTTTACACTTAACCAAATAAGCATGTATCATCAAACATGATACAATTAAGTGCACAAAAGTATATCACATATACAACTTGCACAAATCAAGAGAGAAAATCCACTTAAAGTGAACCAATACTAGTTAATGCAAAGTAATATATCAAATATATAATTATGCATTAAATCATTAAATCAACACTTGATTTAACGATCCGGTCATATCGCATGTGACCGACTAATATCCAATGTATCGGCTTATCGAATCAATCCTTGATTCGATAACTAGGTTATATCGCATACAACCTTTCGATACAATCATCGCGAGAATGGAATACGGTATCACATACACGTATTATTCTCGGTCCCGCACATATCTCATATGCGCTCCTATTTCGTTTCGCTTGAGCCAGGAAACCTCTGTGTAGGACTCTAAAGACTCGTCAATACGCCGGCAGCAGGTGATGATCATATCAAACACCCACAAGCCGCAAGCGGTCTGCTAAACGTAACGGCCACCCGGGTATTGAGCGATCATAAGATCGACGAGCAAGCCCGCTCACACTCCTGTGAATCCAACCAGTAACACTTACCGTACAGTCCGGTCTGTTCGTCTGATATGTCGCATATCTCACCTAGGGGTGGTAAACGTCAGACCCCAATAGCTCGATAAGTCGTGTCGATATGAGGTCTATAACAGTTCGAGAAACTACTGGTAACACTTACCAGTATATCTCAGCAACCCTGGCCAGGGATTTCCGGTTATAGCCAATCGAACACAGTGCAACATCAACTCCCTATACCGGGAGAGACGAATCCCCTCCTATCGCTCATTGCTTCATGTGATTCGGGACTGTACCCAAAAACCACCGTTTTGCACGCCCTCTTGGACGTGGTAAGGTGGAAATCAAAGCACAGTGGGAATCACACAAGACTCTATGACGATCTCGGGTCAACAGACTACTCTGTACCAATGTCACCAGAGAACTGCCATCTGAAGTAAGGTATAATACCATCTGGGAGTTCTCGGCGAGTCCGTCCAGTGTACCCAGTCTCTACTGAGCACCCGTATATCATCTCTGATGTCAAACACCAATGGATATGGGATCATCCATCGCCCATCTGTATGGGTCGAGAAGGTATACGCTAGTCTACTCTGGTATATCGATACCCCGTCTCGATACACCCATGACTAGGGACTTTGAAGGATGTACTTATGGACTACCATGTCCCCACCGGTATGATCCGCATCATAGTCCAGGTAGTCAAGTACACATCCTAAGGGCTTTACCAACATGTAATAGAGAGACAATCTGTGTACACGTTAAGGTAAAGAGCAACCAGATAGCTTACTATCATGTCGAGCAAGAAAGTCCTCCCTATATATGTCCCAGCATCCACTACAATATACATCCTATGTATAGCAATGGCCTCTAGGGCATACATATAACTAACAATCTCCCACTTGCATTAGGGCCATCTGATAGCAGTAGTTGCAGTATCTCATACTCAACCATCCCATAAAAGTCTTTCTTTGGGAAAAGGCCTTCATGAGTGGATCCGCCGTGTTGTACTCTGAGTCTGTTCTCCTAACCTCGATCATCCTGGAGATCAAACATCTCCATGATCAGGTGATACTGCCATAGATTATGTCTGGATCAATGATGGGACCTGCGTTCCTTGGCATAAGCCACAACTCCATTGTCTCACAATGGTAGGAACGTAGTTCATCTCATGAACCAATATACACCCAAACAGCCTCTTTGGTAGCATCTTATGTAGCGATGTATCCTGCCTTTATCGTCTAGTATGTCACGGTATCTAGCTTGGAACTCTTCCAACATACCATCCCTTTACTGAGGGTAAAGACAATGCCTGTGACTGACATTCAGTCGTCCTTATCATCTTGGAACACTTCTAGTGATTTTCCCCAGGATCAACTGATACCATCTCACTACATCTAGTGAGTATCCTAACATCCAATTACATCTATCTCATAGATGAAAACTCAGGATTTAGGAGGTATTACTTTGATCCTATATGGAGAATCATTATGATAAGCGGAGATTGATCGAGCGTAGCATAGGAAACTCCTTCCCTAACAAGAGTATGTTATCCACGTACTCTACGAGGATCGTCACCATACTCTCTACTACCTTTTTGTTTATACAAGGTTCATCTACCATTTTGATGATGTCAAACTCTTTGACTACTTCATCAAAACAGACGTTCCAACTCCGCGATGCCTGCTTTATCCTATAAAACATCTTGTACACGTTTCCGCTGCTCCCACTGTTTACGAAGCCCTCTGGCTGTGTACTTACAGACGTTCTCTTCTAAAACATCATTTAGAAAAGCTGTTATGACACCCAACCACCAGATATCGTAGTCATGGTATGTAGCCGTGGCAAGTAGGATCTGGATGGACTTAAGCATAGCCATTGGAAAAAGGTTTCATCATTATCCACGCCTGTTCAATGACGAAAACCTTTAACAAGTCTAGCTTTGAAAGTCTTAACTTTTCCAGGTACACCAAGTAATCTTCTCAAGATTTACTTGCTCCTGATGGGGATTTAACCCTTCAGATATAGCAACCAAAGTCCATACTTTGTTGGTGTACATGGATTCCATCTCAGATCGCTAAGCATCCAGCCATTCTTACAGAGTCCCTACTCTCGATGGCCTGCTCGAAACTAGTTGGGTCATCATCTCATGATGCAATCCTCGCTCCCACTGTCATAGAGAAACCAAATTATCTCTCAGGTGGGTGAGAAACCCTACTAGATCAGCGGAGAGGCTGAGGTTCGTTGGTATCTACTGAATCCTTTGGTTGTACCAAATCATCTGCTGTAGTTTGCATAGCTGGAACATTTCCAGTTCTACATAACAGACCTTTCCTCGAGCTTGTCCGGATTTTGCTTTTAGACATAGGCCGGTCAACCCCAAATCTTAACTAACTTAAGACATGGGCTCTTCCCTTTCCATATCACATATGAAGTGGTAGGCAACAGATTTGATTTGAACCCTATTCAATAGGTATGCAGCTTCTTAAGTGCATAACTGCCAAAAGGAAATAGGAAACTCGGTAGTACTCATCATAGAGCACACCTTATCATATAGGGTGTGATTGCTCCGCCCCAATATACCATCGTGCTATGGTGTATACGGAGGAGTAATGCTGAGAGAGAATCTCATTCTCCTTTAGAATAATCCAGGATTTCCGTGCACAAGTATTCTCCTCCTTGATCTCATCATAGGACATAATACTTATACCCGTATTTTGGTTCTCTACTTCTCGCTTATATTCTGTGAATATCTCAAAAGGTTCAGACTCATGTTTCAACAGGAACATATGACTGAATCTTGAGAGATTATCAGAGAATATAATGAAGTATAAAGAACCGGTCCTGGCATGTGTAGACTGGGGACCTAACATACAACAACATGTATCATCCCAAGAGTTCACAAACTCTTTCTCTGTTTCCAATAAACATAGCTATGGTCATATTATCTTTGTGACATGACTGGCGAGTTTCACAAGATATAAATTCAAACTAATTTAAATATGCATCTTTATGTAACTCCAGCCAGTCGGGCCGCATTGATATGACCTAGTCTACAATACCTTAAGAAGAATTCATTCTTTTCTGAACTCTTCCTCTTTTGTGTGTTCTATATACTAAGAACTGTAGTTTGATTTAGAACATCAATGCTTTTAGATAACGTGCCTGAACCGATCAACTTTTGATATAGGAAATGTCCAAAACATTATCCAACAATACAAAATTTTATCATTTCTTTACTAATAAAGAGAGTGATATGATTTTGTATATCAGGTTCGGTATCTAATAACATTCGTTCAGAATCAATGTATTTGGAATACAGGGTGACAGTGACCAACAGATTTGGCTGCAACACTTGCCCCGTTTTCTGTCTCATAAAACTTATCACCCGTTCTTAGTTCTCTACCTTTCTGTAGCCCTATATAACGATTACATATCTGGGATCCTGATCCGGTATCAAATACCCAGGACGTAGAGGATACAGAGAAACAGTTCTTTGTAACGAACACACCCGAAGATGATGCATCATATGCACTTTCCTCGTTTTGGCGGCACGGGAAATCTGGTATTCCCCAATTTCCTGCTCTGTCTTATAACAATTATAAGTTGGAGCGGGACCAACGTTCCCCAGCTCAGTATAACAAGTGGGTTCGGTCAATACATCCATATTATTATCTTGATTAAGGCGTGATATGGTCGCTACCTGGAGAGAGAGAGAAGAAAACACTCAGCGTGCGCTCTTGAAAGAATAGATTGGTTATTATTTTATCTAATCAGGATGGCTCCCACTGTTTTTTTATCAAAACTTCCTTCAAACCCTAAAAGGAAATACTAACCGGGATTAATTACACACTACAAGTTCGCCAATCTTTCAGCCAGGCCAGTGTCGGTACTTTGAGGGAGGTCCCCCGTGCTTTCGCACGAACCTAATTAATGTAAACCTCGTTTTCCCAGAGGCGTAACCCCGTTGACACCTTTCTAGACACCTACTTGATCGGCTAATTGTAATGTATAAAACTCTCCCAGGAGTAACTCTTACTCGCAGCGGGTATCGGGATCCAACTATCTCATAGAAGGTATGCAATCTCATTGCAAATTTCAACAATTGAAATTCCCGATAATTTTGCCCCTAGCACCCTATGACCTTGACGGAGGTCAACAAACCATAGGCTACTAGTCAAGTTCAACCCGTCATTTCTTGATCGAATTAAACCCACCCGCACGACCCTTGACGGAGGTCAACAAGGCCGCACGACTACCCTAATCCAATCTGCATCATATGCACAAACAGATAAATACTAGTTAGCTACCGCACACTACGCCTTGACGGAGGTCAACAAACGTAGCACGAATACTAACTACTACTTATCTGAAATGACGGAGGGCTACGACAGGTTTTTCTGAAAACCTATTGCGTAATGAACTTGATATCGTTGTAGAATCAAATGATTTTGAAATGGAGTGCTTTTGAGGCTTTTCTAGTTTTGCTAAAGGGGTCACTCCCGGTGAAGGGATCGTCGGCCCTTTCCTCGTCGAATGAGGTGCGGGATATATCATATATATCGCTGTGCAAAGCGGAAACTATAGAAGCGATCAAAAGACAAACCGAGGGTTGTAGCATATGCCAGTTATTGCTAAAGGAGTCACTCCCGGTGAAGGGATCTCCTTCCTTTCCTCATCGAATAAGGTGCATGATGTTCTATAATGAACACCGCGATGCAAAGCAAGAACTGTAACTACCTGTTTTATTTTGAAATTCAATTCCACAACATCAATTAGGTTTATTTTCTTTCATTAATCTCATTAATGAATGTCCCATCAATTAAGTCCACCTAAACATCACAGATAAATATAACGTACGCTTATGCCATCCGCATTCGCCTCGATGTCCCGTCTGCACCGTTAGGTTAGGTAACTAACGCTAGAGCGAGGCAGGGCTAGCGCGGGTGTAAAACATAAGCAACGTCTATATAATATATCATATATACTATATACTATATCTATCTGAACAAATCTCATGATCACATCACAGATAACGCAGCAGAAAATATCATATGAAATATTGGATATACTAGGACGTCCGTGTTTTCAATACGAGCCAGTATAAAACACGGATTCCACGGTCGTGATGAATAGCCAATCCCACACCCCTAGACCCCTACGAGAGCGACAAGCAACCCTACCAATTCTAGGGTTAGGAGACCCGGACTCGACTCCTCGAGATGGTCTCCCACTGGACCCTAGAACTCGGTTACTTGTGCTCCCCTCCTTGGGTCTATCCTAATGCGGAAAAGTAAATAATATACAAAAGGTGACATCTTCCGCAACCTGGAAGTGCCCCAATAAAAGAATATTACATACAAGTTTTTACATGAATGAAAATTAAAAACACTCATCTCACATAAAAAAACCCCGGCTATTCAAACACGACGATCCAATATAACATATCCAGCAACACATAACATCACATATCATCTATGTAAGTAAACATACGTATCCCAATTGTCGTTGGCATATAGCAACGAAACCGGCGATATCACATATTACACTTACGGTCACAGAAAAGAAAGTGTAAAACTACAACAGTTGGAATCCGCAATCTCCTCGGACATCGCATGCCTGACCAAATGAATTCTTTAGACATCGCATGCCTAACAATTATAAACCCCACATTTTAGTCTCATTATCGAAAACTCTTTTCAATATCAAGTCGGGCAATTCAACAGGATTCCTGACATCCTGATCGAATGCTCGTCGCAAACTTCAGTAGACGGCCGCACCCCCGATACCATCGACGAAGTGCACCAAGGCGGAACACCGCTACCGCGAGCTCCCGAATGGATGCTTTCCGCGACGGGGTTCTCCTACAGTCACTTGGTCGGGGTTATGGAGTGAGGCTGTCTATTAAATTTACCCGGCGAGTATCCACGTACGCTACGTGATTGCGACGGACTTTTGATCACATCAAAATTCCGTGGCAACCGATCAAGTGAGACTAAACCGCTAGATTTATAACATTCATTTAGTTATCTCATAACTACTTGTGAATTCCAATTGTTGTATCACATTCCGGATAAATAGAAAATGTTAAACTTTCCGATCGAACATTCGAACACCCAAGTTTTCCCGAAACAGCACAACACATGAAATAAGTCTAACAACATTCAGTTCGTGCCTCAGTACCAACGGTCCAGCCGTAGAAGGGTCAAGCCAACGCCTCACATGTGGCACGCCGTACTGCCCCAAACCCTAAGGTTCAAAGGGCAGTTCAAGACGGTCACATAATCGAGTTAAGGTTTGTTGTCTTCTAGAGGGTCCATCGCGTTACTTGCACTACTTAGAACGTCTTTAAACCACGGAAAAATCCAACACTTGGAAATTTTCCGGCATGGGAAAAAGTGGGTATTTATATCCGGTCGAACTTTTTAACATATTCTATAATTACCCGGAAAAACACACACTGACAAAATTAGACAATCCGGTCGAAACACCGAGTCCCCAATAAAACCCAGAAAATTCAACTCTTGAATAAATATTAAAAAATTCCCAGGAAAACCAGCACTGCAATCTAAGAATTACTGTACAAAATTCGATGCACAACAAGACAAAATGGCCGCGGAACCACCGCACGAGCATGCTCGTGCCGCGGATCCGCGGCGCCTTTAAGGAATTAGGCCATCGAATTTTACAGTAACCCTTACAATCCCCTGCTGATTTTTCTGCATATTTTTAATTTACAAAAATCCACGAATTTCAAAAATGTACAGAGAGCAATATTAGGGTTAGGGTTTCGGTTCGATCGGATTTCTAACTCCGTCTACGCATCGCCTAAGGCTCTAGCTAGTCTCTGATACCACTGTAGGGTTCCTAGGCACACACTAGAGGTCTCACAAGGCATCAACCATGCCAATTTCAAATTTTACGGTGCCGAGAAACCCTAATACGGATCGTTAACTAGAATTTTAGGCGAAACAAGAAGCTAGTTAACAACTTAACTAAAAGAACGGAAATACAACCTTTGTAGATCCGGTCCTCCACCTCCATAGCTCCGCAATGAAGTCTCCTCGCTGTCCAAATCGAATCCCGGGCTCAAGCGTCGGCTTCATCGGAAAAATGGGCGGGCTAGGTCATCGACTTCGATGCCGAAGATGATCTACGTCGAGGTATCACAAGATCAAGCTCCCACTTCACCAAGTCATGAAACTTATGAAGAAAACACCCTATACTACTTGGCAAGAGGTAGAGGATGAAGAAATAGGAGGTGGGTTCACTTTAGAATTGGATTTCTCACATGATTTCATCACTTGCCATTGATGAGGCAAGCTTTTCTTTCTTGCTCATGAAGAAGAAGATGAAGAAAGAATATGATAAGTGTTAAAGAATAATTGAAAAAGAATTGATTCTTATCATATTCTAACCTTAGTTAAGTGTAGAGAATAGACTAGGGTTAGTTTTAAATGGTTAGGGTTAAGGATGAGAACAAAAAGGTCATTTAGTCAAAGCTTCATGAAGCTTCAACTAAAAACAAATCAAGCCACCATTCATTTATCTTTCAATTTATTCAAAATGAATAAATAAATAAGATAAATGAATAAGTAAAACCCTAATCAACAACTTAACCATGGTTTAATTCTTTACACTTAACCAAATAAGCATGTATCATCAAACATGATACAATCAAGTGCACAAAAGTATATCACATATACAACTTGCACAAATCAAGTGAGAAAATCCACTTAAAGTGAACCAATACTAGTTAATGCAAAGTAATATATCAAATATATAATTATGCATTAAATCATTAAATCAACACTTGATTTAACGATCCGGTCATATCGCATGTGACCGACTAATATCCAATGTATCGGCTTATCGAATCAATCCTTGATTCGATAACTAGGTTATATCGCATACAACCTTTCGATACAATCATCGCGAGAATGGAATACGGTATCACATACACGTATTATTCTTGGTCCCGCACATATCTCATATGCGCTCCTATTTCGTTTCGCTTGAGCTAGGAAACCTCTGTGTAGGACTCTAAAGACTCGTCAATACGCCGGCAGCAGGTGATGATCATATCAAACACCCACAAGCCGCAAGCGGTCTGCTAAACGTAACGGCCACCCGGGTATTGAACGATCAGAAGATCGACGAGCAAGCCCACTCACACTCCTGTGAATCCAACCAGTAACACTTACCGTACAGTCCGGTCTGTTCGTCTGATATGTCGCATATCTCGCCTAGGGGTGGTAAATGTCAGACCCCAATAGCTCGATAAGTCGTGTCGATATGAGGTCTATAACAGTTCGAGAAACTACTGGTAACACTTACCAGTATATCTCAGCAACCCTGGCCAGGGATTTCCGGTTATAGCCAATCGAACACAGTGCAACATCAACTCCCTATACCGGGAGAGACGAATCCCCTCCTATCGCTCATTGCCTCCATGTGATTCGGGACTGTACCCAAAAACCACCGTTTTGCACGCCCTCTTGGACGTGGTAAGGTAGAAATCAAAGCACAGTGGGAATCACACAAGACTCTATGACGATCTCGGGTCAACAGACTACTCTGTACCAGTGTCACCAGAGAACTGCCATCTGACGTAAGGTATAATACCATCTGGGAGTTCTCGGTGAGTCCGTCCAGTGTACCCAGTCTCTACTGAGCACCCGTATATCATCTTTGATGTCAAACACCAATGGATATGGGATCATCCATCGCCCATCTGTATGGGTCGAGAAGGTATACGCTAGTCTACTCTGGTATATCGATGCCCCGTCTCGATACACCCACGACTAGGGACTTTGAAGGATGTACTTATGGACTACCATGTCCCCACTAGTATGATCCGCATCATAGTCCAGGTAGTCAAGTACACATCCTAAGGGCTTTACCAACATGTAATAGAGAGACAATCTGTGTACACGTTAAGGTAAAGAGCAACCAGATAGCATACTATCATGTCGAGCAAGAAAGTCCTCCCTATATATGTCCCAGCATCCACTACAATATACATCCTATGTATAGCAATGGCCTCTAGGGCATACATATAACTAATATATACACTAGTCTACTCTGGAGTATCGATGCCCTGTCTCGAAACTCCCACGACTAGGGACCTTTTAAGGATGTGCTTATAAACCCCAGCTCCCACGTATATGATCGCCCTCATACAGCTGGAAGTCAAGCAAGAATCCTAGGGGCTCTATCAACGTGCAATAGTGACTCGTAAGGTCACCTAAAGCAGTACACGATGATAAAGATAAACCAGATAGCATACTATCATCTTGAGTAAGACTGTCCTACCGGCATAGGTCCTCCCTCAATCTTTGCAATCACGTGCCTGTGATCCAATAATTGACTCTGAGGGCACTATCTCCAACAATCTCCCACTTGCACTCAAGGCTAATTATTGCGATGTCGCATACTCACAGCCCGTGTGATACCGAACACCCAACTCCTCTACTAGTCAGTCTCACAAAGCCTGTTTCCGAAACTATTGCGTTCGAGGAATAGCCTCAGTGAGTGGATCATCTCTGATGTCTCTTTCTATGTCTCTCTTGATCTCAAGTTCGCGGAGAAAGCCATCTCCCGAAATGAACAATACCTGTCTTAGAATATGTTTGGATGTCTGATGGGACCTAGTTCAGAAATGAACTCCAAATCCAAACTTTTTAGACCGTGTCGTCAACTGAACTTAATCAGTATCCTGCGCCATGCCTCCCTCAGTATCCGCCTGGACCACTTGTCCAAAATACTGCCCCTTGTTAGAAGGAAAACTATAACCCTGACAGTCACTCTGTCATCCAGGTCACCTTGAAAGCCTGGAATGATAACCGTCTTCCAAAAGAGGCTGCCGTTATCATATCCCTAGAACATCAACTTATGTTCCAAAACTGCTTCCGAATGTTTCTCCAGTATTGGATCAATATCAACTTATTGCATCTGGTGAAAAAACAATATCTGGTGTGGTACTTGATATCTCTTGATCAACTCAATTGCCCAAGTAAGTGATCTGCCGATCATGCACACCCCTCTCCCCTTTAGTCTATAAGACACCTTTAGAGAGGGTGACTCCATCACCTGCAGGTATACTACCGTGCCCGGAGTCATCCAATCTAAATACTCTTAGAATGCTGTCTAAGTACCCTGATTAAGACACTTCCCAAATCTAGATCTAAAACCATAGAACTAGTAACCAGAATATCTGATATAATATCCAAGTCCTACGTGGAGAAACTACTGTGTGACAACCAAAGTATAACCGATCGTAGTATAGGAATTTCACTTCCTGCTCTGTGTATGTCATCCAAATACCAGGACATCACACCCTACTACCTTCTTAACAGATCCATCCCCTATTCTGATGAAGTCAAACGTATGACTGTCATATCAGAAATAGATGATCTATCTCCGCTGTATCTGCTTTAGTCTATAAATAGACATAAGCCACTTGTCCACTATGCTTCCGCTGCTCCCACTGACTACGACAACCCTCTGGTAGAGTCATATAGACTTACACTTCTAAAGCTAGTTCAGAACGACGCTATACACATCCTCCTGCCGGGTCTCACAGCCTGGAGCAACAGCAATGGCAAGTCTGGGTAACCTCCCTGTCACCATCCTTGAGGCTACTGGAGTACCTCTCGGGTGCCTGAGGTTACCCATCATGTCTGCGGGGTGGCCAATGGAATGTCAAACCAGATTGAATCTTTAAGTTCTTATCAAATCTTCAGTAATCGTTTGCGGTTTTGGAATTACTTCCAGTTCTACCATACTCCCACTACTGCTTTTTGAAAAAATCCATTTTTATTAAATCTGTGGCGAGTCAAGAACAATATCACTATTGATCTTCCAGATGGTAGAAAATCAACCCTCGTCATAGCCCGGGTCAACCCACAAACAGCCATTACAGAAACGTGCCTTGAGTTGTCCAGTTTCTGGTTTTAAGCATAAGCCGGACAACTCCCCGTACCTTAACATCGTTAAGATATGAACTGTTCTATATCCAATATAGAAACAGAGGCACTGATTTAATTGGAACCAGATTCAAATCATGCAGCTATCTCCAGTGCATGTCAACTAAATGGAAGGAGGCCGATCAGCGTTACTCAACTTAGGAATGCTTCCAATTATGAGTAACCTGAAAGAGAAGCATGTTCCCTTAATCATTACTATTAACTGAATACCATACACAAGTATCTACATCTTCGATCACCTTGAAGAATCCTGATACTTGCAACACCTGGTTCTCTACTTTATTCTTATACCTATAACTTCTCAAAACTTGGACCTTGCTTTTGTACGAAACACATGTCTAAGAACTAGAGAAGTCACAAGTAAACAGAATACAGTACGAGGACCATCCCCTTTGTCCTAGTGGACACTGGACAATAGACAATACTCTGTATAAGTCCCCTGAGTTAAACAACTCATTCGCTGTCTGTCGTAGGTTGAAAACTCTACTTATGGTTAAGAAAAATTACACCGCCGTTCAATGCTCCTTACCTAACCATCCATTGATATAGGTAAATGTCATAGACATAATTTCAAAAAGGTATATCTCACTCTATAAAAATAGACGTACAGATATATCAATTTGAAATTGGTGCACAACAACGGATATTCAAAACCAAATATTTGCCGTCCGGCAAACAACCCAGGCGATTTCCTCAAATATCACCAGTTACAACGAATTCTGATATAATGAGGATGATCACCTAATTCCCAATAACTTACTCCCACTCATCATCTGTAAAACCATATAGATGTGAGAATCATACCTGGTAAATACATACCCTGGAGCAAGTGTCTAATTAGGAAATCGATTTTCTATTAACAGTACACAGTGAAACTGAAACATTGAAATATTTCATAGGGGTATCCTGGTATTCCTAGTAATGCCTCTTCCATTATCCAGATTCACAACTGTAACCGTATATTTCTATGCCACATCTCCACACCCCTTCATATGTCTTTAGTCATTACCTTCTGTACACCCCTTTAGGCCAAATGGTTTTCTTCCTTCCCTACCGTTCGGCACCAGCCTATGGTTTGGAAGAAGACTATCCAATAAGCCTAATGGGTGTACTGTCCTAATCCTAGGAGCACTCGTAATGCAAGAGATGGTGAAGATAAAAGACAACCGAATAAACCTTATTCCTATTTCTCCTGAACCAGAATCCATCCCCGAACTGGAACGAGTTCCTTTCGAGTTCGTATATAACCATACGATGGAGTATCCAATAAACTGTGGATCTTTGTATTGATACGGAGTGTCCTGGAGAAATACAAAGGTGAAGTGGGAGTGGTAATGAAATACTTGGTTTGGTCGTGAATAGCAGTCGCAGTTTACTTTGCCCTCCTTCTAATCCCTTTATTTGTCTTTACTTAATACCTTCTGTACACCACACTTAGGCTAATTGGTTTTCTTCATTCCCTACCGTTCGGCACCAGCCTAAGATTTGGAACAAGACTATCCAATTTGCATAATAGGTGTACTATCTCCTAAACCAAGGAGTACTCGCAACCTGAGAGAAGGTAAAATGAAAAGACAACTGAATAGTCCTATTCGTTTTCTCCAGAACCGGAAACCATCCTCGAATAGATTCCTTCGAGTTCGTATATAACCATACGATGGTTTTATCCAATGGAAGTGGACGTTCATAGTAATATGGGGTGTCCTGGAGAAAAGGGTAAAAGTAGGAGTGGCAATGAGGTATGCAACTCTGACAATCCAAAAGCCAGTGTTATAAGAAGGTTCGGTCAACTTGGTCACTGAGTCATAATCTAGGGTCGGGCCATGGTCGCTGCCAAAGAGAGAGAGAAAAGAAACACTCATCGTGCACTCTAACCTAGATCAGAATGGTTATCAATTTATCTAATCTGGAAACCTCCCACTGTACCGTCAAATTCTCCTCCAAACCTGAAAGAAGAATTAGTCGGGATCACCCAAGGAGTAAACCAACTCATCAGTGGGAATCGGGATCCAACTATCATCGCATGATAACGTGACGGAATCCTCTCACGTTATCACACTCCAGAAGGTATGCGCATATCTGGCAAGTTTCAGTTTCATTAGAAACTCCCGATGTGATTTTTTCCCCATGCTCTTATGACCTTGACGAAGGTCAACAAATCATAAGTCACATGTCAAGTTCTACCCATCATTGTCCAGGTTAATTTGAACCCACCCGTATAAGCCCTAGACGAAGGTCAACAAGGCTATACGACTGTCCCAAACCAACGCATCTATCTATGCAGCAGAAAAGTAACAAGCAGCTACCATACACTATGCCTTGACGAAGGTCAAAAAACATAGCATGAATACTACGTGCTACCCGTCTGAAATGACGTAGGGCTACGAATGGAAGCTGGCGAAAAACTTTTAACGTAATGAACTTGATATCGTTGAAGGAACCGGATAGTTTTATAAAAATATAGTGACGAAAACCTTTGCTAAAGAGGTCACTCGTGGTGAAAGGATCTCGGCTCTTTCCCCATGGAATGAGGTGCAGGATATTCCAACTGAATACCACGATGCAAAGCAAAAGTAATCGACTATAGTGAAGTTATTGCCCTGATGCAAACTTCTGTCCAAGGGGTCACTCCCGGTGAAGGGATCTCGGCCCTTGCCTCGTCGACTGAGGTGCTGGATATTCATAACCGAATACCACTGTGCAAAACAAAAGAGAACGCCCTTACAATAACAGCATTTTGAAAAATTGTTCCAACAACATCAGAATAGGTTTGTTTAGCTTGCATTGATCCGAATCAATGCAGTCTTATCAATTGATCACACCACAAAAGAACGAAAATAATGATGTACGTATATGCCATCCGCATTCGCCACTGGGTCCCGTCATCACCCCTTAGGTTACTTAGCTAACGACAGAGCGGGGACTGGACTAGCGCGGGTGCAAAACATATACAACATCTACTAGTATATATATCAATATATAATATTCGCTCAAGGCGTGATAAAATACAACATCACAGAAATGTAACCAGCATCACAGAACAATACAGATATCTGGGATCCCCGGGTTCCATAGAGCCGCTACTGAAACCTGATGTTTCCCAGGTCGTGTGGATAGCCTGTGCAATGAAATCCTAGACCCCTACGGGCGCGGCAAGTTACCCGCCAAAACCTGAAGCGAGGCAGCCCCCTTCAACAACGTGAATGGACCATCCAGCACTTCACGGAATCCGGTAACTTGGGCACCCCTCCTTGGGTCAACCTATACCCCTACGAGTGCGGTGAATAGCCTGCAAATTCTAGAGTAAAGCCCCCTCCGTCTCAACGCCATGAGATGCAGGCCCATTGCCCTCTAGAACCCGGCTATCCGTGTACCCCTCCGCAGGGTAATCCTAGTACAGAAACTAAAATATACATACAACGGGTACATCGACCATAGCCCGGTCGTGCCCCAAAAGAATAATATACAAACAGGAAGTGATGACAGTCCACATGTCGGACGCTCGCCTCGCAATATCAAATGTACATAATAAACCAAATTGTACTACCATTGCATCCAGGTTATCCGCCACGACAATCCGCAATATCACAGTACAAAACAGAACATCAACGCGAATGTCACATTCGCAAATCCGTCTAAAAGGGCTATAGCAGTTAGACAGGATTTACCGATCAAATGACATTCATGGTCGCAGATATAATGTAAATACTGTGACTAACATGTTTAAAATTTTCGATCGACTAAATTTACCAAAGTGGGCCCCAAGCACAACTGTAGCACCCAAAATAAATCTGCGCTCAAACAGAACATACCAAAACCCCCATTTTCATGTCAGAGAACCACTATAGAAATCTGGTGCATTGATGACACTGTTCTGCGGCGGAACCGCGGCCAAAAGGGGGTTAAGCCCGCGGTTCCGCAGCGTAACTGTGGCATCATGTGACCATTTTTCTACAGTGTTCACTAAAAACCCTGCACGTAATTTTCCAATATACCAAATAATTTTTAGAGCACGGGAAAAATTCGACAGAAACTGTGCTTGAAAATATGGTTTTTGGAAAATCCGTTCGATCAAAGTTTTAAACACGTTAGAGCAAGCTAGACTAGGTTAATGGCGTGGCTCTGATACCAGTGTAAGTGTACGGCAGCGCCCCGGCCGTCAGAACGACGCCGGAATGCGGAAATGAAACTTTTCTTTTAACTTGTAAACCGGCACAACCGCGTACTAAAAAACCCGGATCGGGCCATTAACCTAATGCTAGCAAACTAGAGAATGGGAAGAAAGCTATACCGAGCGATCCGTGTCCTTTCGGTCTTCGGCCTCTGTCCCGATCTCCTCGCGGAATCTCCGGTCTTCACCTAGTCGTCGGAAAGGGCACCACACCGCCGGGTTCTTTTACGGGCTCCCACCTCTGGACCGAGGCAACTCGGGCACGAAGTTGGCGAGCCGACGTGCCCAAGGATGCTGTAGGCTAAGTGTAGTAAGGTTTGTCTCATGGGGTTGTGAAGTTGCCATAAAGATGTGGAGGGAAAAAGATATGGAGATGAGCTTTGGAATTTTTGAAGCAAGCAAAGTGTGAATGAATAATTTCCCACTAAAAAATGAACCTCTCCCCTTCACAAATTGTGGCCGTCCATTCTCTTGAATGGATGAGGGAAAAAGAATGGAATCTAAGCAAGAGGAGAAAATGTGTGATCATGAGGAAAAAATGTCACACCAACATCAACCCATATCCTTTCAAAACTAATCACCATAAATGCAAAGGAAAAGATTAAAAAGGAATCTAATAATGCTAAGAACCATCATGAACCCTCATATCACAAATAACCCCCTCCACATAACTAATTTGCATACTAGCAAATAATCCCCTCCATCGGAAAAATTCGGCTATGAAGGAACAAAGGAAAACTGGCCGGAACGGAATACAAACTGGCAACTTCAGAAAACTGATCCCGTAATAAATTACAGGAAAACCCCACGACTGTATATACATACCCGCATTTGTATTCCGACCGAATACAAATGCAAAGAGACAAAATCTACACTGTACAATACTAGGATCCGGCTTAAACCAAAGCCCGCTAGTATTATCCGTCCGATCATGATCCGTGCAATACCTCACGGATAAGATCGAACCCTGCCATATCTCCATACGGCCTCTACAGCGTTTCGCCCGAAACTTGAGCATCTGTCTTTGGGGGACTCTAAAGACTCGTCAATATTTTGGCTGTGGATTTAACCACTAGCACGTCAGAGGTATTAGCCATACGTAACGGGCAACCATGTATTGACCAAAAGGGACGTCTGTGAGCGAACTCATTCTAACACCCTACTGAGCCTGTCAGTGACAATATCCGTACAGTCCGGTCCGTTCGTCTATGAGCATCGCATGGCGGGCCTAGGGGGTTGGTAAAATTCAGACCCCCAAAAGCGGTATAAGTCGTGTCGGAGTGTAGCCCAGAACACCCTGAGATACTACTGGAATACCTACCAGTATATCTCCTGCCTTGGCCAAGGACTTCATGTAATGGCTCTCCTAGACACAGCGCGGCCTCACCCCCAATACCGGGAGAGACGAACCCCTGAAGATCCGCTCACTGCCTCCATGTGGCTCGGGACTGTACCCAACTCAAACCTGTTTGCACGACTCCTTTGAGCGTGGTAGGGTAGTAATCAAAGTATAGTGGGAACTCATACGAGACAAATGACGATCTCAGGTCGATGAACTAACTTGTACACATGTCACCAGGGAACTGCTATCTGACGTCTGGTATAAGACCAACTAGCATGTTCCCGGCGAGTCCTGTCCGGTGTACTCATAACCTAATGAGCACCTTTATACATCTTAGGTGAACCAACTGACACCAGTGGCTTGTGAGACCGGCCACCGCCCCTCGTCGGGGTCTCGACTGTATACACTAGTCTACTCTGGAGTATCGATGCCCTGTCTCGAAACTCACACGACTAGGGACCTTTTAAGGATGTGCTTATAGACCCCAGCTACCACGTATATGATCGCTCTCATACTGCTGGAAGTCAAGCAAGAATCCTAGGGGCTCTATCAACGTGCAATAGTGACTCGTAAGGTCACCTAAAACAGTACACAATGATAAAGATAAACCAGATAGCATACTATCATCTTGAATAAGACTGTCCTACCGGCATAGGTCCTCCCTCAATCATTGCAATCACGTGCCTGTGATCCAATAATTGACTCTGAGGGCACTATCTCCAACAGAACAACCCCTCTGTCCTAATGGACACTGGACAGCATATAATACTTTGTATAAGTCCGTTGAGTTGAATAACTCAAACCCTGTGCATTGTAGGTTGAAAACTGTACTATGGTTATGATGAATTACACCGCTGTTTAATGCTCTTTACCTAACCATCAACTGATATAGGTAAATGTCACTGACATAATTTCAAAAAGTTATATCTCACTTTATGAAAATAAACGTTCAGATATATCAATTTGAAATTGGTGCATAACATCGGATATTCAAAACCAAATATTTGTCGTCCGGCAAACAGCCCAGGCGATTTCCTCAAATATCACCAATTACTATGAATTCCGATATAATGAGGATGATCACCAAATTCCCAATAACTTGCTCCCACTCATCATCTGTAAAACCATACAGATGTGAGAATCATACCTGGTAAATACATACCCCGGAGCAAGTGTCTAATTGGGAAATCAGTTTTCTATTAACAATGCACAGTAAAACTGAAACATGTAAATGTTTCGAAGGGGTATCTGGGTATTCCTAGTAATGCCTCTTCCATTATCATATTCACAACTGTAACCGTATATTTCTTTACCATCTCTCCAAATCCCTTTATCTGTCTTTAGTCGTTACCTTCTGCATACCATCGTTAGGCTAAATGGTTTTCTTCCTTCCCTACCGTTCGGCACCAGCCTATGGTTTGGAAGAAGACTATCCAATAACCGTAATAGGTGTACTTTCCTAATCTTAGGAGCACTCGCAACCCGAGAGAAGGTAAAGATAAAAGACAACTGAATAAACCTTATTCCTATTTCTCCTGAACCAGAATCCATCCCCGAACTGGAACAAGTTCCTTCGAGTTCGTATATAACCATACGATGGAGTATCCAATAAAATGCGGATCTTCGTAGTGATACGAGGTGTTCCGGAGAAATACAAAGGTGAAGTAGGAGTGGCGAAGAAATACTTGGTTTGGTCGTGAATAGCAGTCGCAATTTAGTTTGCCCTCTTTCTAATCCCTTTATTTGTCTTAACTTATTACCTTCTGTACACCATCGTTAGACTAATTGGTTTTCTTCATTCCCCACCGTTCGGCACCTGCCTATGGTTTGGAAGAAGACTATCCAATTACCGTAATAGGTGTACCGTCCTAATCCAAGGAGCACTCACAACCTGAGAGAAGGTAAATGGAAAAGACAACTTAATAGTCCTATTCATTTTCTCCAGAACCGGAAACCATTCTCAAATAAGTTCCTTCGAGTTCGTATATAACCATACGATGGTTTTATCCAATGGAAGTGGATGTTCGTAGTAATACGAGGTGTTATGGAGAAAAATGGTAAAAGTAGGAGTGGTAATGAGATACGCAACTCTGACAATCCAAAAGCCAGTGTTTTAAGAAGGTTCGGTTAATCTTGGTCATTGAGTCATAGTCTAGGGTCGGACCATGGTCACTTCCAAAGAGAGAGAGAAAAGAAACACTCTGCGTGCACTCTAACCTAGATCAGAATGGTTATCAATTTATCTAATCAGGAAACCTCCCACTGTAACCTCAAATTCTCCTCCAAACCTGAAAGAAGAATTAGTCGGGATCACCCAAGGAGTAAACCAACTCATCAGTGGGAATCGGGATCCAACTATCATTGCATGATAACGTGATGGAATCCACTCACGTTATCACATTATAGAAGGTATGCGCATTCCTGGCAAGTTTCAGTTTCTTTAGAAACTCCCGATGTGATTTTTATCCTATGCTCTTATGACCTTGACGAAGGCCAACAAATCATAAGTCACATGTCAAGTTCTACCCGTCATTGTCCAGCTTAATTTGAACCCACCCGTACAAGCCCTTGATGAAGGCCAACAAGACTGTACGACAGTCCCAAACCAACGCATCTATCTATGCAGCAGAAAGGTAACAAGCAGCTATCATACACTATGCCTTGACGAAGCCCAACAAACATAGCATGAATACTAAGTGCTACCCGTCTGAAATGACGGAGCGCTACGAATGGTTTTTGGCGAAAAACCTTTAACGTAATGAACTTGATATCGTTGAAGGAACCGGATAGCTTTTTATAAAAATATGGAGGCGAAAACTTTTGCTAAAGAGGTCACTCCAGGTGAAGGGATCTCGGCTCTTTCCCCATAGAATGAGGTGCAGGATATTCCAACTGAATACAATGATGCAAAGCAAAAAGTAATCGACTATAGTGAAGTTATTACCCTGACACAAACTTCTGTCCAAGGGGTCACTCCCGGTGAAGGGATCTCGGCCCTTGCCTCGTTGACTGAAGTGCTGGATATTCATAACCAAATACCACTGTGCAAAACAAAAGAGAACGTCCTTGCAATAACAGATTTTTGAAAAATATTCCAACAACATCAAACAGGTTTGTTTAGCTTGCATTGATCCGAATCAATGCAGTCTCATTAATTGATCACACCAATATAGAATGAAAATACGATGTACGTATATGCCATCCGCATTCGCCACTGGGTCCCGTCATCACCCGTTAAGTTACTTAACTAACGACAGAGCAGGGATTGGACTAGCGCGGGTGTAAAACATATACAACATCTACTAGTATATCTATCAATATATAATAATCACTCAAGGCGTGATAAATACAACGTCACAGAAATGTAATAAGCATCACAGAACAATACAGATAATCTGGGATCCCCGGGTTTCATTGAGCCGCTACTGAAACCCGACATTCCCCTGGTCGTGTGGATAGCCTGTGCAATGAAATCCTAGACCCCTATGGGCGCGGCAGGTTACCCGCTAAAACCTGAAGAGAGGCAGCCCCCTTCAACAGGTGAATGGGCCACCCAGCACTTCACGGAATCCGGTAATCTGAGCATCCCTCCTTGGGTCAACCTATACCCCTTACGAGTGCGGCGAATAGCCTGCCAATTCTAGAGTGAAGCCCCCTCCGTTTCAAAGCCATGAGATGCGGGCCCGTTGCCCTTTAAAACCCTGCTATCCATGCACTCCACCTTGGGGTAATCCTAGTACAGAAAGTAAAATTTATACAACGGGTACATCGAACTCAGCCCGGTCGTGTCCCAAAAGAATAATATACAAAAAGGCAGTGACGACAGTCCACATGTCGGACGCTCTCCCCGCAATATCAAATGTACATATATAACCCAACTGTACTACCATTGCACCAGGCTATCCACCACGACGAATCCGCAACATCACAGCACAACACAGAACATCAACGTGAATGTCACGTTCGTAAATTCTTCTAAAAGAGCTATAGCAATTAGACAAGATTTACCGCTCGAATGGCATTCACAGTCGCAGATATAAAGTAAGCACTGTGAACTAACATATTTAAAATTTTCGATCGACAAAATTTCCCGAAGTGGGCCCCAAGCACAACTGCTGCACTCAAAATAATATGGGCCAAAAATAAACATTCCAGAAACCCCAATTCCAAGTTAAAAACCACTATAGAAAATTTGGTGCAGAGAGGACTCAAAATGGCGGCGGAACCGCAGCCAAAAGAAGGGTATTGCCACAGTTCCGCGGTGGAACAGTATCATCATGCAACGAAATTTTCAAACATTTCTTACAAAAGCCTGCCTGTTTTTCTGCAACACACAAAATAATTTTTTGACCACAAAAAAAATTCGACAGAAACTTCATTTTTGAAATTGCGGTTTCGGAAATTTTGTTCGATCAAAATTTTAAACGCGTTAGAACAAGCTAGTAAAGATTAATGGCGTGGCTCTGATACTATGTAAGTCTACGGTAGCGCCCCGGCCGTCGATCCGAGGATAAAATGCGGAAACGAAAACTTTTTCAAAACTTGAAACCGGCCCTATCGCGGACTTTAATCCCGTATCGAACCATTAACCTATAACTAGCAATTAGAGAAAGTGTTGGAAAGCTATACCGATCGATCCGTGTCCTTTGGTCATTGGCCACCATCCCGAGCTCCTCACGGCATCTCCGATCTCCGTTCTCCTCATCGGAAGGGCACCATATCATTGAGTCTTTTTACGGGCTCTCGCTTCATCCGAAGCAACTCGGGCACGATGTTCGCTAGCCGACGTGTCCAAGGTGAAGTAGAGAATGTGTGTGACAACTTTATCTCTTGCATCCATTGTATGGATGGAGGTTGAAGATGTAGCCATCAATGGAAATGGTGAGCAAGAGGAGGAAGAAGAAGAAGAAGCCTTTCTTTTTCTAGTGTTGAGATGATAAGAATGAGAGCAAGAATGATAAAACACAAGAGCTCACACATATCATGGCTGCCCTTTCTCTCTCTTCTTACCATTTCACCACTAAAATCAATCACACATGCACAAAGAAAGAGACCATGAGTCACCACTTGTGCATGTGTCACAATTAATGCTCCTAATCATGACTTTTGGGCTCATTATTTCCATTTGTAAACATTAACTCAAATGTTTACAACAATAAAAAGATACGGCAATATCTAAAGTAAACTCGTGACGGATCACAAGGATACCCCTCACCTGTATATACATACCTGCATCCGCATTCCGACCGAATGGGAATGCGATGAGACTAAAGTAATCCAACAAATCTAATACTAGGATCCGGCTTAAACCAAAGCCCACTAGTATGATCCGTCCGATCATGATACGTGCACTACTGTGCGTATATGATCGGACCCTGCCATATATCATACAGCCTCTACAACGTTTCACCCGAAACTTGAGAAACTGTCTATGGGGAATTATAAAGACTCGTCAATACTTTGGCCGTGGATTTAACCACCAGCACGTCAGTGGTACTAGCTGTACGTAACGGGCTACCAGATATTGACCAAAAGGGAGGTCGATGAGCGAACTCATCCTGACACCCTACTGAGCCTGTCAGTGACAATATCCGTACAGTTCGGTCCATTCGTCTATGAGTATCGCATGTCGGGCCTAGGGGTTGGTAAAAGTCAGATCCCCAAAAGCAGTACAAGTCGTGTCGGAGTGTAGCCCAGAACACCCTGAGATACTACTGGAATACCTACCAGTAAATCTTCTGCCTTGGCCAAGGACTTCGTATAATGGCACTCCTAGACACAGCGCGATCTCACCCCCAATACCGGGAGAGACGAAACCCCTGCTGATCCGCTCACTGCCTCCATGTGGCTCGGGACTGTACCCAACTAAAACCTGTTTGCACGACTCTTTTGAGCCGTGGTAGGGTAGTAATCAAAGCACAGTGGGAACTCACATGAGACAGATGACGATCTTAGGTCGATGAACGAATCTGTACACATGTTACCAGGGAACTGCTATCTGACATCAGGTATAATACCAACTAGCATGTTCCCGGCGAGTCCTGTCCGGTGTACTCATAACCCAATAAGCACTTGTATACATCTTAGGTGAACCAACGGACACCAATGTCTTGTAAGACCGGCCACCGCCCCTCGTCGGGGTTTCGACTGTATACAGCAGTCTAGTAATGGAGTATCGATGCCCAGTCTCGAAACTCCCATGAGTAGGGACCACTTTAAGGATGTGCTTATAGACTACCCAACTCTCACGTATATGATCGCTATCATACTGCTGGTAGTCAAGCAAGAATCCTAAGGGCTCTATCAATGTGTAATAGTGATCTGTAAGGTCACCTAAAACTGTACACGATGAAAAAGATAAACCAGATAGCATACTATCATCTTGAGCAAGACTGTCCTACCGGCATAGTGTTAGATATGTATGCCCTAGAGGCCATTATTGTATAGTACTAGTTTGTATAATACATTTTGGAAGCTTGGGATATATATACGGTTTTACGACAGTCATGCTCGATATAGTAGTATGCTACTTGGTTTGTTTCTATCTTAATATGTGTATATGTTTCTTTTAACATATCGCACAAACATATTGATGGAGCCCTTAGGATCTTTGCTTGACTACCGGCGTTGTGATGGCGATCACACTCATGGGGGCTGGGTAGTCTATAAGCACATCCTTATTCTGGTCCCTAGTCGTAGGATTATCGAGACAGGGCATCGATACTCCAGAGTAGACTGGTGCATACGCTTCTCTTCCCAGCAAGGGAGATGGTCTGTCCCACAGCCATCAGTACGTCGTACTGGGGATAGTATGCAGGTGCTCGTTAGGTTACGAGTACACTGGACAGGACTCGTCGGGAACTGTTGGTTGGTATTGTACCTATCGTCAGTTAACAGTTCCCAGGTGACATGAGTAAAGCTTAGTCCGCTGACTTGACACTGTCACTTCGCCTCGAGCGTGTTCCCACCGTTCTTTGATTACTACCCTACCACGGCTCTACTGAGTCGTGCAAACAGGTAGTAGTTGGGAGCAGTCCCGAAGCACTTGGAGGCATTGACGGTTAGACAGGATTCGTCTCTCCCGGTATTGGGGGTGGATATCGCGCTGTGTCTAGGAGAGCCATTACACATAGTCGTCCCTGGCCAGGGCAAGCGAGATTTGCTGGTAGTGTTACCAGTAGTTTCTCAGGGTGTTTTGGGCTATACTCCAACACGACTTGTACCGCTATTAGGGGACTGACGTTTGCCACCTCCTAGGACCACCATGCGATACTCTTAGACGAACAGACCGGACTATACAGACATTGTCACATACAGGCTCAGTAGGAGTTCAGATGGGTTTCACCTCGTCGGTCTTCTTATCGGCATTTACCTGGGGGCCGTTACGCACAGCTAGTGCCACTTGCGGTCTATGGTTAAACCCACTGCCAGCATAGTGTCGAGTCTTTAGAGTCCCACACAGAGGGTTATTCGCCTTTGGGCAAAACTGAGTAGAGGTCGCATGGTTTTGCGACAGGGTTCGTTCACATCCGCTCACTTGTGCACGTTTGGTGTCCGGGCAGTCATTACTAGCGGTCTTTGGTTTGAGCCGGATCCTAGTACATGTTTTGGGGTTAGTTTTATCTCGTTGTATTCGTGTTCCTTGGAACACGAATGCGGGTGTGTATGCACAGTTGTTTGAGGCAGAGGAAGAGGATTTTCATTAGGGTTTCGGAACGGGCGTGTATGCACAGTTGACAGTTGTCTTTTTCCAAACCCTAATGAATATGTGAAATATCAATTAATAATATTAATTAAATGAAATTGTGTCATGGTTAGGGTTGTTGACTTGTTGACCTTGGTTGACCATGGTTGAAACATTGACCATCATCATTACATTTCAAAGATGCTTTTTGATCTTTGCAAAAACCATTTAATATGAAATGATAATGGTCTCATCAAACCAACCATCAAGTTTTTCATTTTGATTAAAATTATTAATTTGATTAATTCACATATATTGTTATGGTTGTAAAAAGCTATCTCATTCTCTCATAACCATTCTCTCTCATCCTTTCTTCTTCCTCCTCCTCTAGTTCAAGGAGAAACATTCTCATGAGTTGAGAAGCATCTCCTTGGAGATAAAACACCCAAAGCCACTCTTTACTCATCCTAAGGTTGAAGGTCTAGCAAGCTGGAGACTTTAGTTTTCTCAAAGTTCGAGAAAGGAGCTCAAGGTAGAAACCCTCAGGTGGATCCATCTTCGACAAGAGAATGCGACGAGGAAAGCACCATCCGACCACTACAAAGAGTCCAAGAAGAAGGAGTTCAAGTTGAGGTATAACCCCTAAACGAGTCTTGTTAGTTGCTAATGTGTTGTTTAGCCAAGATCCCTATTTTACGGTCCATGTTACCGAAACCCTAAAAATTGTTTTTCACCGTTTCTGCAACCCCGAAAGGACCGGGAGAGGTAACGTGGACCTAACTGTGGTATCATAGCCTAACTAAACACACCCTAGCATGTTAGCAATGTATTTAGAATTTCGACCGGACAGAAAACCGCAAAACACCCCGAAAAATCCTAGTTTCTGCCGATTTTTATTTCTGCTCTAAAAATAATAAATCATGTACTAAAAATCCGCTCAGGCTTTTTTATGAACAGGCAAGAAAATGATCCAGCGAACCGACCAACTCAACGCGGTTCCGCGACAGAAGCTTGCTTCTGCCGCGGATCCGCGGCCGAGTTGACTCGGCCGTGGATCGTTTCTCCTGCAGTTTGCTTCTGTGGGTGTTTTGTGATTTTTGAGATGGTTTGTTTCTACCCAGAATTTCCAGAGAACAAGTTTGTTTTTGGGGTGGTTACAAATCCGTATTTTTGGTCTATTTTCTGTAGACTTTGACTAATGGGTTGTATCTGTGATGTTATATGTGTATTGAATGTCTGCTAATCGCTATACATTGATTAGTGGGGGTTATACATATCTGTGATCTGTGATGTTGATGGTATGTGTATATGAATTCGTTGGATTGTCGTGGATGAATAGCCGGGGGGGGTAGTGAGATGAGAGTTTTCTTTATCTTTCAATTCATGTAATATGTAAATTGATGTAATATTATTTGTATGGCCGCACATCCAGGATGAGGTTATAGCCGCCATTGTATAATTTCTTTTTACTGTTTTTTCTCATAGGATAGACCCAAGGTGGGGTGCACAAACTACCGGGTATCTCGAAGTGCCGAGTGGCCTACTCACGTTGTTGAGGGAGGTTCCTTCGCTTCGGGTACTTGGCGGGTAGTTTGCCGCACCTGTAGGGGTCTAGGGTGGGGTATTTGGCTATTCATCGCGACCGTGTAATCTGTCTTTCGTTGCAGGCTCGAACGGAATGCAGATTCCTAGTATATCTAATGTGTTCATCTGTGATCTGGAATGGCTATCATTGCATCTTATGAATGTGTATATATCTATATATGATATCTATTTAGGCGTTGCTTATGTTTTGCATCCGTGCTAGTCCAGCCCCCGCTCTGTCGTTAGTTAAGTAACCTAACGGGTGATGACGGGACCCCGTGGCGAATGCGGATGGCATAAGCGTACGTCATATTTTCGTTGTTTTATGCAATGGTAGGATTAAATGATGGAACGCATTAAATTAATGCAAGAAAATAAACCTAAAAGACGTTCGAACAATTTTCAAAAAGTTGTTATTGCAAGGACGTTCACTTTTGTTTTGCACAGAGGTATTCGGTTATGAATGCCCAGCACCTCATTCGACGAGGCAAGGGCCGAGATCCCTTCATCGGGAGTGACCCCTTGGTCAAAAGTTTGCGTCAGGGTAATAACTTCACTATAGTCGATTATTCTTGCTTTGCATCGAGGTATTCAGCTTAGAATATCCTGCACCTCAATCGACGAGGAAAGAGCCGAGATCCCATCACAGGGAGTGACCTCTTTAGCAAAAGTTTTCGCCACTATATTTTCAAAAAGGTTATCAGGTTCCTTCAACGATATCAAGTTCATTACGTTAACGGGTTTTTCGCCAAAAACCCAGCCGTCGCCCTCCGTCATTTCCTACAAGTACTACTTAGTATTCGAGCTGTGTATTTTGGCATTGTCAAGACGTAGTGATCGGTAGCTAAGTATTGCTTGTTTGCAGTTTTATTTTTTGGATTATTTGGGACAGTCGCATAGCTATGTTGGCATTGTTAAGAGATATGCGGGTGGGTCTAAGTTAATCAAGATAATGACGGGCCAAACTTGACTAGAGGTTAATGATATGTTGGCATTGTCAAGGTCATAAACCGTTAGGGGCAAAAATCCACATCGGGAGTTTCTAAAGAAACTGAAACTTGCAGATTTCGCATACCTTCTGGAGTGTGGTGACTAGAGTGGATTCCATCTAGGTCATCGCACAATGATAGTTGGATCCCTATCCCACTGATGAGTTGGATTACTCTCGGGAGATTATTTCACTTAACAATCAATGCTATATACCAAGTAGGTGTCTACAACGGTGTTAGCGGGGTTACACCTCCAGGGAAAAGATGTTACTTAATTAAGGAACTTCGCGAAAGCGTTGGAAAACCACCCTCGAAGTACCAAAACCAGCCCGGCTGAAAGGTTAAGCAAGTATTGTGACGTGCAATTAATCCTGACTAGTTCTTCTTTTAGGGTTTGAAGAAGAATTTGAGGAAACAGTGGGAGCCATCCTGGTTAGATAAATCAATAAACCAATCTAATCTTACAAGAGCGCACGCTGAGTGTTTTCTTTTCTCTCTCTCCAGGTAGCAACCATTTCACCCCTAATCAAGATAATAAAATGTATCGCTTGACCGATCTGAATTCTTATTTGGGGCCGGGAACGTTGGTTCGGCTCTAACTTGTGACAACTGTCATAAGTATGAGCAAGGGAAAGAGGATTGTATGGATTCCAAGGATACCCAGTTGAAGAAGAAGCATGGTTTTGCATCTACTTCAGGTGTTCTTGTAATTGAGAACTGCTTTACGGTCAGACCTACCTCCTGGGTACTTGATACCGGAATAGGATCTCATATCTGTAATTTATTACAGGGACTGAGAAAAAGTAGGAAAGTTGCAACTGGTGATATGTCGCTCAGAGTAGCGAACGGAGCATAAGTTAATGCTGCAGCCGTCGGTGAATATCACCTAGTGTTGCCAAATGGCAATACTATGATTTTGAACGATTGCTACTATGTACCTTCCATGGTTTGCAACATCATATCAGTTTCTTTACTCAATAAAGATGGATATAACTTTGTTCTTGATAGGAATATCATGAGCATTTACCTTCATAAGGTACTGGTTGCAGAAGGTACACTGTGTAATGGTATCTACGTTCTAAATTATAATGCAGTTCTCAATATACAAAACACATGCAAGAGGAAGAATTCAGATACGAATGAATCCTACTTGTAGCATTGTAGAATTGGTCATATCGGAGAGAAAAGACTAAATAAGTTGCATAAAGATGGACTCTTGAATACGTTCGAGTTTTCATCTTATGAAACTTTTCAGTCTTGTCTCAAAGGGAAAATGACCAAATCTCCGTTCTCCGGACATGGAGAAAGAGCAACAGAGCTCTTGGGACTCATATACAGTGATGTATGTGGTCCGATGTCTATACATGCAAGGTGTGGGTTCTCGTACTTCATCACATTCACTGACGATCTCTCTAGATTCGGATATGTGTATCTTATGAAACACAAATCTGAAACTTTTGAGAAATTCAAGGAATTCAGAAACGAAGTAGAGAACCAGACAGGAAAAAGTATCAAGATCCTCCGGTCTGATAGAGGAGGGGAGTACTTAAGCACGGAATTTCGAGATTACTTAAAAGAGAATGGTATTCTCTCTCAGCTCACTCCTCCTTATACACCACAGTACAACAGTGTATCGGAGAGAAGGAATCGTACCCTATTGGATATGGTTCGATCCATGATGAGTAATGCTGAGTTACCTCTTTCATTCTGGGGACTTGCGCTAGAAACAGCGGCATACTTACTGAATCAGGTTCCGTCTAAATCTGTGCCGAAGACTCCATATGAAATATGGAGTGGTAAAAAACCGTATCTTGAACGTATTAAGATATGGGGTTGTCCGGCCTATGTAAATGTACAAAATCCGGACAAGCTTAAGGCACGGTCAGTTTTATGCAAGTTTGTGGGATATCCTAGAAATTCTCTGGGATATCTATTCTACCACACTGAGGAACAGAAGGTGTTCGTTGCTCGTCGCGCCACCTTTTTAGAGTAGCAATTTCTTGCAAAAGAAATAAGTGGGAGCACGGTAGAACTGGATAAAATATCTGATCCACAAACTCAAATCGAGAATTTAGCAGAACCAGAAAATTCAATAGTCCCAGACGAACCTCAGCCACTCCGCAGATCTGGTAGGATTTCTCATCCGCCCGAGAGATACTATGGTTTTCTCCTAGACGGGGATCGAGAGGATTGCATCTTGGAAGAAGATGACCCTACCAGTTTCAGGCAGGCCATTATCAGTAGAGACTCTGATAAGTAGCAGGAAGCAATGCAATCCGAAATGGAGTCTATGTACGCCAATAAAGTGTGGACCTTTGATATTGCTCCACCTGGGGTAAAACCCGTTGGATGCAAATGGATCTACAAAAGGAAACTTGGTATAGATGGGCAGGTGGAAACCTATAAGGCTAGACTCGTTGCAAAAGGTTTTCGTCAAAGAACTGGTTTGGACTATGACGAAACTTTTTCTCCAGTGGCTATGCTCAAATCCATTCGGATCCTACTTGCCATTGCTGCCTTCCATGACTATGAAATCTGGTAGATGGACGTTAAAACGGCTTTTCTAAATGGCTGTTTGGAAGAGTGCGTTTACATGGATCAGCCAGAAGGTTTCGTAGACAGTGGGAGCAGCGGGAAGGTGTGCAAGTTTCTTAAATCCATTTATGGATTAAAGCAGGCATCGCGGAGCTGGAACATCTGTTTTGATGAGGCAATCAAGGAATTTGATTTCATCAAGAAAGAAGATGAACCTTGTGTCTATAAGAAGATTGTAGGATGAACTGTCGTGTTCCTAGTCTTGTACGTGGACGACATTCTTTTGATAGGAAATGACATTCCTATGCTACAATCGGTCAAGCTATTTTTGTCACAACGGTTCTCCGTGAAGGACCTGGGTGATGCCTCGTACATTCTGGGGATCAAGATCTACAGAGATAGATCCAAGAGACTACTGGGACTTTCGCAGTCCAGGTACATAGAGACCGCACTAAAGAGATTTAGTATGGAGGATTCCAAGCACGGTAACATACTCGCATTGCACGGAACTACCCTCTGCAAGAAGATGTCTCTAAAGACTGACGAGGAAAGGGTTCGCATGAGCACTGTACCCTACGCTTCGGCGGTAGGATCTATAATGTATGCGATGCTATGTACAAGACCAGATATAGCTTACGCACTAAGCGTGGTGAGCCGGTATCAGTCAGACCCAGGTGAGGACCACTGGACGGCAGTGAAGAACATTCTCAAGTACCTGAGAAGGACTAAGGAGATGTTCCTGGTTTACAGTAATGGAGACCTCATGGTCGAGCCCTTTACCGATTCAAGCTTCCAGAGTGACAAAGATGACAGCAAGTCTGTCTCGGGTTTTGTGTTTACCCTCAACGGAAGGGGCGGTGTGTTGGAGGAGTTCCAATCATGATACCGTCGCAGACTCGACGATGGAGGCTGAATACATTGCTGCAAGCGATGCCGCAAAAGAGGTGGTCTGGATGAAGTAGTTCATTAGTGAACTTCAGGTGGTTCCGTCCATTGTTGACCCAATACCTTTGTATTGCGATAACAATGGGGCTATAGCTTTAGCGAAGGAACCAAGATCCCATCAGAAATCCAGACACATCTTAAGGCGGTATCACCTGATCAGGGAGATCATTGATCGCCAGGAGATCGAGGTACGGAGAGTGGACACAAAAGACAACACGGCGGATCCATTTACGAAGGCCTTGCCCCAGACTCAGTTCGAGCGGCTGATCGAGATGATAAGTCTTCGATACGCCAGTACATAGCCTTAGAGCAAATGGGAGATTGTTAGATATGTATGCCCTAGAGGCCATTATTGTATAGTACTAGTTTGTATAATACATTTTGGAAGCCTGGGATATATATACGGTTTTACGACAATCTTGCTCAATATAGTAGTATGCTACTTGGTTTGTTTCTATCTTAATACGTGTATATGTTTCTTTTAACATATCGCTAAAACATATTGATGGAGCCCTTAGGATCTTTGCTTGACTACCGGCGTTGTGATGGCGATCACACTCGTGGGGGCTGGGTAGTTTATAAGCACATCCTTATTCTGGTCCCTAGTTGTAGAATTATCGAGACAGGGCATCGATACTCCAGAGTAGACTGGTGCATACACTTCTCTTCCCAGCAAGGGAGATGGTCTGTCCTACAGCCATCAGTACGTCGTATTGGAGATGGTATGCAGGTGCTCGTTAGGTTACGAGTATACTGGACATGACTCGTTGGGAACTGTTGGTTGGTATTGTACCTATCGTCAGTTAACAGTTCCCAGGTGACATGAGTACAGCTTAGTCCGCTGACTTGACACTGTCACTTCGCCTCGAGTGTGTTCCCACTGTTCTTTGATTACTACCCTACCACGGCTCTACCGAGTCGTGCAAACAGGTAGTAGTTGGGAGCAGTCCCGAAGCACTTGGAGGCAGTGACGGTTAGACGGGATTCGTCTCTCCCGGTATTGGGGGTTGATATCGCGCTGTGTCTAGGAGAGCCATTACACATAGTCGTCCCTGGCCAGGGCAAGCGAGATTTGCTGGTAGTGTTACCAGTAGTTTCTCAGGGTGTTTTGGGCTATACTCCGACATGACTTGTACCGCTATTAGGGGAATGATGTTTACCACCCCCTAGGCCCGCCATGCGATACTCTTAGACGAACAGACCGGACTGTACGGAGATTGTCATATACAGGCTCAGTAGGAGTTCAGATGGGTTTCACCTTGTCAGTCTTCTTATCGGCATCTACCTGGGGCCGTTACACACAGCTAGTGCCGCTTGCGGTCTGTGGTTAAACCCACTGCCAGCAAAGTGTTGAGTCTTTAGAGTCCCACACAGAGGGTTATTCTCCTTTGGGCAAAACTGAGTAGAGGTCGCATGGTTTTGCGACAGGGTTTGTTCATATCCGCACACTTGTACACGTTTGGTGTCCAGGAAGTCATTATTAGCGGGCTCTGGTTTGAGCCGGATCCTAGTACATGTTTTGGGGTTAGTTTTATCTCGTTGTACTCGTGTTCCTCAGAACACGAATGCGGGTGTGTATGCACAGTTGTTTGAGGCAGAGGAAGAGGATTTTCATTAGGGTTTCGGAACGGGTGTGTATGCACAGTTGACAGTTGTCTTTTTCCAAACCCTAATGAATATATGAAATATCAATTAATAATATTAATTAAATGAAATTGTGTCATGGTTAGAGTTGTTAACTTGTTGACCTTGGTTGACTAGTTGACCATGGTTGAAACATTGACCATCATCATTACATTTCAAAGATGCTCTTTGATCTTTTCAAAAACCATTTAATGTGAAATGATAATGGTCTCATCAAACCAACCATAAACTTTTTCATTTTGATTAAAATTATTAATTTGATTAATTCACATATATTGTTATGGTTGTAAAAAGCCATCGCATTCTCTCATAACCATTCTCTCTCATCCTTTCTTCTTCCTCCTCCTCTAGTTCAAGGAGAAACATTCTCATGAGTTGAGAAGCATCTCCTTGGAGATAAAACACCCAAAGCCACTCTTTACTCATCCTAAGGTTGAAGGTCTAGCAAGCCGAAGACTTTAGTTTTCTCAAAGTTCGAGAAAGGAGCTCAAGGTAGAAACCCTCAGGTGGATCCATCTTCGACAAGAGAAGGCAACGAGGAAAGCACCATCCGACCACTACAAAGAGTCCAATAAGAAGGAGTTTAAGTTGAGGTATAACCCCTAACCGAGTAGATAACTCTCTTATTAGTTGCTAGTGTGTTGTTTAGCCAAGATCCCTATTTTACAGTCCATGTTACCAAAACCCTAAATATTGTTTTTCACCGTTTCAGCAACCCCAAAAGGACCGGGAGAGGTAACGTGGACCTAACACATAGGTCCTCCGTCAATCATGGCAATCACGTTCCTGTGATCCAATAATTGACTCTGAGAGCATTATATCCAACAAGTTTTAGGGCTTCTATTTATAGAACATAGAAAACCCTAGGGTTATAATCAACGCATATCTGCTTTTACAATTTTCCCCCTAAGAAACCTAGTCAATGCACTGACGCGCCGCCATAGAAATTTCCACCGACACGCGTCTCGTACGGCCGCGGATCCGTGGCCGTAGGCCCTGTTTGGCCGCTGATCCGCGGCCAAATAGTGGAGTCTTGGGATTCTTTTTCCCGGGGATCTTTCTACTGCTTTTGGCTTTCTGTTTCTTTACATGGTTTCTCAGTTTGTCTTCTAGATTTCATCCAGATTCCCACAGTGAATAAAATCGTGGACTTTTACCGCTTGCTTCGTGTCGAAGTTTTGAACCTTGCGCTGCCTTTGTGCTTTGTGAACTTATTTTTTGATCTTTGTTTAGTCTTCAAACTGTAGGCATGATCAAGATCTTTCCGTTTGTTGGTCGTAGTCTCACTTTTGTATTGTCTTTTTCTTATTTTCACTGTTTTTGTTCCGAGAACCTGTAACCTGCAACTATGTAGCAGACATGGGTCAAAAGCACCTGTATATTTGTAAAACGACTAAGAATGGGGAATATAATAATGCAAAATTATGATATGAACAAATGCCCCCAAACTTATCTTTTGCTCGTCTTCGAGCAAACCTAGTTTTATTCTCGAAAAAGACCTAGCCTCACTTTCGTAGGGAAACACGATTGCACTGAGCTCGTGCAAAAAGCCGTTAAACCACTAGGTGTCCCTAGTAGGAGGAGTGTTTGTTAGTTATGTATATACCCTAGAAGCCATTGTTGTACATATGATGTATATTATAAGTGATGCTTGGATATATATAGAGAGGACTTTCTTGCTCGTCATGATAGTGTTGGTGATAGTGCCCTCAGAGTCAATTATTGGATCACAGGCACATGATTGCAATGATTGAGAGAGGACCTATACCGTTAGAACAGTCTTGCTCAAGATGATTGTGTGCTATCTGGTTTACCTTTATTATCGTGTACTGCTTTAGGTGACCTTACAAGTCACTATTGCGCGTTGATAGAGCCCTTAGGATTCTTGCTTGACGGCCAGCAGTATGATGGCGATCATATACGTAGGAGCTGCGGTCAATAAGCACATCCTTAAAAGGTTCCTAGTCGTGGGAGTTTTTGAGACAGGGCATCGATACTCCAGAGTAGACTAGTGTATACAGTCGAGACCCCGACGAGGGACGGTGGCCGGTCTCACAAGCCACTGGTGTCAGTTGGTTCACCTAAGATGTATACAGGTGCTCATTGGGTTATGAGTACACTGGACAGGACTCGCCGGGAACATGCTAGTTGGTCTTATACCTGACGCCAGATAGCAGTTCCCTGGTGACATGTGTACATGTTAGTTCATCAACCTGGGATCGTCATTTGTCTTGTGTGAGTTCCCACTGTACTTTGATTACTACCCGACCATGGCTCAAAGGAGTCGTGCAAACAGGTTTTAGTTGGGTACAGTCCCGAGCCACATGAAGGCGGTGAGCGGATCTGCAGGGGTTTGTCTCTCCCGGTATTGGGGGTGAGGTCGCGCTGTGTCTAGGAGAGCCATTACACAAAGCCCTCGGCCGAGGCAGGAGATTTACTGGTAGGTATTCCAGTATTATCTCAGGGTGTTCTGGGCTACACTCCGACACGACTTGTACCGCTTTTGGGGGTCTGACTTTTACCAACCCCCTAGGCCCGCCATGCGATGCTCATAGACGAACGGACTGGACTGTATGGATATTGTCACTGACAGGCTCAGTAGGGTGTCAGGATGAGTTCGCTCATCGACGTCCCTTTTGGTCAATACCCGGTAGCCCGTTACGTATGGTTAATACCTCTAACGTGCTAGTGGTTAAATCCACAACCAAAGTATTGACGAGTCTTTAGAGTCTCCCACAGACCGTTTCTCAAGTTTCGGGCGAAACGCTGTAGAGGCCGTATGGAGATATGGCAGGGTTCGATCATATACGTGCGGTATTGCACGGATCATGATCGGACGGATAATACTAGTGGGCTTTGGTTTAAGCCGGACCTAGTATTGTACAGTGTAGATTTTGTTTCATTGCATTTGTATTCAGTCGCAATACAAATGCAGGTATGTATATGCAGTAGCGGGGTTTTCCTGTAATTTGTTACGGGATCAGTTTTTTGAAGTTGTCAGTTTGCATTCCGTTTCGGCCATTTTCCTTTGTTTCCTTTCTTTGGCTGAAAATTGGTGGAGGGGGTTATTTGCAATTGTGCAATTAACAGAGGAGAAGACTTTTTGTGGCACATGGTTGCATCATGATGGTTTCATGATGGTGCACCATCCATTGACTTCATTGGATCATCATTGGTTGACTTTTGGGTTATGATTAGGTGATGGAGTGGAGACTTTGTAGTAATGATTTTCTTCTCATCATTATCCTTTCTCTCTCTTGTATTATTTTTCCCACTCACTCTCTCCCCTCATTCTTAGATTGGCCGGCCATTCTAAGAGAGGAGGGCTTTCCAAAATTGTTGTGTGGGATTTTTGATCTCTTTGGCTTTGTAAAAATCCCATAGCTCCATCTCCAAAAGTTCACCTCATTCCTCCACCAAAATTGGTAACTTAAACAACCCCTAGAGACAAGAGCTTTCTACACTTCATCTACAGTATCCTTGGGCACGTTGACTCGCCAACTTCGTGCCCGAGTTGCCTCGTTCCAGAGGTAGGAGCCCGTAAAAGAACCCGGGGATGTGGTGCCCTTCCGACGAGGAGATGAAGACCGGAGATTCCGTGGGGAGATCGGGATGACGACAAGAAGACCGAAGGACACGGATCGCTCGGTATATCTCTCTACCCTTTCTTCTTTTAGCTAGTGGTAGGTTAATGGTCTGATCCGGATTTAAAAGTGTATGTCCACGTTGCTCACCCCGGTTCTTACGGGGAGGCGGAAACGGCGAAAAACAATGATTTGGCGCAAGGCAACATGGACTTAAAGAAAGGACATTGGCTAAACTAGAAACTAGTAAACACTTAGAGGTTTTAACTACTATGCTTATAGAAAGTATACCTCATGGAACCGGTCCTTTGGGTCTTCATTCCGCTGTCCCGCTCGTCCATCTAAGCTCCAAGCGTCGATCCGGACCTTGGGCACCTCCGCGGCCTTCTTGAGTCGAAGACGATCCACCCGAGAGATGTACACCGAGCTCCACCTCGAGCCGAGGCAACTAGGGTAAAGAGATTTCTAGTCAAGAAGCCCTAGGATGTATAGAGGAGATGTATGGATGTATTTGTCTTTGTGGGATCTTTTTCTCTCAACACATGAGATCAAAAGATGAGATCAAGAGGGGGAAGAAGAAGGAGAAAGCTTAGCAACCATGGAGCTTTTCTTTTCTCTTCTCACTTCAAGAGAAAGAATGAGAAGGGAATAATGAAAAGATTAAGCCAAATGAAATGAACCATGGTTGCAATAATACACTAATCTCATCATTACTAATCCTATCATGATAAAGTTGATGGCACATTGAATTGACCATTATCATAACTCAAGAATTATAAAGAAAATGAAAGAAGAGTGTAGATCCCTCTTGAAAGTCAATGGTCAACACGGTCAACGGGTCAACAAAGTCAAGAGAGGTCTAAGTGGTCAAATGGTCAATGCAATTAGCCATCACTAATCTATCACTAAAAGGATTAGTAAACAAGGTCTCCGGCTCATAACGGTTTTGACCAAATGAATTGTCAAAACCCTAATGAGTGTGCCACATTACGGTTTTGGCCGAACCTGTTGGAGATAGTGCCCTCAGAGTCAATTATTGGATCACAGGCACGTGATTGCAATGATTGAGGGAGGACCTATCCCGGTAGGACAATCTTACTCGAGATGATAGTATGCTATCTGGTTTACCTTTATCATCGTGTACTGATTTAGGTGACCTGACAGGTCGCTATTACACGTTGGTAGAGCCCCTAGGATTCTTGCTTGACGGCCAGCAGTATGAGGGCGATCATATAAGTGGGAGCTGGTAGTCTATAAGCACATCCTTAAAAGGTCCCTAGTCATGGGAGTTTCGAGACAGGGCATCGATTCTCCAGAGTAGACTAGTGTATACAGTCGAGACCCCGATGAGGGGCGGTGGCCGGTCTCACAAGCCACTGGTGTCAGTTGGTTCACCTAAGATGTATACAGGTGCTCATTGGGTTATGAGTACACCGGACAGGACTCGCCGGGAACATGCTAGTTGGTCTTATACCTGACGTCAGATAGCAGTTCCCTGGTGACATGTGTACAGGTTAGTTCATCGACCTGGGGATCGTCATTTGTTTCGTGTGAGTTCCCACTGTGCTTTGATTACTACCCTACCACGGCTCAAAGGAGTCGTGCAAACAGGTTTTAGTTGGGTACAGTCCCGAGCCACATGGAGGCAGTGAGCGGATCTTCAGGGGTTCGTCTCTCCTGGTATTGGGGGTGAGGTCGCGCTGTGTCTAGGAGAGCCATTACACGAAGTCCTTGGCCAAGGCAGGAGATTTACTGGTAGGTATTCCAGTAGTATCTCAGGGTGTTCTGGGCTACACTCCGACACGACTTGTACCGCTTTTGGGGGTCTGACTTTTACCAACCTCCTAGGCCCGACATGCGATGCTCATAGACGAACGGACCGGACTGTACGGATATTGTCACTGACAGGCTCAGTAGGGTATCAGGATGAGTTCGCTCATCGGCGTCCCTTTTGGTCAATAGCTGGTGGCCCGTTACGTATTGGCTTATACCTCTGACGTGCCAGTGGTTAAATCCACAGCCATTGTATTGACGAGTCTTTAGAGTCCACCACACTTTCAGTTACTCAAGCTTTCGGGCGAAACGCTGTAGAGGCCGTATGGAGATATGGCAGGGTCCGATCAGATACGTGCGGTATTGCACGGATCAGGATCGGACGGTTAGTACTAGAGGCCGTATGCATATATGGCAGGGTTCGATCAGAAACGTGCGGTATTCGGACGGATCAGGATCGGACGGATATTACTAGCCGGCTTTGGTTTAAGCCGGAACCTAGTATAGTACAGTGTAGATTTTGTCTCATTGCATTTGTATCCGGTCGGAATACAGATGCGGGTGTGTATGCACAGTATCGGGGTTTTCCTGTAATTTATTACGGGACCAGTTTTCTGGAGTTGCCAGTTTGCATTCCGTTCCGGCCGGTTTTCCTTTGTTCTTTTCCGGCCGGACCTTTTGATGGAGGGTGTTATTTGCAAGTTTGCAAATAACACATTGTGGAGGGGTTTCTTGCAAATGTATTGATTATGATGGCATCTTTTCTTTTCCACCATCATGAGATTCTTTTTGAATCAACCTTTTGCATTAAATGGTGATTAGAGTGGATTTGATATTGATTTGAGATAGTTATCATTTCTTTAGGGTTGTGGTCACCCCCTTGCTTTTACTACACTCACCTCCCTTCTTGTTATGGTTTGATATTCATTCCTCCACCATTCTCACTTGAGGAGAGAGGCTACACTTGAGAGAAGAGAATGAGAGAGTTCATTTTTGTTATGTGAGGAATTCTTCATCTCATCTTCTTCTTGCTAGAAAATTGAAAGCACCAATTTTGCTTACCTCTTCCTCCATCCTCCATGGCAACATAAACCCCAAGTGAGACATAGCCTCTACAATACACATTCTACAGCAAATCTTGGGCACGTCGACTTGCCAGCTTCGTGCCCGAGTTGCCTCGGTATTGAGGTGGGAGCCCGTAAAAGATACAGGCGATGTGGTGCCCTTCCGGCAAGGAGGCGACGACCGGAGTTTCCGCAGGAGATCGGGACGACGACGAGAAGACCGGAGGACTCGGATCACTCGGTATATCTCTTCCCCATCTTGTAGTTAGATAGAACTAGTTTAATGGTCCGATCCGGGTGTTTAGTGCGCGGTGGTGCCGGTTTGCTAAGTTCGCAAAATTAAAGTTTATCACCGCTTCCGCATTTGGCCGTCGGATTGACGGCCGGGGCGCCGCTGTGCACTTACAGTGGTATCAGAGCCTCGCCATTAACTTAGTCTAGTTTTGCCTAATATGCTTTACGTTTCCGATCGAACAAAATCCCGAAACCGCGTTTTCTAGCACTATCAGTTTCTGTCGAAATTTTTTGGAGTCCAAAAATTTTTCAGGTTGTCTCAGAATGATGTGCAGGGAGTTCTAAGAACACTGGAAAAATTTGATGACCCGATCCCTCCGTACGACCGCGGAACCGCGGCCATAACCCCTCTTTGGCCGCGGTTCCGCCGCATAAATGTGGGTTCATGTCATCATTTCTTTGCAGTGGGCTTGTGGGCTGAAAATAGGGGTTTTGGTACACTTTGTTTGGGCCCAGATTTTCTTGATGTGCTACAGTAGTACTTGGGGGCCCACTTGTTAAAATTTGATCGATCGGATATTTTAAACACATTATTTCACAGTATTTACATTATATCTGCGACCGTGAATGTCACTTGATCGGTAAATCCTGTCTAACTGCTATAGCCCGGTTAGACGGATTTGCGAACATGACTTTCACGTTGATGTTCTGTGTATTGCTGTGATGTTGCAGATCGGTCATGGAGGATAGCCTGGATGCAATGCTAGTACAGTTCTGTTGTATTATGCACATTTGATATTGCGGGGCGAGCGTCCGACATGTGGACTGCCGTCACTGCCTGTTTGTATTATTCTTTTGGGGAACGACCTGGTTGCGGTCGATGTACCCGTTGTATGTATATTTTACTTTCTGTACTAGGATTACCCCGCGGAGGGGTGCACGGATGGCCGGGTTCTAAAGGGCAACAGGCCCGCATCTCATGGCATTGAGACGGAGGGGGCTTTACTCTAGGATTGGCGGGCTATTCGCCGCACTCGTAGGGGGTACAGGTTGACCCAGGAGGGGTGCCCAAGTTACCGGATTCCGTGAAGTGCTGGGTGGTCCATTCACGGTGCTGAAGGGGGCTGCCTCGCTTCAGGTTTTGGCGGATGACTTGCCGCGCCCGTAGGGGTCTAGGATTTCATTGCACATGCTATCCACACGACCAGGGGAACGTCGGGTTTCAGTAGTGGATCTGTGAAACCCGGGGATCCCAGATATCTGTATTGTTCTGTGATGCTGTACATTTCCGTGATGTTGCATTTTTATCACGCCATGAGCGAATATAATATATTGGTATATATATTAATAGATGTTGTATATGTTTTACATCCGCGCTAGTCCAGTCCCCGCTCTGTCGTTAGTTAGCTAACCTAACGGGTAATGACGGGACCCAGTGGCGAATGCGGATGGCATATACGTACATCAGTATATTTTCGTTCTTTATGGTGTGATCAATTGATGGGACTGCATTGATTCGGATCAATGCAAGTTAAAACAAACCTATTCTGATGTTGTTGGAACACTTTTCAAAAAGCTGTTATTGCAAGGACGTTCACTTTTGTTTTGCATCGTGGTATTCATTTGGAATATCCTGCTCCTCAGTCGACGAGGCAAGGGCCGAGATCCCTTCACCGGGAGTGACCCCTTGGACAGAAGTTTGCGTCAGGGCATTAACTTCACTATAGCCGATTACTTTTGCTTTGCATCGTGGTATTCATTTGGAATATCCTGCACCCCATTCTACGGGGAAAGAGCCGAGAACCCTTCACCGGGAGTGACCTCTTTAGTAAAGGTTTTCGTCACTATATTTTCTAAAAAGCTATCAGTTCCTTCAACGATATCAAGTTCATTACGTTAAAGGTTTTCGCCAGAAACCATTCGTAGCCCTCCGTCGTTTCATATGGGTAGTCAATAGTATTCAAGCTGTGTTTGTTGGCCAAAGTCAAGGCACAGTGTTTGGTAGCTGTTGGTTATTCATATGCAGCATAGATAGATGCGTTGGTTTGGGGCAGTCGTATAGCCTTGTTGGCCAAAGTCAAGGGCTTGTACGGGTGGGCTCAAATTAACCTGGAGAATGACGGGCAGAACTTGACATGTGAATTATGATTTGTTGGCCAAACTCAAGGTCATAAGAGCATGGGGTGAAAATCACATCGGGAGTTTCAAAAGAACTGAAACTTGCCAGATATGCGCATACCTTCTGGAGTGTGATGACGTGAGCGGATTCCGTCACGTTATCATGCGATGAGAGTTGGATCCCGATTCCCACTGATGAGTTGGTTTACTCCTCGGGTGACCCCGATTAATTCTTCTTTCGGGTTTGGAGAAGAATTTGAGGTACAGTGGGAGGCTTCTAGATTAGATAAATTGCTAACCATTCTGATCTAGGTTAGAGTGCACGCTGAGTGTTTCTTTTCTCTCTCTCTGGCAGCGACCATTGACCCGACCCTAGACTATGACTCAGTGACTAAGTTGACCGAACCTTCTTAACACCGGCTTTTGGATTGTCAGAGTTGCAAACCTCATTGCCACTCCTACTTTTACCCTTTTCTCCAGGACACCCCGTATTACTACGAACGTCCACTTCCATTGGACAAAACCATCGTATGGTTAGATACGAACTCGAAGGAATTTATTCGAGGATGGTTTCCGGTTCTGGAGAAAACGAATAGGACTATTCAGTTGTCTTTTCCTTCTACCTTCTCTCAGGTTGCGAGTACTCCTTGGTTTAGGGGTAGTACACCTATTATGCAAATTGGATAGTCTTCTTCCAAACTATAGGCAGGTGCCGACCGGTAGGGAATGAAGAAAACCAATTAGCATAACGATGGTGTGCAGAAGGTATTAAGTTCAGACAAAGCAAGGGATTAGTAAGAGGGCAAAGTAAATTGCGACTGCTATTCACGACCAAACCAAGTATTCCTTCGCCAATCCTAAATCACCTTTGTATTTCTCCAGGACACTCCGTATCACTACGAAGATCCACAGTTTATTTGGATACTCCATCGTATGGTTATATACGAACTCGAAAGGAACTTGTTCCAGTTCGGGGATGGATTCTGGTTCAGGAGAAATAGGAATAAGGTTTATTCAGGTGTCTTTTATCCTCACCTTCTCTCGCATTGCGAGTGCTCCTAGGATTAGGACAGTACACCCATTATGCTTACTGGATAGTCTTCTTCCAAACCGTAGGCTGGTGCCGAACGGTAGGGAAGGAAGAAAACCATTTGGCCTAAGGGGTGTGCAGAAGGTAATGACTAAAGACATATAAAGGGATTTGGAGAGGTGGCAAAGAACTATACGGTTACAGTCGTGAATCTGGAAGAGGCATTACTAGGAATACCGGGATACCCCAACGAAACATTTCAATGTTTCAGTTTCACTGTGTACTGTTAAAAGAAAATTGATTTCCCGATTAAACACTTGCTCCAGGATATGTATTTACCAGGTATGATTCTCACATCTGTATGGTTTTACAGATGATGAGTGGGAGTAAGTTATTGGGAATAGGGTGATCATCCTCATTATATCGGGATTCGTTGTAATCGGTGATATTTGAGGAGATCACCTGGGCTGTTTGCCGGTCGGCAAATATTTGGTTTTGAATATCCGCTGTTGTGCACCAATTTCAAATTGATATATCTATACGTCTATTTTCATAGAGTGAGATATACCTTTTGATATTATGTCGATGACATTTGCCTACATCAGTGGATGGTTAGGTAAGGAGCATTAAACAGCGGTTTAATTCTTCTTAACCATTAGTACAGTTTTCAACCTACGACACACAGTGAAAGAGTTGTTAGACTCAGCGGACTTATACAGAATATTGTATGTTGTCCAGTGTCCATTAGGACAGAGGGGTTGGTCCTCATACTATATTCTGTTTACTTTTAACTTCTCTAGTCCTTAGACATGTGTTTCGTAGAAACACAGGATCTAAGTTTTGAGGAGTTATAGGTATTTGAATAGAGTAGAGAACCAGGTGTAGCAAGTATCGGGATTCTTCAAATTGATCGAAGATGTAGATACTTGTGTATGGTATTCAGTTGATAGTAATGATAAAGAGAAATTGCTTCTCCTTCAGGTTACTCATAATTGGAAGCATTCCTAAGTTGAGTAACGCTGATCGGCCTCCTTCCATTTAGTTGACATGCACTGGAGATAGCTGCATGATTTGAATCTGGTTCAATTAAATCAGTGCCTCTGGTTCTATATCGGATATAGTACAGTTCATATCTTAACATTGTTAAGGTACGGGGAGTTGTCCGGCTTATGATTAAAACCAGATTCTGGATAACTCAAGGCACGTTTCTGTAATGGCTGTTTGTGGTTGACCCAGGCTATGACGAGGGTTGACTTTCTACCATCTGGGAGATCAATAGTAATATTGTTCTAGACTCGCCACAGTTTCAATAAAAAAATGGATTTTTTCAAAAAAACAGTAGTGGGAGTATGGTAGAACTGGAAGTGATTCCAGAACTGCAAACGATTACTGAAGATTTGATAAGGAACCTAAAGATTCAATCTGGTTTGACATTCCATTGGCCACTCCGCAGATAAGGTAGGTAACTTCAGGCACCCGAGAGGTCCTCCGGTAGCCTCAAGGACGGTGACAGGGAAGTTCTTGTTTACCCACACTTGCCATTGCTGTTGTTCCAGACTGCGAGACCCGGTGGGAGGATGAGTATAGCGTCGTTCTAAACTAGCTTTAGAAGTGCACATCTATATGACTCTGCCAGAGGGTTGTCGTAGTCAGTGGGAGCAGCGGAAGCATTGGTGGACATCAGGCTTATGTCTATTTATAGACTAAAGCAGATAGAGCGGAGATAGATCATCTATTTCTGATATGACAGTCATAGGTTTGACGTCATCAGAATAGGGGATGGATCTGTTGAGAAGGTAGTAGGGTGTGATATCCGGGTTTTGGATGACATACACAAAGTAGGAAGTGATATTCCTATACTACGATCGGTTATACTTTGGTCGTCACACAGTGTTTTCTCCACAAAGGAAATGGATTTTGTATCAGACATACTGGTTACTAGATCTATGGTTTTAGATCTAGATTTGGGTGGTTTCCCAATCAGGGTATTTTGACAGCATTCTAAGAGTATTTAGAATGGACGACTCCTGGCACGGTAGTGTACCTGCAGGTGATGGAGTCACCCTCTCTAAAGGTGTCTTATAGACTAAAGTAGAGAGGGATGTGCATGATTGGCAGATTACTTGCTTAGGCAATTGAGTCAATCATGAGATGTCAAGTACCACACCAGATGTTGTTCTCGCACTAGATGCAATAAGTTGACATTGATCCAATCCTCGAGAAACAGTCGGAAGCAGTTTTAGAACATAAGTAGATGTTCTAGGGAAATGATAACGACAGCCTTATTAAGGAGACAGTTATCATTCCAGGCTTCCAAGGTGACATGGACGACAGGGTGATTGTCAGAGTTATAGTTTTCCCTCTGACGAGGGGCAGTATTCTGGACAGGTGATCCAGGCAGATACCGAGGGAGGCATGGCGCAGGATACTGATTAAGTTCAGTTGACGATACAGTCTAAGAAGTTTGGATTTGGAGTTCATTTATGAGCTAGGTCCCATCAGACATCCAGACATTCTAAGACAGGTATTGCTCATTTCGGGAGATGGCTTTCTCCGCGAACTTGAGATATAGAGAGATATAGAAAGAAACATCTAGGCGGATCCACTCACTGAGGCTATTCCTCGACCGCAATAGTTTCACAAACGGGTTTTGTGAGACTGACTAGTAGAGGAGTTGGGTTTCGGTATCACACGGGCTGTGAGTATGCGACATCGCAATAATTAGCCTTGAGTGCAAGTGGGAGATTGTTGGAGATAGTGCCCTCAGAGTCAATTATTGGATCACAGGCACGTGATTGCAATGATTGAGGGAGGATCTATCCCGGTAGGACAATCTTACTCGAGATGATAGTATGCTATCTGGTTTACCTTTATCATCGTGTACTGCTTTAGGTGACCTGACAGGTCGCTATTACACGTTGGTAGAGCCCCTAGGATTCTTGCTTGACGGCCAGCAGTATGAGGGCGATCATATAAGTGGGAGCTGGTAGTCTATAAGCACATCCTTAAATGGTCCTTAGTCGTGGGAGTTTCGAGACAGGGCATCGATTCTCCAGAGTAGACTAGTGTATACAGTCGAGACCCCGACGAGGGGCGGTGGCCGGTCTCACAAGCCACTGGTGTCAGTTGGTTCACCTAAGATGTATACAGGTGCTCATTGGGTTATGAGTACACCGGACAGGACTCGCCGGGAACATGCTAGTTGGTCTTATACCTGACGTCAGATAGCAGTTCCCTGGTGACATGTGTACAGGTTAGTTCATCGACCTGGGGATCGTCATTTGTCTCGTGTGAGTTCCCACTGTGCTTTGATTACTACCCTACCACGGCTCAAAGGAGTCGTGCAAACAGGTTTTAGTTGGGTACAGTCCCGAGCCACATGGAGGCAGTGAGCGGATCTTCAGGGGTTCGTCTCTCCTGGTATTCGGGGTGAGGTCACGCTGTGTCTAGGAGAGCTATTATACGAAGTCCTTGGCCAAGGCAGGAGATTTACTGGTAGGTATTCCAGTAGTATCTCAGAGTGTTCTGGGCTACACTCCGACACGACTTGTACCACTTTTGGGGGTCTGACTTTTACCAACCCCCTAGGCTCGACATGCGATGCTCATAGATGAATGGACCGGACTGTACGGATATTGTCACTGACAGGCTCAGTAGGGTATCAGGATGAGTTCGCTCATCGACGTCCCTTTTGGTCAATAGCTGGTGGCCCGTTACGTATTGGCTTATACCTCTGACGTGCTAGTGGTTAAATCCACAGCCATTGTATTGACGAGTCTTTAGAGTCCACCAAACTTTCAGTTACTCAAGCTTTCGGGCGAAATGCTGTAGAGGCCGTATGGAGATATGGCAGGGTCCGATCAGATACGTGCGGTATTGCACGGATCAGGATCGGACGGTTAGTACTAGAGGCCATATGCATATATGGCAGGGTTCGATCAGAAACGTGCGGTATTGCACGGATCAGGATCGGACGGATATTACTAGCCGGCTTTGGTTTAAGCCGGAACCTAGTATAGTACAGTGTAGATTTTGTCTCATTGCATTTGTATCCGGTCGGAATACAGATGCGGGTGTGTATGCACAGTATCGGGGTTTTCCTGTAATTTATTACGGGACCAGTTTTCTAGAGTTGCCAGTTTGCATTCCGTTCCGGCCGGTTTTCCTTTGTTCTTTTCCGGCCGGACCTTTTGATGGAGGGTGTTATTTGCAAGTTTGCAAATAACACATTGTGGAGGGGTTTCTTGCAAATGTATTGATTATGATGGCATCTTTTCTTTTCCACCATCATGAGATTCTTTTTGAATCAACCTTTGCATTAAATGGTGATTAGAGTGGATTTGATATTGATTTGAGATGGTTATCATTTCTTTAGGGTTGTGGTCACCCCCTTGCTTTTACTACACTCACCTCCCTTCTTGATATGGTTTGATATTCATTCCTCCACCATTCTCACTTGAGGAGAGAGGCTACACTTGAGAGAAGAGAATGAGAGAGTTCATTTTTGTTATGTGAGGAATTCTTCATCTCATCTTCTTCTTGCTAGAAAATTGAAAGCACCAATTTTGCTTACCTCTTCCTCCATCCTCCAAGGCAACATAAACCCCAAGTGAGACATAGCCTCTACAATACACTTTCTACAGCAAATCTTGGGCACGTCGACTTGCCAGCTTCGTGCCCGAGTTGCCTCGGTATTGAGGTCGGAGCCCGTAAAAGATACAGGAGATGTGGTGCCCTTCCGGCAAGGAGGCGACGACCGGAGTTTCCGCAGGAGATCGGGACGACGACGAGAAGACCGGAGGACTCGGATCACTCGGTATATCTCTTCCCTATCTTATAGTTAGCTAGAACTAGTTTAATGGTCCGATCCGGGCGTTTAGTGCGCGGTGGTGCCGGTTTGCTAAGTTCGCAAAATTAAAGTTTATCACCGCTTCCGCATTTGGCCGTCGGATTGACGGCCGGGGCGCCGCCGTGCACTTACAGAACTAACTGCCAAAACCCTAATGGGGCACCTCCTCCTTCATCGCTCCTCAAAACTGTGCATACACACCCGCATCTGCATTCCGTAGAATGCGAATGCACAGAAGACAAATCAAATCCATCTGTGCAATACCAGGATCTGGCTTAAACCAAAGCCCACTAGTATTGCCTGCCCGAACAGCATACGCACACAAGTGAACGTAAGCGATCGTAGCCCTGCCGTAAAACCATACGGCCTCTACACGTTTCGCTCAGTGTAGGGAAACTCTCTGTGTGGGACTCTAAAGACTCGACACTACGCTGGCAGGGGGTTTAACCACAGACCGCAAGCGGCACTAGCTGTACGTAACGATCCCCAGGTAGATGTCGATAAGATGGCCGATGAGGCAAACCCATCCGAACTCCTACTGAGCCTGTATATGACAATCTCCGTACAGTCCGGTCTGTTCTTCTGATACATCGCATGGCGGGCCTAGGGGGCGATGAACGTCAGTCCCCTAATAGCGGTACAAGTCATGTCGGAGTGTAGCCCAGAACACCCTGAAATAACACTGGAAACCTACCAGTATATCTCGCTTGCCCTGGCCAGGGACTACTTGTGTAATGGCTCTCTTAGACACAACGCGATGTCAACCCCCAATACCGGGAAAGACGAATCCTGTCTAACCGTCACTGCCTCCAAGTGCTTCGGGACTGCACCCAACTACTACCTGTTTGCACGACTTCTTTGAGTCGTGGTAGGGTAGTAACCTAAGTACAGTGGGAACACACTCGAGGCGAAGTGACAGTGTCAAGTCGGCGGACTAAGCTGTACTCATTGTAAGTGCACGGCGGCACCCCAGTCGTCAATCCGACGGCCAAATGCGGAAACGGTGATAAACTTTAATTTTGCGAACTTTGCAAACCGGCACCACCGCGCACTAAACACCCGGATCGGACCATTAAACTAGTTCTAGCTAACTACAAGATGGGAAGAGATATATCGTGTGATCCGAGTCCTCCGGTCTTCTTGTCATCGTCCCGATCTCCCGCGGAAACTCCGGTCGTCGCCTCCTCGCCGGAAGGGCACCACATCGCCTGCATCTTTTACGGGCTCCCGCCTCTATACCGAGGCAACTCGGGCATGAAGCTGGCAAGTCGACATGCCCAAGACTTGCTGTAGGATGTGTAGAGTCTATGTCTCATATTGGGGTAGTGGATGTTGCCATTTGATAGATGGAGGAATCAAGATAAGAAAAATGGTGCTTGCATTTTTCTAGCATGAAATGAGATCAAGAATGCCACAAGCTCACAAATGAAACTCTCTCCTTCTCACAAAAAGAAGTGGCCGGCCCCTTAAGGGAATTGTGGAGGAAAAAAAGAAATCAACCATCATTAAACCATGAAGGAGAGTGAGTGTAGTAAAAGTAGAAAGCTGACCATAAGCAAAACATCAACCATGCTTAAGCACAACAAAACCATACCCATCCTTACCTCAATTAATGCAAGAGAATCAAAATGATGGTGGAAAATAAAAGATGCCATCATAATCAAAACAATTGCAAGAAAACCCCTCCACTAAGTGTTATTTGCAAACTTGCAAATAACCCCCTCCATCGGAAAAGTCCGGCCGGGAAAGAACAAAGGAAAACCGGCCGGAACGGAATGCAAACTGGCAACTCCAGAAAACTGGTCCCGTAATAAATTACAGGAAAACCCCGATACAGTGCATACACACCCGCATCTGTATTCCGTCCGGATACAAATGCAAAGAGACCAAATCTACACTGTACTAAACTAGGATCCGGCTTAAACCAAAGCCGGCTAGTAATATCCGTCCGATCCTGATCCGTGCAATACCGCACGTATCCGATCGAACCCTGCCATATATCTATACGGCCTCTAGTACAAACCGTCCGATCCTGATCCGTGCAATACCGCACGTATCTGATCGGACCTTGCCATATCTCCATACGGCCTCTACAGCGTTTCGCCCGAAAGCTGAGTAACTGAAAGTGTGGTGGACTCTAAAAACTCGTCAATACTATGGCTGTGGATTTAACCACTAGCACGTCAGAGGTATAAGCCAATACGTAACGGGCCACCAGCTATTGACTAAAAGGGACGTCGATGAGCGAACTCATCCTGACACCCTACTGAGCCTGTCAGTGACAATATCCGTACAGTCCGGTCCGTTCGTCTATGAGCATCGCATGTCGGGCCTAGGGGGTTGGTAAAAGTCAGACCCCCAAAAGCGGTACAAGTCGTGTCGGAGTGTAGCCCAGAACACCCTGAGATACTACTGGAATACCTACCAGTAAATCTCCTGCCTTGGCCAAGGACTTCGTGTAATGGCTCTCCTAGACACAGCGCGACCTCACCCCCAATACCGGGAGAGACGAACCCCTGAAGATCCGCTCACTGCCTCCATGTGGCTCGGGACTGTACCCAACTAAAACCTGTTTGCACGACTCCTTTGAGCCGTGGTAGGGTAGTAATCAAAGCACAGTGGGAACTCACACGAGACAAATGACGATCCTCAGGTCGATGAACTAACCTGTACACATGTCACCAGGGAACTGCTATCTGACGTCAGGTATAAGACCAACTAGCATGTTCCCGGCGAGTCCTGTCCGGTGTACTCATAACCCAATGAGCACCTGTATACATCTTAGGTGAACCAACTGACACCAGTGGCTTGTGAGACCGGCCACCGCCCTTCGTCGGGGTCTCGACTGTATACACTAGTCTACTCTGGAGAATCGATGCCCTGTCTCGAAACTCCCACGACTAGGGACCATTTAAGGATGTGCTTATAGACTACCAGCTCCCACGTATATGATCGCCCTCATACTGCTGGTCGTCAAGCAAGAATCCAAGGGGCTCTATCAACGTGTAATAGCGACCTGTAAGGTCACCTGAAGCAGTACACGATGATAAAGGTAAACCAGATAGCAAACTATCATCTCGAGTAAGACTGTCGTACCGGGATAGGTCCTCCCTCAATCATTGCAATCACGTGCCTGTAATCCAATAATTGACTCTGAGGGCACTATCTCCAACAATCTTCCACTTGCACTCAAGGCTAATTATTGCGATGTTGCATATTCACAGCCCGTGTGATACCGAACACCCAACTCCTCTACTAGTCAGTCTCACAAAGCCTGTTTGGAAGATTATTGCGTTCGAGGAATAGCCTCAGTGAGTGGATCCGCTCAGATGTTTCTTTCTATGTCTCTCTATATCTCAAGTTCGCAGAGAAAGCCATCTCCCGAAATGAGCAATACCTGTCTTAGAATGTCTGGATGTCTGATGGGACCGAGCTCATAAATGAACTCCAAATCCAAACTTCTTAGACTGTATCATCAACTGAACTCAATCAGTATCCTGCGCCATGCCACCCTCAGTATTTCCTTGGACCACCTGTCCAAAACACTGCCCCTTGTCAGAGGGAAAAACTATAACTCTGACAACCTCCTTGTCATCCAGGTCACCTTGGAAGCCTGGAATGATAACTGTCTCATGAATGAGGCTGTCGTTATCATATCCCTAGAACATCCACTTATGTTCTAAAACTGCTTCCGACTGTTTCTCCAGGATTGGATCAATGTCAACTTATTGCATCTAGTGCAAGAACAACATCTGGTGTGGTACTTGACATTTCATGATTGACTCAATTGCCTAAGCAAGTAATCTGCCAATCATGCATATCCCTCTCTACTTTAGTCTATAATACACCTTTAGAGAGGGTGACTCCATCACCTGCAGGTACACTACCGTGCCAGGAGTCGTCCATTCTAAATACTCTTAGAACGCTGTCAAAGTACCCTGATTGGGAAACCACCCAAATCTAGATCTAAAACTATAGATCTAGCAACCAGTATGTCTGATATAATGTCCAAGTCCCTTGTGGAGAAACCACTGTGTGACGACCAAAGTATAACCGATCGTAGTATAGGAATATCACTTCCTACTCTGTGTATGTCATCCAAATACCAGGATATCACACCCTACTACCTTCTCAACAGATCCATCCCCTATTCTGATGAAGTCAAACCTATGACTGTCACATCAGAAATAGATGATCTATCTCCGCTACATCTGCTTTAGTCTATAAATAGACATAAGCCTGATGTCCACCAATGCTTCCGCTGCTCCCACTGACTACGACAACCCTCTGGCAGAGTCATATAGACGTGCACTTCTAAAACTAGTTTAGAATGACGCTATATTCATCCTCCTGCCGGGTCTCGCAGCCTGGAACAACAACAATGGCAAGTGTGGGTAAACAAGAACTTCCCTGTCACGGTCCTTGAGGCTACCGGAGTACCTCTCGGGTGCCTGAAGTTACCCACCTTATATGCGGAGTGGCCAATGGAATGTCAAATCAGATTGAATCTTTAGGTTCCTTATCAAATCTTCAGTAATCGTTTGCGGTTCTGGAATCACTTTCAGTTCTACCATACTCCCACTACTGTTTTTGAAAAAATCCATTTTTATTAAAACTGTGGCGAGTCAAGAACAATATCACTATTGATCTTTCTTACGGTAGAAAGTCAACCCTCGTCATAGCCTGGGTCAACCCACAAACAGCCATTACAGAAACGTGCCTTGAGTTATCCAGAGTCTGGTTTTAATCATAAGCCGGACAATTCCCCGTACCTTAACAATGTTAAGATATGAACTGTACTATATCCAATATAGAACCAGAGGCACTGATTTAATTGAACCAGATTCAAATCATGCAGCTGTCTCCAGTGCATGTCAACTAAATGGAGAGAGGCCGATCAGCGTTACTCAACTTAGGAATGCTTCCAATTATGAGTAACCTGAAAGAGAAGCAATTTCTCTTTATCATTACTATCAACTGAATACCATACACAAGTATCTACATCTTCGATCACCTTGAAGAATACCGATACTTGCTACACCTGGTTCTCTACTCTATTCAAATACCTATAACTCCTCAAAACTTAGACCTTGTGTTTCTACGAAACACATGTCTAAGAACTAGAGAAGTTAAAAGTAAACAGAATATAGTATGAGGACCAACCCCTCTGTCCTAATGGACACTGGACAACATACATTACTCTGTATAAGTCCGCTGAGTCTAACAACTCTTTCACTGTGCGTCGTAGGTTGAAAACTGTACTTATGGTTAAGAAGAATTACACCGCTGTTCAATGCTCCTTACCTAATCATCCACTGATATAGGTAAATGTCATCGACATAATATCAAAAGGTATATCTCACTCTATGAAAATAGACATACAGATATATCAATTTGAAATTGGTGCACAACAGCGGATATTCAAAACCAAATATTTACCCACCGGCAAACAGCCCAGGTGATCTCCTCAAATATCACCGATTACAACGAATCCCGATATAATGAGGATGATCACCCAATTCCCAATAACTTACTCCCACTCATCATCCGTAAAACCATACAGATGTGAGAATCAAACCTGGTAAATACATACCCTGGAGCAAGTGTCTAATCAGGAAATCAGTTTTCTTTTAACAGTGCACAGTTGAACTGAAACATTGAAATGTTTCGATGGGGTATGCCGGTATTCCTAGTAATGCCTCTACCATTATCCAGATTCACAACTATAACCGTATAATTCTTTGCCACCTCTCCAAATCCCTTTATATGTCTTTAGTCGTTACCTTCTGCACACCCCTTTAGGCCAATTGGTTTTCTTCCTTCCCTGCCGTTCGGCACCAGCCTATGGCTTGGAAGAAGACTATCCAATAAGCATAATGGGTGTACTGTCCTAATCCTAGGAGCACTCGCAATGCGAGAGAAGGTGAAGATAAAAGACAACCGAATAAACCTTATTCCTATTTCTCCTGGACGAGAATCCATCCCCGAACTGGAACAAGTTCCTTTCGAGTTCGTATATAACCATACGATAGAGTATCCATTAAACCGTGGATCTTCGTAGTGATACGGAGTGTCCTGGAGAAATACAAAGGTGATTTAGGATTGGCGAAGAAATACTTGGTTTGGTTGTGAATATCAGTCGCAATTTACTTTGCCCTCTTACTAATCCCTTGCTTTGTCTTAATCTTAATACCTTCTGCACACCGTTTAGGCTAATTGGTTTTCTTCATTCTCTACCGGTCGGCACCAGCCTAAGGTTTGGAAGAAGACTATCCAATTTGCGTAATGGGTGTACTATCTCCTAAACTAAGGAGTACTCGTAACTTGAGAGAAGGCAAAAAGAAAAAGACAACTGAATAATCCTATCCGTTTTCTCCAGAACCGGAAACCATCCTCGAATCCCTTCGAGTTCGTATCTAACCATACGATGGTTTTGTCCAATGGAAGTGGACGTTCGTAGTAATACGGGGTGTCCTGGAGAAAAGGGTAAAAGTAGGAGTGGCAATGAGGTCTGCAACTCTGACAATCCAAAAGCCAGTGTTAAGAAGGTTCGGTCAACTTGGTCACTGAGTCATAGTCTAGGGTCGGGTCAATGGTCGCTGCCAAAGAGAGAGAGAGAAGAAACACTCAGCGTGCACTCCAACCTAGATCAGAATGGTTATCACTTAATCTAATCTGGAAACCTCCCACTGTACCTCAAATTCTCCTCCAAACCTGAAAGAAGAATTAGTCGGGGTCACCCGAGGAGTAAACCAACTCATCAGTGGGAATCGGGATCCAACTATCATCGCATGATAACGTGACGGAATCCGCTCACGGTATCACACTCCAGAAGGTATGCGCATATCTGGCAAGTTTCAGTTCTTTTGAAACTCCCGATGTGATTTCTGCCCCATGCTCTTATGACCTTGACTTTGGCCAACATATCATAAGTCACATGTCAAGTTCAACCCGTCATTCTCCAGGTTAATTTGAGCCCACCCGTACATACCCTTGACTTGGGCCAAAATGGTAGTACGACTGCCCCAAACCAACACATCTATCTATGCTGCATATGAATAACCAACAGCTACCAAACACTGTGCCTTGACTTTGGCCAACATACACAGCTTGAATACTATTGACTACCCATATGAAACGACGGAGGGCTACGAATGGTTTCTGGCGAAAACCTTTAACGTAATGAACTTGATATCGTTGAAGGAACGGATAGCTTTTTAGAAAATATAGTGACGAAAACCTTTACTAAAGAGGTCACTCCCGGTGAAGGGATCTCGGCTCTTTCCCCGTAGAATGGGGTGCTGGATATTCATAACCGAATATCACTGTGCAAAGCAAAAGTAATCGGCTATAGTGAAGTTAATGCCCTGACGCAAACTTCTGTCCAAGGGGTCACTCCCGGTGAAGGGATCTCGGCCCTTGCCTCGTCGACTGAGGAGCAGGATATTCCAAATGAATACCACGATGCAAAACAAAAGTGAACGTCCTTGCAATAACAGCTTTTTGAAAAGTGTTCCAACAACATCAGAATAGGTTTGTTTATCTCGCATTGATCCGAATCAATGCAGTCCCATCAATTGATCACACCACAAAGAACGAAAATATACTGACGTACGTATATGCCATCCGCATTCGCCACTGGGTCCCGTCATCACCCGTTAGGTTAGCTAACTAACGGCAGAGCGGGGACTGGACTAGCGCGGATGAAAAACATATACAACATCTACTAATATATATACCAATATATAGTATTTCGCTCAAGGCGTGAATAAAATGCAACATCACAGAAATGTACAGCATCACAGAATAATACAGATATCTGGGATCCCCGGGTTTCACAGAGCCACTACTGAAAACCCGACGTTCCCCTGGTCGTGTGGATAGCCTGTGCAATGAAATCCTAGACCCCTACGGGAGCGGCAAGTCACCCGCCAAAACCTGAAGCGAGGCAGCCCCCTTCAGCACCGTGAATGGACCACCAAGCACTTCACGGAATCCGGTAACTTGGGCACCCCTCCTGGGTCAACCTATACCCCCTACGAGTGCGGCGAATAGCCCGCCAATTCCAGACTGAAGCCCCCTCCGTCTCAATGCCCTGAGATGCGGGCCCGTTGCCCTCTAGAACCCGGCTATCCGTGCACCCCTCCGCGGGGTAACCCTAGTACAGAAAGTAAAATATACATACAACGGGTACATCGACCGCAACCAGGTCGTGCCCCAAAAGAATAATAATACAATCAGGCAGTGACGGCAGTCCACATGTCGGACGCTCGCCCCGCAATATCAAATGTATATAATACAACAAAACTGTACTAGCATTGCATCCAGGCTATCCCCCACGACCGATCCGCAACATCACAGCAAAATCACAGAACATCAACGTGAAAGTCACGTTCGCAAATCCGTCTAATCGGGCTATAGCAGTTAGACCGGATTTACCGATCGAGTGACATTCACGGTCGCAGATATAATGTAAATACTGTGAAAAATGTGTTTAAAATATCCGATCGATCAAAAATTAACAAGTGGGCCCCCAAGCAATACTGTAGCACTCACAGAAAATCTGGGCCCAATATTAATATTCCAAAACCCCTATTTTTAGCCCACAAGCCCACTGCAAAAAAACAATCACATGATCCCTCATTACTGCGGCGGATCCGCGGCCTAAGAAAGGTTAGTGGCCGCGGATCCGCGCTCTTACTGAGGGTTCATGTTGTCGAATTTTTCCAGTGTTCTTAGAACTCCCTGCACATCATTCTGAGACAACCTGAAAAATTTTTCGAGACCAAAAAATTTCAACAGAAAACTGATGTGAACAAAAATGCAAGTTTTGGAATTTTGGTCGATCGGAAATGTAAAACACATCAAACGAAGCTAGACAAAGTTAATGGCGAGGCTCTGATACCACTGTAAGTGCACGGCGGCGCCCCGGTCGTCAATCCGACGGCCAAATGCGGAAACGGTGATAAACTTTAATTTTGCGAACTTTGCAAACCGGCACCACCGCGCACTAAACACCCGGATCGGACCATTAAACTAGTTCTAGCTAACTACAAGATGGGAAGAGATATACCGAGTGATCCGAGTCCTCCGGTCTTCTTGTCATCGTCCCGATCTCCCGCGGAAACTCCGGTCGTCGCCTCCTCGCCGGAAGGGCACCACGTCGCCTGCATCTTTTACGGGCTCCCGCCTCTATACCGAGGCAACTCGGGCATGAAGCTGGCAAGTCGACATGCCCAAGACTTGCTGTAGGATGTGTAGAGTCTATGTCTCATATTGGGGTAGTGGATGTTGCCATTTGATAGATGGAGGAATCAAGATAAGAAAAATGGTGCTTGCATTTTTCTAGCATGAAATGAGATCAAGAATGCCACAAGCTCACAAATGAAACTCTCTCCTTCTCACAAAAAGAAGTGGCCGGCCCCTTAAGGGAATTGTGGAGGAAAAAAAGAAATCAACCATCATTAAACCATGAAGGAGAGTGAGTGTAGTAAAAGTAGAAAGCTGACCATAAGCAAAACATCAACCATGCTTAAGCACAACAAAACCATACCCATCCTTACCTCAATTAATGCAAGAGAATCAAAATGATGGTGGAAAATAAAAGATGCCATCATAATCAAAACAATTGCAAGAAAACCCCTCCACTAAGTGTTATTTGCAAACTTGCAAATAACCCCCTCCATCGGAAAAGTCCGGCCGGGAAAGAACAAAGGAAAACCGGCCGGAACGGAATGCAAACTGGCAACTCCAGAAAACTGGTCTCGTAATAAATTACAGGAAAACCCCGATACTGTGCATACACACCCGCATCTGTATTCCGTCCGGATACAAATGCAAAGAGACCAAATCTACACTGTACTAAACTAGGATCCGGCTTAAACCAAAGCCGGCTAGTAATATCCGTCCGATCCTGATCCGTGCAATACCGCACGTATCCGATCGAACCCTGCCATATATCTATACGGCCTCTAGTACAAACCGTCCGATCCTGATCCGTGCAATACCGCACGTATCTGATCGGACCCTGCCATATCTCCATACGGCCTCTACAGCGTTTCGCCCGAAAGCTGAGTAACTGAAAGTGTGGTGGACTCTAAAAACTCGTCAATACTATGGCTGTGGATTTAACCACTAGCACGTCAGAGGTATAAGCCAATACGTAACGGGCCACCAGCTATTGACTAAAAGGGACGTCGATGAGCGAACTCATCCTGACACCCTACTGAGCCTGTCAGTGACAATATCCGTACAGTCCGGTCCGTTCGTCTATGAGCATCGCATGTCGGGCCTAGGGGGTTGGTAAAAGTCAGACCCCCAAAAGCGGTACAAGTCGTGCCGGAGTGTAGCCAAGAACACCCTGAGATACTACTGGAATACCTACCAGTAAATCTCCTGCCTTGGCCAAGGACTTCGTGTAATGGCTCTCCTAGACACAGCGCGACCTCACCCCCAATACCGGGAGAGACGAACCCCTGAAGATCCGCTCACTGCCTCCATGTGGCTCGGGACTGTACCCAACTAAAACCTCTTTGCACGACTCCTTTGAGCCGTGGTAGGGTAGTAATCAAAGCACAGTGGGAACTCACACGAGACAAATGACGATCCCCAGGTCGATGAACTAACCTGTACACATGTCACCAGGGAACTGCTATCTGACGTCAGGTATAAGACCAACTAGCATGTTCCCGGCGAGTCCTGTCCGGTGTACTCATAACCCAATGAGCACCTGTATACATCTTAGGTGAACCAACTGACACCAGTGGCTTGTGAGACCGGCCACCGCCCCTCGTCGGGGTCTCGACTGTATACACTAGTCTACTCTGGAGAATCGATGCCCTGTCTCGAAACTCCCACGACTAGGGACCATTTAAGGATGTGCTTATAGACTACCAGCTCCCACGTATATGATCGCCCTCATACTGCTGGTCGTCAAGCAAGAATCCAAGGGGCTCTATCAACGTGTAATAGAGACCTGTAAGGTCACCTGAAGCAGTACACGATGATAAAGGTAAACCAGATAGCAAACTATCATCTCGAGTAAGACTGTCGTACCGGGATAGGTCCTCCCTCAATCATTGCAATCACGTGCCTGTGATCCAATAATTGACTCTGAGGGCACTATCTCCAACACTCATGTCACCTGGGAACTGATAACTGACGATAGGTATAATACCAACCAACAGTTCCCGACGAGTCCTGTCCAGTGTACTCGTAACCTAACGAGCACCCGCATACTATCTCAAGTATGACGTACTGACGGCTGTGGGACAGACCGTCTCCCCTGCTGGGATGAAAAGCGCATATGCTAGTCTACTCCGGAGTATCGATGCCCTGTCTCGATAGTCCAACGACTAGGGACCTGTATAAGGATGTGCATATGGATTACCCAGCCCCTACGAGTGTGAGCGCCATCACAACGCTGGTAATCAAGCAAAGATCCTGAGGGCTCTACTAATATGTATATAAGCGATATGCTAAAAGAAATACATGCACATATTGAAGTAGAGACAAACCAAGTAGCATACTACCATTTTGAGAAAGATTGTCTATAGAACTGTGAATATCCTAAGCTTCCATTAAGTAATATACAATCTAGTATGATACAGTAATGGCCTCTAGGGCATATACACTAACAATCTCCTACTTGCACTATGGCCATGTACTGCCGTATCGAAGACCTATCATCTCGATCAGCCGCTCGAACTGAGTCTGGGGTAGGGCCTTCGTGAGTGGATCTGCAGTGTTGTTCTCCGTATTTACTCTCTTCACCTCGATCTCCCGGCGATCTACGATCTCCCTGATCAGGTGGTACCGCCTCAAAATGTGCCTGGACTTCTGATGGGACCTGAGTTCCTTCGCTAAAGCTATAGCGCCGTTGTTGTCGCAATACAGCGGTATTGGATCAACAATGGTAGGAACCACCTGAAGCTCCGTGAGGAACTTCTTCATCCAGACAGCTTCCTTTGCGGCATCGCAAGCAGCTATGTACTCCGCTTCCATAGTTGAGTCAGCAACGGTCTCCTGCTTGGAACTCTTCCAGCAAACCGCCCCTCCATTAAGGGTAAAGACATAACCCGATATGGACTTGGAGTCATCCTTGTCACTCTGGAAGCTGGAGTCAGCAAAGGCCTCGAGCTGGAGGTCTTTTCCGCCATACACCAAGAACATCTCCTTAGTCCTTCTCAGGTACTTGAGAATGTTCTTTACCGCTATCCAGTGTTTCTCCTCTGGGTTTTACTGATACCGGCTTACAACGCTCAGTGCGTATGCTACATCTGGTCTGGTACACAACATCGCATACATTATAGAGCCTACCGCAGAAGCGTAGGGTATAATAGACATGCGATCCCTTTCCAAATCAGTCTTGGGAGACATCTCTTTGGAGAGGGTGATCCCGTGACAAGCCGGTAAATTACCGCGCTTGGAATCTTCCATACTGAATCTTTTCAGTATGGTGTCGATGTACCTTGACTGTGAAAGTCGCAACATCCTTTTAGATCTATCACGATAGATCTGGATCCCCAGAATGTAGTTGGCATCGCCTAGGTCCTTCATGGAGAACCTCTGCGACAAGAATCCTTTGACTGACTGTAGCATAGGAATATCATTTCCTATTAGGAGAATGTCATCCACGTACAAGACGAGGAATACTACAGTTCTCCCTACAATCTTACTGTAAATGCATGGTTCATCTGGGTTTTTGATAAAGTCGAATTCTTTGACAGTATCATCAAAGCAGATGTTCCAACTCCGCGATACCTGCTTAAGTCCATAAATGGACTTGAGCAACTTGCACACTCTACCGCTGCTCCCACTCTGAATGAATCCCTCCGGCTGATCCATATAGACGCACTCTTCCAAATTTCCATTTAGGAAAGCCGTCTTTACGTCCATCTGCCAGATTTCATAATTGTGGAAGGCAGCAATGGCAAGAAGGATCCAAATGGATTTCAGCATAGCCACTGGAGAAAAGGTCTCGTCATAGTCCAAACCAGGTCTTTTGACGAAAACCCTTTGCAACAAGTCTAGCTTTATAGGTCTCAACCTGCCCATTTACACCAATCTTCTTTCTGAAGATCCATTTGCAGCCTAGGGGTTTTACCCCTTCTGGAGCAAAGTCCAAAGTCTAAACTTTGTTGGTGTACATAGACTCCATTTCGGCCCGCATTGCATCCAGCCATTTTACCGAGTCACCGCTCCAAATGGCTTGCTGGAAGCTAGTAGGCTCACCATAATCCATGGTGCAATCCTCTCTATCCCCGTCTATGAGAAAACCGTAGTATCTCTCGGGCGGATGAGACTGCCTACTACTCCTGCGGAGTGGTGCTGGGATGTCCGGTTCTCTTGAAACTTCTGGTTCTTCCAAGCTTTCAGTAATAGCTAGTGGTTCTGGAATTTCTTCCAGTTCTACTATGCTCCTACTTGCTTCTTTTTCTAAAAGCTGATGTTCCAAAAAGTGGGCATGACGAGAAACAAAAACCTTTTATTCCTCTGCGTAATAGAAAAAATACCCCTTGGAGTTCTTTGGGTATCCCACAAACTTACACAGTACTGAGCGTGCCTCGAGCTTGTCCGCATGCTGCTTTTTTACAACAGCTGGACTTCCCCGTATCTTCAGATACTTAAGACAGGATTTCTTCCCACACCACATCTGATATGGTGTGGTAGGCACAGTCTTGGAGGGAACCTTGTTCAAAAGATATACAGCTGATTCTAGTGCATAACCCCAGAAGGATCACGGTAACTCAGCCTTACTCATCATGGAACGGACCATATCCAATAGGGTTCGATTCCGCCTTTCCGATACACTGTTGTGTTGTGGTGTGTATGGAGGAGTAAGCTGAGAGAGAATTCCATTCTCTTTTAAGTAGCCCAGAAACACGGCACTCAAGTATTCACCACCTCGATCAGATCTCAGTGTCTTGATACTTTTGTCTGTTTGTTTTTCAACTTCATTCTTATATTCCTAAAATTTCTCAAAGGCCTCGGATTTGTGCTTCATCAAGAAGACATGCCCATACCCAGAGAAATCATCTGTGAAAGTAATGAAGTATGAATAACCACTTTGCGCATGTGTAGACATTGGACCACATACATCACTGTGTATGAGTCCCAAGAGCTCGCTCGCTCTTTCTCCGTGTCCAATGAACGGAGTCTTTGTCATTTTTCCCATGAGACAAGATTCACAAGTGGCATAAGACTGGTACTCGAACGGATCCAAGTATCCTTCTTTATATAACTTTGTCAACCGTGTCTCATTAATGTGACCCAGTCTACAATGCCATAAGAAAGCCTGATTTAATTCCGGAGACATTCTTTTAAGTGTGTTCTGGACACTGAAGACCTGAGCTTGATTCAAAACGTATATACCGTATTTCAATGTACCTGACCCAATCAGTACTTGATTTAGGTGGATGTTTACTACATCGCTTACAAAAGTAAAATCATATCCTCCCTTAGAAAGTAAGGATATAGATATGATGTTACAAGTCACATCTGGTACATAAAAACTGTCATGCAGAATCAATATCTGCCCAGTTGTCAGTCCTAGATGATATTCCCCTACGGATACAGCATACATGCTCATTCCGTTAGCAACCCTGAGAGTCATATCACCTTTCCTGATAACCCTACGGTTTCTCAAAGCCTGTAATGAATTACAGATATGAGATCCTGATCCGGTATCCAATACCCAGGAAGTAGGGTTAACTGACATACAGTTCTCTATAACAAACACACCCGAAGCCGAAGCCACAACATGCTTCGAATTCTGGCTACTGGCTTTGCAAGCCCTGCGATCCTTCTGCCCATGTTCATTCCCGTTACAATAGGAACATCCCTCTTTTACTACATCCAGTCCCGAAACTTCTGCCCTTCCCTTTCTTTCTACTTCCCTGGTTTCCTTCAGGGTAGTAGGTATAGACTGTTGAACTAAGTCAGCATCTGACCCGTTCTTCAACGTGGTCTTCAGGTCCGAGAGCTCAAAAGAGCTGGTCTCTGTAAGGACGTTGCCCCCTACAGATGACCCGATAGCCAACCTCACTGGAAGCAATTCGTTCGAGGTCTCATATCTTGCGATACGAGATTGCTCTCCATATAAAACTTTGTTATGGAGGAAGATAGAAGCTGAGTCCATCTTCTCGTGCTGCCTCTGGTATATACCATCAACTGAGGCAAACACGAGGCACTTGGCTTTCGCACAGTCTTCTTCCGATGTCCTACGAATATCAATATCCGTGACAGGGGAAACTGGACCTGAGACGGCAGGGGTTGGATCAGTCAAGAGGTGTCCCAGCTTATCATGGGCAATGGACATCTGGACAGACCTTTGCCAGTCATAACAGTCAGATTCAGTCATTTTATTATCTAGATGTAACCTAGGTGCGGTCACTGGGTCGCTGCAATTAAGAGAGAGAGAAGAAAACACTTAGCATGATGCTCTTGCAAGTTTAGATTGGTTTTTAATTTATCTAAACAGGATGGCTCCCACTGTCTCTCGAATCCCTCCTCAAACCATAAAGGAAGAATTAGTCAGGACCAATCTCACCGTACAATACTTGCTTAACCGTTCAGCCAGGCCAGTGTCGGTACTTCGAAGGAGGTTTTCCAACGCTTTCGCGAAGTTCCTTAGTTAAGTAACCTCTTTTCCCTGTGGGCGTAGCCCCGCTAACACCTTTCTAGACACCTACTTGGTTTATAGCATTGATCGTTAAGTGAGAAAGTTCCCGAGGAGTAGCATATACTCACAGTAGGATCGGGATCCAAATATCATCGCGTGACAAAACTGAACGAATCCTACCAGAATCATCACACTCCAAATGGTATGCAGCGCTAGCAAGTTTCAGTACTTTTGAAACTCCCGATGTGGATTTTTGCCCCATGCTCTTATGACCTTGATGAAGGCCAACATATCATAAGTCACATGTCAAGTTCTACCCGTCATTATCCAGGTTAATTTGAACCCACCCGTACATACTCTTGACGAAGGCCAAAATAGTAGTACGACTGTCCCAAACCAACGCATCTATCTATGCTACAGATAAATATTCAGCAGCTACCAATCACTATGCCTTGGCGAAGGTCAAAATACATAGCTTGAATACTACTGAATATTTAACCGAAATGACGGAGGCTATGAATGGTTTTGGCGAAACCGTGAACGTAGTGAACTTGATATAATCGATGGAACGAGATAGCTTTTAAAAGGAGTGGTTAAGCTCCGCGTTTTAAAAAGCTGGTTTTTGAAAAGAACCGAGTGGTTTTGAAAGTGTTCCAACGACTTTTACTTGGTTTATTTTTCTTGCATCAGTTCTTTTAATGCGTCCCATCATTTATTCCTACCATTGTAGAAAACAACCAAAATATGACGTACGCTTATGCCATTCGCATTCGCCACGGGGCCCCGTCATCACCCGTTAGGTTACTTAACTAATGACAGAGCGGGGGCTGGGCTAGCGCGGCTGAAAAACATAAGCAACGCCTAAATAGATATCATATATAGATATATAGCAATGATAGCCATTACAGATCACAGATGAACACTTTGGATATACTAGGAATCCGCGATTCGTTCGAGCCTGCAACGAAAAGCGGATTACACGGTCGCGATGAATAGCCAAACCCCACTCTAGACCCCTATGGGTGCGGCAAACTACCCGCCAAGTACCCGAAGCGAAGCAACCTCCCTCAACACCGTGAGTAGGCTACTCGGCACTTCGAGATACCCGGTAGTTTATGCACCCCACCTTGGGTCTATCCTAGGAGCAAAAACAGTAAAAAGAAATTATACAATGACGGCTACAACCCCGACCCGGTTGTGTGGCCAAACAAATAATATTACATCAATTTACAACTTTTACAATGAATGAAAGAAAAAGAAACTCTCATCTCACACCCATTCCCGGCTATTCATCCGCGACAATCCACCGAGTTCATATACACAAACCAACAACATTACAGATCACAGATATGTATAACCCCCACTAATCGACGTATAGCGATTAGCGGACGTTCAATACATATATCACATCACAGATAATATTCATTAGCCAAAGAGTACGGAATATCGATCAAAATACGGATTTTTAACCACCCCAAAAGTCAATTTGCTCTCTGGAAAATCTGGGTGGAAAAAACATGTCTTAAAAATCCCAAAACAGCCAAACTAAAACACTGCAAAAAACTCGGTCCACGACCGAGTCAAATCGGCCGCAGAACCGCGGTCGTTTGATCGAGTCACTGGATCGTTTTTCTGCAGTGTTTTTACAAAACCCTGAGACGATTTTTCATATATTTTAAATCACTTTTTGAGCAGTAAAAAAATCGACAGAAACATGAGGTTTTACGGACGTGTTTTGCGACTTTTTTCCGATCGATATTCTAAACACTTTGCTAACTTACTAGTTTATGTTTAGCTAGGCTCTGATACCACTGTAAGTCCACGTTGCTCACCCCGGTTCTTACGGGAAGGCGGAAACGGCGAAAAACAATGATTTGGCACAAGGCAACAGGGACTTAAAGCAAGGATCTTGGCTAAACTAGAAACTAGTATACACTTAGAGGTTTGAACTACTATGCTTGTAAAAAGTATACCTCACGGAACCGGTCCTTCGGGTCTTCATTCCGCTGTCCCGCTCGTCCATCCAAGCTCCAAGCGTCGATCAGGACCTTAGGCACCTCCGCAGCCTTCTTGAGTCGAAGACGATCCACCCGAGAGATGTACACCGAGCTCCACCTCGAGCCGAGGCAACTAGGGCAAAGAGATTGCTAGTCAAGAAGCCCTAGGATGTGTAGAGGAGATGTATGGATGTATTTGTCTTTGTGGGATCTTTTTCTCTCAACACATGAGATCAAAAGATGTGATCAAGAGGAGGAAGAAGGAGAAAGCTTAGCAACCATGGAGCTTTTCTTTTCTCTTCTTACTTCAAGAGAGAGAATGAGAAGAGAATAATGAAAAGATTAAGCCAAATGAAATGAACCATGGTTGCAATAATACACTAATCTCATCATTACTAATCCTATCATGATAAAGTTGATGGCATATTGAATTGACCATTATCATAACTCAAGAATTATAAAGAAAATGAAAGAAGAGTGTAGATCCCTCTTGAAGGTCAATGGTCAACACGGTCAACGGGTCAACAAAGTCAAGAGAGGTCTAAGTGGTCAAATGGTCAATGCAATTAGCCATCACTAATCTATCACTAAAAGGATTAGTAAACAAGGTCTCCGGCTCATAACGGTTTTGACCAAACGAATTGTCAAAACCCTAATGAGTGTGCCACATTACGGTTTTGTCCGAACCAACTGCCAAAACCCTAATGGGGCACCTCCTCCTTCATCGCTCCTCAAAACTGTGCATACACACCCGCATCCGCATTTCGTGGAATGCGAATGCAAAGAAGACAAATCAAATCCATCTGTGCAATACCAGGATCTGGCTTAAACCAAAGCCCACTAGTATTGCCTGCCCGAACAACATACGCACACAAGTGAACGTAAGCGATCGTAGCCCTGCCGTAAAACCATACGGCCTCTACACGTTTCGCTCAGTGCAGGGAAACTCAGGTTGCGAGTGCTCCTTGGATTAGAGGACAGTACACCCTTTACACGTATTGGATAGTCTTCTTCCAAACCTTAGGCTGGTGCCGAATGGTAGGGAATGAAGAAAGCCGATTAGCCTAATGTGTGGTGTACAGAAGGTAATAAGTTAAGACAAATAAAGGGATTAGAAGGAGGGCAAACTAAATTGCGACTGTTATTCATAACCAAACCAAGTATTTCATTACCACTCCCACTTCACCTTTGTATTTCTCCAGAACACTCCGTATCACTACGAAAATCCACAGTTTACTGGATACTCCATCGTATGGTTATATACGAACTCGAAAGGAACTCGTTCTAGTTCGGGGATGGATTCTGGTTCAGGAGAAATAGGAATAAGGTTTATTCGGTTGTCTTTTATCTTCACCTTCTCTCTCATTACGAGTGCTCCTAAGATTAGGACAGTACAACCATTAGGCTTATTGGATAGTCTTCTTCCAAACCATAGGCTGGTGCCAAACGGTAGGGAAGGAAGAAAACCATTTGGCCTAAAGGGGTGTACAGAAGGTAATGACTAAAGACATATGAAGGGATGTGGAGTGATGGCATAGAAATATACGGTTACAGTTGTGAATCTGGATAATGGAAGAGGTATTACTAGGAATACCAGGATACCCCTACGAAACATTTTAATGTTTCAGTTTCACTGTGTACTGTTAAAAGAAAACTAATTTCCCAATTAGACACTTGCTCCAGGGTATGTATTTACCAGGTATAAATCTCACATCTGTATGGTTTTACAGATGATGAGTGGGAGTAAGTTATTGGGAATTAGGTGATCATCCTCATTATATCGGAATTCATTGTAATTGGTGATATTTGAGGAAATCGCCTGGGTAGTTTGCCGGACGGCAAATATTTGGTTTTGAATATCCGCTGTTATGCACCAATTTCAAATTGATATATCTGTACGTCTATTTTTATAGAGTGAGATATACCTTTTTGAAATTATGTCCATGACATTTACCTATATCAGTGGATGATTAGGTAAGGAGCATTAAACAACGGTGTAATTCTTCTTAACCATAAGTACAGTTTTCAACCTACGACACACAGGGTTTGAGTTATTAGACTCAGGGGACTTATACAGAGTATTGTATGTTGTTCAGTGTCTATGAGGACAGAGGGGTTGGTGCTCGGACTACATTCTGTTTACTTATGACTTCTCTAGTTCTTAGACATGTGTTTCGTTGAAATGCAACGTCTAAATTTTGAGAAGTTATAGGTATAAGAAAAAAGTAGAGAACCAGGTGTTGCAGGTGTCGGGAATCTTCAAGATGATCGAAGATGTAGATACTTGTGTATGGTATTCAGTTGATAGTAATGATTAAGAGAACTTGCTTCTCTTTCAGGTTACTCATAATTGGAAGTATTCCTAAGTTGAGTAATGCTGATCGGCCTTTTTCCATTTAATTGACATGCACTGGAGACAGCTGCATGATTTGAATCTGGTTCAATTAAATCAGTGCCTCTGTTTTTGTATTGGATATAGAAAAGTTCATATCTTAATGATGTTAAGGTACGGGGAGCTGTCCGGCTTATGCTTAAAACCAGACTCTGGATAACTCAAGGCATGTTTTTGTAATAGCAGTTTGTAGTTTGACCCGGGCTATGACGAGGGTTGACTTTCTACCATCTGGAAGATCAATAGTGATATTGTTCTTGACTCGCTACAGTTTTAATAAAAATGGATTTTTTCAAGAAAACAGTAGTATGAGTATGGTAGAACAGGAAGTGATTCCAGAACCGCGAACGATTACTGAAAATTTGATAAGAACCTAAAGATTCAATCTGGTTTGACATTCCATTGGCCACTCCGTAGATATGGTGGGTAACCTCAGGCACCCGAGGGGTACTCCGGTAGACTCAAGGACGGTGGCAGGGAGGTTCTTGTTTACCTAGACTTGCCATTGCTGTTGTTCCAGACTGTGAGACCCGGCAAGAGGATGCGTATAGCGTCGTTCTAAACTAGCTTTGGAAGTGTACGTGTATATTATTCTGCCAGAGGGTTGTCATAGTCAGTGGGAGCAGCGGAAGCATAGTGGACAAGTAGCTTATGTCTATTTATGGACTAAAGCAGATATAGCGGAGATAGATCATCTATTTCTGATGTAACAGTTATAGGTTTGACTTCATTAGAATAGGGGATGGATCTGTTTAGAAGGTAGTAGGGTCTGATGTCCTGGTATTTGGATAACGTACACAGAGTAGGAAGTGAAATTCCTATACTACGATCGGTTATACTTGGTTGTCACACAGTGGTTTCTCCACATAGGATATAGATGTTGGCTTTTGCACTAGATGCAATAAGGTGATATTGATCCAATCCTGGAGAAACGTTCGGAAGCAGTTTTAGAACATAAGTTGATGTTCTAGGGATATGATAACAACATCCTCTTTTCGGGGACGGTTATCATTCCAGGCTTCCAAGGTGACCTGGATGACAGAGTGGCTGTCAGAGTTATAGTTTTCCCTCTGACGAGGGGTAGTAGTTTGGACAGGTGGTCCAGGGGATACTGAGGGAGGCAAGGCGCAGGATACTGATTAAGTTCGGTTGACGATACAGTCTAAGAAGTTTTGATTTGGAGTTCATTTATGAAGTAGGTCCCATCAGATATCCAGGCATACTCTAAGACAGGTATTACTCATTTCGGGAGATGGCTTTCTCCGCGAATTTGAGATAAAGAGAGACATAGAAAGAAACATTAGAGCGGATCCACTCACTGAAGCTATTCCTCCAACGCATTAGTTTCGCAAGCGGGTTTTGTGAGACTGATTGGTAGAGGAGTTCGGTGTTCGGTATTACATGGGCTGTGAGTATGCGACATCGCAATAAATAGCCTTAAGTACAAGTGGGAGATTGTTAGGGATAGTGCCCTCAGAGTCAATTATTGGATCACAGGCACGTGATTGCAATGATTGAGAGAGGACCTATACCGTTAGAACAGTCTTGCTCAAGATGATAGTGTGCTATCTGGTTTACCTTTATCATCGTGACTGCTTTAGGTGACCTTACAGGTCACCATTGCGTGTTGATAGAGCCCTTAGGATTCTTGCTTGACGGCCAGCAGTATGATGGCGATCTTATACGTGGGAGATGGGGTCCATAAGCACATCCTTAAAAGGTCCCTAGTCGTGGGAGTTTCGAGATAGGGCATCGATACTCCAGAGTAGACTAGTGTATACAGTCGAGACCCCGACGAGGGGCGGTGGCCGGTCTCACAAGCCACTGGTGTCAGTTGGTTCACCTAAGATGTATACAGGTGCTCATTGGGTTATGAGTACACTGGACAGGACTCGCCGGGAACATGCTAGTTGGACTTATACCTGACGTCAGATAGCAGTTCCGTGGTGACATGTGTACAGGTTAGTTCATCGACCTGGGATCTTCATTTGTCTCGTGTGAGTTCCCACTGTACTTTTATTACTACCCTACCATGGCTCAAAGGAGTCATGCAAACAGGTGTTAGTTGGGTACAGTCCCGAGCAACATGGAGGCAGTGAGCGGATCTGCAAGGGTTCGTCTCTCCCGGTATTGGGGGGTGAGGTCGCGCTGTATCTAGGAGAGCCATTACACAAAGCCCTCGACCGAGGCAGGAGATTTACTGGTAGGTATTCCAGTAGTATCTCAGGGTGTTCTGGGCTACACTCCGACACGACTTGTACCGCTTTTGGGGGTCTGACTTTTACCAACCCTCTAGGCCCGCCATGCGATGCTCATAGACGAACGGACTGGACTATACGGATATTGTCACTGACAGGCTCAGTAGGGTGTCAGGATGAGTTCGCTCATCGACGTCCCTTTTGGTCAATACCCGGTAGCCCGTTACGTATTGTTAATACCTTTAACGTGCTAGTGGTTAAATCCACAACCAAAGTATTGACGAGTCTTTAGAGTCCCCCACAGACCGTTTCTCAAGTTTCGGGCGAAACGCTGTAGAGGCCATATGGAGATATGGCAGGGTTCGATCATATACGTGCGGTATTGCACGGATCATGATCGGACGGATAATACTAGCGGGCTTTGGTTTAAGCCGGATTCTAGTATTATACAGTGTAGATTTTGTCTCATTGCATTTGTATTCGGTCGCAATACAAATGCAGGTATGTATATGCAGTAGCGGAATTTTTCAGTAATTTGTTACGGGATCAGTTTTTTGAAGTTGCCAGTTTGCATTCCGTTTCGGCCATTTTCCTTTGTTTCCTTTCTTTGGCTGAAAATTGGTGGAGGAGGTTATTTGCAATTGTGCAATTAACAAAGGAGAAGACTTTTTGTGGCACATGGTTGCATCATGATGGTTTCATGATAGTGCACCATCCATTGACTTTATTGGATCATCATTGCTTGACTTTTGGGTTATGATTAGGTGATGGAGTGGAGACTTTGTAGTAATGATTTTCTTCTCATCATCACCCTTTCTCTCTCTTGTATTATTTTTCCCACTCACTCTCTCCCCTCATTCTTAGATTGGCCGGCTATTCTAATAAGAGAGGAGGGCTGTCCAAAATTGTTGTGTGGGATTTTTGATCTCTTTGGCTTTGTAAAATTCCCATAGCTCCATCTCCAAAAGTTCACCTCATTCCTCCACCAAAAATGGCAACTTAAACAATCCTTAGAGACAAGAGCTTTCTACACTTCATCTACAGTATCCTTGGGCACGTCGACTCGCCAACTTCGGGCCTGAGTTGCTTCGGTCTAGAGGTGGGAGCCCGTAAAAGAACCCAGCGATGTGGTGCCTTTCCGACGAGGAGATGAAGACCGGAGATTCTGCGGGGAGATCGGGACGACGACGAGAAGACCGAAGGACACGGATCGTTCAGTATATCCCTCTACGCTTTCTTCTTTTAACTAGTTGTAGGTTAATGGTCCGATCCGGGTTTAAAAGTCCGCGGTAGCGCCAGTTCTTATAAAAGAAAAGTTTTTGTATTCCGCATTTTGGCCTCGTACAGACGGCCGGGGCGCTGCCGTGCACTAACAGATAGTATGCTATTTTTTTTCACTTTATCTTAACATGTTGACTTATATTGATTTATTGCCTTACTCTCACATGTTGATAAAGCCCTTAGGATATGTACTCGACTACTGGGACTATGATGAGATCAAACTAGTGGGGCCAGAGTAGTCGATGAGTACATCCTATAACTGTTCCTAGTCGAGGGTGTATCGAGATAGGGCATCGATACACCAGAGTAGACTAGCGTATACGCATCTTGACCCATATGATGGGCGATGGATGATCCCATATCCATTGGTGTTTTGACATCAGAGATGGTATATGGGTGCTCAGTGGAGACTGGGTACACTGGACGGACTCGCCGAGAACTCCCAGATGGTATTATACTTCACGTCATATGGCAGTTCTCTGGTGACACTAGTACAGGGTAGTCTATAGACCCAAGATCGTCATAGAGTCTTGTGTGATTCCCACTGTGTTTTGATTTCCACCTTACCACGTCCAAGAGGGCGTGCAAAATGATGGCTTTTGGGTACAGTCCTGAATCACATGGAGGCAATGAGCGATAGGAGGGGATTCGTCTCTCCAGGTATAGAGGGTTGATGTTGTGCTGTGTTCGATTGGCTATAACTGGAATTCCCTGGCCAAGGCTGATATAGAGTACTACTGGTAAGTGTTATCAGTAGTTTCTCGACCCGTTATGAGCCTCACATCGACATGACTTATCGGTTACTGGGGTCTGACGTTTACCACCCCTAGACCAGATATGCGACATATCAGACGAAGAGACCGGACTGTACGGTAGTGTTACTGATTGGATTCACAGGAGAATGTACAGGCTTACTTGTTGATCTTCTGATCGCTCAATACCTGGGTGGCTGTTACGTTTAGCTGACCGGTTGCAGCTTGTGGGTGTTTATATGATCATCACCTGCTACCGGCGTATTGACGATTCTTTAGAGTCCTACGCAGAGGTTTCTTGACTCGGGCAAAACGGAGTAGGAGCACATATGTGATATGTGCATGACCGAGGATAATACGATATGAGATACCGTATTCTATTCTCGCGATGTTTTGATATGAGCCGGGTCATCGGATCAAGTGTTGATTCGATGAATCGGTACATGATATATTAGTCGGTTATATTCGATATAGCCGGATTGTCGGATCAAGTGTTGATTCAATAATTTAATGTATAATTATATATATGATATATTGCATTACATTATCTAATATTGGCTCGCTTTATTGATTCATTTTCTCACCGGATAATACATTGATATATATGCGATATATGTTAATTGTATTATTTTCTTTTGTTACATTAAATATTGTATATATGATATATAATATTGTAACAAGTTAAGATTACAAATGAAACATGATTTGTTGAGTTTAACCTAGTTAGGGTTTGGTTTAGGGTTAGCATTTGGGTTAGCTTTTTCATGAGATATGGAGTGGGAAGAGACCATATTTTAAATGAGTTAAGATATGGGGTTGTCCGGCCTATGTCAAAAGGCAAAATCCGGACAAACTCGAGGCACGATCAGTTCTTTGTAAGTTTGTGGGATATCCAAAGAATTCTCAAGGATATTTTTTCTACCACGCTGAGGAACAAAAAGTGTTTGTTGCTCAACATACCACCTTTTTGGAAAACGAATTTCTTCCAAAAGAAATTAGTGGCAAAGAGGTAGAGCTGGAAGAGGTTCCAGCACCGCAAACTACAACTGATGATTTATTGGAACCAGAGGATTCAGTAGTACCCGATGAACCCCAGCCTCTTCGCCGATCTAGTAGGGTTTCTCATCCACCTGAGAGATACTACGGTTTTCTCATTGATGGTGGGAGCGAGGATTGCAACATGGAAGATGATGACCCGACTAATTTCGAACAGGCCATCACGAGTGGTGACTCTGTGAAATGGCTGGATGCAATGCGATCTGAAATGGAATCCATGTACACCAACAAAGTATGGACTTTGGAAGTTGCTCCTGAAGGGGTAAAAGCCATTGGGAGCAAGTGGATTTTTAAAAAGAAAATTGGTGTAGATGGAAAAGTTGAGACTTTCAAAGCTAGACTTGTTGCAAAGGGTTTTCGTCAACGACCAGGTGTGGATTATGATGAAACCTTTTCTCCAGTGGCTATGCTTAAGTCCATCCAGATCTTACTTGTCATTGCTACATACCATGACTACGAAATCTGGCAAATGGATTTTAAGACCGCCTTTCTAAACCGTGATTTAGAAGAGTGCATGTACATGACTCAGCCAGAGGGCTTCATAGATAGTGGGAGCAGCGGAAAGGTGTGCAAACTGTTTAAATCCATCTATGGGTTAAAGCAAGTATCGCGTAGTTGGAACATCTGCTTTGATGTTGTAGTCAAAGAGTTTGACTTCATCAAAAATGTAGATGAACCCTGTATTTATAAGAAGGTTGCTGAGAGTAAGGTTGTCTTCCTCGTATTGTACGTCGATGACATACTCTTGATAGGAAATGATGTTCCTATGCTGCAATCAGTCAAGCTCTTCTTATCACAAAGATTATCAATGAAAGATCTAGGTGATACCTCCTGCATATTGGGAATTATAATCTATAGAGATAGATCTAAACGGATACTGGGATTGTCCCAATCCAGGTACATTGACACCATACTAAAAAGGTTTAGTATGGAAGAAACCAAGCGTGGGAACCAACCCACGATCTCTGGACTCACTCTCTCCAAAGAGTTGTCTCCCAAGACTGATTTAGAGAGAGCTCGCATGCAAGGGATACCCTATGCTTCGGTAGTAGGCTCTATCTTGTATGCGATACTATGTACGAGACCCGATGTAGCATACTCACTAAGTGTAGTGAGTCGATATCAAGCAGATCCTGGAGAGAGTCACTGGACAGTTGTGAAGAACATTCTCAAGTACTTACGAAGGACTAAAGAGATGTTCTTGGTGTATGGTAAAGGAGAACTCCAAGTGGTGTCCTTTACCGATTCGAGCTTACAAAGTAATAAGGACGACTCTAAGTCACACTCATGATTTGTCTTTACCCTCAATGGCGGGGCGGTATGTTGGAAGAGTTCCAAACAGGATACCGTTGCAGACTCGACGATGGAAGCTGAATACATCGCTGCCAACGATGCTGCCAAAGAGGCTGTCTGGATAAAGAAGTTCATTAGTGAAATTGGTGTGGTTCCATCCATTGAGCAACCAATACCTTTGTATTGAGATAACAATGGAGCTGTGGCTTTGTCCAAGGAACCCAGGTCCCATAAGAAGTCCAGCCATATTCTGAGGCGGTATCACCTGATCATGGAGATAGTTGATCGCCGGGAGATCGAGGTCAGGAGAGTAGATACGAAGGACAACACTACGGATCCACTCACGAAGGCCATTCCCCAGATACAGTTTGAGAGATTATTTGGGATGCTAGGTATGAGATACTACAACAGCTGGCCTTAGTGCAAGTGGGAGATTGTTAGTTATGTATATACCCTAGAGGCCATTGTTGTACATATGATGTATATTATAATGGATGCTTGGATATATATAGAGAGGACTTTCTTGCTCGTCATGATAGTATGCTATTTGGTTTCACTTTATCTTAACATGTTGACTTATATTGATTTATTGTCTTACTCTCACATGTTGATAAAGCCCTTAGGATATGTACTCGACTACTAGGACTATGATGAGATCATACTAGTAGGGCCAGAGTAGTCGATGAGTACATCCTATAACTGTTCCTAGTCGAGGGTATATCGAGACAGGGCATTGATACACCAGAGTAGACTAGCGAATACGCATCTTGACCCATATGATGGGCGATAGATGATCCCATATCCATTGGTGTTTTGACATTAGAGATGGTATACGGGTGCTCAGTGGAAACTGGGTACACTGGACGGATTAGCCGAGAACTCCAAGATGGTATTATACCTCACGTCAGATGGCAGTTCTCTGGTGACACTAGTACAGGGTAGTCTGTAGACCCAAGATTGTCATAGAGTCTTGTGTGATTCCTACCGTGCTTCGATTTCCACCTTACCACGTCTAAGAGGGCGTGCAAAACGGTGGCTTTTGGGTACAGTCCCAAATCATATGGAGGAAATGAGCGATAGGAGGGGATTCGTCTCTCAAGGTATAGGGAGTTGATGTTGTGCTGTGTTCGATTGGCTATAACTGGAAGTCCCTAGCCAGGGCTGATATAGAGTACTACTGGTAAGTGTTATCAGTAGTTTCTCGACTCGTTATGAGCCTCACATCGACACGACTTATCGGTTATTGGGGTCTGACGTTTACCACCCCTAGACCAGATATGCGACATATCAGACGAAGAGACCGGACTGTACGGGAGTGTTACTGATTGGATTCACAGGAGAATGTACAGGCTTACTTGTTGATCTTCTGATCGCTCAATACCTGGGTGGCTGTTACGTTTAGCTGACCGATTGCAGCTTGTGGGAGTTTGATATGATCATCATCTGCTACCGGCGTATTGACGATTCTTTACAGTCCTACACAGAGGTTTCTTGACTCAGGCAAAACGGAGCAGGAGCACATATGTGATATGTGCATGACCGAGGATAATACTAATTGAGATACCGTATTCTATTCTCACGATATTTTGATATGAGCCGGGTCATCGGATCAAGTGTTGATTCGATGAATCGGTACATGATATATTAGTCGGTTATATTCGATATAGCCTGATTGTCGGATCAAGTGTTGATTCGATAATTTTATGTATAATTATATATATGATATATTGCATTACATTATCTAATATTGGCTCACTTTATTGATTCATTTTCTCACTGGATAATACATTGATATATATGCGATATATGTTAATTGTATTATTTTCTTTTGTTACATTAAATATTGTATATGTGATATATAATATTGTAACAAGTTAGGATTAACATGATTTGTTGAGTTTAACCTAGTTAGGGTTTGGTTTAAGGTTAGCATTTGGGTTAGCTTTTTCACGAGCTGTCATGAAGCTTCATGAAGCTTTGACTTTATCTTTTCTCTTTGGTTTCTTGTGGAGTCATTGTTAACCAAACCCAAACCCTTTAACTATGGTTAAGTCTCTACAATGGTTAGCCTTCTCATTATCAACCATGGTTGCATTTGTAATGATTAACTATTATTCATTATTCATCACAAAAGGAATTCCTTCTTCTTCTTCTTCCATGAGTTCACAAAAAGCTTTTTAGGTTTTTCTTTAGTGATGATTTAGTGTGAGAATTTGATAATAAAAGAGAGCATAAATCCTACTTCATCATCCTCATCTAATCTAGCCAATTAGATTAGGGTGTTCGCTTCATTAGTGAGTGAGAAGCTTGAGTTAAAGAAATTTCAAGGTAGATCATCTTTGAAAAGGAAGACTACAAGCAAGCATGGATCATTCGGGTTGTGGAGCCTCTCAAGAGTCCGGGAGATCATGGATCGCGGCGAAGGGATTTCTACTCGGAGCTTATGAAGCGAAGGAGCGGACTACAAAGGTTGTAATCCCTCTTTCTTAGTTGTAAAGATGTTTACTTGCATGTGTAACCCTAATTATCTAGCAAAGATCCTAGCTTTGGGTTGTTCGGCACATCTAAATTTTGAATCGGGCATGGTTGATGCCTTATAGACCCTTGTAAGAGTGCCTAGGAATCCTAAAGTGTTGTCTCCTGAGGGTTTTCAGCGGATACTATCAACAAAATCCTATCAATTAGGCCCATTGACTTTTATTCTCAAATTATGTTTTCCAACAAGAACTCTATTATCTTCGACTCATAAATTATCCACCCGTATTCTTCACGCTTCTTTATCGTTTAACTTAAAATTATATATGTTCTTGTAAATTTACTTAACTTTTAGCATCTTTTAAGTTTTCCTTCTAGGGTTCTATCTCAACTTAGGAATTTTTATTATCTCTATTAAAGATATAAGTCATATTCTTCATTCCTATCTCTTATCTAAACCCCAATCACATACCCCTACGTGTGTGTATATATCACCCCTACACTTGGAAATTCAAATCAAGCTATCATACTCTTGTCTGTCCTCCAAAGCACTTCTTAATTGGTGAATTTTTAGATGAAATTGGCTCACACATCTTTCATGCGACCGTTAAAACTTTTTGAGGTACCAACAACTGATTACAAAATGTGTTTGGTCATTAAAGCGTAATTCCTAGTCTTGTAACACCTAAGGCTTTAGCAGTGACTCCCAAACCAGTTGGTCTAAGGCACTAGGTGATGAAGCACCCTCGCTAATAATTTTTTTCTATTTTGCAGCCTTAAGTAATTACAAAAAACCAGTGTTCATTTTTTCTTTATTCACACTTGTATTTTATTGTATTTTTCTTCGTACTAAGGACTTTAGACAAGAGCATTTCAGGGTCTCTCCAACTATTCCAAGTTTCAAGGTTCGTGTTTGTGCAATTTTGTATGGTATATATTTTCAGAATTTAGACTTAAGCTTAGGAATTATTTTTCGAACTTATACTTTAATAAAGATATCAATACTTTTCCCTTGTTTTAAATTAGCCCAAGAAGTCAACTCGAAATTTGCCTATTTCTAAATAAACTACAAAGACATATACTTTCTACCGTTAAATTTTAAGAAAAGTTATTTTTAGGGTTTTTAATTTTCCTAAGTCTAAGATCTAGTTGTTCCTAGCTAGTTAACCTTTTTGTCAAACTCAAGTCAATTATGGCCAAAATTGAATGTTTTAATTTTTATAATTTTTCAAATTTTTCAGTTTTTATTTGATTTTTCTTTTTCTATATTTTTTCTTTTTCAATTTTTATGAATTTTTATATAAGGATGCAATGAAAAATTTAAATATGCAAAAGAAAAAGAAAAATATATACAAAAATTTAAAAATATACAATGCGAAAGATAACTATATACACCACCATCTCCCCCAAACTAAACCAAAGCAGTGCCCTCACTGCTCGGCCCCACGCCGCGCTTTCGAGCGTGTACGTGAACGCTCCTCCCTAGCCAAAAGGGTTTGAATACCCCGCTCAATCTCCGTCAGTCGACGGTCGTGCTCCCTCGCAGTTGCCCTAAATTCCTCCCTAAACGCATCAGTACCTCTAACTGCTCTCCTCATCAATTGTGCATGCTCAAGAGGGTTCATTTCGCCTTCGCTCGTGGTCAAGCTAGAGCCAGGTGTGCGGGCAAATACATGCTCTGCCGGTTCGGTTCGAGACCACACATCTGTCAGTCGTGAGTAGGACGTAGACACGCCCTCAATAAGAGGTCTGACCGGAATGCTTCCATGCAAATAAAATTCGAACTCCTCCGCGGGGAGGAAATATCGACATAACTGTGTAACCAGCATGGGACAAGGGTAGTTAGCGGCCCGTTTACCCGCACCTATAGAGTTGAGTAATACTGTGCACATATCAAAACGGGGGTTCTTTGTCATAAGGGTGTGCACAATATGCAAGGCGGGTGTGAAAAATGTTGTATTATGGGAGCTACCGAAAATATTATTTTGTGCCCACCGGCACACAGTCAAAACATTCGCTAAAAGGGTTTTCGCTTGGATACCCTTTCGTGGCTCTCTCGAGCAATTGTTGCCCATCAAGGGCATGTAATCCTCGAATTGCAGGGGTTGGTCATGTGCAGGTATGTGAGGTATTAGTGTGACCTCGTTTATTATATCCCTATCAATTATAATTTCGCGATCGCCCCATTGCAATTTAATATAACCCAGTAGGGTGAGACACCCATCCTCCATAAACTCGTAAAATTGGTTTACTAATTCCGGTAATGCAAATGCATAAGGGTGATTGTATATTAAATAATTCCATCCCCTACGCGCTATTTCATTAACGAAATAGCTACCATATAACTCATGTGAGAAAACATATGAAAAATCTCTTTCTAACTGCATGCTATGTGCCATTGGTGTTTTACAGATATAAAAATTGTAAAAACAGAGAGGGGATTTATCAGATCGTACCTTCCCTGAAGTTTCAGGGGCCGAAGATAGCAGGCGGCGGCGGATGCGCGGCGGGAGCAGGGTAGGGCGGCGGTTCCGCGGCGGATGGGCGGCGGCGCTCCGAGATTTTTCTGCAGAAGAAGAGTGGCGGCGCTAGGGTTTCGAGAGAATATGAAATTAGGGTTTAGAAAGAACAGGGGGCTCGGGTTCTATAAATAGGGAGAATTGATGGTCATTTACAGATAAACCCCTCTACAAAAAGGAATTTATTTGCAAATAAAAGTTTTATTTATTTTAGCAACTTTACAAAAATGTCAAAAAAAATTTTATTTTTATTTTCAAATTTTTTTTATTTTTTTCTTTTATTTTGTATGTATATTTACAAATGATACACACACCCAAACTTATTTGAAACAAAGTTTTGGCAAGAAGATCGGAAATTTGGGGATAAAAATGGAGGAGAATCAATCGGTGTAAATCGGCTCCTGCAAAAACAGGAGCTCCTCCGACGGGTCCGGAGTGAGAAACGGTTTCAATCGATGTCCGTTTACTTTAAATAAAGTACCGTCCTTCGGATTTTTAAGATCTACCGCACCGTGTGGATATACGGTGCGTACTAAAAATGGTCCTTTCCACCTAGATCTGAGTGTAAGTCCATGCTACCGCTCCCGGTACTTACGGGCTTGCGGAAATGATGAAAAACAATTTTTCTAGAGATGGTAACATGGACTCAAACCGGATCTTTGTTAAACTATCTATCTAACAACCTAACTAGGAGTTGTTAACTACTCGGTTAGGAGGTTATACCTTTCTTTCTTGAACTCCTTCGTATTCAACTCTTGATGGTGTACGGATCGGCTTCACCCCGTCGTCTCCTTGAGCCGAAGATCGATCCACCCGAAAGCTTCTACCTTTGGCTTCTTCTTCGAACTTTGAAGAAACTAGTTCACTTGGTTTGCTAAACCTTGTGAACTAGATTGAGTAGAGGAGAGTATGTTGGGATTTTTCTCTATGGTTCTTGCTTCTCAACACATGAGACAAGTGAACCATAGACAAGAGAGAGCAAGAGGAAGAGGGAGAGCTCAAGCAAGAGAGAGAAAGGAAAATGAGAGAATGAGAAAGACTTTTTCCCTCTTGGCTCTCATAATCCAAATTCATCATAACAAATAATAGCAATCAAGTATTATGTGATGGTTTAAGTCAAAATAGCCATATCATTTCTTGCACTCATTTTGCACAAGAGAAACAAGCAAGCAAAAGTCTTTGCCATGAAATGATAGCTATTGTCATGATGATGGTCAACTAGTCCAACCTAGTCAACCGGTCAACAAAGTCAACAAGTCAACAAAGTCAACCCCTCAACAACCATGTCACTATAATACTTAATTAATATTATTGTTAATTATATTTCATATTCTTATTAGGATTTAGCAAAACGTCAATAGTCAACAGTCAACAGTCAACAACCCTAATGAGAATCCCCTGCCTCTGTCTCTCTGTCAACTGTGCACACACACTCGCATCCGCGTTCCAAGGAACACGAATACATACGAGATAAAACCAATCCCAAATCGTACACTAGGATCTGGCTTAAACCAAAGCCCGCTAGTGTTAACTGTCCGGACACTAAACGTGCACAAGTGCACGGGTGTGACCGAACCCTGTCGCAAAACAATGCGACCTGTCACAAAACCATGCGACCTCTACTCTTTTGCCTAAAGGCGAATAGCTCTCTGTGTGGGACTCTAAAGACTCGACACTACGCTGGCAGTGGGTTTAACCACAGACCGCAAGCGGCACTAGCTGTGCGTAATGGCCCCCAGGTAGATGCCGACAAGAAGACTGACGAGGTGAAACCCATCTGAACTCCTACTGAGCCTGAATGTGACAGTCTCCGTACAGTCCGGTCTATTCGTCTGATACATCGCATGGCGGTCCTAGGGGCGGTAAACGCCAGTCCCCTAATAGCGGTACAAGTCGTGTCGGGGTGAAGCCTAGAACACCCTGAGATAACACTGGAAACCTACCAGTATATCTCGCTTGCCCTGGCCAGGGACTACTCGTGTAATGGCTCTCCTAGACACAGCGCGATGTCAACCCCCAATACCGGGAGAGACGAATCCTGTTCAACCGTCACTGCCTCCAAGTGCTTCGGGACTGCACCCAACTACTACCTGTTTACACGACTCCTTTGAGCCGTGGTAGAGTAGTAATCTAAGTACAGTGGGAACACACTCGAGGCGAAGTGACAGTGTCAAGTCAACGGACTAAGCTATACTCAAATCACCTGGGAACTGATAACTGACGATAGGTATAGTACCAACCAACAGTTCCCGACGAGTCCTGTCCAGTATACTCGTAACCCAATGAGCACCCGCATACTATCTCCAGTACGACGTACTGATGGCTGTGGGACAGACCATCTCCCACACTGGGATGAGAAACGCATACGCTAGTCTACTCCGGAGTATCGATGCCCTGTCTCGATAGTCCTGCGACTAGGGACCTGCATAAGGATGTGCTTATAGATTACCTAGCCCCTACTAGTGTGACTGCCATCACAACGCTGGTAATCAAACAAAGATCCTAAGGGCTCCACTAATGTGTATAGGTGATATACTAAAATAAACACATGTACACATTGAAGTAGAGCAAACCAAGTTGCATACTACTATATTGAGCAAGATTGTTTATACAAGGTGAATATCCCAAGCTTCCATTAAGTAATATACAAACTAGTATGATACAATAATGTCCTCTAGGGCATATACACTAACAATCTCCCACTTGCACTAAGGCCATGTACTGGCGTATCAAAGACCTATCATCTTGATCAGCCGCTCGAACTGAGTCTAGGGCAAGGCCTTGGTGAATGGATCTGCAGTGTTATCTTCTGAAGCAACCCTCCGAACCTCGATTTCCTGGTGATCCACGATCTCCCTGATCAGGTGATACCGCCTCAAGATATGTCTGGATTTCTGATGGGACCTGGGTTCCTTCTCTAAAGCTATAGACCCGTTGTTGTCGCAATACAGAGGTATTGGGTCAACAATGGACGGAACCACCTGAAGCTCTTTCAAGAACTTCCTTATCCAGACTGCTTCTTTTGCGGCATCAGATGCAGCGATATATTCCACTTCCATAGTCGAGTCAGCAACGGTTTCCTGTTTGGAACTCTTCCAAAACACCGCCCCTCCGTTGAGGGTAAAGACAAAGCCTGACATGGACTTGGAATCATCCTTGTCACTTTGGAAGCTGGAGTCAGCAAAGGCCTCAATCTGGAGGTCTTTTCCGCCATACACCAAGAACATCTCCTTAGTCCTTCTCAAGTACTTGAGAATGTTCTTTACTGCTATCCAATGTTTCTCCCCTGGGTTTGACTGATACCGGCTTACCACACTCAGTGCATAAGCTACATCTGGTCTGGTACACAACATCGCATACATTATAGAGCCTATCGCAGAAGCGTAGGGTATAATAGACATGCGATCCCTTTCCAAATCAGTCTTGGGAGACATCTCTTTGGAGAGGGTGATCCCGTGACAAGCCGGTAGATTACCGCTCTTGGAATCTTCCATACTGAATCTTTTCAGTATGGTGTCGATGTACCTGGACTGTGAGAGTCCCAGTATCCTCTTGGATCTGTCACGATAGATCCGGATCCCCAGAATGTATGAGGCATCACCCAGGTCTTTCATGGAGAACCTGTGTGACAAGAACCCTTTGACAGATTGTAGCATAGGAATGTCATTTCCTATTAAGAGAATGTCATCCACGTATAAAACGAGGAATACTACAGTTCTCGCTACAAATCTACTATAGATGCATGGTTCATCTGGATTTTTGATAAAGCCAAATTCTTTGATCGTCTCATCAAAACAGATGTTCAAACTCCGCGATGCCTGCTTTAGTCCGTAGATGGACTTAAGCAACTTGCACACCTTTCCGCTGCCCCTACTCTGAATGAAACCCTCTGGCTGGTCCATTTAGACACACTCCTCTAAATTTTCATTTAGAAAAGCGGTATTCACGTCCATTTGCCAGATCTCATAATCGTGGAAGGCAGCAATGGCAAGAAGGATCCGAATGGATTTCAGCATAGCCACTGGAGAAAAGGTTTCGTCATAGTCCAAGCCAGGTCTTTGACGGAAACCCTTTGCAGCAAGTCTAGCTTTATAGGTCTTAACCTGTCCATCTACACCAATCTTCCTTTTGAAGATCCACATGCATCCTACGGGTTTTACCCCATCTGGAGCAATGTCCAAGGTCCATACTTTATTGGTGTACATGGACTCCATTTCGGTCCGCATTGCATCCAGCCATTTTACCGAGTCAACGCTCTGAATGGCTTGCTGGAAGCTAGTAGGTTCATCAGTATCAATGATGAAATCCTCTCTATCCCCATCTATGAGAAAACCATAGTATCTCTCGGGCGGATGAGACTGCCTACTACTCCTGCGGAGCGGCGTAGGAATGTCAGGATCTTTCGAACCCTCTGGTTCTACTAAGCTTTCAGTAATAGCTCGTGGTTCTGGAATTTCTTCCAGTTCTACTGCGCTCCTACTAATTTCCCTTTCCAAGAACTGGTGTTCTAGAAAGTGGGCATGCCGAGAAACAAGAACCTTTTGTTTCTCTTCGCAATAGAAGAAATATCCCTCGGAGTTCTTTGGATATCCCACAAACTTGCACTGTACTGAGCGTGCCTCGAGCTTGTCTGCATGCTGCTTTTTGACAAAAGCTGGACTTCCCCATGTCTTATTGTGATTAAGATAGGGTCTCTTCCTACACCACATCTCATATGGTGTAGTAGGCACGGTCTTAGTTGGAACTCGGTTCAAAAGGTATGCAGCTGATTCTAGTGCATATCCCCAGAATGATCACGGTAACTCAGTGTTACTCATCATGGACCGTACCATATTCAATAGGGTTCGGTTCCGTCTCTCCGATACACCGTTATGTTGCGGAGTGTATGGAGGAGTAAGCTGAGAGAGAATTCCATTCTCTTTTAAGTAGTCCAGGAACTCGGCACTCATGTACTCACCACCTCGATCCGATCTTAGAATCTTGATACTTTTGCCGGTTTGTTTTTCTACTTCTTTCTTATATTCCTGGAATTTTCCAAAAGCTTCGGACTTATGTTTCATTAAGAAGACATAACCGTACCTTGAAAAGTCATCCGTAAAAGTAATGAAGTAAGAATAACCGCTTCGCGCATGTGTAGACATTGGACCACACACGTCGCTGTGTATGAGTCCCAAGAGCTCGCTCGCTCTTACTCCGTGTCCAGTGAACGGAGTCTTTGTCATCTTTCCTTTGAGACAGGATTGACAAGTGGCATATGATTGATATTCGAACGGATTCAAATATCCTTCTGTATGTAACTTCGTCAACCTTCTCTCATTGATGTGACCCAGTCTACAATTCCATAAGAAAGTCTGATTTATTTCCGGAGACTTTTTTTTGTGTGTATTCTGGACATTGAAAATCTGTGGTTGGTTTAATACGTATATACCATTGCTTAATGTACCTGACCCAATCAGAACTTGATTAAGGTGCATGTTTACAACATTACTTACAAACGCAAATTCATAACCTTCTTTAGAAATCAAAGATACAGAGATGATATTACAAGTTGCGTTGGGTACAAAAAAGCAATTACGCAAAACCAAAACGTGTCCATCTGACAACCTGAGGTGATAGTCCCCCACGGCCATAGCATCCATGCTAGCTCCGTTTGCAACTTTGAGGGTCATGTCACCCGCCTTCAAAATCCTACGGTTTCTCAATGCCTGCAAAGAATTACAGATATGAGATCCTGATCCGGTATCCAATACCCAGGAAGTAGAGTTTATTGATAGACAGTTTTCAATAACATACACACCTGAAGCTGAAGCCGCAACTTGCTTCAGTTCCTGTGTCCTGGCTTTCCAAGCCCTGCAATCATTCTTCCAGTGACCACTCTTATGACAGAAAAAGCACTCTTCCTTCCCTATAAGCTTCCCCGCTATCTTTGTTGCTTTTGCTTTTCCCTTCGTATCCACTTTACTAACACCGCCCCTTGGTTTGGCGGAGGCTTTCTTCTTCTTTCCCTTGGCTTTCGTCTTGGACCTAGAAGATGAAGATCTTCCTACAAACAAGGTGGATGTTTCCCTACCTTTCTGTAGGGTGCCCTCTGCACTCTTCAGCATGTTGAGGAGCTCTGAAAGTTCAACTTCTTTTTCTTGTAAGTTGAAGTTCAGGATAAACTGGGCGTAAGTGGAAGGAAGGGACTGGAGAATCAAGTCCGTATAGAGCTCGTTCTCTAACGTGGTCCCAAGTTCCGCGAGCTCCTCAATGAAGCCAATCATCTTAAGCACGTGTTCCGCTACCGATGATCCGATGGCCAACCTTGTCGAAAATAACTTCTTCGACACTTCGTATCTTGCGATACAAGATTGCTCTCCATACAGTTCTTTTGTATGGAGAAATATGGATTCGAGGTCCATATTCTCGTGCCTCCTCTGATGTTTGTTGTCCATAGAGGCAAGCACGAGGCACTTGGCCTTCGCGCTATCTATCTCCCAAGTCTTACGGATTTCCTTATCCGTGACACTGGAGGTGGGACCTGGGACAGGGGGATCTTTCGTGGTAAGGAGATACCCTAACTTGTCATAAGTGATTGCCATTTTGACATTCCTGAGCCAATCTTTGTAGTTTGGCCCTGTCAGTATATTTTTATCTAGAAGTAACTTAAGTCCAGTCATGTCGATTGGTCGCTGCAATTAAGAGAGAGAGAAGAAACACTCAGCATGATGCTCTTGCAAGTTTAGAGTGGTTTTTAGTTTGTCTAAACAGGATGGCTCCCACTGTTTCTCGAATCCATCCTCAAACCATAAAGGAAGAATTAGTCAGGATCAATCTCACCGTGCAATACTTGCTTAACCGTTTGGCCAGGCTAGTGTCGGTACTTCGAGGGAGGTTTTCCAACGCTTTCACGAAGTTCCTTAATTAAATAACCTCTTTTCCCTGTGGGCGTAGCCCCGCTAACACCTTTCTAGACACCTACTTGGTTTATAGCATTGATCGTTAAGTGAGAAATTTCCTGAGGAGTAGCATATACTCACAGAAGGATCAGGATCCAAATATTATCGCGTGACGAAACTGAAGGAATCCTACCAGAATCATCACACTCCAAATGGTATGCAACACTAGTAAGTTTCAGTTCTTTTGAAACTCCCGGTGTGGATTTTTGCCCCATGCTTTTATGACCTTGACTTTGGCCCAAATATCATAAGTCATATGTCAAGTTCTACCCGTTATTCTCCAGGTTAATTTGAGCCTATCCGCACATACCCTTGACTTTGGCCAAAATGGTAGAACGACTGCCCTAAACCAACACATCTATCTATGCTGCACATGAATACCCAATAGCTATCAATCACTATGCCTTGACTTTGGCCAACATACATAGCTTGAATACTATTGACCATCCATGTGAAACGACGGAGGGCTACGAGTGGTTTTGGCAAAACCGTGAACGTAGTGACCTTGATATAATCGATGGAACGAGATAGCTTTTAAAAGGAGTGGCTTAATCTCCGCGTTTAAAAGTTATTTTGAAAAGAAACCGAGTGGTTTTTGAAAGTGTTCCAACGACTTTTACTTGGTTTATTTTCTTGCATTAGTTCTTTTAATGCGTGTTTTTCTTGCATTAGTTCTTTTAATGCGTCCCATCATTTAATATGACGTACGCTTATGCTATTCTCATTCGCCACGGGGCCTCGTCATTACCTGTTAGGTTACTTAACTAACGACAGAGCGGGGGCTAGGCTAGCGCGGCTGTAAAACATAAGCAACGCCTAAATAATATCATATATAGATATATATTGCAATGATAGCCATTTCAGATCACAGATGAATACATTGGATATAGTAGGAATCCGCAATTCATACGAGCCTGTAACGAAAAGCAGATTACACGGTCGAGGTGAATAGCCAATACCCCACCCTAGACCCCTACGGGTGCGGCAAATTACCCGCCAAGTACCCGAAGCGAAGCAACCTCCCTCAACACCGTGAGTAGGCCACTCGGCACTTCGGGATACCCAGTAGTTTATGCACCCCCTCCATGGGTCTATCCTAGGAGCAAAAACAGTAAAAAGAAATTATACAATGACGGCTACAACCCCGACCCGGTTGTGCGGCCATACAAATAATGTTACATCAATTTACAAAGTTTACATGAATTGAAAGAAAAGAAAATTCTCGTCTCACAACCCCCCCGGCTATTCACCCGCGACAATCCAATGAATTCATATACACATACCATCAATATAACAGATCGCAGATTTGTATAACTCCCACTAATCGACATATAGCGATTAACAGATGTTCAATACAAATATCACATCACAGATAAAAACCCGTTAGCATTATTCTTTAGAAGTTCGATAAAAATACGGTTTTTCAAGCCCCAAAAACAAAATTTTCTTTCAGGAAAATCTGGGCTGAAAAGACATATTGTAAAAATCCCAAAACACCCCTATGAACAAACTGCAACCAAAATTCCCCACGGTCGAGTCAACTCGGCCGCGGAACCGCGGTGAGAGCATGCTCCTGCCGCGGAACCGCGGCGCGTTGATCGACTCAGTGGACCAATTTTTTTGCAGTTTCTTATAAAAACCCTGAGCCGAATTTTAAAGCATGATTTATTATTTTGAACAGAGGAAAAATTCGACAGCAAGTTGGTTTTACGGGAGTTTTTCACGACTTTTTCTATAATCGAACTTCTACTTACATTGCTAACATGTTAGATAGTGTTTAACTAGGCTCTGATACCATTGTAAGTCCATGCTACCGCTCCCGGTACTTACGGGCTTGCGGAAATGATGAAAAACAATTTTTCTAGAGATGGTAACATGGACTCAAACCGGATCTTTGTTAAACTATCTATCTAACAACCTAACTAGGAGTTGTTAACTACTCGGTTAGGGGGTTATACCTTTCTTTCTTGAACTCCTTCGTCTTCAACTCTTGATGGTGTATGGATCGGCTTCACCCCATCGTCTCCTTGCGCCGAAGATCGATCCACCCGAAAGCTTCTACCTTTGGCTTCTTCTTCGAACTTTGAAGAAACTAGTTCACTTGGTTTGCTAAACCTTGTGAACTAGAGTGAGTAGAGGAGAGTGTGTTGGGATTTTTCTCTATGGTTCTTTCTTCTCAGCACATGAGACAAGTGAACCATAGATAAGAGAGAGCAAGAGGAAGATGGAGAGCTCAAGTAAGAGAGAGAAAGGAAAATGAGAGAATGAGAAAGACTTTTTCCCTCTTGGCTCTCATATTCCAAATTCATCATAACAAATAATAGCAATCAAGTATTATGTGATGGTTTAAGTCAAAATAGCCATATCATTTCATGCACTCATTTTGCACAAGAGAAACAAGCAAGCAAAAGTCTATGCCATGAAATGATAGCTATTGTCATGATGATGGTCAACTAGTCCAACCTAGTCAACCGGTCAACAAAGTCAACAAGTCAACAAAGTCAACCCCTCAACAACCATGTCACTATAATACTTAATTAATATTATTGTTAATTATATTTCATATTCTAATTAGGGTTTAGCAAAAAGTCAATAGTCAACAGTCAACAGTCAACAACCCTAATGAGAACCCCCTGCCTCTGTCTCTCTGTCAACTGTGCATACACACCCGCATCTGCGTTCCGAGGAACACGAATACATACGAGATAAAACCAATCCCAAATCGCACACTAGGATCTGGCTTAAACCAAAGCCCGCAAGTGTTAACTGTCCGGACACTAAACGTGCACAAGTGCACGGGTGTGACCGAACCCTGTCGCAAAACCATGCGGCCTCTACTCTTTTGCCTAAAAGCGAATAGCTCTCTGTGTGGGACTCTAAAGACTCAACACTACGCTGGCAGTGGGTTTAACCACTGACCGCAAGCGGCACTAGCTGTGCGTAACGGCCCCCAGGTAGATGCCGACAAGAAGACTGCCGAGGTGAAACCCATCTGAACTCCTACTGAGCCTGAATGTGACAGTCTCCGTACAGTCCGGTCTGTTCGTATGATACATCGCATGGCGGGCCTAGGGGCGGTAAATGCCAGTCCCCTAATAGCGGTACAAGTCATGTCGGAGTGAAGCCCAGAATACCCTGAGATAACACTGGAAACCTACCAGTATATCTCGCTTGCCCTGGCCAGGGACTACTCGTGTAATGGCTTTCCTAGACACAGCGCGATGTCAACCCCCAATACCGGGAGAGACGAATCTTGTCTAACCGTCACTGCCTCCAAGTACTTCGGGACTGCACCCAACTACTACCTGTTTGCATGACTCCTTTGAGCCGTGGTAGGGTAGTAATCTAAGTACAGTGGGAACACACTCGACGCGAAGTGGCAGTGTCAAGTCAGCGGACTAAGCTGTATTCATGTCACCTGGGAACTGATAACTGACGATAGGTATAGTACCAACCAACAGTTCCCGATGAGTCCTGTCCAGTGTACTCGTAACCCAATGAGCACCCACATACTATCTCCAGTACGACGTACTGATGGCTGTAGATGAGAAGCGCATACGCTAGTCTACTCCGGAGTATCGATGCCCTGTCTCGATAGTCCTGCGACTAGGGACCTGCATAAGGATGTGCTTATAGATTACCCAGCCCCCACTAGTGTGACTGCCATCACAACGCTGGTAATCAAGCAAAGATCCTAAGGGCTCCATTAATGTGTATAGGTGATATACTAAAATAAACACATGTACACATTGAAGTAGAAACAAGCCAAGTAGCATACTACTATATTGAGCAAGATTGTTTATACAAGGTGAATATCCCAAGCTTTCATTAAGTAATATACAAACTAGTATGATACAGTAATGGCCTCTAGGGCATATACACTAACACTGAGCTTGCCGGGGTGAAAGTGTAACCAACTGTCATAGAGTAAAACCTGTTGACCAGGTTTAAACATTTTGCGCATAAGGTGTTTGTCATGGAACACCTTAGTTCGGTTTTTAACAATGACAACATTATCATAAGCCTCATCCCGCAGCTCCTCTAGTTCGTTTAGTTGCAGCTTTCGATTGCTGCCCGCATCTGCCATTGATAAATTCAACTCCTTGATTGCCCAAAATGCCTTGTACTCAATCTCAACTGGGAGGTGGCAAGCCTTCCCATAAACAAGCCGGTATGGAGACATACTAAGATCGGTCTTGTATGAAGTACAGAATGCCCATAGTGCATTAATCAATTTGTGTGACCAATCATTACGGTTTTTAGAAATCATCTTCTCCAAAATTTGTTTAATTTGCCGATTTGAAATCTCGGCTTGCTCACATGTTGGGGGATGGTATGGTGCTGATAGCTTGTGAGTAATGGAATATTTGCGCCTTAAGGACTCAAAAGTCCTATTGCAGAAGTGAGATCCATTATCACTTATAATTGCTCCAGGGTGCCCAAACCGAGAAAAGATACGTTCTTTAAGAAATCAAACGACAACCTTGTTATTGTTCGTTCGGCTAGGCACAGCCTCGACCCATTTTGACACATAGTCAACAGCCAAAAGAATATACACATTCCCAAAGGAATTGGGAAATGGTCCCATGAAGTCTATTCCCCAAAGATCAAAAATATCCTCAACCAAAATTAGTCGGAGAGGCATTTTGTTTCTCCGTGATATCCGGCCCAAGTGTTGGCACTGGGAGCATGTCTTGCAGTATTCATATGCATCCTTAAAGAGTCACGGCCAATAGAAACCACACTGCAAGATTTTCTCGGCTGTCTTCTTTGGGCCAAAGTGCCCTCCACACGCTTGATCATGGCAAAAAGACAGCACACTCTTAAACTCATTTTCAGGTACACACCGACGAATGATTTGGTCAGAACAGTATTTAAAAAGATACGGTTCATCCCAGTAAAAATGCTTTACTTGGGACAAGAATCAGAGTTTATTCAGTTTCGACCAATCTTTTGGTATCAAGCCGGTGACCAAGTAGTTTACTAGATCAGCGAACCAAGGTTCGCATGACATGGCTAAGAGTTGCTCATCGGGAAAAACATCTTTAATTGGAATTTCAAGTGTAGGCGAAGAAGGAAGCCGTGAAAGGTGATCGGCCACTATATTTTCACATCCTCTTTTGTCCCTTACTGCTTGTAGCAAGAGGATCCAACGTATTAGCCTTGATTTAGCATCATTCTTCGTAAAAAGGTGGCGAAGAGCTGAGTGGTCTGTATACACAATCACTGGAGAGCCGATTAAATAAGGCCGGAATTTTTCAAGTGCAAGCACAACTTCTAAAAATTCATTTTCTGTTGTTGTGTAGTTTAGTTGGGCCTCATTTAATGTTCGGCTAGCGTAATAAATTACGTGCGGCATCTTATTAATGTGCTGTCCAAGAATAGCACCAATGGCGAAATCTGATGCATCGCACATAATTTCGAATGGATGCGTCCAGTCTAGAGATGAAAGAATAGGCGCAGAAATGAGAGAGTGTTTCAATGACTCGAACGCTTCCATGCAAGTTGAGTCAAAATCAAATGTTGTTTCCTTGGCTAATAAGAGAGTCAAAGGTCTAGCAATCTTGCTAAAATCCTTGATGAACCGTCTATAAAAACCGGCATGGCCAAGGAAGGCTCGTATGTCTTTAACGCATTTAGGAGGAGGAAGATTGGAAATGACTTCAATCTTGGCTTTATCAACCTCTATGCCGTTTTGCGAGATGACCTGTCCTAAGACAATGCCCTCTCGTACCATAAAGTGGCACTTCTCCCAATTTAAAGTGAGGTTCTTATCTCTACAGCGGGTAAGAACTGCATCAAGGTGTAGCAAACACTCGTCAAAGGAGTCACCAAAAATGGAGAAATCAACCATAAAAATCTCCAAAAACTTTTCAACCGTGTCTGAAAAGATCCCCATCATACACCGCTGAAATGTAGCGGGTGCATTGCATAACCCAAAGGGCATGCGACGATAAGCCAAAGTACCGAAAGGACAGGTAAATATGGTCTTGTCTTGATCCTTTTCGGCGATGGGGACTTGGTTATCGCCGGAATAGCCATCCAAAAAGTAGTAAAACTCATGCCCGGCTAATCGTTCTAGCATTTGGTCAATGAAAGGTAAAGGAAAGTGGTCTTTCCTTGTCGCGGCATTGAGTTTTCTATAGTCGATGCAAACCCGCCACCCAGTTTGGGTACGAGTATGTATTAACTTATTTGCCTCATTGGTTATGACTGTAATGCCCGATTTCTTTGGGACAACATGAATGGGGCTAACCCATTGGCTATCCGAGATAGGGTAAATGATACCACTATCAAGACAATTAACAATCTCCTTCTTGACAGCCTCTTTCATTATGGGGTTGAGACGTCTTTGAGGATCCCTTACCGGCTTGGCATCATCCATCAAGTGTATAAGATGTTCAACTATGAGGGGACTAATCCCCTTGATGTCCGCCATAGACTAGCCAAAAGCTTGTCGATTATTTTGTAAGACCATCAAAAGAGCTTTCTCTTGCTCGAGGGCTAGAGAGGCCGATATGATAACGGGAAGGGTCTCATTCTCATCTAGGTAAGCATATTTAAGGTGCGAGGCAAAAGCTTTACTTCGAGTTTAGGGGGTGAAACAATTGAAGGTAGCATTGGTGTAACTGTTTCAAACTCGAAGGATTCCATCAACGGTTCAAATCGAGTATACGCAACCGAGTCGGATGGTTCAACTAACTCATCCGAAAAATCAAAAGATTCAAACTCGGTTGGTGAGTCTTCAAAATCTTCCAAAAAGGTGAAACACTCATAATTGTTTTCTGGTGTGAAAGCTGTGTCAGACTCTAGGAGGAACGCACTAGAGGCGTCAACACTGCTGTGGTCGAACAGAAATTTTTCGATCTCGCAGTCCTCCTGTGTGATCTCATGGATCGAGCAAACATCAAGTACACTAGAATTAGGCTTGGAAGGTTGATTCCCTAACTTAAAGATGTTGAGTTCAATCGTCATATTTCCAAAAGATAGGTTCTTTGAAGCATTACGACAATTGATCACTGCATTGGAGGTCGCAAGAAATGGTCGACCAAGTATCACCGGAATTTGACTCCGGGGGTTAGCTACAGGTTGTGTATCCATAACAATAAAGTCAACAGGAAAAATGAAATCCCCTACTTTAATTAACACATCCTCCAACTCTCCCCTAGGATGGGTGATGGATCGGTCGGCCATTTAGAGAGTACAATGAGTGGGTTTAAGCTCTCCAACGCCTAGTTGCTCGTACACTGAATAGGGTAGCAAATTGACACTAGCACCAGGATCTAATAGTGCTCTATTGATGTTCTTGTCCCCGATTGTTATCAAAATAGTAGGACAGCCGGGGTCCTTGTGCTTTTGGGGTAAAGATTGGACAAGAGCATCACTAACAGCACTAGCCATGAAAACTTTCTTTAGTACTTGTGACTTCCTCTTCTTGGTGCATAAGTCCTTTAAGATTTTCGCGTAAGAAGGAACTTATTGGATTGCATCCAAGAGAGGGATATTTATGCTAACCTATTTGAACAACTCTTCTCCATTTGTGGAGTTGGTTTATTGGATCTCAACCTATTTGGAAAAGGAACATTTTGAAAATTTGTTGAGTCTGATTTTTGTGAATCAGATTGTGGAGTTGGAACGGATCCCTGTGTAGATGTGATCGTGATGTGAGAAGTGGGTCCGTTCGAATTAGAAGAAGAAGAGCCTTGTGAAGAATGAAGAATAAGCTCTAACGAAGAAGAAGAATATGAAGAAGAAGAAGGAGGACCACCGGCAGGGGTGTCATTATTAATACCCACGTTATTGTGCAACACTTTTCCGGATCTCAATGTGGTCACAACATTTACGTTATGATTTTGCTGTTCATATGCAACATGTGCATGACCGGGATTTGGTAATGGTTGTGATGGAAGCTTTCCCTTTTCTCGCTCGCTCAACGCAACATTGAGTTGTGCAATTTGTGCCTCAATAGATTTGATGCTTTGATCGTGTGAAGCACTGTTTTGCACCAAAGATTGAATGGAAGTCTCCAACCTTGCTGCGGATTGTGTAGATTGCTTTAGGAATGCATCTAGACTTCTTTCTAGCGAGGTAACCTTATCATTATTTGGTTGAACAAAATTGTTTTGAGGGTAAGAGTTGTTGGGCACAAAATTATTCATTTGGTTTTGGTAAGGTTGTGGGTAGAAAGGTTGTTGGTATTGAGTTTGTGGAGGTGCTTGTTGTTGTGGAGGAGGAGGCCTTTGAAAGTTGTTGCTGCCTTGGAATTGTTGATTTTGATTCCAAGCAAAATTTGGGTGACTCCTCCAACCCGGATTATAAGTCGAAGAGTATGGATCATTTCTTTGTCGTTGCTGAAAGGCAGCATTGACGTGATCTTGTCCTTGAGCAGGTGGATTGTAAGGACACTCTTCAGTAAGATGTGATGGATCCGAACAACAAGCAAAAACAGTCCGTAGGGGAAAAGCAGGGGCAGAAGAAGGCGATGAGATTTTGGTCTCAATGGCTTCTAGCTTTTTCGTAAGTGCGGCCATCTCGGCCTTCATAGCAATCGACATATCTAATTGATGTATGCCTGCCCTAGACTGACCAATAGAAGAAGATGAGGTGGTCTTGGTGCTTTCCCACTGAAGTGTTTGTTCAGCAAGATCCTCAAGAAACTGCTATGCTTCCTCACTAGATTTTGGTAGAAAGTGACCTTGACAAATGGTTTCTAGCAACTGCTTCGTTGCGGGGTTCAATCCCTCGTATAAAGTTTGGCAAAGTTGCCAATTTTCGATACCATGGTGAGGGCATTGAACAAGTAGGTCTTTGAATCTTTCAAAACACTTCCAAAAGGATTCGGAAGGAAGCTGGGAAAATTGTATAATCTCATTGCGAATTCTCGCAGTCTTGTGATGAGGATAAACTTTTTAAGAAAAGTTTTAACAAACTCTTCCCAATTTTTAATTGAATGCGATACTGTGTTGTATAACCACTTCTCGGCTAAGTCACATAAAGTGAAACGAATGACCTTTAGCCTTATAGCATCATCTGATAATTGGGTTGTTTTCATCATTGCGCAAACGTTTTGGAATTTGTTTATGAAGATATAGGCATCTTCGGATTCCAGTCCATGAAATTTTGGCAACATATTGATGAAGTGGGGTTTGATCTTAAAATTGTCCCCATTGGCCGATGGGAGTGAAAGACAGGTAGGTAAGGCGGTGCGGATCGGGTAGAAAAGATCCTGGAGCGCGATTCGTTGGGACGTTTCAACAGGCGGGTGTTGCGGGTTATTCACACCTAACGGAGGTGGAATCAGTCCCATGGGTAAAGTGTTGTTAGGATTATATCCCGACATCCCTTCGGAGGTAGAATGTGAAGGTGAAGGTAAGGAAGTGGAAGGAATTTTGACTTCGGAGTCGAAAACTTCGTCGGTCGGTACCAACGAGAGACGGACTAATCGGGCACTAGTGTCCCTAGTCCAACCGGACATACACTAAAGAGGTAGTGCAGTTAAAAAGTGAAAAATAGAATGTGGAGGTAAGGAAACGTTAATGAGAAGAAAGTGGGTGTAAGTGGGGTGCACGGATTTCTTAGCGACACGTTGCAAGTTTTTGTAAAAAAATTTCCTTTTTTTATGTGGTGCTCTTTGCAAAAAGATTTTCGATAAAAGGTTTAGACACACGTTCAATCAATCACAAATGCACAATCAGGCCTAGATCTAGGGTCACCTAGGTCAGCTAGAAAGCTCCTAACTGTTCCAAAGGGCAAGAAGTAGGACCTCAAACCGCCTCTTCACCGCCAATTGTGGCCAGGTAAGTGATAGGTAAGTGGGAGGTTCTCCACTACGTAAGTAGTGGGCCTAATTAAGTAACCACTTGCCTTAGACACACTTGCCTAAACACCACAAAGTCAGGTTAGGATCAACGGTCGATGCCTACAACTATTCCTCTGTCCTATTGAGCGCGAAGTCCTTAGGGTTGAGTCTAATCTTTTTTAATTAATTGATGGTCAATGCAATATGCCTTATGTGATTTCTGGGGTCCTTGGAAGGGTGATGAAATCCTCACCCAATCTGGATTGGTTTCAAGCCCCTTAAAGTCCAATTAAATATGCAAAGCAGTAAACAATCACTTGCAAACAAAAATTTTTTTAGCACGGCGCAAAGAATCCTGCACAAGATCAATTATTGGAAGGGGGAGAGATTTTTTAGCGCAAAGAATCCTGCAGGAAAATTTACAGAGGAGATATCAGGGGTTCAGAGGAAAGAGAAATGGAGCTTACAGTGTAGATTCCACGCGCTGACGTCACCAGAGGATCGCGGATGCGCGACAGAATGGCTGTTTCGGCGGTGGAATCGCGGTAGAGTCGGTGACTTAGTTCCCGAAAAAAATTCTGCTCCTCTGGTTTGACTTTTCTCTGCTGTTCAGATCTGTAGTTTTCTGTTTTGATCTCTGGATTTTTCCAGATCCGAACTCGTTCGTCGATCCTGCAAAGTTCACACGAAAAACCCTTCAAAAAATAAAAAGATGATAAATTTTTTATATTTTTTAATATTTTCATTTTTTATGAGTTTTATGATTTTATATTAACCCGAAATTGCAAAAAGAAAATACCACGCCATCCCCGGCAACGGTGCCATTTGATTTGAATAGATTTTTAGATCAAAGAATATTTTGTTAACCGCAATCAAGAACGGCGTCGCTTGATAGCTAGCCAGTGAATACGCGTCGGTCCACAAGGATGTTGTGTATTTCCTAATTGTTCTAACGAGTTAATTCCAAACGGTATGGGATGTTTATCACTAAAAGCTAAGTTGATTTAGACTAGGATTTAGAAATCTTGCTAGGGTTAGGTTTAGGTTAAGTTTGGAAAATTAAAGATTTCCTACCGCTTTCAATTCCCTAAATTAAATCTCTTTAGGTGTTATGGTAATTATTAATAAAGGGGATTGGGACGATCGGGAAGAAATGATGTTTCTTCCTCTAGGTTCTTGTCCGCCCTTTCTTAATCGTTATTCTAACCTCCATGGAAAACATGCACATCCGGTCTTTTATACTACGGTATCACCGTTACCTCGTGGGTAGGGTGCCGTAAAGAGCGGTATGTGTATGTATGCATGGAGTCCTAATATTCAATATGTGATGGGCAACAAAAAGGGTGAGAGATTTGCACCTCTCAAACCTTCCCTATGCCTAACCCTAACAAGCGAGGAACTACTCACTCATTAAGGGATCGATAAGAAACATGATTTTTATAAGTTTTCAATTTAAGAGATAAATTATCTAATTACTGCAGATTAATAAAAAGTTCTAATCTAAATTAAACTAGGGCAGAGAATAAATTAAACTAGGGCAGAAATAAAAACTAAGAACTAGGGCAAAATAAAAGAAACTACTTACAAAATTGATGCTCTCAAAACATGATAGGAATTTTGAATTTTATTCAATAAAAAGAGGCATAACCTAAAACAAGTTTTAGGGCTTCTATTTATAGAACATAGAAAACCCTAAGGTTACAATCGACGCACATCTGCTTTTACAATTTTACCCCCTAAGAAACCTAGTCAACGCACCGACGCGCCGCCACAGAAATTTCCACCGACACGTGTCTCGTAAGGCCGCGGATTCGCGGTCGTAGGCCCTGTTTGGCCGCGGATCCACGACCAAATAGTGGAGTCTTGGGATTTTTTTTCCTGGGGATCTTTCTACTGCTTTTGGCTTTCTGTTTCTTTACATGGTTTCTCAGTTTGTCTTCTAGATTTCTTCCAGATTCCCACAGTGAATAAAGTCGTGGACTTTTACCACTTGCTTTGTGTCGAAGTTTTGAACCTTGCGCTGCCTTTGTGCTTTGTGAACTTGTTTGTTGATCTTCGTTTAGTCTTCAAACTATAGGCATGATCAAGATCTTTCCGTTTGTTGGCCATAGTCTCACTTTTGTATTGTCTTTTCCTTGTTTTCACTGTTTTTGTTCCGGGAACCTGTAAGCTGCAACTATGTAGCAGACATGGGTTAAAAGCACCTGTTAATTTGTAAAATGACTAATAACGGGGAATATAATAATGCAAAATTATGATATGAACAGTTGCCAAGTGGCAACACTGTGATTTTGAACAACTGTTACTATATACTATCCATGCTTTGTAATATTATATCCGTTTCTTTATTAAATAAAGATGGATATAATTTTGTTCTAGATAGAAATATAATGAACATTTATCTCAATCATGTACTGGTAGCAGAAGGTATATTATGTAATGGTATATACGTTCTTAATCTAAACACGGTTTTCAATATAAACACACACAAGAGGAAAAGTTCAGATACGAACGAAGCCTACTTATGGCATTATGGATTTAGTCATATCAATGAGACCAGACTAACAAAGTTGTATAAAGATAGATATTTGGATCCGTTCAAATTTACATCTTATGAAACTTTTCAGTCTTATCTCAAAGGAAAAATAACCAAAACTCCATTCACAGGACCTGAGAAACAGCTACAGAGCTCCTGAGACTCACACACAGTGATGTGTGTGGTCTAATGTCTACACATGCGAGGGGTGGGTTCTCGTACTTCATTATATTCACTAATGCTCTCTCTAGATTCGGATATGTATTCTATCCGAAGTTTTTGAGAATGAGGTAGAGAACCAGACTGGCAAAAGTATCAAGGTCCTACGATCTGATCGAGGAGCTGAATACTTGAGCAATTAATTTCTTGACTTTGTAAAAGTGAATGGTATTCTCTCTCAGCTTACTCCGCCATATACACCATAGCACAACGATGTATCGAAGCGGAGGAATCACACCCTTTTGGATATGGTCTCTATGATGAGTAGTGCTGAGTTACCTCTTTCATTTTAGGATATACACTTAAATCAGTTGCATACGTATTAAATAGGGCTCCTACCAAATCTGTGCCTACCACTCCACATGAAATGTGGGAGGAAAAGAGACCATAACTTAATTTTATTAAGATATGGGGTTGTCTTGCTTATGTAAAGAAGCGAACTTAGAAAAGCTCAAGGCACGGTCAGTTTTGTGTAAGTTTGTGGGATATCCTAAATATTTGTAAGGATATCTGTTCTACTTCATCGAGAAACAGAAGTTGTTTTATGCTCACCACACCATCATTTTAGAGAAGGAATTTCTTATAAAAGAAATTGGTGGGAACACGGTAGAACTGGAAGAAATTCCAAAACTGTAAATTATAACTGAAGATTTGGTAGGACCACAGAATTCAATTAACCCGGACGATACTCAGCCACTCCGCAGATCTAGTAGGATTTCTCATCCGTCTGAGAAATACTACGATTTTCTCATAAACGGGGATCGAGAGGATTGCATCTTGGAAGAAGATGATCCTACTAGTTTCGAGCATGCCATTTCCAGTAGGGACTCTATGAAATGGCTAGATGCTATGCAATTCGAAATAATGTCCATGTACACCAAGAAAGTTTGGACTTTGGACGTTGCACCAACATGGGTAAAACCTATTGGCTGCGAATGGATCTTCAAGAAGAAGATTGGTGCAGATGGACAGGTAGAAACTATAAGGTTAGAATTGTTGTAAAAGGTTTTCGTCAAAAACCAGGTGTAGACTATGACGAAACCTTTTCTCCAGTGGCTATGCTGAAATTCTTTTGGATCCTACTTACTATTGCTTCCTTCCATGACTATAACATCTGGAAGATGGACGTAAAAACGTTTTTTTCTAAATGGAAGTTTAAAAAAGTGTGTTTATATGGATCAGCCAGAGAGATTTGTAAATAGTGGGAGCAGCGGGAAGATGTGCAAGTTTCTTAATTCCATTTATGAATTGAAGCAGGCATCGCGGAGTTGGAACATATATTATGATAAGTCAGTCAAGGAATTTGACTTTATAAAAAACGTTGATGAACCTTATATATATAAGAAAATTGTAGGAATGGATGTCGTATTTCTCGTTTTGTACATTGATGACATTCTCCTAATAGGAAATGACATTCCTATGTTACGGTCGGTCAAGCTGTTTTTGTCACAAAAGTTCTCCATGAATGACCTGGATGATGCCTCCTACATTCTGGGGATAAAAATCTATAGAGATAAATCTATAAGAATGTTGGAACTTTCACAGTCCAGATACATAGACATCATACTGAAGAGGATTAGTATAGAAGATTCTAAGCGTGTTAATTTACCCACTTGTTACGGAATTATCCTCTCCAAAGAGATATCTCCCAAGATTGATGAGGAGAGGGCTTGCATGAGCATTATATCCTACGCTTCGGCGGTAGAATCTATAATGTATGCGATGTTATGTACCAGACCAGATGTAACTTACATACTTAGCGTGGTAAGCTGGTATCATTCAAACCCATGGGAGAAATATTGGATAGCTATGAAGAATATTCTGCGGTACTTGAGAAGGACTAAAGATATGTTCTTGGTATATGGTAATGGAGACCTCCAGATGGAGTCATTTACCAATTCAAACTTCCAAAGTGACAAGGATGACGGCAAGTCTATCTCGGGTTATGTGTTTATCCTCAATGAAGGGGCAGTATGTTGGAAGAGTTCCAAACAGGATACCGCAGTAGACTCAACGATGGAGGCTGAATACATTGCTGCAAACGATACTACAAAAGAATCAGTCTTGATGAAGAAGTTTATTGTTGAGCTTGAGGTGGTTCTGTCCATTTTTTATCCAATAAATTTGTATTGTGATAACAATGGGGCTATGGCATTAGCAAAGGAACCATGATCCCATCAGCGATCTAGACACATCTTAAGGCAGTATCACTTGATCAGGAAGATCGTAGATCGCCGGGAGATCGAGCTTCGGAGAGTAGATACAAATGAAAACACGGCGAATCAATTCATAAAGGCCCTCCTTCAAGCATAGTTCGAGCGAATTTTTGAGATATTGGGTATGCGATAGACCAACAACTGACCCTAAAGTAGACGTTGGGTATTCGATATGCCAATAACAGGCCTTAGTGCAAGTGGGAGATTGTTGGATATGTATGCCGTAGGGTCCTTTATTGTATAGGATTCTAGGGATACATATGTACAGGAAAATCTTGCTCGATATGATAATAAGCTATTTGGTTTGTCTGTATCTTAACATATGTATATATTTTACTGGTTATTACATATTGCTAGTAATGTTGATATAGCCCGTAGGATTTTTGATTGACGACCAGCATTGTGATGGCGATCACACTTGTGGGGGATGGGTAGTCTATAAGCATATCCTTAAATATCCTTAGTGGTGGGAGTATCGAGACTGGGTATCAATATTCTATAGTAGACTAGTGTATATGTTTCTTGACCCCGAAGACGGGCGATGGTTGGTCCCACAGCCATTGGTGTATAGCAACAAAGATTGTATACAGGTGCTCCTTAGATTATGAGTTACACTGGACGGACTCGCCGAGATCTTTAAGATGGTAATATATCTATAGTCAGATAGCAGTTCTTTGGTGACATAGTTACAGCGTAGTCTTTAGACCTGACATCGTAATTTGTCTTGAGTGTGTTCCAACTGTACTTAGATTACTACCCTACCAAATCTTTAAAGAGTCGTGCAAATAGGTTTTTGTTGGGTACAGTCCCGAAGCACTTAGGGGCAGTGAGCAATAGAAGGGATTCGTCTCTCCCGGTATAGGGAGTCAATGTCGCGCTGTGTTCGATTAGCCGTTAACAAAAGACCTTGGCCAAGGAAGATGAGATTTACTAATAGTGAGAACAGTAGTTTCTCGGGATAGTTTTAAAGCACATCGACACAACTTATTAGGTTATTAGAGGTCTAACTTTTTACACCCCCTAGATCCGATGTGCAACACTCTCAGACGAAGAGACTGAAATGTACGGAGATTGTCAATTCAGGCTCAATAGGGATACAGAAAAGTTTGCTTGTCGACCTTCCTTTCGTTCAATACCTGGGTAGCCATTACGTATAGCTAGTGCCATTGACGTGCTTGTAGTTAAACCTACCGCCAACGTATTGTCGATTTTTTAGAGTCTCACACAGCGGGTTTCCCGGCTCAGGTGAAACGATGTAGTGTGCGTATTTTGATACGTACGGAGGTTCGTTTAAATACGTGTTTTTGTATACGTACTTTTAATCGGACATTTTGTTAATAATAGCCGGTTTGAAAGATACCCAGATTATCACATTTAGGTGAAATGTGAGCTAGTATTATATCTCTTTGGGTATTTGTATTTTGACATGAATACAATATTTATACGTATACAAGTATTTATATATATACGAGTATTTGTGTCTTGATAAAAATACGGGTATTGGTATCTTAATATAAATGGGTAATCGTATTTAATATGAATACGGGTATATGTATTTTGATACGATTATAGGTGTATGTATTTGTAGTATATACTTGTATTAGCGTGTGTGTGTGTATGTATATGTATGTATATGTGTACAAATGAGTTGGCTTCTATTTTTCTCTCATCTCTTCTTGAATCTTTTAAGAAGTGTATGGACTTGTGAATCTCACTTATGAGTCACAAATCAACTCACTTGAATTAAAAGATAAAGAAGAGAGAAGAAAAAGAGGACGAGCTATGCTTGCTTGTATCTTCTCTCTTCTCTCTTGAGTTTTTTAAAAGTCGAGAAGAGAAAACGAAAAAGAGAGAACCTAGAGATTAACCACTACTACATCCTTTCGATCAATTACTAGCAAGTTTTGTTCACAAGTTGCCTCACTATGTGTTCTTGAGTGAAGTTATAGCTTGAGCTAGGGTGGATCATCTTCGACAAGGAAGACCGACTTTCAAGCTTGTTTCCGGTGGATCTGGGAGATTAAGAAGTAGAAAAGAAGACGAAGGACATGACTACAAACGTTGTAAACCATAACCGAGTAGATAAACTCCTTTTTTAGTTTTCTAGTTTAGTGTTTGGAATCGATTCTAGGTCGTAGTAACTTGTGCTCTAGTTTAAAATTTTCATTTTGCATTCCTCCTTGGCTGCAAATTAGCGGCATGAGCACAAGCAACAACTTCCACTGACTTGGGATAAATTGAGTATGCTCTAACAAGAGGGCTCATTATGATTTATCACCTGTCACGGCGGATATGCTTACAAAATAAGCATGACCTAATGATGAGACTGAGATTGAACCCAAAAGCAAACTCACAACAAAATCTTATCTAAACGGGTCCTACGGTAACATATCCATTTTGCGTAAACACCGAGATAAGGTTGAAATTGATCCCGAAAGGAAACTCGCCCAAAGACTTACCTCAATGGTCCCGCAATGCTATCCACACTACGGATATATCGTAAACGGAAATGCCCAAAGATATCTAAGATCTATCCTCAGGATTCTTATCAAAAGATCATCGTTCAGGCCCGTAGCAACATAAAATCTATCATGGATAAGCTACAAAGGGGCGGTACCGGGGATAAGCCCAGGAATATTATAAGAATACTTGTTGGATTTTTCCCCCCAGATCTTGCGATTACACACAACATGTGGAGTGCTCATGCTCAAGTAGTAACCTGCAATCGCGAATACTATACATGCTGAGCCCCAATATTTCACAAGCTAGAGTCTAAAATGTAAGAGACATAGCCCTAACATCCATGTTTAGAATGACTCTAAAACTAACATTTATGTCCGGAATGACTCTAAACTAACATTTATGTTCGGAATGACTCTAAAACAAACAACCATGTCCACAATGACTATAAACTAACATTTATATCTTGAATGACTCTAAACTAACATCATGTCCAGAATGACTCTAAAACTAACATCCATGTCTGGAATGCCTCTAAACTAACATCCATATTTGGAATGACTCTAAACTAACATTTATTTCCGGAAAGACTCTAAACTTGTAAGTTGTATTTGCTCGCTAGATAGAGTTTTTAAAAATTAGCATAAGCCATTTCGAATAATCAAGAGAGCAAATCAACTAAGAAAACAAAATCATGCATAAAGACTATAACTATTAACTAGTCTAGGAGTTATGAACTTCTACGATCAAGAACTACAACCTTTGTAGCCAAGTCCTACTCTTCAAAGGCTCCTCTTGATCCTTGGAACAAGCTAGGTGGGAAGATCCTCCAAGCCAAAGATGATTCACCTTGAGGTAGCACTAACACAAACTTTCACTTCACTAAGTAAAGAAACTACTTAGACTAATTTGCTAGATTGTTTAAGTAGATGAAGTAGGATTTTTGCTTACTAATTTTTACTTTCTTTTCTCTTCACTCTTGCATGAATAGGAAATCAAGAGAGAGAAGAAGAAGAAAAGAACGACTAAGGATTAAAAGATAAGAGCTAAAGATATATCTAATTATCTAATAGAATAAAACAATAATGAGTCACTAGTTTCTAAACAAAACTAAAGAATGACTCATTATTCTTTTATCCAAAAAGATAAATAAATATCTTTATCCTCATCTTTAATCCTATATAAGTTTTATACACACAACTCTTGTGTATATACAACCACGACAAAATGATATATATCATATATAAATATTATATAAAGAGAAGGAAAAATATAGTGAGCACAATATTACTTTTTATATATATATATATATATATGTCATATGTGTGTGTGTCATATATGTATATATCTGTATACGTGTATACGTATGTACATACGTATGTGTGTGTGTATTATATATAACATATATATATCAAATTATTATACATACATACATACATACATACATACATACATATACACACACACACACACATACATATATATGCGTGCGTATGCGCACGCGTGCGTGCGCAACACTTGATTAAAGAATCCAGTTATATCATATATAATCCGGCTAATATTAATAAATTCTCGATTAAAATACGGTATCACATGCTCGTATTTAATCGAGTTCTCGTACATATAACTATACATGTCCTATTTCGTTTTGCTTAAGGTAGGCAACCTCTATGTGGGACTTATTCACTGCCGAAAACAGAGACGAAACCAGAATGGATCGTCTTGCCTGAATTTAAGGGTAGATTCTATTTGGATTTATCTGTCCACCTCTCCAAAGATGCTAAGTTGATTTATGATACCGTATATCGAAGGTTTGGACGGATACGGCTGTTCTCCGATGAAAGACGCGACTGGGACATTGGGACGTCCGGCCTGAATTTTGGAGGGCAGATGCTATTTAGTTTTATCCATCTACCTCTCCGAAGATGCCAAGTTGATTTATGGCACCGTGTATCGAAGGTTTAGACGGATGCGGCAGATGTAGCAGACTTCATTAGATTCCCCCTCATTATGAGGGGTTTTTGATTGTGGGGGCGCTCTTCCCTGCAGGCGCAAGCCTCTGCAGTTAATTACACTACTGCATCGCGGTAAACACTTTCTCCTTCTCAAGATGGTCACTTCGTGTAGTATATGTTTGTTTTGTTTTTGGTTTCCCGTGGATTGTATACGGAGACTAATTTATGTTGTCGCCCGTAGGGTGTGGATTAGTCCAAATCCGTATTTTCTTAGATTTGGGTTTGGGTTGGGTTTAAGGATCGTTAATCTCATTTGAGACTAAGATCAACTTAAACGTTTGTTAAGGATACGTTAGTCTAATTTTAGACTAAAATCTACTTAATAGGATCATTTAGATCAAACAAAAGAGCATTTGGACTCTATTGTTTTAGTTTCGGGACATTGCGGTTCATAAGTTTAAGGACATCATAGTCCGTGACAGTTTAAAGACGTTATAATCTGTAAATCTTAAAGACATCATAATCTACGAGTTTAAGGACCCCACAGTCCATAAAGTTTAAGGATATCATAGTCCATGAGTTTAAGGACCCCATAGTCCGTAAAGTTTAGGTACATCATAGTCCAGTTTAAAGACGTCATAGTCTGTGTGGTTTTGGTTCAACCGTTTGGGGATGCAACAAAAGTTATTGGTTATTAAGACCCTCCATCTATTTGAAGACGTTAAAGAATTACAACGACATATATCAGAGGCACGAAGAGATGTACCCTTGAACCAATGTTGGTTAGGAGATCTGTAGTCAAGTTTGGGACTAAGATCAGTTAAAAAGATTTATGAGCATATAGGCTCAATTAATCTAAATGAGCGATCTATGGCCAACTTGGGCTCGGCCCATTCAGTTAAAATGTTGGACATTTAATTAGGCTCAGTCCTTTTTCATTTAACAATGATGAGCATTGGTTTGGGTTCTGACAACATTTTTGTCTTTCATTAAGTGCTGAGCACTCATTATGGCTCTGGGACTTTATTTAGAAAACAATTTATGTTCTCTCAGCGCACACTTGAGGAGCACGTGGCGCGCTTGGCGCTGGGCACCAGTTAATGAGTGCAGAGCACTTCTTGTGAAATAGCACACATGTGAGGAGCACGTGGTGCACTTGGCGCTGAGCGCCAACCTTGAAGCGCTGGGCGCTTCTTTGAATTGGAGCGCTAGGAGCGCTGTGCGCCAGTTTTAGAGGGCTAAGGCGCTTCGTTGAATTGGAGCGCTAGGAGCGCTGTGGCGCTGTGCGCCAGTCTTGCAGAGCTAAGGTGCTTCTTTTTAATTTGGAGGGCTAGGGCTCTTTTTTAGGCAACTTTGATCAGTTCTGCGCTCTAAGAATTAAATTCTCGTTTATAAGAGACCTTGATGTAAGTCCACGTTACCTGTCCCGGTTCTTTCGGGTTTGCGGAAATGGTGAAAAACAATTTTTCATGAAAGGGTAACGAGGACTATAAAACCCGGATCTTTGCTAAACTACACAGTAGAACCTAACAAGAGCTTTACCTACTCGGTTAGGGGGTTATACCTTGACTTGAACTCCTCCTCTTCTTCTCCTTGGAGTGGGTTGGATGGTTCTCCTCGTCGCCTTCTCTTGCCGAAGATGGATCCACCCGAGAGTCTCTACCTTGAGCTCCTTCCTCGAACTTAAGGCAACTAAAGTATTAGGCTTGCTAGACCTTCAACCTTAGGATGAGTAGAGATGAGTTTTGGTGTTTTATCTCCAAGGCAAATGGTTCTCAACACATGAGGGGTTTTACCTTGAGCTAGAGGAAGAGGGAGAGCAAAGGATGAGAGAGAATGAATATGAGAGAATGAAATGAGTTTTGCAACCATAACAAATATATGTGAATTAATCAATTAACAAAATTAATCAAAAAGGAAAAAGGTGATGGTATGTTGAAAAGAACATTATCATTTCACATTAAATGAGTTTTGCAAAGATCAAAGAGCATCTTTGCTTGAAATGATGATGGTCAACTTTTCAACCTTGGTCAACAAGTCAACCTTGGTCAACAAGTCAACAATCCTAACCATAACCCAATTTCCTTTAATTAATATTATTAATTGATATTTCACATATTCATTAGGGTTTTGTAAAAGACAACCGTTAACTGTGCATACACACCCATACCAAAACCCTAATGAGAATCCTCTTCCTCTGCCTCAGTCAACTGTGCATACACACCCGCATTCGTGTTCCGAGGAACACGAATACAATGAGATAAAACTAGCCCCAAAACATATATTAGGATTTGGATCAAACCAGAGCCCGCTAGTAATGACTGTCCGGACACCAAACGTGCACAAGTGCGCGGATGTGAACAAACCCTGTCGGAAATCCATGCGACCTCTACTCTGTTTTGCCCAAAGGCGAATAACCCTCTGTGTGGGACTCTAAAGACTCGAAACTTTGCTGGCAGTGGGTTTAACCACAGGCCGCAAGTGGCACTAGCTGTATGTAACGGTCCCCAGGTAGATGCCGATAAGAAGACTGATGAGGTGAACCCATCCGAACTCCTACTGAGCCTGTCTGTGACAATCTGTGTACAGTCCAGTCTGTTCGTCTGAGAATATCACATGGCGAGCCTAGGGGGTTGGTAAGCGTCAGTCCCCTAATAGCATTATAAGTCGTGTCAGAGAGTAGCACAGAACACCCTGAGATAACACTGGAAACCTACCAGTGTATCTCGCTTGCCCTGGCCAGGGACGACTATGTGTAATGGCTCTCCTAGACACAGCGTGATATCAACTCCCAATACCGGGAGAGACGAATCCTATCTAACCGTCACTGCCTCCAAGTGCTTCGGGACTGCACCCAACTACTACCTGTTTGCACGACTCCTTTGAGCCGTGGTAGGGTAGTAATCAAAGTAGAGTGGGAACACACTCGAGGCGAAGTGACAATGTCAAGTCAGCGGACTAAGCTGTACTCATGTCACCTGGGAACTGATAACTGACGATAGGTATAGTACCAACCAACAGTTCCCGATGAGTCCTGTCCAGTGTACTCGTAACCTAACGAGCACCCGTATACTATCTCAAGTACGACGTACTGACGGCTGTGGAACAGACCGTCTCCCCTGCTGGGATGAGAAGAGCATACGCTAGTCTACTCCGGAGTATCGATGCCCCGTCTAGATAATCCTACGACTAGGGACCAGTATAAGGATGTGCTTGTAGATTACCCAGCCCTCACTAGTGTGACTGCCATCACAACACTGGTAATCAAGCAAAGATCCTAAGGGCTCCAATAATGTGTATAGGCGATATGCTAAAAGAAACACATGCACACATTAAAGCAGAGATAAATCAAGTAGCATACTACCATTTCGAGCAAGATTGTCTATACAAATGTGAATATCCCAAGCTTCCATCAAGTAATATACAAACTAGTATGATACAGTAATGGCCTCTAGGGCATATACACTAACAATCTCCCACTTGCACTAAGGCCATGTACTGGCGTATCAAAGACCTATCATCTCGATCAGCCACTCGAACTGAGTCTGGGGTAAGGCCTTCGTGAATGGATCTGCAGTGTTATCTTCTGAAGCAACCCTTCGAACCTCGTTCTTCTGGCGATCCACGATCTCCCTGATCAGGAAATACCGCCTTAAGATGTGTCTGGATTTCTGATGGGACCTGGGTTCCTTCGCTAAAGCTATAGCCCCGTTGTTGTCGCAATACAGAGGTATTGGATCAACAATGGATGGAACCACCTGAAGTTCTTTCAAGAACTTCCGTATCCAGACGGCTTCTTTTGCGGCATCAGATTCAGCGATATATTCCGCTTCCATCGTCGAGTCAGCAATGGTTTCCTGTTTGGAACTCTTCCAACACACCGCCCTTTCATTGCGGGTAAAGAAAATACCCGACATGGACTTGGAATCATCCTTGTCACTCTGGAAGCTGGAGTCAGCAAAGGCCTCGATCTGGAGGTCTTTTCCGCCATACACCAAGAACATCTCCTTAGTTCTTCTGAGGTACTTGAGAATGTTCTTTACCACTATCCAGTGCTTCTCCCCAGGGTTTGACTGATACCGGATTGCCACACTCAGTGCATAAGCTACATCTGGTTTTGTACACAACATCGCATACATTATAGAGCCTACCGCAGAAGCGTAGGGTATAATAGACATGCGATCCCTTTCCAAATCAGTCTTGGGAGACATCTCTTTGGAGAGGGTGATCCCGTGACAAGCCGGTAGATTACCGCGCTTGCAATCTTCTATACTGAATCTTTTCAGTATGGTGTCGATGTACCTGGACTGTGAAAGTCCTAATATTCTCTTGGATCTATCACGATGGATCCGGATCCCCAGAATGTAAGAGGCATCACCCAGGTCTTTCATGGAGAACCTGTGTGACAAGAACACTTTGACAGATTGTATCATAGGAATGTCATTTCCTATTAAGAGAATGTCATCCACGTATAAAACGAGGAATACGACAGTTCGTGCTACAAATCTACTATAGATGTATGGTTCATCTGGATTTTTGATAAAGCCAAAATCTTTGACCGTCTCATCAAAACAGATGTTCCAACTCCGCGATGCCTGCTTCAGTCCATAAATGGACTTAAGCAACTTGCACACCTTTCCGCTGCTCCCACTCTGAATGAAACCCTCTGGCTGGTCCATATAGACACACTCCTCTAAATTTCCATTTAGAAGAGCGGTCTTTACGTCCATCTGCCAAATCTCATAATCGTGGAAGGCAGCAATGGCAAGAATGATCCGAATGGATTTCAGCATAGCCACTGGAGAAAAGGTTTCGTCATAGTCCAAACCAGGTCTTTGACGAAAACCCTTTGCAATAAGTCTAGCCTTATAGGTCTCAACCTGTCCATCTACACCAATCTTCTTCTTGAAGATCCACTTACATCATACGGGTTTTACCCCATCTGGAGCAACGTCTAAAGCCCATACTTTGTTGGTGTACATGGACTCCATTTCGGTCCACATTGCATCCAGCCATTTTACCGAGTCAACGCTCTAAATGGCTTGCTGGAAGCTAGTCGGCTCATCACTATCAATGATGCAATCATCTCTATCACCGTCTATGAGAAAACCGTAGTATCTCTCGGGCTGATGAGACTGCCTACTACTCCTGCGGAGCGGCGTAGGAATGTCATGTTCTTTCGAACCCTCTGGTTCTACTAAGCTTTCAGTAATAGCTCGTGGTTCTGGAATTTCTTCCAGCTCTATTGCGCTCCCACTTATCTGATTTTCCAAAAATTCAGTTTCCAAGAAGTGGGCATAACGAGAAACAAAAACCTTTTGTTCTTCTTCGCAATAGAAGAAATATCCCTTGGAGTTCTTTGGATATCCCACAAACTTGCACTGTACTGAGCGTGCCTCGAGCTTGTCCGCATGCTGCTTTTTGACAAAAGCTGGACATCCCCATGTCTTAATCTGCTTAAGATAGGGTTTCTTCCCACACCACATCTAATATGGTGTAGTAGGCACAGTCTTAGTTGGAACTCGGTTCAAAAGGTATGCAGCTGATTCTAGCGCATATCCCCAGAATGATCGCGGCAACTCAGCGTTACTCGTCATGGAACGTACCATATCCAATAGGATTCGGTTCCGTCTCTCCGATATACCGTTATGTTGCGGAGTGTATGGAGGAGTAAGCTGAGAGAGAATTCCATTCTCTTTTAAGTAATCTAGGAACTCGGCACTTAAGTATTCACCACCTCGATCAGATCTCAGTGTCATGGTACTTTTGCCTGTTTGTTTTTCTACTTCATTCTTGTATTCCTGGAACTTTTCAAAGGCTTCAGATTTATGTTTCATTAAGAAGACATATCCGTACCTTGAAAAGTCATCCGTAAAAGTAATGAAGTAAGAATAACCACTTCGTGCATGTGTAGACATTGGACCGCACACATCGCTGTGTATGAGCCCTAAGAGCTCGCTCGCTCTTACTCCGTGTCCAGTGAATGGAGTCTTTGTCATCTTTCCTTTGAGACAGGATTGACAAGTTGCATATGAATGATATTCAAACGGATCCAAATATCCTTCTGTATGTAACTTAGTCAACCTTCTCTCATTGATGTGACCCAGTCTACAATGCCATAAGAAAGTATGATTTGTTTCTGGAGACTTTCTTTTGTGTGTATTCTGGACATTGAAAATCTGTGGTTGGTTTAATATGTATATACCATTGCTTAATGTACCTGACCCAATCAAAACTTGATTAAGATGAATGTTCACAACATTACTTACAAATGCAAATTCATAACCTTCTTTAGATAATAAAGATACATATATGATATTACAAGTTGCATTGGGTACAAAATAACAATCACGCAAAACCAAAACATGCCCATCTGACAATCCCTGGTGATAGTCCCCCACGGACTCAGCATTCATGCCAGCTCCGTTTGCAACTCTGAGGGTCATATCACCTGCCTTCAAAACCCTACGCCTCCTTAGTGCCTGCAAAGAATTACAGATATGAGATCCTGATCCGGTATCCAATACCCAGGATGTAGAGTTTATTGATAGACAGTTTTCAATAACATACACACCTGAAGCCGATGCCGCAACTTGCTTCGGATCCTGGTTTATGGCCTTCCAAGCCCTGCAATCCTTTTTTCAGTGTCCACTCTTGTGACAGTAAAAGCATTCTTCCTTTCCCACAAGCTTTCCCACTACCTTTGTTGCCTTTCCCTTTCCCTTCGTATCCACTTTACTAACACCGCCCCTTGGTTTGGCGGGGGCTTTTTTCTTCTTTCCCTTGGCTTTCGCCTTGGACTTAGAAGAGGAATATCCTCCTACAAACAAAGTGGATGTTTCCCTACCTTTTTGTAGTTCAACCTCTTTTCCTTGCAAGTTGAAGTTCAGGATAAACTGGACGTAAGTGGAAGGAAGGGACTGGAGAATCAAGTCCGTATAGAGCTCGCTCTCTAATGTGGTCCCAAGGTCCGCGAGCTCTTCAATGAAGCCAATCATCTTAAGCACGTGTTCCGCTACCGATGATCCGATGGCCAATCTCGTCGAAAACAATTTTTTCTAGACTTCGTATCTGGCGATACAGGATTGCTCTCCATACTGTTCTTTTGTATGAAGAAATATGGATTCGAGGTCCATATTCTCATGTCTCCTCTGATGTTCATTATCCATAGAGGCAAGCACGAGGCACTTGGCCTTCGCGTAGTCGATCTCCCTTTTCTTACGGATTTCTATATCCGCGACGCTGGAGGTGGGACCTGGGACAGGGGGAGCTTTGGTGGTAAGGAGATACCCTAACTTGTCATAAGTGATTGCCATTTTGACATTCCTGAGCCAATCTTTGTAGTTTAGCCCTGTCAGTATGTTTTTATCTAATAGTAACTTAAGTCCGGTCATGTCGATTGGTCGCTGCAATTAGGAGAGAGAGAAGAAACACTTTAGCATGATGCTCTTGAAAGTTTAGAGTGGTTTTTAGTTTGTCTAAATAGGATGGCTCCCACTGTCTCTCGAATCCCTCCTCAAACCATAAAGGAAGAATTAGTCGGGATCAATCTCACCGTACAATACTTGTTTAACTGTTCAGCCAGGCCAGTGTCGGTACTTCGAGGGAGGTTTTCCAACGCTTTCACGAAGTTCCTTAATTTAAGAACCTCTTTTCCCTAGGGGCATAGCCCCGCTAACACCTTTCTAGACACCCACTAGGTTTATAGCATTGATCGTTAAGTGAGAAATTTCCCGAGGAGTAGCATATATTCACAGTAGGATCGGGATCCAAATATCATCGCGTAACAAAACTGAAGGAATCCTACGAGAATCATCACACTCTAAATGGTATGCAGCGCTAGCAAGTTTCAGTTTCTTTAGAAACTCCCGATGTGGATTTTTCCCCCATGCTCTTATGACCTTGATTTTGGCCAACAAATCATAAGTCACATGTTAAGTTCTACCCGTCATTCTCCAGGTTAATTTGAACCCACCCATACCTACCCTTGACTTTGGCCAACAAAGCAGTACGACTGTCCCAAATCAACGCATCTATCTATGCTGCATATGAATACCCAATAGCTACTAAACACTGTGCTTTGACTTTGGCCAACAAACACAGCTTGAATACTATTAACTATCCATATGAAATGACGGAGGGCTACGAATGGTTTTGGCGAAACCGTGAACGTAGTGAACTTGATATAATCGATGGAACGAGATAGCTTTTAAAAAGAGTGGTTCAAGCTCTGCATTTAAAAGTTGGTTTTTGAAAAGAACCGGGTGGTTTTAAAAGTTTTCCAACAACTTTACTTGGTTTATTTTCTTGCATTAATTTTAATGCGTCCCATCATTTAATCCTACCATTGCAGAAAACAACGAAAATATGACGTACGCTTATGCCATCCGCATTCACCACGGGGTCCCGTCATCACCCGTTAGGTTACTTAACTAACGACAGAGCGGGGGTTGGACTAGCGCGGATGCAAAAAATAAGTAACGCCTAAATAGATATCATATATAGATATATACATTCGTCAGATGCAATGATAGCCATTCCAGATCACAGATAAACACATTGGATATACTAGGAATCCGCATTTCGTACGAGCCTGTAACGAAAAGCGGATTACACGGTCGCGATGAATAGCCAATACCCCACCCTAGACCCCTACGGGTGCGGCAAACTACCCGCCAAGTACCCGAAGCGAAGCAACCTCCCTCAACAACGTGAGTAGGCCACTCGGCACTTTGAGATACCCGGTAGTTTGTGCACCCCTTCCTTGGGTCTATCCTAGGAGCAAAAACAGTAAAAAGAAATTATACAATGGCGGCTACAACCTCATCCCAGATGAGCGGCCATACAAATAATATTACATCAAATTACATATTACATGAATTGAAAGATAAAGAAAAACCTTCATCTCACGACCCCCCGGCTATTCATCCGCGACAATCCAACGAATTCATATAAACAAACCATCAACATTATAGAACACAGATATGTATAACCCCCACTAATCGACGTATAGCGATTAGCAAACGTTCAATACATATAAAACATCACAGATATAACTCATTAGCCAAAGTCTACAGAAATCAATCAAAACACAGATTTGTAACCACCCAAAATCAAATTTTGTTTTCTAGAAATTCTGGGCAGAAACAAACCATCCTAAAAATCACAAAATACCAACATAAGAACACTGCAGGAGAAACGACCCACGACCGAGTCAACTCGGCCGCGGATCCGCGGCATGAGCAAGCTCTTGCCGTGGATCCGCGGTGAGTTGGTCGACTCACTGGATCATTTTTCTTGTCTGTTCTTTAAAAACCCTGAGCCGATTTTTAGTACATGATTTATTATTTTTTGAGCAGAAATAAAAATCGGCAGAACGTTGATAATTTTGACGTGTTTTGTGGTTTTTTGTCCGATCGAAATTCTAGATACTTTGCTAACATGCTAGGGTGTGTTTAGATAGGCTTTGATACCACTATAAGTCCACGTTATCTGTCCCGGTTCTTTCGGGGTTGCGGAAATGGTGAAAAATAATTTTTCATGAAAGGGTAACATGGACTATAAAACCCAGATCTTTGCTAAACTACAGACTAGCAACTAACAAGAGCTTTACCTACTTGGTTAGGGGGTTATACCTTGACTTGAACTCCTCCTCTTCTTCTCCTTGGAGTGGGTTGGATGGTTCTGCTCGTCGCCTTCTCTTGCCGAAGATGGATCTACCCGAGGGCCTCTACCTTGAGCTCCTTCCTCAAACTTGAGGCAACTAAAGTATTAGGCTTGCTAGACCTTCAACCTTAGGATGAGTAGAGATGATTTTTGGTGTTTTATCTCCAAGGCAATTGGTTCTCAACACATGATGGGTTTTGCCTTGAGCTAGAGGAAGAGGGAGAGCAAAGGATGAGAGAGAATGAATATAAGAGAATGAAATGAGTTTTGCAACCATAACAAATATATGTGAATTAATCAATTAACAAAATTAATCAAAAAGGAAAAAGGTGATGGTATGTTGAAAAGACCATTATCATTTCATATTAAATGAGTTTTGCAAAGATCAAAGAGCATCTTTGCTTGAAATGATGATGGTCAACTTTTCAACCTTGGTCAACAAGTCAACAATCATAACCATAACCCAATTTCCTTTAATTAATATTATTAATTGATATTTCACATATTCATTAGGGTTTGGTAAAAGACAACCGTCAACTGTGCATACACACCCGTACCAAAACCCTAATGAGAATCCTCTTTCTCTGCCTCAGTCAACTGTGCATACACACCCGCATTCGTGTTCCGAGGAACACGAATACAATGAGATAAAACTAACCCCAAAACGTATACTAGGATCTGGCTCAAACCAGAGCCCGCTAGTAATGACTGTCCGGACACCAAACGTGCACAAGTGCGCGGATGTGAACGAACCCTGTCGCAAAACCATGCGACCTCTACTCTGTTTTGCCCAAAGGTGAATAACCCTCTGTGTGGGACTCTAAAGGCTCGACACTACGCTGGCAGTGGGTTTAACCACAGACCGTATATGGCACTAGCTATACGTAACGGTCCCCAGGTAGATGCCGATAAGAAGACTGAGGAGGCGAATCCATCCGAACTCCTACTGAGCCTGTCTGTGACAATCTGTGTACAGTCCGGTCTGTTCGTCTGAGAATATCGCATGGCGGGCCTAGGGGGTTGGTAAACATCAGTCCCCTAATAGCGGTATAAGTCGTGTCGGAGTGTAGCCCAGAACACCCTGAGATAACACTGGAAACCTACCAGTGTATCTCGCTTGCCCGGGACAGGGACGGCTATGTGTAATGGCTCTCCTAGACACAACGCGATATCAACTCCCAATACCGGGAGAGACGAATCCTATCTAACCGTCACTACCTCCAAGTGCTTCGGGACTGCACCCAATTACTACCTGTTTGCACGACTCCTTTGAGCCGTGGTAGGGTAGTAATCAAAGTACAGTGGGAACACACTCGAGGCGAAGTGACAGTGTCAAGTTAGCGGACTAAGCTGTACTCATGTCACCTGGGAACTGATAACTGACGATAGATATAGTACCAACCAATAGTTCCCGATGAGTCCTGTCTAGTGTACTCGTAACCTAACGAGCACCGGCATACTATCTCAAGTACGACGTACTGACGGTTGTGGGACAGACCGTCTCCCCTGCTGGGATGAGAAGTGCATACGCTAGTCTACTCTGGTGTATCGATGCCCCGTCTCGATAATCCTACGACTAGGGACCTGTATAAGGATGTGCTTGTAGATTACCCAGCCCCCACTAGTGTGACAGCCATCACAACGCTGGTAATCAAGCAAAGATCCTAAGGGCTCCACTAATGTGTATAGGCGATATGCTAAAAGAAACACATGCACACAATAAAGCAGAGACAAACCAAGTAGCATACTACCATTTCGAGCAAGATTGTATATACAAATGTGAATATCCCAAGCTTCCATCAAGTAATATAAAAACTAGTATGATACAGTAATGGCCTCTAGGGCATATACACTAACACTTGACTCGTGGGTCTAAGAACAAAGTTCTTATTTTTATACGAGATGTTACAATCTCTTATTTTTTGTGAAACGCTTTGACTTTATGGATCTGTGATCTTAAGAGAATTGAATTTTTCCCCCATTTTATGATGAGATGTTATGATCTCTTTTGTGAAAGACGTTTATCTCATAGATTTATGATCTAGAAAAAGAAACTAAGTTCCTGTTCATTCGATGAGATGCTTTGATCTCTCTATTTTATTTACCTTGAAGAAATTCTTGTTCTTCTGAGAGCTTGCTCTTCTATTTGAAATTTCTCAAAGTTTGGGGGGGGGAGGGAGGGGTTCCTCTATGCAAGACTTGAAGTCTTGGGTCCTTTATATAAGGGAAGCTGATTTGTTGAATCAGTTGAAGAGATCTTTTCTCTAATTGATTTAGGGATGTTTCCCACTGTTGGATCTTTGATCCTAGGGCTTCTGTTTTACAGAAGGCAATTTTCTTGTTTTTAACAAGATTGAGAAAATCTTTTCCCATACAAAACTTATTCTGTATCTTGGTGATCTTTTAATCACCATTGGATCTTTGATCCAACGGTGCTCTAATTTTTAAAGGTAATCTGACGATTTTTAGTCATCTTTGTTGGATCTTTGATTCAAGGGTGTGGAACATTTAGTTCCAGCGCTAGTGCTCTCGTGCTTTGCATATGAGCACTGCATCAGAGTCTTTGACTCTTGGTGCTAGCGCACTTAGCGCTAGCGCTCTCGTGCTTTGCACATAAGCGCTGCATCAGAGTCTTCGACTCTTGATGCTAGCGCACTTAGCGGTAGTGCTCTCGTGCTTTGCACGTGAGCGCTACATCAGTGTCTTTGACTCTTAGCGCTGGCGCTGCTAGTGTAAGTCCACGTTGCCCACCCCGGTACTTACGGGGAGGCGGAAAATGGAATAAAAATCGAATTTTTATGAGCTTAGGCAACATGGACTACACAAAGAAGGATCTTTGCTAAACAAAAACAAGCTAAAGCTAACTAGAAACTAGCTAAGTGCTAGAAAGGTTATACCTTGGGCTTTATGTCCTTCTCTCCTTGCTCCTTGGAGTGGTGGAAGGAGGTCACCTATGTCGTCTTCTCACGTCGAAGAAAGATCGACGCGAAAGCCTCAACCTTTGGCTTCAACTCCAAGCTAGAAGTAACTAGGGTGCAAGAAGTGCTAATCCTTGAACCCTAGATGAGAGTAGAGATAATCAAGAAAGGGTTTTTCTCAAGCTCAAGTGTTTCTTAACACATGAGAGGGGAGAGCTTGAGGGAGAGGAAGAACAAGAGAGAGAATGTGTATGATAGAATGAGAGAATAATGAACCATTCTCACATATATGTGGGAATTATTGTAATTAGAAAATTAGCTAGATAATTATCATGGTTAATCAAGACATGACCATTATCATTTCAATTTGCAAGGATCAAAAAGCATCTTCCAAAAGAAATGATGATGGTCAAAGTGTCAACCATAGTCAACAAGTCAAGGAGGTCAAATGGTCAACAACCATAACCATGCACAATTATAAAACTAATATCAATTAACAATAATACACACATGAGCATTAGGGTTAATAAAATGACAATAGTCATTAACCCTAATCAAAGTCCTCTCCCTCTGTCTCAAGCAACTGTGCATACGCACCCGTATTCGTGATCCGAGGAACACGAATACAATGAGATAAAACCAATCCCAAATCATATACTAGGATCCGACTTAAACCAAAGCCCGCCAGTATAAGCTGTCCGGACAGCAAACGTGCACAAGTGCGTGGATGCGAACGAACCCTGTCACAAAACCATGCGACCTCTACTCATTTTACCTAAAGGCGAATAGCTCTCTGTGTGGGACTCTAAAGACTCGACACTACGCTGGCAGTGGGTTTAACCACAGACCGCAAGCGGCACTAGCTGTACGTAACGGTCCCCAGGTAGATGTCGATAAGAAGACTGACGAGGTGAACCCCATCTGAACTCCTACTGAGCCTGTATATGACAGTCTCCGTACAGCCCGGTCTGTTCGTCTGATACATCGCATGACGGGCCTAGGGGGCGATGAACGTCAGTCCCCTAATAGCGGTACAAGTCGTGTCGGAGTGTAGCCCAGAACACCCTGAGATAACACTGGAAACCTACCAGTATATCTCGCTTGCCCTGGCCAGGGACTACTTGTGTAATGGCTCTCCTAGACACAGCGCGATGTCAACCCCTAATACCGGGAGAGACGAATCCTGTCTAACTGTCACTGCCTCCAAGTGCTTCGGGACTGCACCCAAAAAATACCTGTTTGCACGACTCCTTTGAGCCGTGGTAGGGTAGTAATCAAAGTGCAGTGGGAACACACTCGAGGCGAAGTGACAGTGTCAAGTCAACGGACTAAGCTGTACTCATGTCACCCGGGAACTGATAACTGATGATAAGTATAATACCAACCAACAGTCCCCGAAGAGTCCTATCCAGTGTACTCGTAACCTAACGAGCACCCGTATACTATCTCAAGTACGACGTACTGACGGCTGTGGGACAGACCGTCTCCTACACTGGGATGAGAAGCGCATACGCTAGTCTACTCCGGCGTATCGATGCCCTGTCTCGATAGTCCAACGACCAGGGACCTGTATAAGGATGTGCTTATAGATTACCCAGCTCCCACGAGTGCGAGCGCCATCACAACGCTGGTAATCAAGCAAAGATCCTAAGGGCTCTACTAATATGTATATCAGCGATATCCTAAAAGAAACACATGCACATATTGAAGTAGAGACAAACCAAGTAGCATACTACCATTTCGAGCAAGATTGTATATACAACTGTGAATATCCCAAGCTTCCATCAAGTAATATACAAACTAGTATGATACAGTAATTGCCTCTAGGGCATATACACTAACAATCTCCCACTTACACTAAGGCCATGTACTGGCATATCGAAGACCTATCATCTCGATCAGCCGCTCGAACTGAGTCTGGGGCAAGGCCTTGGTGAATGGATCTGCTGTGTTATCTTCTGAAGCAACCCTCCGGACCTCGATCTCCTGGCGATCCATGATCTCCCTGATCAGGTGATACCGCCTTAAGATGTGTCTGGATTTCTGATGGGACCTGGGTTCCTTCGCTAAAGCTATAGCCCCGTTGTTGTCGCAATATAGAGGTATTGGGTCAACAATGGACGGAACCACCTGAAGTTCTTTCAAAAACTTCCTTATCCAGACAGCTTCTTTTGCGGCATCAGATGTAGCGATGTATTCCGCTTCCATAGTCGAGTCCGCAACGGTTTCCTGTTTGGAACTCTTCCAATACACCGCCCCTCCATTGAGGGTGAAGACAAAACCCGACATGGACTTGGAATCATCCTTATCACTCTGGTAGCTGGAGTCAGCAAAGGCCTCAATCTGCAGGTCTTTTCCGCCATACACCAAGAACATCTCCTTAGTCCTTCTTAGGTACTTGAGAATGTTCTTTACTGCTATCCAATGTTTCTCCCCTGGGTTTGACTGATACCTGCTTACCACACTCAGTGCATAAGCCACATTCGGTCTGGTACACAACATCGCATACATTATAGAGCTTACCGCAGAAGCGTAGGGTATAATAGACATGCGATCCCTCTCTAAATCAGTCTTGAGAGACATCTCTTCAGAGAAGGTGATCCCGTGACAAGCCGGTAGATTACCGCGCTTGGAATCTTCCATACTGAATCTCTTCAGTATGGTGTCGATGTACCTGGACTGTGAAAGTCCTAATATCCTCTTGGATCTGTCACGGTAGATCCGGATAACCAGAATGTATGAGGCATCACCCAGGTCTTTCATGGAGAACCTGTGTGACAAGAACCCCTTGACAGATTTTAGCATAGGAATGTCATTTCCTATTAAGAGAATGTCATCCACGTATAAAACGAGGAATACTACAGTTCTCGCTACAAATCTACAATAGATGCATGGTTCATCTGGATTTTTGATAAAGCCAAATTCCTTGACCGTCTCATCAAAACAGATGTTCCAACTCCGCGATGCCTGCTTTAGTCCATAAATGGACTTGACCAACTTGCACACCTTTCCGCTGCTCCCACTCTGAATGAAACCCTCTGGCTGGTCCATATAGACACACTCCTCTAAATGACCATTTAGAAAAGCTGTCTTTACGTCCATCTGCCAAATCTCATAATCGTGGAAGGCAGCAATGGCAAGAAGGATCCGAATGGATTTCAGCATAGCTACTGGAGAAAAGGTTTCGTCATAGTCCAAACCAGGTCGCTGACGAAAACCCTTTGCTACCAGTCTAGCTTTATAGGGCTCAACCTGTCCATCTACACCAATCTTCCTTTTGAAGATCCACTTGCATCCTACGGGTTTTACCCCATCTGGAGCAATGTCCAACGTCCATACTTTGTTGGTGTACATGGACTCCATCTCGGTCCGCATTGCATCCAGCCATTTTACCGAGTCGACGCTCTGAATGGCTTGCTGGAAGCTAGTAGGCTCATCATAATCTATGATGCAATCTTCTCTATCCCCGTCAATGAGAAAACCGTAGTATCTCTCGGGCGGATGAGACTGCCTACTACGCCTGCGGAGTGGCGTGGGAATGTCCTGATCTTTCGAACCCTCTGGTCCTACTAAGCTTTCAGTAATAGCTTGTGGTTCTGGAATTTCTTCCAGTTCTATTGCGCTCCCACTTATTTCTTTTTCTAAGAACTGATGTTCCAGAAAATGGGCATTTCGAGAAACAAGGACTTTTTGTTCCTCTGCGTAATAGAAAAGATACCCCCTGGAGTTCTTTGGGTATCCCACAAACTTGCACAGTACTGAGCGTGCCTCTAGTTTGTCCGCATGCTGCTTTTTGACATAAGCTGGACATCCCCAAATCTTCAGGTATTGAAGATAGGGTTTCTTCCCACTCCATAATTCATATGGTGTGGTAGGCACAGTCTTAGTGGGAACTCGGTTCAAAAGGTATGCAGCTGATTCTAGCGCATATCCCCAGAACGATCGCGGCAACTCAGCGTTACTCATCATGGACCGTACCATATCCAATAGGGTTCGGTTCTGTCTCTTCGATACACCATTATGCTGCGGAGTGTATGGAGGAGTAAGCTGAGAGAGAATTCCATTCTCTTTTAAGTAACCCAGGAACTCGGCACTCAAGTATTCACTACCTCGATCAGATCTTAGTGTCTTTATACTTTTGCCTGTTTGTTTTTCTACTTCATTCTTATATTCCTGGAACTTTTCAAAAGCTTCGGATTTATGCTTCATCAAGAAGACATGTCCGAACCTTGAGAAATCATCCGTAAAAGTAATGAAGTAAGAATAACCGCTTCGTGCATGTGTAGACATTGGACCGCACACGTCGCTGTGTACGAGTCCTAAGAGCTCGCTCGCTCTTTCTCCGTGTCCAGTGAACGGAGTCTTTGTCATCTTTCCTTTGAGACAGGATTGACAAGTTACATACGATTGATATTCGAACGGATCCAAATATCCTTCTGCATGTAACTTAGTCAACCTTCTCTCATTGATATGACCCAGTCTACAATGCCATAAGAAAGTTTTATTTATTTCTGGAGACTTTCTTTTGTGTGTATTCTGGACATTGAAAATCTGTGGTTGGTTTAATACGTATATACCGTTGTTCAATGTACCTGACCCAATCAAAACTCGATTAAGGTGAATGTTCACTACATTACTTACAAATGCAAATTCATAACCTTCTTTAGATAATAAAGATATAGAAATGATATTACAGGTTGCATTTGGTACATAATAACAACTACGCAAAACCAAAAAATATCCATCCGACAATCCCAGGTGATAGTCCCCCACGGCCTCAGCATCCATGCTAGCACCGTTTGCAACTCTGAGGGTCATGTCACCTGCCTTCAAAACTCTACGCTTTCTCAACGCCTGGAAAGAATTACAGATAGGAGATCCTGATCCGGTATCCAATACCCAGGATGTAGAGTTTATTGATAGACAGTTTTCAATAACATACACACATGAAGCTGAAGCCGCAACTCGCTTCAAATCCTGTGTTCTGGCCTTCCAAGCCTTGCAATCCTGTTTCCAGTGACCACTTTTGTGACAATAGAAGCATTCTTCCTTCCCCACTAGCTTCCCCTCTATCTTTGTTGCTTTTCCTTTTCCCTTCGTATCCACTTTACCGACACCGCCTCTTGGTTTGGCGGGGGCTTTCTTCTTCTTACCCTTGGCTTTCGCCCTGGATCTAGAAGGGGAAGATCCTCCTACAAACAAAGTGGATGTCTCCCTACCTTTCTGTAGGGTGCCCTCAGCACTCCTCAACATGTTCAGAAGTTCGGAAAGTTCAACCTCCTTTCCTTGCATGTTGAAGTTAAGAATAAACTGGGCGTAAGTGGAAGGAAGGGACTGGAGAATCAAATCAGTATAGAGTTCATTCTCCAACGTGGTCCCAAGGTCCGCGAGCTCCTCAATGTAGCCAATCATCTTAAGCATGTGTTCTGCTACCGATGATTCGACGGCCAACCTTGCCGAAAATAGCTTCTTCGACACTTCGTATCTTGGGATACGAGACTGCTCTCCATACAGTTCTTTTGTATGGAGAAATATGGACTCTAGGTCCATATTCTCGTGCCTCCTCTGATGTTCGTTGTCCATCGAGGCAAGTACGAGGCACTTGGCCTTCGCGCAATCTATCTCCCATGTCTTGCGGATTTCTACATCCGCGACGCTGGAGGTGGGACCTGGGACAGGGGGAGCTTTGGTGGTAAGTACATACCCCAACTTGTCGTAAGTGATTGCCATCTTGACATTCCTGAGCCAATCTTTGTAGTTTGGCCCTGTCAGTATATTTTTATCTAGTAATAACTTAAGTCCGGTCATGTTGAATGGTCGCTGCAATTAGGAGAGAGAAAAGAAACACTTTAGCATGATGCTCTTGCAAGTTTAGAATGGTTTTTAGTTTGTCTAAACTTGATGGCTCCCACTGTCTCTCGAATCCCTTCTCAAACCGTAAAGAAAGGATTAGTCAGGATCAATCTCACCGTACAATACTTGCTTAACCGTTCAGCCAGGCCAGTGTCGGTACTTCGAGGGAGGTTTTCCAACGCTTTCGCGAAGTTCCTTAATTAAGTAACCTCTTTTCCCTGTGGGCGTAGCCCTGCTAACACCTTTCTAGACACCTACTAAGTTTATAGCATTGATCGTTAAGTGAGAGTTTTCCCGAGGAGTAGCATATACTCACAGTAGGATTGGGATCCAAATATCATCGCGTGATAAAACCGAAGGAATCCTACCAGAATCATCACACTCCAAATGGTATGCAGCGCTAGCAAGTTTCAGTACTTATGAAACTCCCGATGTGGATTTTTGCCCCATGCTCTTATGACCTTGGCGTGAGGTCAAAATATCATAAGTCACATGTCAAGTTCTTCCCATCATTATCTCGGTTAATTTGAACCCACCCGTACCTACCCTTGACGTAGGCCAAAACGGCAGTACGACTGTCTCAAACCAACGCATTCTATCTATGCAACAGATAAATATCCGGCAGCTACCAATCACTATGCCTTGGCGTGAGGTCAAAATACATAGCTTGAATACTACCGAATATTTAACTGAAATGATGGAGGGCTACGGATGGTTTTGGCGAAACCGTGAACGTAGTGAACTTGATATAATCGATGGAACGAGATAGCTTTTAAAAGGAGTGGTTCAAGCTCCGCGTTTAAAAGTTTATTTTTGAAAAGAACCGAGTGGTTTTCAAAGTGTTCCAATCGACTTTTACTTGGTTTATTTTCTTGCATTAGTTTTTTTAATGCGTCCCATCAATTAATCCTACCATTGCAGAAAACAACCAAAATATGACGTACGCTTATGCCATTCGCATTCGCAATGGGGCCCCGTCATCACCCGTTAGGTTACTTAACTAACGACAGAGCGGGGGCTGGGCTAGCGCGGCTGTAAAACATAAGCAACGCCTAAATAGTTATCATATATAAATATATATAGCAATGATAGACATTACAGATCACAGATGAATACATTGGATATACTAGAAATCCGCATTCCGTTCGAGCCTGCAACGAAAAGCGGATTAGACGGTCGCGGTGAATAGCCAATACCCCACCCAAGACCCCTACGGGTGCGGCAAACTACCCGCCAAGCACCCGAAGCGAAGCAACCTCCCTCAACACCGTGAGTAGGCCACTCGGCACTTCGAGATACCCGGTAGTTTGTGCACCCCCTCCATGGGTCTATCCTAGGAGCAAAAACAGTAAAAAGAATTATACAATGACGGCTACAACCCCGACCCGGTTGTGCGGCCATACAAATAATAATATTACATCAATTTACATGTTACAATGAATGAAAGAAAAAGCAACACTCATTTCACATCCACCCCGGCTATTCACCCGCAACAATCCAACCCATTCATATACACATACCAATATCAAACACAGATCACAGATATGTATAACCCCGACTAATCGACATATAGCGATTAGCCGACGTTCAATACATACAAACATCACAGATATAACCGTTATAGTCAAAGTGTAGTGTAGTTCGGAAAAAAAATACGGATTTATAGGCCCCCAAAAATAAATTTCTATTCTGGAAAATCTGGGCACATATAAACCATCTCAAAAATCACAAAACCAAGCCAGAAAGACACTGCACCAAACTCGACCCAGAGAAGAGCCAACTCGGCCGCGGTTGCACGGCAATAGCTTGCTATTGCCGCGGAACCGCGGCTCTTTGGTCGAGTCACTGGACCGGGTTTGGTGACATTCTTTACAAAACCCTGAGACGATTTTTGGAGTATGACAAATTTTATTTCGAACAAAAAAATTTTTAACAGAAACTTAGGGTTTTTGAAAACTTGGTTTTTGGATTTTTCGGTTTCGAACTTCGTTACACTTCACTACCTAGCTTGTTTATGTTTAGTTAAGCTCTGATACCACTGTAAGTCCACGTTGCCCACCCCGGTACTTACGGGGAGGCGGAAAACGGAATAAAAATCGAATTTTTATGAGCTTAGGCAACATGGACTACACAAAGAAGGTTCTTTGCTAAACAAAAACAAGCTAAAGCTAACTAGAAACTAGCTAAGTGCTAGAAAGGTTATACCTTGGGTTTTATGTCCTTCTCTCCTTGCTCCTTGGAGTGGTGGAAGGAGGTCACCTATGTCGTCTTCTCACGTCGAAGAAAGATCCACGCGAAAGCCTCAACCTTTGGCTTCAACTCCAAGCTAGAAGTAACTAGGGTGCAAGAAGTGCTAATCCTTGAACCCTAGATGAGAGTAGAGATAATCAAGAAAGGGTTTTTCTCAAGCTCAAGTGTGCTCAAGTGTTTCTCAACACATGAGAGGGGAGAGCTTGAGGGAGAGGAAGAACAAGAGAGAGAATGTGTATGATAGAATGAGAGAATAATGAACCATTCTCACATATATGTGGGAATTATTGTAATTAGAAAATTAGCTAGATAATTGTCATGGTTAATCAAGATATGACCATTATCATTTCAATTTGCAAGGATCAAAAAGCATCTTCCAAAAGAAATGATGATGGTCAAAGTGTCAACCATAGTCAACAAGTCAAGGAGGTCAAATGATCAACAACCACAACCATGCACAATTATAAAACTAATATCAATTAACAATAATACACACATGAGCATTAGGATTAATAAAATGACAATAGTCATTAACCCTAATCAAAGTCCTCTCCCTCTGTCTCAAGCAACTGTGCATACGCACCCGTATTCGTGATCCGAGGAACACGAATACAATGAGATAAAACCAATCCCAAATCATATACTAGGATCCGGCTTAAACCAAAGCCCGCCAGTATAAGCTGTCCGGACAGCAAACGTGCACAAGTGCGCGGATGCGAACGAACCCTGTCGCAAAACCATGCGACCTCTACTCATTTTGCCTAAAGGCGAATAGCTCTCTGTGTGGGACTCTAAAGACTCGACACTACGCTGGCAGTGGATTTAACCACAGACCGCAAGCGGCACTAGCTGTACGTAACGGTCCCCAGGTAGATGTCGATAAGAAGACTGACGAGGTGAACCCCATCTGAACTCCTACTGAGCCAGTATATGACAGTCTCCGTACAGTCCGGTCTGTTCGTCTGATACATCGCATGGCGGGCCTAGGGGGGCGGTGAACGTCAGTCCCCTAATAGCGATACAAGTCGTGTCGGAGTGTAGCCCAGAACACCCTGATATAACACTGGAAACCTACCAGTATATCTCGCTTGCCCTGGCCAGGGACTACTTGTGTAATGGCTCTCCTAGACACAGCGCGATGTCAACCCTCAATACCGGGAGAGACGAATCCTGTCTAACCGTCACTGCCTCCAAGTGCTTCGGGACTGCACCCAAAAACTACCTGTTTACACGACTCCTTTGAGCCGTGGTAGGGTAGTAATCAAAGTGCAGTGGGAACACACTCGAGGCGAAGTGACAGTGTCAAGTCAACGGACTAAGCTGTACTCATGTCACCCGGGAACTGATAACTGACGATAGGTATAATACCAACCAACAATCCCCGATGAGTCATGTCCAGTGTACTCGTAACCTAACGAGCACCCGTATATTATCTCAAGTACGACGTACTGACGGCTGTGGGACAGACCGTCTCCCACACTAAGATGAGAAGCGCATACGCTAGTCTACTCTGGAGTATCGATGCCCTGTCTCGATAGTCCAACGACCAGGGACCTGTATAAGGATGTGCTTATAGGTTACCCAGCTCCCATGAGTGCGAGCGCCATCACAACGCTGGTAATAAAGCAAAGATCCTAAGGGCTCTACTAATATGTATATCAGCGATATGCTAAAAGAAACACATGCACATATTGAAGTAAAGACAAACCAAGTAGCATACTACCATTTCGAGCAAGATTGTATATACAACTGTGAATATCCCAAGCTTCCATCAAGTAATATACAAACTAGTATGATACAGTAATGGCCTCTAGGGCATATACACTAACAGCTAGCACCAGCGGTATCGTGCTTTGCACGTGAGCGCTGCATCAGAGTCTTTGACTCTTAGTGCTGGCGTATTTAGCGCGAGCGCTTTTATGAAGCGCCGCTTCATTTCAAATTTCAAAAATTTTAATAAAGCTTTGCTCTGATTGGGGGAAACAATTTTCGGAGCTTCTTGCGACGACACTAGGGCGTTGAAGCTCATTGGTGGGAGCATGGTCCCGAAGAACAGTCCAGTGGTGGCTAGAGTCACCTGTTCCACTGGCATGGCAAAGATGGAGGCCGCTTGGGGCCCATAGGTCACTCCTCTAGCGAGGACGGAGTGGAAGTTGCTGTTGCAGTTGGTGCAGTGGGAAGCCATTTTCTCTGCATGGGAGCAAAACACCAAATCTTAGTACCTCTAATCCAGGGCCACCATAGCACACCGTGATTCGTTCGCGAAAACGACACACGAAATGCGGACTGGAAAGTGGAAAAGGTCCCACCAGGCGTGCCAGAATCTGTTCTCTGTCGAAAGACGTGACCGGGACATTGGGACGTCCGGCCTGAATTTTGGGGGGCAGATACTATTTGGTTTTATCCATCCTCCTCTCTGAAGATGCCAAGTTGATTTATGGCACCATGTATCGAAGTTTTAGACGGATGCAGCTGATGTAGCAGACTTCGTCAGATTCCCCCTCATTGTGAGGGGTTTTTGATTATGAGGACGCTTTTCCCTGCAGGCGCAAGCCCCTGTATTTAATTATGTTATCGCATCGCGGTAACCGCTTTCTCCTTCTCCAGATGGTCACTTTGTGTCGTGTATATTTGTTTTGTTTTTGGTTGCCCGTGGATTGTATACGGAGACTAATTTATTGTCACGACCCGCAGGGTACGGAACGTGACTGGCACTTAAGTTACGAAACGTCTCAAGGAGTCCGTAAAATAAGTAAGCCAAAGCCCAGAAATCAAAACCAAATAAGCAGTAGAGTGAAGGAAAAACCAATCAATTGAAAACGAATTTATCAAATAAGTCATGTCAAGCCCTTTTAAAAGTAATGTCCATTTTTCCGAAAATTTCGGCAGAGTCTCCTTTGTAAATACTGGCCCCCAAAATGTGTACAACAAGAATATATATGAATACAAAAAAAGGCATCCCCAAGCGGGAGCTAGATCTTCTCCAACAGACGGTCACAAATCCCACGCAATGTAAATTAGTAATGTGCAAAATAAGCGTAAAAAGGCATAAGTAAGAAGCAACATATCGGCTCAAGTGAGCATGACCCAAAGAAACAATATACATGCCCACAGATCTCACTGTCTCGCCTCTAAGTCAATATACAATAGTACTGGTAGATACAGTAGATGGAGTACTCTAGATACAAAGAATATACAAGGTGGTACAAAATAATAATACAACCCACCTACGAGCAAAAGCCTCGAGTCTAGGCAAAGGCAAAAGAAGCAAGTGCGCCCGCCGCTACTGTGCTGACGGAGCGGACCTGCAAAAAGGCTGTGGCACAACGGGGGTGAGTTGCTAACTCGTGAGTAATAAATAACATATATAGAGGCTATCGCAAGCATGCACACAAGCATCCTAGCATCTGTAATACAGGTATGGCTGGATATACGAGCAGGTGTGTATGCAACATGAATGTACTAGCAGGTATGCAATATGAATCAACTCGTGATCTGAATATGTAAGTATAAGAAATCATATTTTTCCTTTAGGAATCTCTTTTGAAATATCAGCACAATACCAATAGAATCAACAAGAATCTGTGTCCAGCATCGACACCTCAAAACTGTCTCAATCACATGTATCCATGTCACAGTATCTCTGGCCTCAGCCGTCCGGCTGACCCATCTCAAATATCAATATCTCATCATCTCGTGGCCACGGTCGGTATCCTCTGGATATCCGCCGTGCCAAAAAGTCACCGGTAGGTAGTCTATCCCCTGCCAGGCTCAACGTCAGCAACACGACCTTCTCGCCTCGGGGTACCTTACCGGGCCCACCACGTACCCGAGACGGTTCATCCAACTCCTCGAAAACGGGACTTGAAAACCACAGCAAACTCATGGTGGACGACACTTACATCACTAGAAAACCGCAATTTTGCATATTTTAACAAGGGTAATAAGTTTTAGAAATTTTGCGGCTTTCCCCCGAAATCCAGAAATATCATAAATCTCAAGAAATCCTCATAAGTGCATATGTCAATGATAATGAATGCATATGGTATCACTAATCAAATTACAATGTATGATTAATAGACTAGGCATGAACAAATGATGTAATGATATACATGCACATGAATAGCAGTTCTACAATGTTATTTTAAGGATTTATTGCAATGGTACAGGTTTAAGTATCAACTATGGTGACAATATTCTAGATTATAAGTTATCTAGTGTCGTGGTATGGCAATCATCAGGGCGTGTGTGTACGCATGAATAGTGCTCGTGCTGCATATAAAAACCCTGGCAATGGTGCAGGTGTCCTATAGAATGGGTTCTCATATGCATGTCAAATAAAGCATGGATGTAGTTACTAATATCACTAGAAATCTTTAACTACTTAAACTATCAGGCGACTTGCGCCATCCAAATGATAGTCCCCCGTAGATGTTACATCTACTCACCGGAATTCCCAGCTAGCTATGTCCAATCACCGCTTTCCCTTTTCGTGCCGCGTCCGAAGTCTCCGCGACCGAACCTGGAATTTGCACCAATACAAAACATAAGGTTACATATCATGAAACGACGTAAATCCCAAACGAAAAAATCAACGTTCACAAGCTAGGCACAACGTGTACAAGGTTCGCGGAACACACACGAAAATCACAAAAACTAAGTATAATCGTCGTTTTGGGCGCCTGGCAAAACTAAAACCCGATAAAATCAAAAATCCGCATTCGCACACCCAAAAAGTCGTAGGAGATGCCAATACAATCATCAAGATATCACAAATAATTCATCACATAATTTTATAAAAAATCTAGTAAGCATTTGCATTCCAAAATCGGTGCAAACACCGTCGCTTTGCGACAAAAGACTACTATCAAGCTTGAACAATCAACCACACTACAAGCAATCTACAGCCCTCATATAACCCACATGCAATGCTTCAAATCCCCCTTTTTCCATAAACAAAACCTTTCTTGATTTTTCATAATTAGCAAAATCCAACCCAAACTATACATGAAACACTAAATTAACACTAATTTGAAGTCCAATAAGCAAGTTAACCCCTTAGATTTAGGTTAGCAAAACACTAGAAAGCAAAATAAATTAATTAACCTAATAATAGTTTTCTAAATCCTAGTTAAACTCAAACCATTAACTTTAAAAACCTAGAATGAAATTAGCACTAATATTAATACTAAAACAACTCAATTAAAGAAATCTAATCATAAGAACTTAAATGGGTAGAAATTATACCACAACATCTAGAGATCTAGCAAAAAGTTTTGCCTCCAAAGATGGCCTCCTAGCATCCAAGATCCATACAAGAAAGGCTAAGAAGAATGGATGAAGGATGGGGATTAATTTGTGAGGTTTAATTGGATTTTGATGGAATTTGAGATGAGTTTTGAAGAAAAAAAGAGAAGGGAAGTTTTAGGGTTGTTGGGTGCAGGATTTTCGGCTGAGAGGGAGTGGGGAGAGGTGTGGGGGGAGTTATGGAAAAAGATCTAAGTCAACCCTCTCATATTACCATAATACACTTACCTCAAATAAATATATATATAACCCTTTTTAACCCATTTCCTCACATGATTTAAAGTCAAAAAGAGGGAAAGAAAATTCTTGGGCTGCCATGGGTAGGGCTGGCCAAGGGAGTGAGGAGTGAGTGTGAGAGATTTTACAAAAAAGTTCTATGCAAAAAGACCCCCCGCAATACCATATTTGCAAGTTTTAGTTCAAATAATTAAAATTTTAGTTTCCTTCGATTATAACTAAATAGAACTTAAAATAAAATACTAAAAATTTTTATTACTAACTAGATTTTAGTTAACATGATTCTAAAGATTAAAATTAGCCCATTTAAATTTGTATTTATCGCTAATTTAATGTATTTTTAAGAGCTTAAAATAATATTAAAAATAGTAAAATAGGGGGGAAAATTTAAATGGCCAGAAATTTATAAGTAACTCATTAGCTACTAAAAACTAGCAATTACCTATCCAAATTAGGTATAATTAGGCCTATACTGCAAAATAACAATAATGACGATTTACGGAAAAATACCAAATTTTCACCGATTTTCGGGAAAACACCAAAACGACTTTTCAAGGCGCTACATTATGTTGTCGCCCGTAGGATGTAGATTAGTCTAAATCCGTATTTTCTTAGATTTGGGTCTGGGTTGGGTTTAAAGATCGTTAATCTCATTTGAGACTAAGATCAACTTAAACGTTTATTAAGGATACGTTAGTCTAATTTTAGACTAAGATCTGCTTAACAGGATCATTAGATCCAACAAAAGAGCATTTGGACTCTATTGTTTTAGTTTAGGGACATTGCGGTCCATAAGTTTAAGGACAACATAGTCCGTGACAGTTTAAACACGTCATAGTCTGTAAAGTTTAAAGATATCATAGTCTATGAGTTTAAGGACCCCACAGTCCATAAAGTTTAAGGACATCATAGTCCATGAGTTTAAGGACCCCACAGTCCGTAAAGTTTAGAGACATCATAGTCCAGTTTAAAGACATCATAGTCTGTGTGGTTTTAGTTCAACCGTTTGGGATGCACCAAAAGTTATTGGTTATTGGGGCCCTTCGTCTTTCTGAAGACGTTGAAGAATTACAACTACATATATCAGAGGTACGAAGAGATGTACCCTTGAACCAATGTTGGTTGGGAGATCTGTAGTCAAGTTTGAGACTAAGATCAGTTAAAAAGATTTATGAGCACATGGGCTCAATTAATCTAAATGAGGGATCTGTGGCTAACTTGGGTTCAGCCCATTCAGTTAAAATGTTGGACTTTAATTAAGCTTGGTCCTTTTTCATTTAACAATGCTGAGTATTGGTTTGGGTTCTGACAACATTTTTGTCTTTCATTGAGTGCTGAGCACTCATTATGGCTCTGGGGCTTTATTTAAAGAACAATTTATGTTCCTTCAGTGCACACGTGGGGAGCACGTGGCGCTTGGCGCTGAGCGCCAGTTAATGAGTGCAAAGCACTCCTTGTGAAATAGTGCACATGTGCGGAGCACGTGGTGCACTTGGCGCTGAGCGCCAACCTTGAAGCGCTGAATTGGAGCGCTAGGAGCGCTGTGCGCCAGTTTTAAAGGGCTAAGGAGCTTCTTTGAATTGGAGCGCTAGGAGCGCTATGGCGCGAGTCTTGGAGCGCAAAGGCGCTTCTTTTTAATTTGGAGCGCTAGGCTCTTTTTTAGGCAACTTAGATCAGTTCTGTGCTCCGAGAATTAAATTCTCGTTCATAAGAGACCTTGTTTCGTGGGTCTAAGAACAAAGTTCTTATTTTTATAGAAGATGTTACAATCTCTTATTTTTTGTGAAAGGCTTTGCCTTTATGGATCTGTGATCTTAAGAGAATTGAATTCTTCTTCCCCCCTTTTTATGATGAGATGTTATGATCTCTTTTGTGAAATACGTCTGTCTCATAGATTTATGATCTAGAAAAAGAAGCTATGTTCCTCTTCATTTGATGAGATGCTTTGATCTCTCTATTTTATTTACCTTGAAGAAATTTTTCTTCTTCTGAGAGCTTGCTCTTTTCTCTGAAATTTCTCAAGGTTTTTTTGGGGGGGGGTTTCCTATATGCAAGACTTGAAGTCTTGGGTCCTTTATATAGAGGAAGCTGATTTGTTGAATCAGTTGAAGAGATCTTTTCTCTAATTGATTTGGGGATGTTTCCCACCGTTGGATCTTTGATCCTAGATCTTTAGTTTTACAGAAGGCAATCTTCTTGTTTTTAACAAGATTGGGAAAATCTTTTCCCATACAGAACTTATTATGTATCTTGGTGATTTTTTAATCACCATTGGATCTTTGATCCAACGATGCTATAATTTTCAGAGGTAATCTGATGATTTTTAGTCATCATTGTTGGATCTTTGATCCAAGGGTGGGGAACATTTAGTTCCAGCCCTAGTGCTCTCGTGCAAAACACGAGAGCGCTGCATCAGAGTCTTTGACTCTTGGTTCTAGCGCACTTAGCGCTAGCACTCTCGTGCTTTGCACGTGAGCGCTGCATCAGAGTCGCTGACTCTTGGTGCTAGCGCACTTAGCGCTAGCGCTCTCGTGCTTTGTACGTGAGCGCTGCATCAGAGTCTTTAACTCTTAGTGCTGGCGCTGCTAGCGCTGGCGCTCTCATGCTTTGCATGTGAGCGCTGTATCAGAGTCTTTGACTCTTAGCGCTGGTGCATTTAGCGCCAGCGCTTTTATGAAGCGCCGCTTCATTTCAAATTTCAAAAATTTGAACTGAGCTTTGCTCTGATTGGGGGAAACAAATGCCCCCCACCGTTCCACCCACGTGGCTTACACGTGAGTGCAGCGGTGGCAGCATCTGTGCCATTTGATCAATTTTAGAAGTTGAAATGGCTCTCAGTGTCTATAAATAGGGCATTTGGCCCTTGAGATGACCCCTGTTCATCTTCTTTATTGTTTTTCTGAGAATTAATTCTCTTTCAGAGCATAGCTCTCTGCCTCAGAAACTCCTTTAGAGTTAAGTCTCTATCAAATTTTTTGTATGATTTGAACCCATCAACAGAGCTTTGCTCTATTTAGATCATAGATCTTTAAAGATTTTTAGGGTTTCTTAACCCGTTAATTAGAAAACAGAGCTTTGCTCTCTCTAGATCATGGATCAGAAAAAGAAATCCTTTTTAGGTTTCTTTTAACCCACTAATGAAGAACTCTTAGAGTTCGCTTTGCAGATCTTAAAGATCCTGAAGTTTTTACTTCTGTAGAAAGCTTTGCTTTTAGGGTTTTTGATGGATTATTTCATCTTCTTCACAGAGCATTGCTCTTTAGAAATTTTTGGGGAATTTTATTCCCTTCATGATAATTATGACAGATGTCATATCTGTTGCAGAGCACTGCTCTCAAGGGAGATTTACTCCTTGGCCCAAGGGGCCCTCATTAAATGAGAATCCATTTTTAGGATTTCCTCTAATGACTGTCTCATCAAATGATGAGACTGTTTTATTAATAATGAGCCATCATCTAGATTGTGTGGGTCCCCCCTTGGTCCCTTTCCACTGCATTGCAGTGTGGCACGAATTTAAAGTACCAAGTGCCAGAACTTAAATTGTAGCATTGACGGCTAATTTTTTTTTTGTTCTTTTTCGCACAGGTACTATGTCTTTCGACATTTCTTTCCCATTCATCCGTTTGGAAAGTGGATTCCCTGAAGTGCCTATGGACAGGGAAGTCTTCGCGTTGATCAAAGATCACGATCCAGAGCAAAAGAATCTTCATTTATGGGGAACATGGTACAGTCAGATCATCAGGGGTCGGCGGAGCTTTTCTTGCACGGCACCTTCGGAGCCTATTTCGGCGATCCCTTATGCTGACGCACCTCCGGTGAACTACGCCGTGGAGGAGGTCAACTGGACCTTAGAGGGTTCCCTTCAACCCTCTATGGCTGTGATACCCGAACAGCCACCGCCGACTTTGGATACTTTGGGGCGGCGTATATGTCAGGACGAGTCGCGCCTGTAGGGACAGCCGTACATGATAGGCCTAACTCCTGGCCATCCAGCCGGGTATTTGCAGTGGGCCTGCTACATTTTTTTCGGCCAAGAAGTCGCAGATGCTGAAGCTCGGGTTGTATCCCGCGGTTTACACATCTCTCATTCAATATTCCGCGCCTTAAATAGTATCGGATGGTCAGCGAGAAAGTCGGCGATGGCCTGGCCTTTCACTGCCTTGAGGGGTCGGTATGCTATCGAGAACTCCATTAAGAGTAGTGTCTGAACTTTGTTATCGTGAAGATTAACGCGAGGTAGTGTTTTTCGATGGGGGAGTAGTTGTTTTCTGCCCCCAGAAGAACTCGACTCAAATAGTAGAGGGCTCTCTCTTTCACTTGGTCGTTTTCTTGTGCCCATAGCACGCCTAAAGAACCTTTAAGGTCCGTTGTGTACAGGATGAGGGGATTTCCCATGACCGGAGCGATCAGCACCAGTGGATTGTGCATGTATTGCTTGATTTCATTGAGTGCACTTTGGCATTTATGATCCCAAACGAACGGGATCCCCTTTTTCATTAGGTGGCTATAGGGGCGGTATTTGTTGGAGAGATTAGCTATGAACCGCCGGATATATGCGAGCTTTCCTTGGAGGGACCGCGGTTGCTTGAGAGTTCTTAGCGGAGGCATTTCCATAATCGCCTTGATCTTTGATGAGTCTATTTCGATGCCCCGGTGTCGTACAATGAATCCCAGGAACTTGCTTAAGAAAACTTCGAACGATCATTTGAGAGGGCTCATCTTCAGGTTGTATTTCTAAAGACGTTGGAACTCTATCTTCAGATGCTCCCAATTCTCCTCATGCGATTTGCTTTTTACCACGAGGTCTTCGATATAACATTCGACAATCTCGTGTATAAGGTCATCAAAAATCTTCTTCATGGCCCTCTAATAGGTGGCGCCGGCGTTCTTCAGACCGAAAGGCATCACTTTATAGTATAATATGCCCAGAGGAGTCCGGAAAGCGGTATGCTTATGGTCCTCAGGATGCATCTTTATTTGATTGTACCCTGATGAGATATCCATGAAGGAGAAGACTTCATGAGTGGACGTGTTGTCTATCATCAACTCAGTGACTGGTACGGGAAAATCGTCTTTTAGACAGGCTTTGTTGAGGTTTCGAAAGTCTATACAGATGCACACTGTCTCATTTTTCTTCATCACTGGGATGATGTTGGCAATCCAGTCAGGGTACTGAACCTCTTGGATGAAGCCAGAGTCGATTAGCTTCTTGACCTCGGCATTGATGCTCATTTCAAGTTCGATTCGCATTCTTCTCGGCGCTTTTTTGACAGGCTTGATATCCAGAGATATTGCCAATTTGTGGATGGGTATTTCTGGATCAAATCCCGACATCTTGAAATAGTTCCATGCAAAGAAATCTTTATACTACATGAGCACGTCCTTGAGCCTAACCATCTTTTCTTCAGACAACAGCATACTGACGAACGTCGGCTGTGGGTCATTTGCCTTCCCTAAGTCGATTTTCCTGAGGTTATCTGCAGTAGTATGTATTCCATGCTCCAATTCTTTTGGCGCCGGTAGAAATTCCGAGATCAATTCCTCTTCACCCTCATTTTCGAAGCACCAGGACATGTCATCCATGTTCTCGAGCACTCCTTCTTATGACAGCGTTATCGTGTGACAGGTACGAGATCGTTTCTAAGACCAATGTTGATCTGGTTCTACTTTCGCTATGTACGTTGCTTTTGGAACATGCTTCTGTGGTGGGGTTACCTTCCAACTGCTGGATAGAGCAAACCTGCCTTGTTGATACTGGTCTTCTACCCAGTCTTTGAATGTGAAGCAATCTTCGAGAGGATGTCCTATCGCTAGGAGATAGGAGCAATAATCCGGGTGAGAGACCTCGTCTGCTTGTTCGGGGTGTTTGGACTCTGGGAGCGTAATCATTTGATGTTTCATGACAAGATCGAATATCTTCCTTGTCTTGTCCTGGGGAAAAGAATATGCTTGACCCATCTTCTTTATAAGAGACGGATCCTGGCTGCTCAATTCTCGATCGCGTGGCTTCATGGACCCGCTTTGCCGCTGTCGAACGTTTTTTCCGTTCTTTAGCTTCTTTCTACCTCTGCATGGGTCTTTTGTACGACGGGCTGGCGACGAAGAGCATCGTCATTCTCCACAGCCTGCTGAAGGAGGCACTACGTCTTGGCTTTCTCATAAATGGCCATTTCGCGGTTGTGGTCATCCCGGACTTTTTGACCCGCTTCCCTTATTAGCTTGTCCATCTGTTCTTCGAACGACGGACTTGGCACTTTCATGGCGGGACCTCGTTTTGGTTCAGGGTTACCGTCTTCTAACAGAGCATCTCCTTCTTCATCAAAGTCATGTATAACATAGCGACCATGGAATCGCTCCCGTTTCTTGGATTGAACATATCCAAGCCCGATCGTTTCCATTATCCCATTAGGCAATTTTTTCTGAGTTCCAGGGACGTTCCAAATCCTGTTGTAGAACTGAGCCTGTCGAGCAGTCTGTTTGAAGGGTATGCCTTGGCGCCTCAACAGCATTTTTAATCCTTCCGTGTAGTATCTGGGCAGACGAATGGGCTGGAGCCTGTCAAGTGCAGAATTGGCACCATGCCAGATTTCATTCTCTACTTCGGTTTCCGTGGATCAATAAAATAGGATCGCCTTTTCATCACTTCGCCTGGGAGGGACATAGAACGTCTGCAGTTCTTCCACACTATAGGTATCAAGTGTGTCGAGGTCTTTGTAATATTTTTGCGGAACCATGGCGATTTTCAAACTCCATCCATCGCAAGTGAGGGCTTGTATTGATGGCCGAATAGAAAATACTGCATTGACCTCATCTTCAGAGTGGCTGCCGAAGACCAATATAGGGGTAGGCGGTCTGGGCTTGTTGTATTGGGGTGGCCCCGAATAGACTATCTCTTCTTCCTCCTCGGTATCGCTCCTAAAGACCGGAATAGTGGTGATAGCCTTCTACTTATTCTCCGGCTTATGGCATCTTTCCGTGTCTTCGAAGTCTGGCAAGAAGTATTTTGGATCTTCGTACTTTCGGACTTCATTTACAGAGAATGGGTTCAGCTCCCCTGTCACGGTATACTCGAGACCATCCTTGAAATACTTCATATACTGATGTTGGGTAGAAGGGATGATGTTGTACTCATGTAACCAAGGCCTGCCGAGTAAAGCGTTATAGCAAGTCTTGGCATCAATGACGTGGAACTTGATATCAGTGACGAGCAGCCTAAAGCGTAACGTCAGTATCACAGACCCGAGCGTCCGTGATGACTGGGAGTCCAACCCGGAGATAGTGAATTTATCCCGAGCGAGGTGTTGAACGCTCATGCATATTTCTTTTAGCACCCTTACATTTAGGAGGTTGACAGAGGACCCATTGTCAATTAGGATCTTCCCTATCTTGATGTCATGGAAATACTCAGAGACATAGAGGAGATGGTTATGGTCGCAAGTCTCGAGGAGGAGGTCCTCGTTGCTGAAGGTGATGTTGGCTGTGTACACTTCTTCCAGCTCGTCCTTCATCTTTTCTTCGGCAAGGAAGGATTGAAACAGCCCAGGGTCCTGTAACGCCTTGATCAACGAATCTCTCACCTCTTTAGATAGCAGAAGGGAATCGAGAATGCTTAGCTGCGAGGGTATCTTCCTCAAGTGCGCCAGAACGTTGTAATCCACCTTGTTTTTCTTTGGCGAGTCCTTGGCTGCCAACTCCTCGACGACTCGATCATCGAGGGTAATATCCTCAGGGACTTTTTCCTTCCCCTTATCTTTTCTGTTCGATCCCTTGTTTGTGGATCCGAGATTCTTTTCGGGTAGCGTACGATTGCGCAGCTGAATGTTCTCGCAGGTCTTCGTCTGTTCTGTTTCAGAGATGGATTCCTTGAAGAGAGGGTTGAGAGCTATTTCTTCATCAGAATCGCTACCGAAGGTGAGAACTTGTGATCCTTTGCTATCAACCATGTGACAGTTGCTGGCAGTTCTTTTATGCTCATCGGTCGCGCTTGTTTGCTCTCGATGAGTTTCGCGCTTCATCCACTTGAAATGCTGTCAATGAGCAACGTATCCCTGCCACCAATTTTTAAAGGCCATGCATTCCTCGGTAGGGTGCGCGATCCTCCAATGATATAAGCAGTAGTTTGGATATGCATCTAGTCCGTCGGGGAACGTATTTTCTGAAGTGTCTTCATTGAAAGGTGGAAACTTCATTCCCATCGATAGGGCTTTAGCGAATTGCTTCCTTGTCTTAAACCTGCTTTTGCTGGCAGCAGAAGTGCTTCTATCTGGTTGGGATACTCTATGGCTTCTCAATACCGGAGCTTCTTCAACGTGATGCCGATGCTTGGCCCTTTCATATATGGCCGTTTCACGCTCTCGGTCAAATTTGCTTTTTTGACGGGCCTCGTTCAGCAACATGTCAATCATCTCATCTGACGGTTCTAGGAGTTCCGGTTCGGGATTTACCTCCAGTTTCTCTGCATCAGGAGCTTCTTCACCATTTATTGACAAGTAAGAGATCATATGGAAGCTCGCCACATAGTTGTCAGGTTCATTTGATGAGTCTTCTCCCCCATCATTATCATCATCTCTGTCCTCAAGGATGTGGTTGAGAAACTCTTGGAGCGTGGCTGGGGTTCACACCTTCTGATTATATTCTTCCAGCGCGTCAATGTGTCTTTGCAGGTCCGTGCGCTTGTCATCAGGCTTCACGGTCTTTTTAGTCTTCGTATTCTTTTTTGAAGACTTTGACGAATGGGCATGGGCGTTTTGACTATCACTACCAATTCTTAGCGTCGGGCGCGGCTTTAGCATTCCCTCGATGACCTCGGGTTCCAGCGGACTTTTCCACCTGATCGCCGAGCATGTTTGGAGATCCTTTAGCATTCTTTTTGTTTTAGCTGAAAGAGCGACCTCCCATGGAGCTTCTTCTATAAAAGAGCACGATGCCTCCAGTGTGTCCACCTTTTTAAGAGCGTGCGGCTGGGGCGGGTTTACCCTCCAGTTTTCAGACAACGCGAATTTGCCTTGCTGGTACTGGTCCTCAATCCAGTTTTTGAAGACGAAGCAATTTTCGATTGGATGGCCCTTTATTCGATGGTAGGGGCAATAGTTGGGACTGTTGACGTCACCGGACTGCAGTGGGCGTTTTGGATCCGGCAAGGTGATGAGTCTGTTACGCACCGCCAGCTCGAATAGTCTCCTCGTTTTATCCCGAGGAAACTAATAAGGGCGCTTCAGCTTCTCGTTAAAGAATCGCTGTTTATTGTCTTGGTGATAAGTTGGTTTTAGACTACTAGGTTGCTGCTGAGCATTGGCGACGAAGGTCACTTTCCCTTTGTTAATGTATATGCCCTAGAGGCCATTACTGTATCATACTAGCTTGTATATTACTTGATGGAAGCTTCGGATATTCACAGTTGTATAGACAATCTTGCTCAAAATGGTAGTATGCTACTTGGTTTGTCTCTACTTCAATATGTGCATGTGTTTCTTTTAGCATATCCCTTATATATACATATTAGTAGAGCCCTTAGGCTCTTTGCTTGATTACCAGCATTGTGATGGCGCTCACACTCATGGGGGCTGGGTAATCCATAAGCACATCCTTATACAGGTCCCTAGTCGTTGGACTATCGAGACAGGGCATCGATACTCCGGAGTAGACTAGCGTATGCGCTTCTCATCCCAGCGGGGGAGACGGTCTGTCCCACAGCCGTCAGTACGTCGTACTTGAGATAGTATGCGGGTGCTCATTCGGTTACGAGTACACTGGACAGGACTCGTCGGGAACTGTTGGTTGGTATTATACCTATCGTCAGTTATCAGTTCCCAGGTGACATGAGTACAGCTTAGTCCGCTGACTTGACACTGTCACTTCGCCTCGAGTGTGTTCCCACTGTACTTAGATTACTACCCTACCAGGGCTCAAATGAGTCGTGCAAACAGGTAGTAGTTGGGTGCAGTCCCGAAGCACTAGGAGGCAGTGACGGTTAGACAAGATTCGTCTCTCCCGGTATTGGGGGTTGACATCGCGCTGTGTCTAGGAGAGCCATTACACAAGTAGTCCCTGGCCAGGGCAAGCGAGATATACTGGTAGGTTTCCAGTGTTATCTCAGGGTGTTCTGGGCTACACTCCGACATGACTTGTACCGCTATTAGGGGACTGACGTTCACCGCCCCTAGGCCCGCCATGCGATGTATCAGACGAACAGACCGGACTGTACGGAGATTGTCACATACAGGCTCAGTAGGAGTTCGGATGGGTTTACCTCATCGGCCTTCTTATCGACATCTACCTAGGGACCGTTACGTACAGCTAGTGCCGCTTGCGGTCTGTGGTTAAACCCATTGCCAGCATAGTGTCGAGTCTTTAGAGTCCCATATAGAGAGTTTCTCTGCACTGAGCGAAACGTGTAGAGGCTGTATGGTTTTACGGCAGGGCTACGATCACTTACGTGCACTTGTGTGCGTATGCTGTTCGGGCAGGCAATACTAGTGGGCTTTGGTTTAAGCCAGATCCTAGCATTGCACAGATGGATTTGATTTGTCTTCTGTGCATTCACATTATACGGAATGCGGATGCGGGTGTGTATGCATAATTTTGACGAGTGATGAAGGAGGAGGTGCCCTATTAGGGTTTTGGCAGATGGTTCGGCCAAAACCGTAATGTGGCACACTCATTAGGGTTTTGACAATTCGTTTGGTCAAAACCCTTATGAGTGGGAAACATTATTTACTAATCCTTTTAGTGATAGATTAGTGATGGCTAATTGCATTGACCATTTGACCACTTAGACCCCTCTTGACTTTGTTGACCCGTTGACCGTATTGACCATTGACCTTCAAGAGGGATCTACACTCTTCTTTTATTTTCTTTTTATTTCTTGTGTTATGATAATGGTCAATTCAATGTGCCATCAAGTCTTTCATGATAGGATTAGTAATGATGATTATTGTGTATTATTGCAACCATGGTTCATTTCATTTGGGCTTAATCTTTTCATTATTCTCTTCTCATTCTCTCTCTTAAAAATGAGAAGAAAAGAAAAGCTCTATGGTTTCAAACTTTCTCCTTCTTCTTCCTCCTCTTGATCTCTTCTTTTGATCTCATGTGTTGAGAGAAAAAGAATCCACATAGACAAACACATCCATCTTTCTCTTCTACACAACCTAAGGCATTTAGATTAGCAATCTCTTTGCCCTAGTTGCCTTGGCTTGAGGCGAAACTTAGTGTACAACTCTCGGGTGGATTGTCTTCGACTCAAGAAGGCCGCGGAGGTGCCCAAGGTCCGGATCGACGCTTGGAGCTTGGATGGACGAGCGGGACAGCGGAATGAAGACCCGAAGGACCGGTTCCGTGAGGTATACTTTCTACAAGCATAGTAGTTAAAACCTCTTAGTGTTTACTAGTTTCTAGTTTAGCAAAGATCCTTGCTTTTGAGTCCATGTTGCCTTGCGCCAAATCATTGTTTTTGCCGTTTCCGCCTTCCCGTAAGAACCGGGTGAGCAACGTGGACTTACAGTGGTATTAGAGCCTAGCTAAACATAAACTAGTAAATTAGCAAAGTGTTAAGAACATCGATCGGAAAAAAAGTCGCAAAACTCATTCACAAAACCTCATGTTTCTGTCGATTTTTATACTGCTCAAAAAGTGTTTTAAAATATTTGAAAAATCATCTCAGGGTTTTGTGAAAACACTGCAGAAAAACGATCCAGTGATTCGATCAAACGACCGCGGTTCCGCGGCAATGGCATGCTCATTGCCGCGGTTCCGCCGCCATTTTGACTCGGCACTGGATCGGGTTTCTTGCAGTGTTTTAGTTTGGATGTTTTGGGATTTTTAATACATGTTTTTTCTACCCAGATTTTCCAGAGAGCAAATTGACTTTTCGGGTGGTTAAAAGTCCGTATTTTGATCGATATTCCTTACTCTTTGGCTAATGAATATTATCTGTGATGTGATATATGTATTGAACGTCCGCTAATCGCTATATGTCAATTAGTGGGGGTTATATATATATCTGTGATCTGTAATGTTGATGGTTTGTGCATATGAACTCGGTGGATTGTCGCGGATGAATAGCCGGGAATGGGTGTGAGATGAGAGTTTCTTTTTCTTTCATTCATTGTAAAATTTGTAAATTGAGTAATATTATTTGTTTGGCCGCACAACCGGATCGGGGTTGTAGCCGTCATTGTATGATTTCTTTTTTCTGTTTTTGCTCCTAGGATAGACCCAAGGAGGGATGCACAAACTACCGGGTATCTTGAAGTGCCGAGTGACCTACTCACGGCGTTGAGGGAGGTTGCTTTGCTTCGGGTACTTGGCGGGTAGTTTGCAGCACCCGTAGGGGTCTAGGGTGGGGTTTGGCTATTCATCGCGACCGTGTAATCCGTTTTTCGTTGCAGGCTCGAACGAATCGAAGATTCCTAGTATATCCAAAGTGTTCATCTGTGATCTGTAATGGCTATCATTGCTATATATCTATATATAATAACTATTTAGGCGTTGCTTATGTTTTTCAGCCGTGCTAGCCCAGCCCCCGCTCTGTCGTTAGTTAAGTAACCTAACGGGTGATGACGGGGCCCCGTGGCGAATGCGAATGGCATAAGCATACGCCATATTTTGGTTGTTTTCTGCAATGGTAGGATTAAATGATGGGACGCATTAAAAGAACTAATGCAAGAAAATAAACCAAGTAAAAGTCGTTGGAACACTTTGAAAAACAAGCATTTTAAACGCGGAGCTTGAACCACTCCTTTTAAAAGCTATCTCGTTCCATCGACTATATCAAGTTCACTACGTTCACGGTTTCGCCAAAACCATCCGTAGCCCTCCGTCGTTTCATATGAATATTCAACAGTATTCAAGCTGTGTTTGTTGGCCTTAGTCAAGGCACAGTGTTTGGTAGCTGGTGGGTATTCATATGTTGCATAGATAGAATGCGTTGGTTTGGGACAGTCATATTGCTTTGTTGGCCATAGTCAAGGGTATATACGGGTGGGTTCAAATTAACACAACGACGGGTAGAACTTGACACGTGACTTATGATTTGTTGGCCTTAGTCAAGGTCATAAGAGCATGGGGAAAAAATTCACATCGGGAGTTTTAAAAGAACTGAAACTTGCTAGCGCTGCATACCATTTGGAGTGTGATGATTCTGGTAGGATTTCTTCGGTTTTATCACGCGATGATATTTGGATCCCGATCCTACTGTGAGTATATGCTACTCCTCGGGAAAACTCTCACTTAACGATCAATGCTATAAACCTAGTAGGTGTCTAGAAAGGTGTTAGCGGGGCTACGCCCACAGGGAAAAGAGGTTACTTAATTAAGGAACTTCGCGAAAGCGTTGGAAAACCTCCCTCGAAGTACCGACACTGGCCTGGCTGAACGGTTAAGCAAGTATTGTACGGTGAGATTGATCCTGACTAATTCTTCCTTTATGGTTTGGGGAGGGATTCGAGAGACAGTGGGAGCCATCCTGTTTAGATAAATTAAAAACCAATATAAACTTGCAAGAGCATCATGCTGGGTGTTTTCTTCTCTCTCTTTTAATTGCAGCGACCCAGTGACCGCACCTAGGTTACATCTAGATAATAAAATGACTGAATCTGACTGTTATGACTGGCAAAGGTCTGTCCAGATGTCCATTGCCCATGACAAGCTGGGACACCTCTTGACTGATCCAACCCCTGCCGTCTCAGGTCCAGTTTCCCCTGTCACGGATATTGATATCCGTAGGACATCGGAAGAAGACTGTGCGAAAGCCAAGTGCCTCGTGTTAGCCTCAGTTGATGGTATATACCAGAGGCAGCACGAGAAGATGGACCCAGCTTCTATCTTCCTCCATAACAAAATTTTATATGGAGAGCAATCTCGTATCACAAGATATGAGACCTCGAACGAATTGCTTCCAGCGAGGTTGGCTATCGGGTAATCTGTAGGGGGCAACGTCCTTACAGAGACCAGCTCTTTTGAGCTCTCGGACCTGAAGACTACGTTGAAGAACGGGTCAGATGCTGACTCAGTTCAACAGTCTCTACCTACTACCCTAAAGGAAACTAGGGAAGTAGAAAGAAAGGGAAGGGCAGAAGTTTCGGGAACAGATGTAGTAAAAGAGGGATGTTCCTATTGTTACGGGAATAAACATGGGCAGAAGGATTGCAGGGCTTGTAAAGCCAGTAGCCAGAATTCGAAGCATGTTGTGTCTTCGGCTTCAGGTGTGTTTGTGATAAAGAACTGTATGTCAGTTAACCCTACTTCCTGGGTATTGGATACCGGATCAGGATCTCATATCTGTAATTCATTACAGGCTTTGAGAAACCGTAGGGTTATCAGGAAAGGTGATATGACTCTCAGGGTTGCTAACGGAATGAGCATGTATGCTGTATCCGTAGGGGAATATCATCTAGGACTGACAACTGGGCAGATATTGATTCTGCGTGACTGTTTTTATGTACCAGGTGCGACTTGTAATATCATATATGTATCCTTACTTTCTAAGGATGGATATGATTTTACTTTTGTAAGCGATGTAGTAAACATCCACCTAAATCAAGTCCTGATTGGGTCAGGTACATTAAAATACGGTATATACGTTTTGAATCAAGCTCAGGTCTTCAGTGTCCAGAACACACTTAAAAGAAAGTCTCCGGAATTAAATCAGGCTTTCTTATGGCATTGTAGACTGGGTCACATTAATGAGACACGGTTGACAAAGTTACATAAAGAAGGATACTTGGATCCGTTCGAGTACCAGTCTTATGCCACTTATGAATCTTGTCTCATGGGAAAGATGACAAAGATTCCGTTCACTGGACACGGAGAAAGAGCGAGTGAGCTCTTAGGACTCATACACAGTGATGTGTGTGGTCCAATGTCTACACATGCGCGAAGTGGTTATTCATACTTCATTACTTTCACAGATTATTTCTCTAGGTATGGGCATGTCTTCTTAATGAAGCACAAATCCGAGGCCTTTGAGAAATTTCAGGAATACAAGAATGAAGTTGAAAAACAAACAGGCAAAAGTATCAAGACACTGAGATCTGATCGAGGTGGCGAATACTTGAGTGCCGAGTTTCTGGGCTTCTTAAAAGAGAATGGAATTCTCTCTCAGCTTACTCCTCCATACACACCACAACACAACGGTGTATCGGAAAGGAGAAATCGAACCCTATTGGATATGGTTCGTTCCATGATGAGTAAGGCTGAGTTTCCGCGATCCTTCTGGAGTTATGCACTAGAAACAGCTGCATATCTTTTGAACCAAGTTCCTACTAAGTCAGTGCCTACCACACCATATCAGATGTGGAGTGGGAAGAAACCCAGTCTTAAACACTTTAAGACATGGGGATGTCCAGCTTTTGTAAAAAAGCAGCATACGGACAAGCTCGAGGCACGTTCAGTACAGTGTAAGTTTGTGGGATACCCAAAGAACTCCAAGGGGTATCTTTTCTATTACGCAGAGGAACAAAAGGTTTTTGTTTCTCGTCATGCCCGCTTCTTGGAAACTGAGTTTTTGGAAAATCAGATAAGTGGGAGCGCAATAGAACTGGAAGAAATTCCAGAACCACAAGCTATTACTGAAAGCTTGGTAGAACCAGAGGGTTCGAAAGAACATGACATCCCAGCGCCACTCCGCAGGAGTAGTGGCAGTCTCATCCGCCCAAGAGATACTACGGTTTTCTCATTGACGGGGATAGAGAGATTTGCACTATGGATTATGGTGAGCCTACTAGCTTCCAGCAAGCCATTCAGAGCGGTGACTCGGTAAAATGGCTGGATGCAATGCGGGCCGAGATGGAGTCTATGTACACCAACAAGGTTTGTACTTTGGACTTTGCTCCAGAAGGGGTAAAACCCGTAGGCTGCAAATGGATCTTCAGAAAGAAGATTGGTGTAGATGGGCAGGTTGAGACCTATAAAGCTAGACTTGTAGCAAAGGGTTTTCGTCAAAGACCTGGTTTGGACTATGACGAGACCTTTTCTCCAGTGGCTATGCTGAAATCCATTCGGATCCTTCTTGCCATTGCCGCCTTCCATGATTATGAAATCTGGCAGATGGTCGTAAAGACGGCTTTCCTAAATGGAAATTTGGAAGAGTGCGTCTATATAGATCAGCCGGAGGGATTCATTCAGAGTGGGAGCAGCGGCAGAGTGTGCAAGTTGCTCAAGTCCATTTACGGACTTAAGCAGGCATCGCGGAGTTGGAACATCTGCTTTGATGATACTGTCAAAGAATTCGACTTTATCAAAAAACCAGATGAACCATGCATTTACAGTAAGATTGTATGGAGAACTGTAGTATTCCTCGTCTTGTACGTGGATGACATTCTCCTAATAGAAAATGATATTCCTATGCTACAGTCAGTCAAAAGATTCTTGTCACAGAGGTTCTCCATGAAGGACCTGGGCGATGCCAACAATATTCTGGGGATCCAGATCTATCGTGATAGATCTAAGAGGATGTTGGGACTTTCACAGTTAAGGTACATCGACACCATACTGAAAAGATTCAGTATGGAAGATTCCAAGCACGGTAATTTACCGGCTTGTCACGGGATCACCCTCTCCAAAGAGATGTCTCCCAAGACCGATTTGGAAATGGATCGCATGTCTATTATACCCTACGCTTCTGCGGTAGGCTCTATAATGTTTGCGATGTTGTGTACCAGACCAGATGTAGCATACGCATTGAGCATTGTAAGCCGGTATCAGTCAAACCCAGGGGAGAAACACTGGATAGCGGTAAAGAACATTCTCAAGTACCTGAGAAGGACTAAGGAGATGTTCTTGGTGTATGGCGGAAAAGACCTCCAGCTCGAGGCCTTTGCTGACTCCAGCTTCCAGAGTGACAAGGATGACTCCAAGTCCATGTCGGGTTATGTCTTTACCCTCAATGGAGGGGCGGTTTGCTGGAAGAGTTCTAAGCAGGAGACCGTTGCAGACTCAACTATGGAAGTGGAGTACATAGCTGCTTGTGATGCCGCAAAGGAAGCTGTCTGGATGAAGAAGTTCCTCACGGAGCTTCAGGTGGTTCCTAACATTGTTGATCCAATACCGTTGTATTGCGATAACAATAGCGCTATAGCTTTAGCGAAGGAACCCAGGTCCCATCAGAAGTCCAGGCACATTTTGAGGCGGTACCACCTGATCAGGGAGATCGTAGATCGCCGGGAGATCGAGGTGAAGAGAGTAAATACGGAGAACAACACTGCAGATCCACTCACAAAGGCCCTTCCCCAGACTCAGTTCGAGCGGCTGATCGAGATGATAGGTCTTCGATACGCCAGTACATGGCCTTAGTGCAAGTGGGAGATTGTTAGTGTATATGCCTTAGAGGCCATTACTGTATCATACTAGCTTGTATATTACTTGATGAAAGCTTGGGATATTCACAGTTGTATAGACAATCTTGCTCAAAATGGTAGTATGCTACTTGGTTTGTCTCTACTTCAATATATGCATGTGTTTCTTTTAGCATAACGCTTATATATACATATTAGTAGAGCCCTTAGGATCTTTGCTTGATTACCAGCATTGTGATGGCGCTCACACTCGTGGGGGCTGGGTAATACATAAGCACATCCTTATACAGGTCCCTAGTCGTTGGACTATCAAGACAAGGCATCGATACTCCGGAGTAGACTAGCGTATGCGCTTCTCATCCCAGCGGAGGAGACGGTCTGTCCCACAGCCGTCAGTACGTCGTACTTGAGATAGTATGCGGGTGCTCGTTAGGTTACGAGTACACTGGATAGGACTCGTCGGGAACTGTTGGTTGGTATTATACCTATCGTCAGTTATCAGTTCCCAGGTGACATGAGTATAGCTTAGTCCACTGACTTGATACTGTCACTTCGCCTCGAGTGTGTTCCCACTGTACTTAGATTACTACCCTACCACGGCTCAAAGGAGTCGTGCAAACAGGTAGTAGTTGGGTGCAGTCCCGAAGCACTTGGAGGCAGTGACGGTAAGACAGGATTCGTCTCTCCCGGTATTGGGGGTTGACATCGCGCTGTGTCTAGGAGAGCCATTACACAAGTAGTCCCTGGCCAGGGCAAGCGAGATATACTGGTAGGTTTCCAGTGTTATCTCAGGGTGTTCTGGGCTACACTCCGACAAGACTTGTGCCGCTATTAGGGGACTGATGTTCACCGACCCCCTAGGACCGCCATGCGATTTATCAGACGAACAGACCGGACTGTACGGAGATTGTCACATATAGGCTCAGTAGGAGTTCGGATGGGTTTACCTCATCGTCCTTCTTATCGACATCTACCTGGGGACCGTTACGTACAACTAGTGCCGCTTGCGGTCTGTGGTTAAACCCACTGCCAGCGTAGTGTCGAGTCTTTAGAATCCCACACAGAGAGTTTCTCTGCACTGAGCGAAACGTGTAGAGGTCGTATGGTTTTACGGCAGGGCTACGATCACTTACATGCACTTGTGTGCGTATGCTGTTCAGGCAGGCAATACTAGTGGGCTTTGGTTTAAGCCAGATCCTAGCATTGCACAGATGGATTTGATTTGTCTTCTGTGCATTCCCATTATACGGAATGCGGATGCGGGTGTGTATGCATAATTTTGACGAGTGATGAAGGAGGAGGTGCCCTATTAGGGTTTTGGCAGATGGTTCGGCCAAAACCGTAATGTGGCACACTCATTAGGGTTTTGACAATTCGTTTGGTCAAAACCCTTATGAGTGGGAAACATTATTTACTAATCCTTTTAGTGATAGATTAGTGATGGCTAATTGCATTGACCATTTGACCACTTAGACCCCTCTTGACTATGTTGACCCGTTGACCGTGTTGACCATTGACCTTCAAGAGGGATCTACACTCTTCTTTTATTTTCTTTTTATTTCTTGTGTTATGATAATGGTCAATTCAATGTGCCATCAAGTCTTTCATGATAGGATTAGTAATGATGATTATTGTGTATTATTACAACCATGGTTCATTTCATTTGGGCTTAATCTTTTCATTATTCTCTTCTCATTCTCTCTCTTAAAAATGAGAAGAAAAGAAAAGCTCCATGGTTGTAAACTTTCTCCTTCTTCTTCCTCCTCTTGATCTCTTCTTTTGATCTCATGTGTTGAGAGAAAAAGAATCCATATAGACAAACACATCCATCTTTCTCTTCTACACAACCTAAGGAATTTAGATTAGCAATCTCTTTGCCCTGGTTGCCTTGGCTTGAGGCGAAGCTTAGTGTACAACTCTCGGGTGGATCGTCTTCGACTCAAGAAGGCCGCGGAGGTGCCCAAGGTCTGTATCGACGCTTGGAGCTTGGATGGACGAGTGGGACAGCAGAATGAAGACCCAAAGGACCGGTTCCATGAGGTATACTTTCTACAAGCATAGTAGTTAAAACCTCTTAGTGTTTACTAGTTTCTAGTTTAGCAAAGATCCTTGCTTTTGAGTCCATGTTGCCTTGCGCCAAATCACTGTTTTTGCCGTTTCCGCCTCCCTGTAAGAACCGGGGTGAGCAACATGGACTTACACCCTTTTCCCTTTTCGTTTCGAGGCTCAATCTTCGAAAAAGACGGTCTATGACCCATCTGATCCATTTGGGCCAGCTTGTCAATCAAGGTCTGAAAGGTAGTCGGCTTGAAAAACATCATGAACTGGGATATGGTCGCCTGCAGATCAAGAGTACCCACGAACATGCTTACCACAGAAGCTTCTTTGATGCGTTGTTCGCATTTTGACCATAGGTTCCTCCACCGGATTGCATACCGAACCCATGTTTCTCCCGGCTTCACCCTGGCATTGATCAATGCCATGATTGGGGTGCGTTCGCTAGCTCTTGGGAACCTTTGTGTAAAGAATAACTCCATTTCTGCAAATGTCTTAACGGAGTCGTTCGGGAGCTCGGAGTACCATTCAAACGTTGTCTCCGACAAGCTGCCAACAAACTGGAAAAACAGCAGTTTGTCATCACCCCCAGTGTTGCCGCACAGAGCCCTGAATTGAGCAATGTGCTGATGTGGATTCCCCGTCCCCTTATATACATGGAATTTATGGATTGTATATCCCTGCTGGTACTTTATTTGTCATACCAACCCGGATAGGGTCGTCCAGTTTTAACAATTTGGTCGGCCGCTCGCTCGCCTGATGGGCTCGTATCTGTTGAGCGATATAGTCATCCAGGGCGGCTTTAGAGATCGTCTCCTCTTTGGCTGCTGATAGAGCCCGAAGAGGGTTCGATGTCTCCTGTCTGCCGTCTTCAAGGATAATCGGAGGGTCTTCAGCTGGAGGATCCGGCTGTATCATTATCCCGACCATATCTTGGAATAAAAGCGCCATTCGTTTTATGTTGGCCGCTTGTTCCGCGGCCTCTCTGTCTCTCTTCTCGAGGATTCTACGGAGGAACTCAGCATCGATTTCTTGTTCTTGACGCTGCTCTAACGACGTCTCTGGGCTTTCTTTTAGCCCAGTGAGTGCGGCCATCTGTTTAGCATCTCCTTGAGTTTTTGTTGTTGTTGCTCCTGAGCCTTTGTCACTAATCTGGTGAGAGGTCGATGGCCCATGGAAATACGGTTATCCTCTTTCCCGGATGCCATATAAATAGTGTGCACCACCATACCCCCAGACTTGGGGCGTTTAGGTTCAGTGCCCTTTAAATTCGTCGCAGACACGGGAATTTTCTCCGGCCTTCTTCTTTTGTGAGCGGTCGAAGTTGAGGGGGCCGTTGCAGTGGGCACCCAAGTAGATGGCATCTTCTATGGTGTTAGTGTATATGCCCTAGAGGCCATTACTGTATCATACTAGTTTGTATATTACTTAATGGAAGCTTGGGATATTCACAGTTGTATATACAATCTTGCTCAATATAGTAGTATGCTACTTGGTTTGTTTCTACTTCAATGTGTACATGTGTTTATTTTAGTATATCACCTATACACATTAGTGGAGCCCTTAGGATCTTTGCTTGATTACCAGCGTTGTGATGGCAGTCACACTAGTGGGGGCTGGGTAATCTATAAGCACATCCTTATGCAGGTCCCTAGTCGCAGGACTATCGAGACATGGCATCGATACTCCGGAGTAGACTAGCGTATGCGCTTCTCATCCCAGTGTGGGAGATGGTCTGTCCCACAGCCATCAGTACATCGTACTGGAGATAGTATGCGGGTGCTCGTTGGGTTACGAATACACTGGACAGGACTCGTCGGGAACTGTTGGTTGGTACTATACCTATTGTCAGTTATCAGTTCCCAGGTGACATGAGTACAGCTTAGTCCGCTGACTTGATACTGTCACTTCGCCTCGAGTGTGTTCCCACTGTACTTTGATTACTACCCTACCACGGCTCAAAAGAGTCGTGCAAACGGGTAGTTTTTGGATGCAGTCCTGAAGCACTTGGAGGCAGTGACGGTTAGACAGGATTCGTCTCTCCCGGTATTTGGGGTTGACATCGCGCTGTGTCTAGGAGAGCCATTACATGAGTAGTCCCTGTCCAGGGCAAGCGAGATATACTGGTAGGTTTCCAGTGTTATCTCAGGGTGTTCTGGACTTCACTCCGACACGACTTGTACCGCTATTAGGGAACTGACGTTTACCGCCCCCTAGGCCCGCCATGCGATGTATCAGACGAACATACCAGACTGTATGGAAATTGTCACAGTCAAACTCAGTAGGAGTTCAGATGGGCTTCACCTCGTCAGTCTTCTTGTCGGCATCTACCTGGGGAACGTTACGCACAGCTAGTGCCGCTTGCGGTCTGTGGTTAAACCCACTGCCAGCGTAGTGTTGAGTCTTTAGAGTCCCATACAGAAAGCTATTCGCCTTTAGGCAAAAGAGTAGAGGTCGCATGGTTTTGCGACAGGTCGCATGGTTTTGAGACAGGGTTCGGTCACATCCGTGCACTTGTGCGCGTACAGTGTCCGGACAGTTAACACCAGCGGGCTTTGGTTTAAGACAGATCCTAGTGTACGTTTTGGGATTGGTTTTATCTCGTTTGTATTCGTGTTCCTCGGAACGCGGATGCGGGTGTGTATGCACAGTTGACAGAGAGACAGAGGCAGAGTATTCTCATTGGGGTTGTTGACCATTGACTTTTGCTTAACCCTAATGAGTATAAGATATATGGTTAACATTAATATTAATTAAGTATTATAGTGACATGGTTGTTGAGGGGTTGACTTTGTTGACCGGTCGACTAGGTTGGACTAGTTGACCATCATCATGACAATGGCTATCATTCCATGGCAAAGACTTTTGCTTGCTTGTTTATTTATGCAAAATGAGTGCATGAAATGATATAGCCATTTTGACTTAAGCCATTTACACAATACTTGATTACTATTTTTGTTATGATGGCTTTTGGATTATGAGAGGTGAGAATGAGAAGAGTATAGTTCATTCTATCATTTGCTTTCTCTCTCTTGAGCTCTCTCATTCTCAAGCTCTCCCTCTTCCTCTTCCTCTCTCTACCTCAAGGCAAACCATTCTCATGTGTTGAGACTCATTGCCTTAGAGATAAAAAGACACCAAAACATTCCTCTACTCATTCTAGTTCACAAGGCCTAGCAAGCCAAGTGATCTATTTTCTTCAAAGTTCGAAGAACAAGCCAAAGGTAGAAGCTTTCTGGTGGATCCATCTTCGGCGCAAGGAGACGACGTGGTGAGGCCGATCCGTACACCGGGAGGAGTCGAAGACGAAGGAGTTCAAGAAAGGTATAGCCCCTAACCGAGTAGGTAAACTCTTGTTAGATTGTTAGTTAGTAGTTTAACAAAGATCCGTATTGGTAGACCATGTTACCACCCTCTTGAAAATCGTTTTTCACCAATTCCGCAACCCCGTAAGTACCGGGGAAGGGTAGCATGGACTTACATGTGGTACAATAGGGTGGTCCTTCTCTTGCCAAACTTTCATCTTCTTCGGTCGGCGGGAGTAGTCTTGGTTGATCACCGAGCCTTGGACCTATCGCCAAACCTTGTGAATTTTAGAGGACAGCCGCTGAGAGGGCTGCTCCAGCTTTGTCTTTGTAGCATTCTCCACATGCGGAGGAGATCTTTTCAACACGGCAGTCGGAGAGTTCTTGCGGACCCTCCTGAGTGGTTAAAAGTTGTTCCCAGTTGGAACAGCAGTGTCGACTTCCACCGTTGGAGCCGGTGGGGTAAGTCTAGATAAGGAATTGCCCCCAGCTTTCCTCACTCGGCGCCAGTGGCGATGTCGAGCAAGCCTTGCGGAGGGGACCACCTCTGCTGTTGGATGAGCTTCTTTATGCCCCCCGCTCTGATGAGGGGTTGTTGTTGGTGCCAGACTATCGAAGACCGACGTCCGCTGAGAGGGAATGATCAATCTTGAAAAGACCGACTTTTTGGCAGGGGAAGCAGCCTTGGATACTTCTCCTAGAGCGGGAGCTGAAACGGCCAGTCTTGCGAAGACTGACCCCTTAGCAGGAGAAGCCGGTTTGGCGACTTCAGGAGCAGGAATGGCTATTCATTTTGGGATAACCCCCTGAGGTATCGCGGGGCTTCTTCACAGGCCCATTGGAGTTTTGGCCCAGTATGTTAAAGACTGTGGCATTCGATTTACGCAACCCGTTAAGAGGGGCCGCGGTAGTCGTAAGCCGATCAACGACTGACTTCTTCGGAGTTTCTTGCGACGTCACTGGGGCATTGAAGCTCATTGGTGGGAGCATGGTCCCGAAGAACAGTCCAGTGGTAGCCTGAGTCACCTGTAACACTGGCATGGCGAAGATGGAGGTCGCTTGGGGCCCATAGGTCACTCCACCAGCGAGGACGGAGTGGGAGTTGCTGTTACAGTTGGTGCAGTGAGAAGCCATTTTATCTGCACAGGAGCAAAACACAAAATCTTAGTACCTCGAATCCAGGGCCACCACAGCAAACCACGATTCGTTTGCGAAACACGACACACAAAGTGTGGAGTGGAAAGAGAAAAAGGTCCCACCGGGCGTGCCAGAATCTGTTCTCCAGCGAAAGACGCGACTGGGACATTGGGACGTCCGGCCTGAATTTTGGGGGAAGAAGCTATTTGGTTTTATCCGTCCACCTCTCCGAAGATGCCAAATTGATTTATGACACCATGTATCGATGGTTTAGACGGATGCGGCCGATGTAGTAGACTTCATCAGATTCCCCCTCATTGTGAGGGGTTTTTTATTGTGGGGACGCTCTTCCCTGCAGGCGCAAGCCCCTTCAGTTAATTACGCTACCGCATCGCGATAACCACTTTCTCCTTCTCCAGATGGTCACTTCGTGTTGTGTATGTTTGTTTTGTTTTTGGTTGCCCGTGGATTGTATACGGAGACTAATTTATGTTGTCGCCCGTAGGGCGTGGATTAGTCTAAATCCGTATTTTCTTAGATTTGGGTTTGGGTTGGTTTAAGGATCGTTAATCTCATTTGAGACTAAGATCAACTTAAATGTTTGTTAAGGATACGTTAGTCTAATTTTAGACTAAGATCTACTTTTCAGGATCATTTAGATCCAATAAAAGAGCATTTGGACTCTATTGTTTTAGTTTAGGGACATTGCGGTCCATAAGTTTAAATACATCATAGTCCGTGACAGTTTAAAGACGTCATAGCCTGTAAAGTTTAAAGACATCATAGTCTACGAGTTTAAGGACCCCACAGTCCATAAAGTTTAAAGACATCATTGTCCATGAGTTTAAGGACCCCACAGTCTGTAAAGTTTAAGGACATCATAGTCCAGTTTAAAGACGTCATAGTCTGTGTGGTTTTGGTTCAACCGTTTGGGGATGCATCAAAAGTTATTGGTTATTAGGACCCTCCGTCTCTCTGAAGACGTTGAAGGATTACAACGACATATATCAGAGGTACGAAGAGATGTACCCTTGAACCAATGTTGGTTGGGAGATCTGTTGTCAAGTCTGGGATTAAGATCAGTTAAAAAGATTTACGAGCATATGGGCTTAATTAATCTAAATGAGGGATCTGTCGACAACTTGGGCTCGGCCTATTCAGTTAAAATGTTGGACATTTAATTAGGCTCAGTCTTTTTTAATTTAATAATGCTGAGCATTGGCTTGGGTTCTGACAACATTTTTGTCTTTCATTGAGTGTTGAGCACTCATTATGGCTCTAGGGCTTTATTTAAAGAACAATTTATGTTCCCTCAGCGCACACGTGAGGAGCACGTGGCGCACTTGGCGCTGAGGGCCAGTTAATGAGTGCAGAGCACTCATTGTGAAATAGCGTACACGTGAGGAGCACGTGGTGCACTTGGCGTTGAGCGCCAACCTTGAAGCGCTGGGCGCTTCTTTGAATTGGAGCGCTAGGAGCGTTGTGGCGCTGTGCGCCAGTTTTAGAGCGCTAAGGCGCTTCTTTGAATTGGAGCGCTAGGAGCGCTGTGGCGTTGTGCGCCAGTCTTAGAGCGCTAAGGCTCTTCTTTTTAATTTGGAGCGCTAAGGCTCTTTTTTAGGTAATTTTGATCAGTTCTGCGCTCTGAGAATTAAATTCTCATTTATAAGAGACCTTGCCTCATGGGTCTAAGAACAAAGTTCTTTTTTTTATAAGAGATGTTACAATCTCTTATTTTTTTGTTAAAAGCTTTGCCTTTATGGATCTGTGATCTTAAGAGAATTGAATTCTTCTTTCCCCCTTTTTATGATGAGATGTTATAATCTCTTTTGTGAAAAATGTCTGTCTCATAGATCTACGATCTAGAAAAAGAAACTAAGTTCCTCTTCATTCGATGAGATGCTTTGATCTCTTTATTTTATTTACCTTGAAGAAATTTTTCTTCTTCCGAGAGCTTGCTCTTCTCTCTGAAATTTCTCAAGGTTTTTGGGGGGGTTCCTATATGCAAGACTTGAAGTCTTGGGTCCTTTATATAGAGGAAGCTGATTTGTTGAATCAGTTAAAGATATCTTTTCACTAATTGATTTGGGGATGTTTCCCACCGTTGGATCTTTGATTCTAGGGCTTCTGTTTTACAGAATGCAATCTTCTGTTTTTAACAAGATTGGGAAAATCTTTTTCCATACAGAACTTATTCTGTATCTTGGTTATTTTTTAATCACCGTTGGATCTTTAATCCAACGGTGCTCTAATTTTCAGAGGTAATCTGATGATTTTTAGTCATCTTTGTTGGATCTTTGATCTAAAGGTGGGGAATATTTGTTGGGGTAAAAATTTACACCCCGGTTGACCAAGTCAAAATCAAAGTCAACCCTAAGCCAAGTAGGCCCAAACCCAGATCCAGTGGGCCCATGCCTGGGTCAAGCCAGAACATGAAGCGGCCGGCCTCCCCCCATGCCAAGATAAAGATTTTTGTAATAAATGATTTTGTTGCATTTCTTTTATTTTATTTCATGGATAAATGTAAGAAAAATAGGCATAAAGCCAAATTTTTGTAAAGCCCATGGCTTATGTGCAAAAAGAAATGGCACATGAGCCATGGGATAGGCAAAATGCCATTTTGTGAAGCCCAATGGGCTATGTGTAAAGTGTATAGCCTATAAAGGCAAGGATAATGAAATATCCCGACAACTTTTTCTCTCTCCAAAAAAGTTTCAGATCTGAGATCTTTTTTCCTTCTTCAAGGTTCCAAAACCTTCTTTCTTTTGAATTAAATCAAGAGTTTTACTCTTCCATTTTCAAAACAAAATAGTTTTTTACCACAAAACCCACAAAGGGGAACTTGGATCTGTCATCAGATCTCAAAAAGGAGAGATTTTGAGATCTCACATCTCTTGATCTTCAAGATCCAGCTTAACAGAGGAGGAAGAAGAAGAACATCTTTCATTAAACCCCCAAAGAAAAGAATACACTCAGGAGTCCAACTCCTCTCTGATTTGTCTTCAGAGAAATCTTTTAGGCTAAAAGCCTCTTTTTTTTTGCCGGCGCTCGAGCGCAGAGCGCCCACGTGCCGACACGTGGCACACTTGCGCTCAAGCACTCGCGCTCGAGCGCAGAGCGCCCACGTGCCGACACATGGCGCGCTTGCGCTCAAGCGCAAGCGCTCGAGCGCAAGTCGCCCCCGTGCCGACACGTGGCGCTCTTGCACTCCAGCGCAAGCGCTCCAGCGCAAGTCACCCCGGTGCCGACACGTGGCGCGCTTGCGCTCCAGCGCAAGTCGCCCCCGTGCCGACACGTGGCGCGCTTGCGCTCCAGCGCAAGCGCTCGAGCGCAAGTCGCCCCCGTGCCGACACGTGGCGCTCTTGCGCTCCAGCGCAAGCGCTCGAGCGCAAGTCGCCCACGTGCCGACACGTGGCGCGCTTGCGCCCAAGCGCTCAGCGTCCGAGATCAAAGCGCCCACGTGCCGACACGTGGCGCGTTGCGCTCCAGCACTCTGCGCTCGAGCGCAAAGCGCCCACGTGCCAACACGTGGCGCGTTGCGCTCCAGCACTCTGCGCTCGAGCGTAAAGCGCCCACGTGCCGACACGTGGCGCGCTTGCACTCAAGCGCCTAGGCATTGGCCCCACGCATCCTTTGGATGTCTTTTTCCCCTTTATTTATATATACATGTATATATATACATATGTATTCAAATGTACACATACACATACTCCACGACACTGTCTCTGTTAGAAAAAATTTCTAATGGGGCGCTGCCCCGCACCCCGCAAGGGGGCTGCTAGCCCCCTTGACCCCCAGCCCGCTATTCGGGTAGCGGGACCCCCGTAAAAATTCTGCGTGGCTCCCGATATATTTAAACACCCCCTCCAAAACAACACACGCGCACACTGCATATTGAGTTCGCATGACCAGTTTAACCCGTCAATCGGAGGTTCCCTCGCTCCAAAGGCAACGGGTAATTAATGGCAGCTTAGTCCGCGGCTGCTGGAGATTCGGATCCCCACAATCATTAAACCCCGGCCTACCCTAGGCAGGAGGAATCTGTAGTACGCCTGACAAGCGTGCGCGTATTCCCATCTCAATGGGGTGACGAAAAACACCCTACATATTCTGGCACGCCCGGTAGGACCAATCTCTCCTCCCATATTTCAGGTTAAACGTTCATGCGAACTCAATCAATATACATATCGATTGCTTATACTGAAATGATGTTTTTTTTTGTGCAGCAATCAACCTTCGACGACAATGTCTCCCCAGACGAATTCAACTTCCAATGCGACCCCGATTCCGTACGTGGTCAAGATCAACGCTCGTGTGGTTCTCCCCGCAAGCCTCAGTCGACAGTGGGAGGAACCACCCCGCCAGTTTGGTTCCGTCATCATCTACCCTGCCGGAGGCGCTCATCTGGCGGAGATCCCGGCGGAACAGGTGGCCAAGCCGGTCTCAAGGGGCAAGAGGCCGAATGTCGTGATCGTCAAGGCACCACAACCGAAACTTAAGACGCTATCTAAACGATTCTCTGGTGCTCCAGCGGGGGGCAAGAACTTCGATGCGAAAGGCAACATTAAATGTTGCGGACGAGCTCAGGCGATGACTCCAACGAATGCACAATCGGGCGTATCTCCAAGGCCCTCCATCAACCGGTCTGCGGCGTCTTCCCAAAGAGCCGAAGTCCGCCAGGCGCTTAGAACAGAAAAGTTAAGACAGAAGCGGCTAAGGTATCGAGCCAACAAAAGGGCCAAGACCTCGGCCAAATGGAATCGGGTGAAGTTCCAAGAGCAGGGTTGCCCCGCGACGACGGCTGAGTCGGACGTAAGAATCAGCAATTCCTTCGAGCCTCTGATGTGGGTTCAGAAAAACGCCATGACCGCCAGAATCAAGAAGACAGCGGTCCGAACAGTGCCACAAAGAGACGTGTCCCGGCCCCAACAGAAAAAGTATGACACTGTCTCTTCAAGAGTCTATCAAGCACTCTGTGCCGCACGAAAGCAGCGGGGCAAACCAAGGAAAGAAGCGCCAGCACCATTTAAGAACCTAGTTAGGCCAGCCGCCTTCAATCGACTACCAGCTACCGAAACAAGGGGGTCAAGACGGCGATCCGTGAAATCAGCTGCCAATGATAGGAAGACGTCCGGATATACCATCCATACGGTCTATATGGCGGGCGAGCGCCCCAGCGACAACCTTCGCAGCAAAAGCAAAGACGGGGCCACCACATCCCAAGCCCAATCTAGCCTGAATGTGGTTGCCGCCGCCCAAGAACAGCCGCCCCCGCTGGATGAAGAAAACCCTTTCGATGAGGATGATAGGCAGATAGACCCCTCGGTCCATGTAGAGTCAAGCTCGGACAGCGAGGAAGAGCCGACTTTCCGACCCAGGACAGCGGAGCAGGAGCTACTTCAAGAGCTTCGAAAACAGCTCAGGAGCAAAGATAAAGAGATGGCCAAGCTCTATTCGAAGATTGATGACTTAACGAACGTGGTGATGCAGCTTACGGCTCAAATTGCTCGAGCGCCTCCCAATCAGACACAAACCGCTACTAATCAGCCGGGTGATGACAATCCGAGGCAGCCAATGCCTGTTCCTTTGGGACCAAGACTGGTCGAGCCGTATGAAAGCCGGCCGCATTCCGCTTCTGGGGATGCCTTGGCCCCAGATAGCACTATCCCGCTAACACAGGATCGGATAATGGATTTGGTCACCAGCAAGGTTAAAACATTGGTAGCCGAAGCTGAAGCTCAGAAAGAAATCGGCTGTAGTGGGCAGCCATATCCCGCGTAGTACGATCTGATTGAGTTCCCAAGCGGCTACGTCATCCATAAGTTCGGAAGATTTGATGGAACGGGGAATGCAAATCAACACGTCGACCACTTCAAAGCATCGTGCGGAAATACAGTGGGCAATGACGCGCTCCTTCTTCGTCAGTTTGTCAACAGCCTAACCGGCGTCGCCTTCGACTGGTATGCGAGTATACCGGACGGGTCCGTCATTACCTTTGCCCAAATGGAGTCTCTGTTCCGGCAAAGGTTCATGAGCGTCAGTGATAAAATCTCCATTGCCGACCTTGTGAGGACCAAGCCGGGGAAGAATGAAAGCAACACCGACTTTATCGCCCGATGGCGCAATCTCACAGTCAAGTGCGAACCGCCGCTGGAGCAGGACCAGTCCGTCAGCCTTCTCATTGGGAACCTCAGCAATTGGATGGTCCCATTCTTGTGTACGGCGGGCCTCAAGACATTTCAGGAGCTAACCAAGAAAGTCCAAATGCTGGAACGCTCGAAGCAAGAGTCCCCGCCGGATTCTCAGAGAGACAAAACTTGGAAAAGCAAGCGGGACGACAACCGTAGAAGCGGGAGTTCCAGCAGTACCAATGTCTTCAATGCCTCCGACAATGAAGAAAAGCGAAGGGCGGGCGAATCCAAAACCAACCGGTCTCGAAAGCCATTGCTGGGAGGAGATGGGCCTTCCCTAGAGGAGAAAAAGAACAAGGTTTACTCTTTCAGAAGAGACAAGGTCCGCAAGATATTTAAAGATGCCTTGAACAATGGCCTACAATTGCCGGAGTCGAAAAGACCCCAAGAAGCAAAAATGACTGACAATCCTCTGTATTGCCCGTACCACCGAGTAGTGAGCCGTGCGATCGAGGATTGCTATATCTTCAAAGACTGGGTCGAGAAGCAGTACAAGGCTGGAGAGATCGAGCTGTCCAAAAGCGTGTTGGTAAACAATCAAGTTGCAACCGCCAACTTTGTACAGACAGAAATTGAAGCCTTCTGGGAGCAGACAGCTGAACCCGCTGCCCTGAGAAATGAAACGGACTCATCGCGGCCTCCGTGGAGTATGCACATATCTAATAAGACGAAAAAGATGATAAAGCTACTTCGGAAAGAACCCAGGACGGAATGGGAAGGGCAGAAGAAGCCTACCAGTCCAGCTGCCAATGCGGCTCCATCAGGCTCAAAATCCAAGAAGCTCAAGAAGAAGAAAAGTGCAGCTCGGCGCGAAAAAGTGTCTGCAGGGAGATCGACCATTCAAAAATATATCGATTCCCTCAAAGAATATGAACAAAAGGAAAGAACATTGATTCAATTGAAGGAGTTCTTCCCTGTACAACCGGCTGAAATTCTGAAGGAGTTAGAAGAAGACTCCAATGAAGAGATCCCAGTAGTGACCTGCTACGCCATCCATCTTGGCAGCGACTCCGAGGATGATCTCTGTTTTCCCGAAGAGGACGAGGAGCTCACCACAAAGGCCAATCAAATCCAGCTCAGAAGCGGTATAGCTCTACCGCAAAATCAGGGCAACGCCCCAAAAGGGAAGGAAAAACAAGTCACTAATGAAGAAGATGGCAGAGAACCGGCCGATGAAAATAGGAGTCCTTCCTCGGTGGACTATAATGTCTTGGCACATCTCCGGAAGCTTCCGTCTCTCCTGAGCATCTACGACGCCTTGGTCCTATCTAAGGAGCTTAGAGATGTTCTCATTCACGCTCTATAAAACCCCGAGCGGTATCAGGCTCACTTTATGGAAATTAATATGAAAGAAGCCCAGCACGCTTTGCATGCCGCCGCAGTCACATTTAAGGATGAAGACTTACTACTGGGAACGGCTGAGCATAATCGGCCGCTTTACGTGACCGGGTACAGCGACGGAGATAGAATTAATCGCATATTGATTGATCCGGGGTCCTCAGTGAACATCATGAACTTGCGAACTCTGAAGAGTTTGTCAATGGATGTCCGACACCTGTCAAGGGAAAGGATTGTCATCCAAGGCTTCAACCAAAATTGCCAGCAAGTTCTGGGGTCTATAGCTTTGCCAATCAAAATTGGGGATCTGCAAACTGAAGCTAAGATATACGTGATCGACGCCGACACATCTTATAAGATTCTCTTGAGGCGGCCGTGGCTCCACGATTACGGCATCATTCCGTCAACTCTCCATCAATGCATGAAGTATACTAAAAATGGTGAAGAAAGACGCATTGACGGAGACATCCAGCCGTTCGGTGTGCATGAAGTCCGATATGAAGATTCTCGGTACTTTACGAACCACCAAAATGCTAAGCCACAACTGACTGAGGATAGAACAGCCCCAAGACTCAAAAGCAAATCTGCGCCGGCTATCACTTTCAAAAGCAAGAATACCCAAGTGCGCCCGCATTTCGGCAGCGACACGGATGAGTCCGACGCTGGAAGCCCGTCCTTCCGCAAAACTTGCCCTCATTTCGGCAGCGATACGAACGAATCTGTTACTGAAGGCCCATCTAGCAGCAAAGTCCGCCCTCATCTTGGCAGTGACACTGAAGAGTCAGAAGAAGAGGACCTTCCGTGCAACAGCTGTGCAGATCGGCCCCCTATGCAGCAAGCGAAACTACGAGAGACCTTCGAAGTCACAGAAGGGTCCCTGGCCATCACAAGGGTGCCGGAATGGATGTGCAAAGAGCTCGACGCATTGTCAGTCTCTACCGTGGACCAGCTGAAAACTTTCTACGTGCCTGGGAGGAAAAATGGACAGAAGGGCATCCTGTTTTACAGGTCAAACCCCGTTGTGCACCCGGATGACCTTTCTATCGTGTGCCTTCCCTATGAGAGAGGCATAAGAGCCGTCCTCAATCCCAGATACTATGCGCCCGAGATGCGGGAATACTTTAAGAAGTGCGGATGCCGGTTATATCAAACGGAGTCCGAAGCAAAGTTTTACGAAGGGCTATGGTATCCGCCCCAGGTCCGAGCACTCATCGATGGACGAATTCCAGATAGACGGGGCATAGGCTACATTCAACCTGATTCCAAAGCGTGCTACATGATCCATGTTGGTGAGGCCAGCGAAAGATCAAATGATGATGACGAGATAGCCGAGCCAGAAGAAGCTCCTCAAGAGCTCGAAGATGGCGGACAAGCAACCTTTGATGAGCTAACTGAGATTGACTTAGGAACGCCCGATAATCCAAGGCCGACCTACATCAGCTCACTCTTGTCGGAGGAAATGAAAGAGCAGATAATTGCCCTGCTGCGTGAGTTTGTCGACTGCTTCGCGTGGACATACAAAGAAATGCCTGGCCTTTCCCCTGAGGTAGCCGTGCATAAGCTGGCTATATCTCCTGATGCTAAGCCAGTCAAACAAGCTCCTCGAAGAATGAGAAGGGAGTTGGAAGAAAAGGTCATCGAGGAAACCAAGAAACTCATCGATGCCGGCTTCATCAGGGAAGAGAAATATGCAGACTGGATCGCATGCATAGTCCCAGTGAAGAAGAAAAATGGGCAGATCCGAGTTTGTGTCGATTTCAGGGACCTCAACAAGGCATGTCCTAAAGACGACTTCCCGCTACCGGTCATGGAAATGATGGTCGATGACACCTCAAATTATGAACTGTTCACCTTTATGGACGGCTCGTCTGGATATAATCAGATCAAGATGTTGCCTGAGGATGAAAAGCACACAGCATTTCGAACCCCGATCGGAATATATTTCTACAAAGTAATGCCATTCGGACTGAAGAACGCAGGTGCTACATATCAAAGGGCAATGCCTAATATCTTTGATGACCTAATCCATAAAGTCGTCAAATGCTATGTTGATGATCTGGTCGTCAAGACTAAAGCCAAGGCCGATCATATCCAAGATCTCAGGACCGTTCTCACCAGACTGAGGGAATACGATCTGAAGATGAATCCTCTGAAGTGCGCTTTTGGCGTGTCATCGGGAAAATTCCTGGGCTTCATAGTCCGACATCGAGGGATCGAAGTTGACCCATCAAAGATAAAGGCCATCATGGAGATGCCCCCTCCGAAGAGTCTGACACAGCTAAGATCTTTTCAAGGAAAGCTTGCTTATATACGGAGGTTTATCTCAAATTTATCGGGGAGATGTAGGCCCTTCTCAAAGCTCATGATGAAAGGAGCTCCTTTTATTTGGGATGCCGAATGTCAAGTAGCGTTCGAAAGCATCAGACAATACTTGTTGCACCCTCCAGTGCTGGCCGCTCCCATTCCAAATAAACCGCTGATTCTCTACACTGCAGCGCTGGACGAGTCACTCGGTGCGCTCCTTGCCCAGAATAACGAGGAAGGAAAAGAAAATGCCCTCTACTACCTCAGTCGAACTCTAGTCGGGGCGGAACACAACTACTCCCCAATCGAAAAGCAATGCCTGGCTCTAATATTTGCTGTGAAGAAGCTGAGGCACTATTTGCTCGTTCATCGGGTTATGCTGATCTCCAAGGTCGACCCGCTCAAACACTTGATGACCAAAGCAAGCCTAGCCGGCAGAATGGCAAGATGGGCTGTCATGCTACTTGAGTTTGACATAGTTTATACCCCTCAGAAAGCAGTAAAAGGGCAAGCTATCGCAGACTTTCTCGCCGCTCATCCCATACCAGAAGGGTCGCCGCTAAATTGTGAGTTACCCGATGAACAAGTGCTGCACCTCGAGGAAGATAAGCCATGTTGGGAGCTCTACTTCGATAGAGCCTCGTCAATAAGGACCTCCAGTAAATCAAGCGTCCCGGAGATAAAAGCAGGGATAGGATTGGTGTTCATCACACCATCAATGGGAACCCTACGGCGTTCTTTTGCTCTCACCGAGCCTCGGACAAACAATGAAGCTGAGTATAAAGCTCTGATAGCTGGTTTGGAGCTTGCCGTAGAAATGGAAATCCGTCGGCTACGAGTCTACGGTGACTCCCAGCTTGTCGTCAACCAAGTAAGCGGCGACTATAAGATATACAAACCCGAGTTAGCTCGGTACAGAGGTCGAGTGGTGGAACTCATGAAACGGTTCACTCATATTGAACTAACGAGAGTCCCTAGAGCGTTGAACGGAAAGGCTGATGTACTCGCTCGCTTGGCCAAGGAGCTGGCTGATCCTGACATGGACGAAATTATGATCACAGTCAGGAGCCGGCAAATTCTACCCCCAGTCTCTCTACGAGAAGAGGAAAGCGCGGAACAGAAGAGCAGTCCTGCGGAAGAAGCTTCGATCATCCAAGACGAGCCCGATTGGAGAGAACCCTTCATAGAGTACCTCCGATACGACAAGCTGCCCGAAGAAAAATCTGCAAGGATTCAGCTGAAGAGGAGAGCTCTCCGATACGTGTTTGTAAATGACACGCTATACCGCGGTCATATGACCAACTCTGGCTCAGGTGCCTGTCATCGGCCGAAGCCCAAAAAGTCATGAAAGAAGTTCACTCAGGCATTTGCGGTGCTCACCAATCTGGCCCCAAGATGCGACTGCAAATTAAACGGCTTGGGTATTACTGGCCCACCATGATACGGGACTGCGGAGAGCATGCAAAGAAATGTTATATCTGCCAAATTCATGGTGATTTTATTCACAAGCATCCCAATCCATTGCATCCTACGGTGGCGTCGTGGCTCTTCGAAGTCTGGGGCACCGACATTGTCGGCCCAATTGATCCCCCGTCATCCAAAGGCCACCGGTTCATACTGGCCGCAACTGACTACTTCTCCAGATGGGCAGAAGCTGTCCCGCTAAAAGAAGTCAAGACTAAAGATATTCTGACATTCTTCCAGCATAATATTCTGTACCGCTTCGGTACACCAAGAAGAATCATTTCTGACAACGGGCCTTCTTTCAAGAGCTTCAATGTCTCAAGGTTCGCTACTCAGCACAAGATAGACTGGAGATATTCCTCCATCTATAATCCAAGAGCCAATGGGCTAGCCGAAGCCTTCAATAAGACTCTATGCAAGCTCCTGAGGAAAAATGCTTCAGCCAACAAGAGAGACTGGAATCTCAAGCTTCACGAGGCATTGTGGGCATATCGTACCACGCACCGTACTCCAACTCAGTCCACTCCATACTCATTGCTCTTCGGAGTGGAGGCAGTCCTCCCCCTCGAAGTCGAAGTTCCAAGCTTAAGAATGGCCGTTCAGCATGAGTTGACAGAAGAGGAAAACGTGCTCCTTCGACTTGAAGAACTCGATGCCCTCGAAGAAAAGAGGCTCGCGGTGCAGCAAAATCTGGAGCTATACCGAGCCCAAATGTCACGGGCCTATGACAAGATAACTCATCTCCGCGCTTTCAAGAAAGGTGAATTGGTGTTGGTCCTCAAAAGACCGATCATCCTCAATCGACATGCCAAGGGAAAATTCGAGCCAAACTGGGAAGGACCATAAGTCATTGAGAAAGTGTTCGACGGAGGATCCTACCAACTAATAAGTGCAGAGGGAGAAAGGCCCATGCCACCCATCAATGGACGATATCTCAAGAAATACTACACATGAATGCTCCAAGTCGCAGGCGAATTGAGCACATCAGCCCTACGGTCTGGATCAGACATCCTGCAAAACCGTATACAATCCACGGGCGTAAATGACCCCTATTTCTCCCAAATCCTGCCGGTGAGACTACTTTAAAGTCCCACCAGCGGCCAAAAAAAAAAGAGAAAAAAAAAGAAAAAGAAAAAAAGAAGAAGAAGAAATAAACGGTATGTCCACAAGCAAAACGGCCACGGATGAAAACCCGAAAGGGCTCCGTGAGTAAAAACAGCAGGACTACCGGTGAGTCTGTGAAAACCTGAAAGGGGCGCAAACTCGTGAAAAGAGATGAAATACACTCGCAAAGTCCTCTCGACCTTGTGAGGAGAAAACCCCTGCGTGAGATCCTTACGACTCACAAAGGAGCAATACACTTAGGAATCCTCACGATCCCTAAGGAGAAAATACACCTGCGGGATCCTTACGACTCGTAGGGAGAAAATGCTTTTATGGGACCCTCACGGCCCATAAAATTGAAAAGCCTTAGGTGATAGGGACCCAAACCTGTCTCCTAAGCCATCGTTCCCCAACGGGCAACGGCAAATGATGATTCGCTCCTGGCATTTCGCTTCAGTGTTAGCGGTGCTGATGCCGACCAAAAACCCAAATCCCAAGTCCTCCCGAGGCAAATGATGAGTTGCTCCTGGCATTATTCCAGTGCAGCAATGCTGATGCCAAACAAGATCCAAATTCCAAGTCCACAAACGGCGAATGATGAGTCGCTCCTGGTACCATATTCCAGTGCAGCGATGCAGACGCCAACCAAAATCCAATTTCTCAAAATTCTCCTAGCCCTATGGTTGGTCCCCAAGTTGAGTACCATATACAATCCATGGGCTCAAATAATTCTCGTCATACCCATGCCCCACCATAATTACCAGCTACGCGGCTGGTCTCCGCCTTTGGAATTATGCTCCATTGAGAAGACCCACTCATGTGTCCTCATGATACATGAGGAGAACAAACCTTTGTGGGATCCTTACGACTCATAAAGGAAAAACACACTTAGGAGTCCTCACGACTCTTAAGGAGAAAATACACCTGCGGGATCCTTACGACTCGTAAGGAGGAAATGCTTTTATGGGACCCTCACGGCCCATAAAATTGAAAAGCCTTAGGCGATAAGGATCTAAACCTTTCTCCTAAGCCATCGCTCCCCAATCCCCAAATGGCGAATGATGAGTCGCTCCTGGTACCATATTCCAGTACAGCGATGCAGACGCCAACCAAATTCGAAATCCCATACCCCAATGGCGAATGATGAGTCGCTCCTGGTACCATATTCCAGTGCAGCGATGCAGACGCCGACAAAGTCCAGAAATTTTTCCGGCCCTACGGTCTGGATCATACATCCTGCAAAACCGTATACAATCCACGGGCGTAAAACAATCCCAATTTCTCCCAAATCCTCTCGGGGCAAATGATGAGTTGCTCCTGGCATTATTCCAGTGCAGCAATGCAGATGCCAAAGAAAAACCAAAATCCCAAAATCCTCTCCATGACAGATGATGATTCGCTCCTGGTACCATATTCCAGTATAGCGATGCTGATGTCAACCCAAATCAAAATCAACAAGTCAACTTCCACTCCGACACCGCAAGAAGCGGAGCAAGTCAAGTCTACCCCGGACATTGCAAGAAGCAGAACAAGTCAAATCAAGTACTGACCGTCCAAGTCGCTAAAATGGCACCAACGACCGTCCACGTCGCTAAAATGGCAGCATCGACCGTCCACGTCGCTAAAAGGGCAGCACCGACCGTCCAAGTCGCAAAAAGGGCAGCATCGACCGTCCATGTCGCTAAAAGGGCAGCATCGACCGTCCACGTCGCTAAAAGGACAGCAACGACCGTCCACGTCGCTAAAATGGCAGCATCGACCGTCCACGTCGCTAAAATGGGAGCATCGACCGTCCACGTCGCTAAAAGGGCAGCACCGACCGTCCAAGTCGCAAAAAGGGCAGCATCGACTGTCCACGTCGCTAAAAGGGCAGCATCGACCGTCCACGTCGTTAAAAGGGCAGCAACGACCGTCCACGTCGCTAAAATGGCAGCATCGACCGTCCACGTCGCTAAAATGGCAGCATCGACCGTCCACGTCGCTAAAAGGGCAGCACCGACCGTCCAAGTCGCAAAAAGGGCAGCATCGACCGTCCACGTCGCTAAAAGGGCAGCATCGACCGTCCACGTCGCTAAAAGGGCAGCACCGACCGTCCAAGTCGCAAAAAGGGCAGCATCGACCGGTCACGTCACAAAAAGGGCAGCACCGACCGTCCAAGTCGCTAAAATGGCAGCACCGACCGTCCAAGTCACAAAAAGGGCAGCGCAGGATTCCTACAAAACGGGAACCAGATCACTCCGGGCCAGGGAAAACGTCTATCACGGACACTCCGTCTCGGAGACATGTCAAGCAACGACCGTCCATGTCGTAAAAAGGGCAGTGCCAGCTTCCCAAAAAGCGGGAACCAAATCAAGTCACCCCCACGTGGAAGAAGATCCATCAATTTCATGCACACGACCCACATATGTGGTGTGCATTTATTGATGGGGGCAATTTGTTACACCCCGGTTGACCAAGTCAAAATTAAAGTCAACCCCAAGCCAAGTGGGCCCAAGCCCAGATCCAGTGGGCCCATGCCCGGGTCGAGCCGGAACATGAAGCGGCCGGCCTCCCCCCATGCCAAGATAAAGATTTTTGTAATAAATGATTTTTTTGCATTTCTTTTATTTTATTTCATGGATAAATGTAAGAAAAATAGGTATAAAGCCAAATTTTTGTAAAGCCCATGGCTTATGTGCAAAAAAAATTGGCACATGAGCCATGGGATAGGCAAAATGCCATTTTGTGAAGCCCAAGGGGCTATGTGTAAAGTGTATAGCCTATAAAGGTAAGGATAATGAAATATCCCGACAACTTTTTCTCTCTCCAAAAAAGTTTCAAATCTGAGATCTTTCTTCCTTCTTCAAGGTTCCAAAACCTTCTTCTTTCTTTTGAATTAAATCAAGAGTTTTACTCTTCCTTTTTCAAAACAAAATAGTTTTTTACAACAAAACCCACAAAGGGGAACTTGGATCTGTCATCAGATCTCAAAAAGGAGAGATTTTGAGATCTCACATCTCTTGATCTTCAAGATCCATCTTAACAGTGGAGGAAGAAGAAGAACATCTTTCATTAAACCCCCAAAGAAAAGAATACACTCAGGAGTCCAACTCCTCTCTGATTTCTCTTCAGAGAAATCTTTTAGGCTAAAAGCGTCTTTTTTTTGCCGGCGCTCAAGCGCAGAGCGCCCACGTGCCGACAGGTGGCGCGCTTGCGCTCCAGCGCTCGCGCTCGAGCGCAGAGCGCCCACATGCCGATACGTGGCGCGCTTGCGCTCGAGCGCAAGTCGCCCCCGTGCCGACACGTGGCGCTCTTGGGCTCGAGCGCAAGTCGCCCCGGTGCCGACACGTGGCGCGCTTGCGCTCCAGCGCAAGCGCTCGAGCGCAAGTCGCCCCGGTGCCGACACGTGGCGCGCTTGCGCTCCAGCGCAAGCGCTCGAGCGCAAGTCGCCCCCGTGGCGCGCTTGCGCTCGAGCGCAAGTCGCCCACGTGCCGACACGTGGCGCGCTTGTGCCCAAGCGCTCAGCGTCCAAGCGCAAAGCGCCCACGTGCCGACACGTGGCGCGTTGCACTCCAGCACTCTGCGCTCGAGCGCAAAGCACCCACGTGCCGACACGTGGCGCGCTTGCACTCAAGCGCCTAGGCGCTGGCCCCACGCATCCTTTGGATGTCTTTTTCCCCTTTATTTATGTATACATGTACATATATACATATGTATACAAATGTACACATACACATACTCCACGACACTGTCTCTGTTAGAAAAAATTTCTAACGGGACGCTGCCCCGCACCCCGCAAGAGGGCTGCTAGCCCCCTTGACCCCCAGCCCGCTATCCGGGTAGCGGGACCCCCGTAAAAACTCTGTGTGGATCCCGATATATTTAAACACCCCCTCCAAAACAACACACGCGCACACTGCACATTGAGTTCGCATGACCAGTTTAACCCGTCAATCGGAGGTTCCCTCGCTCCAAAGGCGAGGGGTAATTAACGGCAGCTTAGTCCGCGGCTGCCGGAGATTCGAATCCCCACAATCATTAAACCCTGCCCTACCCTAGGCAGGGGGAATCTGTAGTACGCCTGACAAGCGCGCGCGTATTCCCATCTCAATGGGGTGACGAAAAACACTCTACAATATTTAGTTCCAGCGCTAGTGCTCTCGTGCTTTGCACGTGAGCGCTGCATCAGAGTCTTTGACTCTTGGTGCTAGCGCACTTAGCGCTAGCGCTCTCATTCTTTGCACGTGAGCGCTGCATCAGAGTCTTTGACTCTTGGTGCTAGCGCACTTAGCGCTAGCGCTCTCGTGATTTGCACGTAAGCACTGCATCAGAGTCTTTGACTCTTAGTACTAGCGCTCTCATGCTTTGCACGTGAGCGCTGCATCACAGACTTTGACTCTTAGCGCTGGCGCATTTAGTGCGAGCGCTTTTATGAAGCGCCGCTTCATTTCAAATTTCAAAAATTTGAACAGTGCTTTACTATGATTGGGGGAAACAATGGCCATTGTAGCAGACTTCGTCAGATTCCCCCTCGATTTTCCGAAGGTTTTTTAATTATGGGGACGCTCTTCCCTGCAGGAATAAGCCCCTGTAGTTAATTACGTTACCGCATCGTGATAACCAATTTCTCCAGCTCCAGAAGTTCACTTCAGGTCTTGTGTATTTGTTTTATTTTTGGTTGCCCGTGGATTGTATACGGAGAATAATTTATGTCGTCTCCCATAGGGCGTGGATTGGTCCAAATCCGTATATCTTAGATTTGGGTTTGGATTGATTTAAGGATCATTAATCTCGTTTGAGATTAAGATCAACTTAAATTTTTGTTAAGAATACGTTAGTCCAATTTAAGACTAAGATCTACTTAACAAGATTTTAGGATCATTCAGATCCAACAAAAGAGCATTTGGGCTCTATTGTTTTAGTTTAAGGACGTTATGGTCCGTTGTTAGTTTAAGGACATTTTGGTCCATAGATCACCATTTTTGAGGTGATGGTTTAGTTTAAGGACGTTTCGGTCCGTAGTAGTTTGAGGACGTTACGGTCCGTAGATCACAATTTTTGAGATGAGGGTTTAGTTTAAGGATGTTTCGTTCCGTTGTAGTTTGAGGACGTTATGGTCCGTAGATCACCATTTTTGAAGTGAGGGTTTATTTTAAGGACGTTTCGGGCCGTAGTAGTTTGAGGACGTTACGGTCCGTAGATCACCATTTTTGAGGTGAAGGTTTAGTTTAAGGATGTTTCGGTCCGTAGTAGTTTGAGGACGTTATGGTCCATAGATCATCTTGCACGCACGTGTATTTGTTACATGTCAGGATGAGCAACGATGAAATGGGAGACACCAAGCTTGGGGTGTGGTTTAATCTGGGGTGTGCACGTCAGTTTGGGAGGTGCACCGAAGAGCAGTTGGTTGTCGGGACCCGCCACCTTTCTGAAGACGTTGAGAAATTACGACATGTATCAGAGGTGTGGAAAGATGTACCCTTGAACCAATTTCCCAATCTGAGGGAAAATGAAGTTGGTGGTCAACCCCAAAATCATTAGTTGTATTTTGAGATTAGGATTTCCTCAAGGGATGCGTGATGAATATCGTTTTGGATATCATCAGTTGAGTGGTCATCAGTCATGTTTGAGATTGAGATTAGTTTGGGAAACATGTGCACAGAGGCTCAGTTGATTTAGAGATCAAAGAGATTTTGATTTCAGGAAGACTTAGCCAATTTGAGGCAGAAGTTGATTTCCCCAAAATGCTAAGCACTGGTATATGTTCAACACTCACGTGTTCCCACGTGAGGCTCTGAATCAGTATTCAACACTGCACTTTGGAAGCTCTCAGTATGGGCACGTGAGGCGCCCCAAAGTGGGATTTGTTCTCTGAGTTCTATTCTCGCTTCATTTTTTATATAGAAGTGTTAAACACCTGACTTTTGGAAGCGCTCACGTGTGGGCACGAGAGGCGCCCCAAAGTGAGAATTGTTTTATGGGTTCTATTCACCCTTTCCTTTTTTAAATAGAAGTGTTAAACACTTGACTCACGTGCGAGTGCGGAAGGCGATTTTGTGTGTTTCCCATTTTCATTCATCAGAAACGCTCACATGGAGCACATGAGATCCTATTAAGTGTTTGGAGATTTTGATCTCATGCTAGAATTTTGGAGGATCTCATGCCTCTCTTTTTTTGTAAGAATTAAATTCTTATTGTAGGGTTAAATCTTGATTTTCAGAGGAATTAAATTCCCATATGTTTCTGTAAGAATTAAATTCTTTGAACTCTGTTCTTTCCCCTAGGTTTTGAATCTGCATGACAGAATCTCCCCGATGAGAATTAAATTCTCAACGAATAGGTAAATCTGCTTCTATAGATCTCAACCAGAGGAAGAACTAAGTTCTTATGCGAAGGGTTAAACTTTTAGAAAGGTCAAGATAAAACAATCTGTGTATTTCTTTTTTTTTACCTAGAGTGTTCTGATGAAGCAAGTCTTTTTCGAGACTTAAATTCTCTTATTCCTCTTTCTCTCTGTATGTTTCTCTCTGTTCTTTCTCTTCTCCTTCCCTCCTTTTTATAGAATGTTATGGGTACTTTATTGTCACACCCCGCTTCCCAGTGTACGGCGAACGGGACGCGACGAGGTCCGCTATGTATGTACTCAGAAGTACATACGCTAAGCGTATCTAAGCAATATAAAAAAATACACAAAAGACAAGAATTAAAAAGAACAGCAACTTTTATTTATTAACATTCTTTGTACAATGCATGAAAAGAAAATACAACTGAAATAATAAGATGCCTAAACAATGGCATAACAGGAAATGAAAAGTACAGAAAGGAAAAGTGTAAAATGAAACTACAGTGCCGGGTCTTCAGTAAACTGCCCCAAGTCTTTTTGCGATGGCTCGACCTCTGCCGGGTCCAAATCACCTGACGACATTCAAAGAAGAGAGAAACAGAATGTCGTCAGCGAAGAGGTCGCTCGGTAAGTCCCAAAGGTAAGAGGGAAGTAGAATAAGACAGAATAAAAAGATACATTCTAAAGTGTAAACTATTGTTGTAATGTTATGTCAACGCTGTTGTTTGTAGCTTGGTACAGAAGGATGCCAGTGTATACGAGGGGAGTCTCTATATGCCAGAGACTAAGGGCACGTATAGTACAAGGTACCGTTTATGCCACGGTACAACAGCAACTGGATTCATGTTAGGTGTGTTAAGTCTGACCACCTCGTGCCACCTTTAACACCTTCCGTACCAATCTACCCCTTAAAACCCCGCGATGTCTTGTTTGTATTGTTATCTTGTAAATTGTGTTGGTTGTATGATTGATTGACTGACTGACCGAAACCATGATATCAGGAAACGGTTATAACCGTAGAGTCATGTAAATGGAATATTGGGAATCATGTAAAAGGAATATATATCCATGGTTCGGTTCAGTCAAGTTGTGTAAACTGATAATTGTATTCATGGATTCATGTGTTCATATTGAATTGGGATATTGTATATTATGGATTGACTTGAATCATATTCAAGTCAGATTAATCAGACTCAAACACGAGTCAGACAATCAGAAATGTGAAACGAAGTCTTATAACTGCTAGGGTCCTTAGGATAATTTATAATCTTGAGGGGGTTTTATGTAAAAATACTTTTATATACTTTTCAAAATACTCCTCAAGTATTTATTTTTTTTTATCTTTAGAGTTTTGGATTTTATGTTGTGACATTTCAAATGAAAATACCCTAGTTTCATAAATAATGGTATTTATCTGTAATATTGATTATTTGAAGTTCATGGTATTTTAGTGTAATCTTTATTCTTGTGATTTTTAGGAAAAGGTGGAATATTTATATTATAATAAAATAGATATTTAAAATGATAAATATACATATATTTATACAAAAATAGTTTTAATAAATATTTTATATTTCAAAAATCTCATTTTCTTAAGATGTCGTATTTTAAACCTTTCGAGACCGAATGCTCCTTGCGGAGGTCTGAATCTCGCACTACTAGCCCGAGGGTGCGTGATAAACCGCACGATCCCGAACGAGTTCCCCAAAGATGGGTTGTAGCGGCGCTTTAAAAAGATTATAAAATACTAATCCTTTAGAAAACGGTTTTTATAAAGTAAAAGGTATTTACTTGAAAAGTGTAATTTTCCGTATTTTAGATTCTAGGGTTTCCTAAGCCAACTAGCCTATTTTTAAAAGGTCTAAACGACAAGTCGTTAGAAGCCTCAAATCGCCTCTTCACCGCCAATTGCGGCCAGGTAAGTGCCAGAAAAGTGGGAGGCTCTCCACTACAAGTAGTGGCACTAATTAAGTAAGTACTTGCCTTAGACACACTTGTCTAGACACCGCAAAATCAGGTTTAGATAAATGATCGATGTCCACAACTTATCGTATTTTCCTAGTAAGAATTATTTACTTAAAAATGTAACAAATCTAAAACCTTTAAGAATGGTTTTCCGAAGATTATGGTATTTTAATGAAAAATTTGTTTTATCGTATTCTAAATTTTGATGATATCATTTTAGGGTTTGTATTTACGTGTGGGTGGAGGTAGATCGTTATCTCGTGCTCTACTTTAGTTGTATAGCAAGTTAGGGGTTAAATGTGAAATTGAAACATGATGGTATTAAAGTGAAAAAATACGGTAAATTGAAAAGGTTATCATTTCATGTGTGAAAACTTATTCAAATTGACTTTTACAAGTTTAATGGTCACGATAGAGATGTTTAGGAATGATTGAATTGATTAGAAGAAGAAAAATAAACATCATGGTATTAAAGCGAAAAAGAATAGATATTGCAAAAGCTATCATTTCATGTGAGAAACTTTGTCCAAATTAGTTGTTATGTGATTAATAGTCAACATGGATAAGTTTAGGTATTATAGAATTGGTGACAAGTGAGATTTTATAGAAAAACCGAATCGGAAATCGGTTTGTTCCGATTTCTATCGGGTTTCATAATTCCGTATTTTTGAGAAGTAGAAAGAAGAAAAGAACGGGACTTACGGGTTTCGATCTATACTAAAGAGTATAGGGGAACTAGGGGAGTGGCCGAGGCGTTGTTTCGTCACCAGTTGTTTCAAAGAACGTCGCCGGAATTCCGTCAGCGCTTCGCCGTGAACTTGATTTCAAAGTACACCTTTCTTGTAGAAATTTTGAGAGAGTAAACCTAGTGTTTTGGGATGAGAAGGTAGGGGGTAGGGGTCTATTTATAGGGTAGGCTAGGGTAGGGTAGGTGAAAGGTTTTTATTTAAAAAAATGTAAACAAATTAAAGAAAAATCATTAAAATTTGTATTAAATAGGATGTATTTAACATTTGGGAACCGATCCATTAAAATGGAGTATACAGGGGGTTATAGAAGACGAAAAGGCAACTTTTTCGTTTTGGGGACTCGGCCGTCTGACCGAGTCCGGCCGGCGGCGCCGGCCGACTCGACCGATCCCGGCCGAGTCCATTGGTCGTTGGGTACGGGGTCCTCTGACGTAGCTCCTGGTATAATTAGTTTTTAGGGTTCAGTTCAATTTTTGGGAGTTATGGCCTGTGGACTGTTGGGCTTCCAAGAAATTTAAGAGAAAAATAATCTAAAAATAATACAGGATATGGGATTTGAACTCTGGTGGCTTGGTTCAGTAGTGAAAGGTATTACCAATGAGCTACAAGCTCCTTCTTGTGATTATTGTGGGAAATTAGATACTTAAAGTGATAACAGCAACATTAAATACTCCAAGTATACTTCAAATTTAAATCAAATTTATGTATACAAAAATTGAAGTTGTTACAATCTACCATCCTTACAAAAATTTCGTCCTCGAAATTTACAACTTTTATTTGAGGAATAGTTTACAAAAAGGTGAGGATATCTTTCATGCATTTCATCTTCCCTTTCCCACGTGGATTCTCCTGGAGTGTCTTTTCTCCACATTACCCGGACCAAGTTAACTTCCTTGTTCCGAAGTGTCTTCACTTTCCTGTCCAGGATCTCCACAGGTTGTTGCTCACAAGACAAGTCGGGGTGTATAGTGAGCTCGGAATGATCAAGTACATGGCTGGGGTCACTCACATACTTTCTGAGTTGGGATATGTGGAACACGTTATGCACTCCATCCAATGAGGGCACGTTATGCACTCCATCCAATGAGGGTGGAAGCGCTAACCGGTATGCCACTTCACCGACTCGTTCGAGTATGTCGAACGGTCTAATGTATCACGGACTCAGTTTACCCTGTCTTCCAAATCAGATCACTCCGCGGTTCGGAGATATCTTCAAGAATACATGGTCTCCTGGCTGGAACTCCAAGTGTCGCCTCTCTGCATCAGCCCAGTGTTTCTGTCGATCTTGGGCTACGCGCATTCTTTCCCTGATAGTACGAACCACATCAACGGTCGCTACTATCATCTCTGGTCCAAGAAGTTCCCTATCTCCGATGTCATCCCAACTTAATGGTGATCGACACTTCCTTCCATATAATGTTGCAAAAGGTGACATTCCTATGCTTGCTTGGTAGCTGTTATTGTACGCGAACTCCACAAGATGCAGGTGATCTTCCCACGATCCTTTGAAGTCTGGCATACACGCTCTGAGCATATCCTCCAAGATCTAAATAGTTCGTTCCGACTGACCATCTGTTTGTGGATGATAAGCCGTGCTGAAGTTCAGACTTATGCCTAAGCTAGCTTGCAGACTCTGCCAAAATTGCGATCGGAACCTGGTGTCACGATCGGAGACAATGCAGACCGGTACTCCATGAAGTCTCACAATTTCCTGTATGAGTTCATGGGTATCAGAGATAGTACATTATGAAGTGTTTAAATCTTAATTAGATTATTACCTCCATGTACTTCTTTGCCAGTGTCTCAGTTGATTGGCCAACTCGAAATGGGATGAAGTGAGCCGACTTTGTGAGTCGATCCGCAATGACCCATATAGCATCGTTACCCTTTATGCTGCGAGGAAGAGCAGTCACAAAGTCCATCGTGATGTGCTGCCACTTCCATTCTGGGATTGGTAACGGTTGAAGTACTCCAGCCGTCCTGTGATGTTCAGCCTTTACTTGCTGACACACCAAGCATTTTGCGACGCTTCTGGCTACTTCACGCTTCATTCCATGCCACCAATAATTCTGTTGTAGATCTTTGTACATTTTTGTACCTCCAGGATGTACTGAGTAGGGAGAGCTGTGAGCTTCTTTCATTAACTCTTCCAGAACAGGACCTTTTGGTACACACAATCTGCTGCCGTATCTCAAAAATCTGTGTTCATGGATGATGAAGTCTGTTCTGAGTCCATTCTCCACTTGTTCTCTGATCCTTTGCAACTTAGCATCACTTGCTTGAGCTGCTTTGATCTGATTGACAATGATTGATTGAACTTGTAGATTCATCAAACTTGAAGCATTACCTGTCATGACTACTTCAATCTCCATCTGATGCAAGTCTTGCTGAAGCTTCCACTGAGCGGTGAGATTCATCGATAAGGGTTGGCGACTAAGAGTGTCAGGTACTACGTTCACCTTCCCTGGGTGATATTGCAAGTTGATGTCAAATTCCGCCATGAGTTCTAACCATCTTCTCTGCCGCATATTCAACTCCTTCTGAGTAAACACGAACTTTAGACTTTTATGATCTGTGTAGATGTTCACTCATTCACCAAGTAAGTAGTGGCGCCAAATCTTGAGAGCAAAGATGACTGCTGCCAACTCCAGATCATGCGTCAGATAATTGCGCTCATGAGTCTTCAGTTGTCTTGAAGCATAAGCCACAACCTTACCGTGCTGATGTAGAACACATCCTAATCCCTTACCGGATGCATCACAATGTACTTCTAATCCTCCAGATTGATCCGGTATTACGAGAATAGGTGCAGATGTCAATCTTGACTTGAGTTCTACGAAAGCTTGTTCGCATGCTTCTGACCACACAAATTCTTCATCTTTTCGTGTGAGCTTGGTCAGGGGTGTTGCTATCTTTGAGAATCCATCAATGAACCTTCTGTAATATCCAGCTAAACCCAAGAAACTCCGAATGTCTTTCACTGACTTTGGTGTAGGCCATTCTCTAACTGTTGAAACTTTGGCTGGATCCACAGAAATTCCTTCTCCTGATACGATATGTCCAAGAAAACCCACTTGATTTATCCAAAATTCGTACTTGCTGTACTTGGCATAAAGCTTATGTTGTCGAAGAGTTTCCAAGACAATTCGTAGATGCTCTGCATGCTCTTTCCGATTCTTAGAATATACCAGGATGTCGTCGATGAAAATGACAACAAACCTGTCTAAATACTCCCTGAAAACTTGGTTCATTAGTTTCAGGAATATTGCTGGTGCATTGGTCATTCCAAATGGCATCACTAAAAATTCATAATGTCCATAGCGAGTTCTGAAAGCTGTTTTGTGAATATCAGCTTCCTTGACCTTCACTTGATGATAACCTGAACGAAGATCCAATTTAGAGAAAACACAAGATCCACTTAGCTGATCGAATAAATCATCGATGCGCGGGAGTGGATACTTGTTCTTTATAGTGACTTCATTCAAGGCCCTATAATCGATGCACATTCTGTATGAACCTTTCTTCTTCTTCACCAGTAGTACAGGTGCTCCCCAACTTGAAGTGCTGGGACGAATCCATCCTTTCGCCAATAATTCATCCAACTGTGTTCGGACTTCCTTCAATCCTTCCGGACTTAGTCTATAAGGTGCTTTGATCACCGGTTGTGCTCCTAGTACTAAATCAATACTGAATTCAAGAGCGCGATCGGGAGGCAAACCTGATATATCGTCAGGAAATACATCGTCGAACTCTCGAACTAACTCTGGTCTTAATTCTTCTTCCGCTTGAGCTGCTGCAACTACCGCTTCCCTTGGCTTCGCTTTGTAGGTACCTGGCTCCAGGGTACGATCTCCACTCTTGAAATAGAAGACCGGATGATCTGGAATCTCAAATACTACCCTCCTTTGACGACAGTCGATGGTAGCATAAAAGGTTCCAAGCCAATCCATCCCTAGAACCACATCGAAGTTCGGTATGTCCAGTACTTTGAAGTCAGCATAAAACTCTCGACTGCAGACGACGACTGGACACAAGCTGTATCCCATAGTTTCCTTTAGAACACCATTTCCGGAACTGACATTCCAGCTAGATAAAAGCGGTGAGACTGGAATCGCATGGGTTCGGACAAACCGTTGCGACATAAAGCAGTGGGATGCTCCAGTATCAAACAGTGCAAGTTCAGGTAGTGAAGCTATTAGGATTGTACCTAAGGTATATGGGATATGTTTTAGGTATAGGGAAAGTGTGTTGGTAAACAAGACTAAAAGATAAGTTTGAGAAGGAAAGTTTACCAGTAATGATTTGGCCAATGGCCTCAGCTTCTTCCACAGACATCATGAAAACTTGGCGCTTTGGCATATTCCTCCTGGCCTGAGGAGCATTCCTCGGAACGTTCCTTTAAGCTTGATGGAACTGTCGAGGAGGTGGTGCAGCTTGTGGTCCCCTGGGTGGTGCAGGCAGTGCAAGTCTTGGAGCAGAGGCTTGGATGGCTGGACGCTGTGGATAATTGTTTGCTGGCCTGGGAGCAGCAACTGGGTTTTGTTTATGAGGACAAGCCCTAATACCATGTGCAGCTGAGCCGCAGATCAAGCAAAGGTTGTTCGCACGTCGGCAATCTCTCGCCAGATGCCCATTTCTCTTGCAGTAGTTACAAAAGACTGGGCTGGGCCTGCTGATTGGTGCTCCAGGACGTCTTGGCACAAAAGGTGGTCTGGACGAGGCTCCACCTGCTATCTGGTTGGCAGGACGGTTGACTCCTGCAGACTGAGGTCTGCCCCTTGCTTTTATCACTGCCTCATAACTGCGGGTAGCTTCTAGAGCATCCTTATGAGTCAAAAATTTTCCTGTGGCTAAAGCAGCCTGAATCTCCGTGTCCAGTCCTTGTTGGAAACGACGGGCTCTGATATCGTCCGTCGGTATCAAGTGTGCCGCGAATCTGTTCAAGGATAGTGTTAGCTGTGTGGTATGTGATATTTAAAATTGAGCTATTGCGACATATCTTACCGGCTTAACATGGTGAATTCAGCGTCGTATTCATCTATCGATTTGTCCCACATTGATCCTTACTGTAGATGAATGAACTGCTGCTCCATGGAAAACCTGGCAGTCACAGAGAAGTATTTCGCGTCAAACTTCTCGTGAAACGTTTTCTATTCAATGGGCTGTGCAAGGCGGCTTTCTTCCGCCTTCCACCGGTTGCGAGCGTTGTCCGTGAGCTATAGTTTCGCTACACGGACCAAAGCGATGTCTGGCACTTGTGCTGCGGCCAGATCATCCTCGATACTTTGAGCCCATTCCTCAGCTTCTAGTGGGCTCCCTTTTCCTGAGAACTGCTTCGGATGTAAAGCCCTGAATTGCTTGACCCCCAGAGCGTCAGTCTCAGGACAGTTCAGAAGTTGTTGCTGTCCCTCGAGAAGGCTGCGGATTGCATCAAGTAACATTGTTTGCTCAGTAGGTGGCGCAGGAACAGCTGGTGTGAGAGGTAGTGCTGGAGGTGTATTGTTGACGTTGGTGCTGATGTTGTTTGGGGAATCCATAACCCTGATGAAAAAATTTGGGTTAGGACATATTCAAGTACATGAAATGATAAGATTCAAGGAATAGAAATTTATAAGATTCAAGAAACATGAATTGTAAAGAATGTTTTAGTTGCTGGTTCTTGTGTTATATTTCTTAGGTTGTTCATGCAGACCAGAACTGCATGATAGGGATTCATCAGCTCTGACCTGCATGGGCCACCAACAAAACCTGTCACGCCCCGCTTCCCAGTGTACGGCGAAGGGGACGCGACGTGGTCCGCTACGTATGTACTCAGAAGTACATACGCTAAGCGTATCTAAGCAATATATAAAAATACACAAGAGACAAGAATTAAAAAGAACAGCAACTTTTATTTATTAACATTCTTTATACAATGCATGAAAAGGAAATACAACTGAAATAATAAGATGCCTAAACAGTGGCATAACAGGAAATGAAAAGTACAGAAAGAAAAAGTGTACAATGAAACTACAGTGCCGGGTCTTCAGTAAATTGCTCCAAGTCTTCTTGCGATGGCTCGACCTCTGCCGGGTCCAAATCACCTGACGACATTCAAAGAAGAGAGAAACAGAATGTCGTCAGCGAACAGGTCGCTCGGTAAGTCCCAAAGGTAAGAGGGAAGTAGAATAAGACAGAATAAAAAGATATATTCTAAAGTGTAAACTATTATTGTAATGTTATGTCAACGCTGTTGTTTGTAGCTTGGTACAGAAGGATGCCAGTGTATACGAGGGGAGTCTCTATATGCCAGAGACTAAGGGCATGTATAGTAAAAGGTATCGTTTATGCCACGGTACAACAACAACTGGATTCTTGTTAGGTGTGTTAAGTCTGACCACCTCGTGCTGATTGTTAGGGATTCTGCGTGTTCAAGTTTAGTTAATTACCGCAATCAAGACGGTTTCGCTTGTAGCTAGCCGGTTGAGTACGGGTCGTCCGCAGGGAGATGGGAATCTTTTTCTATGTGTTTTAACGAGTTAAGTCCGAAGGTCCAGATTTTGTTTGTGATTATCTAAGTGGTAAAATGATATGTAAAGAGAGCTTGTTAGTATTAGGATTAGGTTAGTTTGAGTTAGGAGTCTCCCACTTCTTTCGTTGCCCCTCTTAATATCGGTGTTACGGTAATCGGCAACAACGGGGATTAGCACGACTAGGAAGGAACTTGCGAGTATAAGCTAGGCTTTCCAATGCATAAGTTCTTCCTTTTGGTGCTTGTCCGTCCGTTCTTGGCTCTTAGCCATAACCTCCGGTTAATTCAACCACAACTGGTTTCACTACGGAATCACCGCTATCATGTAGGATAGGGTGCCGTAAGGAGCGGATTGTGGTTCAATTAACGGGAATCGAATTAAGTTGTTGGGCAAGGAAAGAGTGAGAGAGATTTCCTTCTCTCAAACTTCCCTTATCCTACCCTAACAAGTATGAAACTACTCACACATCATAATGAAAAGAAAACAAAACAAAAGAGGAAGATAGAAAGAAGAAGATTAGAAGATAACAACTAGCTATTTGCGACCTCACCTTGGCAAGGATCGAGCGTAAGCATCATGGTTGTTTTAATGATAAAGGAAAAGAGAAAAGAAAGAAACACCAAGAAATAACAACAACTAAGTTAACAAATTAAAATTACAAGCAATTATAAAAGAACAAGACAAGCATGATAGGTAAAAGGATCTTCTTTATTCATCATTCTTCACTCACAAAAGCTCACTACAAGATTTTAATGGAGAAGAGATGAGAGGAGGAAGAAGAACAACAACTAAAACCTAGAAAATAAATACAAGATTATGCACCCTTTGGCTTCACAAGTTCTGGACTATTTATAAGCAGGAAACTGAAAATCTAGGGCAACCATCAGAACAAAAATGAAAAGACCAATCTACCCCTGAAGTTCCATCGCGTGAGGCGCCAGTACGGCCGCTGATCCGCGGCCTATAACCCCTATTGGCCGCGGATCCGCGGCCCTATGGTGGAGTCAGGGCGTGGGCTTTCCTGTACTGCCCTGGTCTGCTGTCCCCTTTTGTCTGGTACATGTATTTTCTGATAATATTTCCACATTTCTTCCAGAATTCTAGTGGATCAAAAGGTGATTGGACATGGATCTTTTGTCATGATTTTCTTGAGCTCCGCGTAGATTTCTTGGATCTTGTGTTGCCATTGACCTTGTGCATGAAGGTGACAATCGATTTGCCATTTTGTCTCCTAAACTGGTGTGTGGCAACAGACGGATAAAGAGCGGAGACCCGTGTTTTATCTGTGGTTGGCAGGAACCCGGATTTTGTCGTGTTTTTCCATGGATTTCACCGTTTAGAGCCGAGAACCTGTATCCTGCAATTGACTAGCAAACACGGCTCAAGAGTACCTACCGATATGCAATGTGATAAAAATTGGGCGGTATGAAAATGCAAAAATCTGATATGAACACGTGCCACCTTTAACACCTTCCGTACCAATCTACCCCTTAAAACCCCGCGATGTCTTGCTTGTATTGTTATCTTATAAATTGTGTTGGTTGCATGATTGATTGACTGACTGTCCGAAACCATGATATCAGGAAACAGTTATAGCCGTAGAGTCATGTAAAAGGAATATTGGGAATCATGTAAAAGGAATATATATCCATGGTTCGGTTCAGTCAAGTTGTGTAAACTGATAATTGTATTCATGGATTCATGTGTTCATATTGAATTGGGATATTGTATATTATGGATTGACTTGAATCATATTCAAGTCAGATTAATCAGACTCAAACCCGAGTCGGACAATCAGAAATAGGAAACGAAGTCTTATAACTGCTAGGGTCCTTAGGGTAATTTATAAACTTGAGGGGGTTTTATGTAAAAATACTTTTATATAATTTTCAAAATACACCTCAAGTATTTATTTTTTTTATCTTTAGAGTTGTGGATTTTATGTTGTGACATTTCAAATGAAAATACCCTAGTTTCATAAATAATGGTATTTATCTGTAATATTGATTATTTGAAGTTCATGGTATTTTAGTGTAACCTTTATTCTTGTGATTTTTAGAAAACGGTGGAATCTTTATATTATAATAAAATAGATATTTAAAATGATAAATATACATATATTTATACAAAAATAGTTTTAATAAATATTTTATATTTCAAAAATCTCATTTTCTTAAGATGTCGTATTTTAAACCTTTCGAGACCGAATGCTCCTTGCGGAGGTCTGAATCTCGCACTACTAGACCGAGGGTGCGCGATAAACCGCACGATCCCGAACGGGTTCCCCAAAGATGGGTTGTAGCGGCGCTTTGCAATGATTATAAAATACTAATCTTTTAGAAAACGGTTTTTATAAAGTAAAAGGTATTTACTTGAAAAGTGTAATTTTCCGTATTTGAGATTCTAGGGTTTCCTAAGCCAACTAACCTATTTTTAAAAGGTCTAAACGACAAGTCGTTAGAAGCCTCAAATTGCCTCTTCACTGCCAATTGCGGCCAGGTAAGTGCCAGGTAAGTGGAAGGCTCTCCACTACAACTAGTGGCCCTAATTAAGTAACCACTTGCCTTAGACAAACTTGCCTAGACACCGCAAAGTCAGGTTTAGATAAACGATCAATGTCCACAACTTATCGTATTTTCCTTGTAAGAATTATTTACTTAAAACTGTAACAAATCTAAAACCTTTAAGAATGGTTTTACGAAGATTATGGTATTTTAATGAAAAATTTGTTTTATCGTATTCTAAATTTTGATGATATCATTTTAGGGTTTGTATTTACATGTGGGTGGAGGTAGGTCGTTATCTCGTGCTCTACTTTAGTTGTATAGCAAGTTAAGGGTTAAATGTGAAATTGAAACATGATGGTATTAAAGTGAAAAAATACGGTAAATTGAAAAGGTTATTATTTCATGTGTGAAAACTTATTCAAATTGACTTTTACAAGTTTAATGGTCAAGATAGAGATGTTTAGGAATGATTGAATTGATTAGAAGAAGAAAAACAAACATCATGGTATTAAAGCGAAAAAGAATACGATATTGCAAAAGCTATCATTTCATGTGAGAAACTTTGTCCAAATTAGTTGTTATGTGATTAATAGTCAACATGGTTAAGTTTAGGTATTATAGAATTGGTGGCAAGTGAGATTTTATAGAAAAACCGAATCGGAAATCGGTTTGTTCCGATTTCCGTCGGGTTTCATAATTCCGTATTTTTTAGAAGTAGAAAGAAGAAAAGAACGGGACTTACGGGTTTCGATCTATACTAAAGAGTATAGGGGAACTAGGAGAGTGGCTGAGGAATTGTTTCGTCGTCGGTTATTTCAAAGAAAGTCGCCGGAATTCCGTCAGCACTTCGCCCTGAACTCGATTTCAAAGTATACCTTTCTTGTAGAAATTTTGAGAGAGTAAACCTAGTGTTTTGGGATGAGAGGGTAGGGGGTAGGGGTCTATTTATAGGGTAGGCTAGGTTAGGGTAGGTGAAAGGTTTTTATTTAAAAAAAATATAAAAATATTAAAGAAAAATCATTAAAATTTGTATTAAATAGGATGTATTTAACATTTGGGAACCGATCCATTAAAATGGAGTATACAGGGGGTTATAGAAGACGAAAAAGGCAACTTTTTCGTTTTGGGGACTCGGCCGTCCGGCCGAGTCCGGCCGAGTCCGGCCGGCGGCGCTGGCCGAGTGGGCCGGTCCACCGGCCGACTCGGCCGATCCCAGCCGAGTCCGGTGGTCGTTGGGTGCGGGGTCCTCTGACGTAGCTCCTGGTTTAATTAGTTTTCAGGGTTCAGTTCAACTTTTGGGAGTTATGGCCTGTGGACTGTTGGGCTTCCAAGAAATTTAAAAGAAAAATAATCTAAAAATAATGCAGGATATGGGATTTGAACTCTGGTGGCTTGGTTCAGCAGTGAAAGGTATTACTAATGAGCTACAAACTCCTTCTTGTTATTATTGTGGGAAAATAGATACTTAAAGTGATAACAGCAACATTAAATACTCCAAGTATACTTCAAATTTAAATCAAATTTATGTATACAAAAATTGGAGTTGTTACATTTATATAGTGAAGAGCAGTTTGTTGATTAGTTTTAGGAAATCTCTCATTGAGAGATCCTAGTTGATTTTGGGGGTTTAACCCGCTGTTGGATCTTTGATCGGTTTCTGTCTCAAAGAACATATTTTCTTGTTTTTTAAACAAGATTAGGAAAATATTTTCCCATACAGAATTTATTCTGCAGATTGGTGATTTTTTAATCACCGTTGGATTTTTAATCCAAGGGTGTTTGGCTTAACGAAGCACAATCTTTCTTTGTTTAGAAAGATATGAAAAATATTTTCCAACTTATGGGATCTTTCATCCGTCAACTTTCTGTTTAACAGAAAATATCATTTCCCATTTAAAAGTTCAATAGAATTTAATTCTATGTTTAATCATCATTGGATCTTTGATCCAACGGTTCCTTATTGAGTAGACTTTTAATTCTTCGTAGGGAAGTTCCCTCACATGTTAAATACGTGGGGCTCTTCTAGCCTAGCAATTATTTTAATTATAGTGCCTATATGTGTTGCATATAGGCACTCACGTGTTAAACACGTGGGGCTCATTTGGCCTAGCAATTGTTTTAATTGCAGTGCCTATATGCGTTGCATATAGGCACTCATGTGTTAAACACGTGGGGCTGTTTTAGCCTAGCAATTGTTTTAATTGCAGTGCCTATATGCGTTGTATATAGGCACTCGCGTGTTAAACACGTGGGGCTGTTTTAGCCAAGCAATTGTTTTAACTGCAGTGCCTATATGCGTTGCATATAGGCACTCACGTATTAAAAACATGGGGGTTCTTTTAGTAGGGAACTTTCCTTCATCCTTTTTTTTAAGGGAACAATTGCCCCCCAGCGTTGCTCTCACGTGGCTTGCACGTGAGTGCATCGCTGTCTGCCCTCACAGCTATTGGATTGCCTAGGGGAATGGAAAGATGAACCGCTCCCATCATGTCTTATAAATGCAGGGGTATTTGCCTCTGAGAAGACCACTGTTATTTCATCTTCTTCCCTACTTATTTTCCTTGAGAATTTAATTCTCCTTTTCAGAGCTTAGTTCTCTACTTGCTGGAATCTCAGAGTTAAACTCTGTTAAAACTTTTATTTGGTAAGGATCATGAACGGAACCTCCCTCCCCGTTTTTTGTTCTTTTCGTCGTGGATTTTAAATCCTGGGACATAGCATTACTCTTTTCTTAAATTGGTTTCTTAAATATCCAAAGCACACTTTTTTTTGTAGATTCTAAGATCTTGAATCAATGGGGATTGTTGATCCTCCTCTTAGGGTTTTACCCTATCACCGATCTTTAAGATCCTTCGAATTTAATTACATTTTCCTTGCTTCCTTGACATCGGGGTTTTCTGGGATTTAATCCTTTATTAAAGGAATTCAATTCCTTGTTCATAGAGCTTGGCTTTGAGAGAGACTCGGATATTTTTGGGAATTTTATTCCCTAATGCTCTCGGGTATTTGTGGGTTTTAATGCCCCTAATGGAGATTTGAATTTGTTGTGCTTTTTTTGGTTTTTTAACAGAACTCGCTTTAAGAGTTGTTTAAACTTTCCTGTTTACTTGACGAGAATCCTTTTTGATTCTCCTAATGATTATTTTGCCTCATCATTGATATGCCGCTATTTGGATTTTTAGGGGTCCGCTGGTTTTGGAGGCAGTGGTCCCGTCACTTCATGGTTTTATTTTATTTTATTTTACCGTATTATTTGTTATTGTTATCATTATTTTTAAATGGGTTTTTTTTATTTTAGGAATGATCGCCTCGCTTCCCGACTTTCCTTACACTCGCTCAGAAGCCGCTTTTCCGCAGTCGCCATCAGACGAGGAGGCTATGGCGATGATCAGGGCGCATGACAGGGACCATACCATTCTTCTATTTTGGGGAAAGTGATACGGTCATATCATCGGGGGCCCTTGTAGTTTTACTTGTGAAGAGCCGTCAGAACCCATCCGCTCTATATCATTGACGGAACTCCCACGGACTTCTTATGCGGTTGAGGCGACTAACTAGACTCCCACGAGCCGACTTGAGCCATCAAAGACCGGGATACCCAACCAACCCATGGTGGCCATCGACATTCTGGGCGTCGAATATGTCAGGGCGAAGCTCGACCCTAAGGACAGGTTTACAAGGTAGGCGTTATCCCCCGCCACCCAGTAGGTTACTTTCTCAGGGCTCGGTACATTCTATTTGCCCAACGCGCACGTCTGCAGAAGGTCGGGCTGTACCAGTCAGTGTACGCTTCGTTGTTTTATTACCATGCCCCCACGTCTGGTGGGTTAAAGCTTTCCTGAATCAATGGAATCTTCCCACCAACACGTTCTTGCTAGTGGATCGGGAGGTCTCAATTTCACTGGAAGAGTTTCGCGAGATCTCCGGATTGCTGATCAGGGAAGAGCACTTTGAAGAGTTATTGCCTCCCGATGAATATGTGTTTGATACGGTACCTGCTATGCTTGATGGCCTGTCGACTGAGAACACCGTATGTCATAAGTTCCCCGAGTCTAATCAAGGTCCTGGGTATCTTTGAAAAGTAGTTCGTGACATTGGAAGGGCAAGGTGTCACCTTGGATGCTTTAATTGCTTGCTTCCTTCGAGAAGACGTCTTATCCAAAAAGGCTCCAAAATTTGCAAAAATTGAAGACCCTTTTGGATTAGGATTAAGGAATTTTCCAGTCAAGGAGGAAGACCTGCCGCATTTCTATATCCCAAACTCATCAACCGTAGCTTTAAATGCAATTGCGGCCACTGGCATGGACGAAGAGACCTTCTTCGTTGGTTTTATCGGTCTTTGGCTAAGCTGGTTCGCCATGCCGATGCATCGCCGGTTTATGAGAGCCTTCGTTTTTTATCCTGCTCATCACATAGCTGGAGGAGCACGACTTGCTGTTGGCGTCGTGGGATTGTCACATCTATATCACGGGTTAAGTGCCGTGGCTAATACTTCAAACCCGGGTGTGGAGACCGTGAATTTCCCCTTCCACTATTTCACATCGTGGATCGAGATGCATGTGCTAGGAGCGTTCTCTGTGCACTAGCGACTAGATTTTTGTGATGTGTAAACCTTCTCGCGGATCATGAGGTTGGTTGATGCCTCTGCTCCCAATCCGACGTAGGTAGAGGCTCTCCATGTGCTGCTGAACCCATATTCAAATGAAGGTAGAATAGTGTTCAGCGATCGAGTCCTTTCCGCTCCAGCGGGACCTGTTCAGTAATTGTTCGACTTATCGAAGGGTGGGGTCCCGGCTTTGAAACCAAAAGTGGTCATGCACCTATACTCGATCAGGCCAAGGTATTTGGTGTTCTGCCGGAATAATGTTATCCTTTTTTATGCGGTGTAATCCGCACCGGTTTGCCCAGCAGTTAGGCTATGAATAGGGCGTCCCCCTCGAGGCATTTTTAGTCGAGCCTGCTCTCTCCTTGGAGGTTACTCACGACGTCATTCGCCACTCCATGCGATTAAATACTGGCTCCCACTTTATGATCCCAGAGCCTGGCTTTCTCCCGAGGCCTGTGGGGTACTTTAAGGGTCGGTATAGCCACAAGGTTGGCCCCGTCATTGTAGAGGAGAGACGGGTTCTTTTCAAGGGTATAGCTCCTATTCCAACTCAGGCCACCGACGTCCCATTACAGCCATGGTCAGTGGTTCGCCCTACACAGAGGGATAGCGGTTTGGTACTTATCCCTAAAACTGCATAAATAGAACCGACCCCTCGTACTGCTGGTATGCCAGTGCGCACTAGAGCCGAAGCACGCACTAGAGCTGAAGCAAAGACTTCTAATGAAGCACCAGTGATAGTGTCACCAGCGGTGGTGTCACCAAAGGGCGATACCGAAGGTGAAGTAGGGAAGCGTCGTGCCAGAGCACCCAGGGGGAGGAAGCGCTCCTCCGTTAGCGTTAGCACAAGCTCTAAGAGGAGAAAGAAATCGGTCGCCGGCATACTCGACACTCTATTTGAATTCGAGCCATTCATTCAGGACGAGCCGATATCTGTGTAAGGGCTGGACGATGGTCTTCTCTTTCCTGGTTCATCTGCCGAGGAGGCCGCGCAGTTGGCTGAGGCTTTTAGGCGCTCTCAAGATGAGACTGAGAATGTGTGCGCTCCGAAAAAGCTCTATCCCCTCGTTATATTCTATGATGTCGACCCATCCTTACGACGAGTACACATGGATCCTTTGTTAATGGAAGAAGAACGGGCCCTTGAACAGCCCATATCGATTGCTTCCGAAGACGAGCATTGTCACGACCCAAAATTGGCCCGTGACGGCCCTAATACTACGCAACGCCTAAAGACGTAATGCAGTAAAAGAAAGCCAAAACCCAGAAATCTAAAACATAAAAATACGGAAAAGATAATATAAGTTTTTGAAACATTTGAAATCGCAACCCAAATTCTTTAAAAGTCCTACTTTCTTTCTTTAAAATTTTGGCAACACCCATTTTTGTGTAAAAACTAGGCCAAAGACGGAAAACAATCACATCATAAATATACGACGCCGTAACGAAGAAATAAGAGACAATAGGAAAGAAACTGTATATAAAAGACAACAAATCCACAAATAATATACAAATACGTCCTCACCAAGTCTATAAATCCACAACATAATAGTAGATGGAGAGTACAAGATACAACGAATGTACAATACAAAATACAGATAACCGCCAAACCCACCTAGGCAAAATAGTACTGTGAGCTGATGTGGTATCTGTAGCAAAAGATGATAGCTGAAAAGTGGAATAGCCTGCCTCGACTACTCTGGGGAACAACCTGAAACACCTGTGGCACAACGGGGGTGAGTTGCCAACTCGTGAATAATAGATAACATATGCAGGTAATCGCAGGAATGTACGTACAGCATGAATCTAAGATATGCGATTACAGTAATAACATGTCATGTGAATGCAGAATAATGGAAAGTACAATAGCAGGTACAATCAATATGTGAAGCAATAATGACATGATAATAGTATGCAATAACTATGCAATAGGGATATGAGAAAGTAAATATGCAGCAATCATAAGGGTACACTAACAGGTACTACCAATATATGGAACTGTGCATAAAAATAGGTAAGTGTGAGGTATGGGGTGAAATATGTCATTTCCACGGAAACCTGACATCATGGTAGGATCACAATCCATCAAGACACTCAAATCCCAAATCCTCAAATCAGCCCCCGAGTTGGGCTTTCATATCATATAAGTCTCACATCTCCTCAATGTACAATATCGAATAGATCTCCTATATCCCGAATGTACAAATCAGCAATCTCTTTCATATCCAATATCCAATCTCAATGAATCACCTATATCCCAAGTCGAATCTCAAATAATTTCTAACATCCTAAATATATATATTTGCAGAAATAAATATGCTGGGGGTAATACACATATATTAGCGTCCCATTCCACTAATATTGGTGTAAGGGTATATATAACAACGGCTAAATCCCCTGTTATATATACAAAGGTATTAAAAGAAATATCAAGAAAACAATGTGCCAAGCATCGACACAAAAATCCTGATCACGTATCGTACGCTATCCCGAAAGCACGAGTGGCTAGCTCTGACCCTCGCTTTCCGACGTATGCATACGTACATGACTCCCAACGGTGTCTCCATGATCCCCCTCCGAGTCATAGGTACTGTCACCGGTAGGTACTCGCCCGCCTCCAGGCTCAATCGGCAAAGTCCATCGATTTTCTTGCCGAGGGGAACCATACCGGGCCCCACCATGTACCCTCTACGACCTCGACGCCTCCTCGTAGGGGTATATATAATCAGCACCGATAAAACCCATGGTGGATGCGCAAATATCATATCAAGGAAACCGGGTTTTTCAATGTATGCATAATTTCATGAACTCCCGCGGTTCCCAAATCCAGAAAACATCATGTAAAATCCAAATAAACAATGCGCAAATCCAAGAATAAATATATGCAATATATCTGAAATGCGAGCATATAAATGAGAATATGTAGCAGAGACCAGATGTATGCGAAATCAATAAGGCACAGCTAAGTATATGTGTCTACCTATAAGTAAAAGATGTCGTATACCCCCCTGGGTATAAGTAGAATATGAAGGATACCCCCTGGGTATAAGTAAAATATGTGCAAGGTATACCTGTAGCTGTATCGCAAGGTGTAGATGTACCTATCACTAATAGTAATATACACTATAGGTATACCGATAAGCTAGATGTCATGTATGATAAGCAATATAGTATCTAAAAGGGGTTGTTTGTGACATGGCAATTATTGACGGTGTGTGTGTAGCATACTATCCGTGCTCGTGCAACATAAACAGTCAATAATATGTGCAGTGTCCAACGGCTGCTAGTCACAGTATAACTATATCAAGGAAATAAAGTAAAGGCGCAATTCTAACAATGACGTAGAATATGCGACAGGTATTCGAATCCTAGCCCAGACGCATAACGCCATGCTGGCGATTCCCCTGTAGATGTTAAATCTACTCACCTATGCTCCACGCTAGGTGAATCCTACCATCTGCTCCCCCCTGTAGCAGTGTCCGTAGTCCCTGCCGGCAAACCTGCAAATAAGACATGGAAATCATATATAAGCCAAATATTCCGCAAAACGCGATATCGAACCAAAACGAGAAACTCGCGTCGCGAACTAAACGCGCGTGTGCACGATACGCTAAAACGTGTGTATACACGTCTAAAACTACCGCGACACGCCGCGATACGCTGGATCACCGAACCAACTCACGTATCGCGCGTATCGCGCAAACACAACGGACATGAAAAACGGTATATTGTCCCAGATTTTCCTACAGGTCAAATCTTACAAAACTAGATATGCCAAAACACTACAAATAACAGTAGACTACCCCACACAAAAACCCAATACCCCAGTCCCCTACCTGGCCGCAAATTGCGGCCAGAACTAATAAACCGGCGGCCCAAGTTAGGAGTTAGGGTCTCGTGCTCAGGTGGTGTTATCTAAACCTCGTTAGCATGCTCCAGTTTCCTCAATTTTACTCTGAAGGGTCCGGGTCAATAGCAGATCACAGAATGCTAAAATATCGCTTTAAAAACACTAATTTGCACAAAACACAAACCATATGGTATTTTTGTGAAATCTGGGTTGAATCTCAGTTGAGGTAACCTAACAACACTAGAATGAGCTAGGTTAACCAACTCAAACACATTCGAACCAAAATTCCACATAAAACACCATAACGAGCACTAAACTCATATTAAACACAAACCGAAGCTAACTATCACACAACTAAGCAAACTAGGAATTTGGGTTCAGAAAGTATACCCTATAGAGCCCTAGAAGGTAGGTGAAGAAGTGAATGGAGGAGGAAGAGCTTCTGCAAGTTGCTGTTGCTGCTGCTGCCTTGGCTGCTGATGCTGCTGCTCTCTGCTGCTGCTGCTGCTAATGGTGTTGCTGTTCCTTCTCTGCTGCTGCTGCTTCAGTTGTTGTTGTTGTTGTTGTCGTCTTAGCTGCTGCTGATGATGATGTGTGGGTGTGTATGTGTGAATGAGAGAATGAGTGAAAAGAGAAGTGAGAAATGAGAGGCAAAGTCAAAACCCCTCCTCTCTCTCTCTTCATTTAATGAAGCATGGCAAAAGCCATCATGCCCCATTCTCACTCTCTTTCTCTCACCAAGGTCAACACAAGAACAATCATTTTAAATTTAAAACCCCATTTAAATCCATTTTATTTTAAAAACAACCATATACAAATAAAAACCCAAAAGCACCTAATACAATATTAAACTAGATTAGGGAATGGTTAGTTCACCATGTTGCTAATCATGGTTAAACCCCCAAAACAACCCTAGTTATCATGCACAAGTGTGTCCAAGCCTAGGAAAAATCTAAGAAAATATTCAATAAATAGGATAAAATAATAAAAAACCAATTTGGTAAAATTTTTATTAAAACCATACATTAAAATATAATTAGCTACAAAACACATTCTAAGGTGTTACAATCTCCCCCCTTAAAAGAAATTTTTCCCCGAATTTAAAAATATACTTCTACGCGTACCTTCAAAGAGAAGATTAAAACTCTCAAATCTCGCTCGCAGCCTCCCAAGTGATTATCTCACTATACGGCTACGTCCAAGGAAAACCCTTCACAGATAGCAAGACCCTTGACCAATGTTCCTCCGCCTGCCGAGCCATTAACACACATGGCTGCCGGTGAGCGAAAGATCGCGTCCAACTAAATGGTCTGGTGCCAAATCACGTGATAAAGGTCAAGAAGGTAATTGTAAAGTATCATCACAAGAAATACGGGGTGAAAACTCAATAATCTGGGCGGAAGTGCCAAATGAAAGGCAACGAAACTAACTCACTTATAGGATCTTAAAAGGACCTAAATCCTGGGACAAGCTTCCCAAAATCCAACACGTCATTCATCGGAAAGTCCGTAGGAATACATGATCTATCCCTGCGAACTCGAGTCTATGACCAAGGCAGTCGGCATAAGACCTCAGTTCGCAATGGATAATTCCCATCCTGACCTAACACAACTGGACCATCTCCGAGTCTCTAGACATAGCTGGGGTCCAAAATACTACTTACGCAGAGTCAGAAAAACAACAGACTGGTGATCGACACGACCTAACCCCTAAACCTAAAGGTTGCCAATTGGAGCATCTCCTGATAACAGCTATCGAAGAAGAACCCTAACAATGGCGAGTGACGATCCCCAACTGCTGACAACAATCAATACAAACACACAACTTAATAAGAAACAATTGAGCAAATTGAGTATAACCGGACGACAAGAATTCGAATGGAGCCACACCCTGACTAAACCTGGGTAGAAACCATAACGAAATTCATGGAGATCTGCTCCCATTCCTACTTCGGAACGGTAAAAGGTTGCAACTCTCCAGCCGGCCTTAGATGCTCGACCCAAGCACACAACAAGACAGACACCTTAAAACGAAACCTGAAACTTCTCTTTACATCCCTGTCCACCCGTAACTATCTTACAAGTCACACTAAATATTGGTGGAACTTTAATGCATATAGAGAGTTGACAGATGTGCATGTTCTAGGATTTCAGGTCTCTACCCGATGATATCAGGTACACAAACGCGTCCCTAACTTAGCACACCATTGTCACAAATCAAGGTCTCCAAATCATTACCCAGCCGAGTATGCTCAAGTATCATTGACGAAGGAGCATCGGCGGGAAGTGTCTCGCGAAAGCGATTTAAGAAAAGTGGTCGGGCGCGGACACGAGCAAGCTGTCCCCTCCGTAGAGACGAACTTAAGCTGTACTCGACGATCACACAAGAACTGTAAATCTGCAGAAGGCCATCACAACAATCAAATCTGCTGCAGGAAGATGTACATTAAGCTCTGGTGGTCCGTGAAAATCTGACACGACTCCCGAACAGGCAGTGTCTCCAAATCTCCAACGCAAAACCACCGCGGCCATCTCCAGATCATGAGTGGAATATCCTCCTCGTACTCCCTCCAGATGTAGGGTAGCAAAAGTGATAACTCTATAGTGTCACCTCAGTACACAATCGAGCCCACTCAAGAAACATTACAGTTAAACAACAAGGTTGCCCGAACCAAAAGCAAAGAAAGGACTAATGCAGTTGTTGACCGAATCTTCAACTGCCGAAAATTCCGCACACATGTCTCAGTCCAAAGAAAAGAAACCTCCCTTCCGGTCAATTCAGTCGACGGTGCAACACTACTCTAGCAATCCTGCACGAAACGACGGTAAGAACCTGCTAAGCCCAAAAATCTGCGGACCTCCGTCCTGCACATAAGTCTGGGCCTAGGTTGTATGGCCACGATCTCCCTTGGAACTATATGAAACCGTCTCCCGTGACTATAAGACCTAGGAGTCAACACAAAACAGGCCTGAAGAAACACGCCGAGAATTTAGCAAACTGCTGGTGCTTCCCCAGTATTTGCATAACAAATCCTCAAGTGCTACTCCTGTTCCTCAAGACACATTAAATAGACCAGAATGTCGTAAATAACACAACCATAACTGGTCGAGGAACGACCTGAAGAAAATCTGGTTCATCATACCTACGAATGCTGCTAGGGCATCAGCGAATCCAATGACTCACTAAAACACACAAAGCCCGTAGCACGCATAAGGCAGTCTTCGGAATGCCGTCACTCCGAACCGCAATAATGATGACCTAATCCCAAGAAAACTTAGAAAATGTCTCGCACTCTGGAGCTGATCGAAGAATCATCAATGCGAAGTGAAGGATACACATCCGCACCGTAAGCCGGTTCAAGTAACGATCCGTCGATACACAACCTTAAACTTCCGTCTTCCTTCTCGACGAACAGAAATAGGAGCTTCCAAAAGCGAAACATTCAGATGCACAAAACTCCCAAACAAATAACTCTGAAGCTGATCCTTAAGCTCCCTAAGCTTCGCCGGTCCATCTGGAACAACGTCAGAAAATTCTCGCACGAAAAGAACTCGGTCCTACAGTCCCAACTGTGGCTTCGGTATCACGAATGAACGTCAAGAATCCATGACATCTCCTCAGAAGCCGACTAGCGAAAAAGGCTGAATCCAAGCTGTGAGAAGCGGCACAACTATCCACCTGCACAACAAGAATTGACCTGCCGGGAAAACAAAACTGACTGTTTCCTCACGGTAGTCCACAGACGCCCAGCACGTAGTTAACCAGTCTGTGCCCAGAAGAACGTCAAATCCAACATCTCTAGAAGGATAAAAATGATGGATGAATCTCTATCTCCTATCCGATTGGCACACAACTGAAATACGTGGCGCGCAACAAAAGGATCGCTGACAGAAATTAGCACAACTACGACTAATCTACCCAACCATGGTACAAGTATGAAAAACAAACGAATATACCAAAAAGAACAAGTGAATTAAGGATACGTGAAAACTCCACATTGGACGTCTGCGCTTCCCGATGAGTAGAAGCAAACTCCTGTGTCTGCCCTCTACTCGCAGCTGGCTGAACTCCTCTGGCAGGCTGAGCCCTCTGAGCGAACCTTCCACGTCCACGGCTTCTCTGAAAATGATCCTGACGAGGTGCTAAGGAACAATCCCTGACGAAGTACTGAAGGCTCCCGCATCGAAAACATCCATGCGCTAACTGTTGACCATCCTGGGGATGAGAGCTGAACGACTGTCCTCGTCCTAAACCTCTGCTGCTCCCATGACGGCCACGAAATCTGTCTCGATGACCAAACCTCTGTCTCTGGGCTGGTACACTGGTACGAGTCCTCCACTGTCCTGGAACTCTCCGGGCCTCTGGAATATGCGCCTCGTCAACTGGAGCTGCAACCACTGGTGCTATGTAGATGACGGACTGCTGCATGCTGATCGTAAGTGACAACTGAGTAACAGGGGTGACAACCTCCTGTCGTAGCTCCCGAACGATATCAACAAAAGAACTCATCGTCTGGCGGAAGTCCTGCATCTCTGCCACAAGCCTATCGATAGTATATGTCGTAGGCTGATCTGTCTGCACCTGTGCAACTAGAGTGCCATCCTGGTCAGTACTCGTCTCACCCGAGCTAACTCTGACCTCGGCCCTCACTGCATCACTCTGAGTCCCCATAGTCATCGGCGGCAAGGCTATAAATAGATATAAGATTCGATGAGAATAAGGAAATCGAATCGCAAGGATATGAATCATCAAGGAAGGAATTTCAAACAATTTGTACTTAGGTCACTTTAGGAGAAGTACCACAACGGGGTATGCTGTAGACATACACACAATACGTTACTTCGCTTAAGCTACCTACTCCATCATACTAAGGTCATCTTACACTCCGAAAGGTAAAACCTAGCGCTCTGATACCGACTTTGTCACAACCCAAAATTGGCCCGTGACGGCCCTAATACTACGCAACGCCTAAAGAGGTAACGCAGTAAAAGAAAGCCAAAACCCAGAAATCTAAACCATAAAAATACGGAAAAGATAATATAAGTTTTTGAAACATTTAAAATCGCAACCCAAATTCTTTAAAAGTCCTACTTTCTTTCTTTAAAATTTTGGCAACACCCATTTTTGTGTAAAAACTAGGCCAAAGACGGAAAACAATCACATCATAAATATACGACGCCGTAGCGAAGAAATAAGAGACAATAGGAGAGAAACTGTATATAAAAGACAACAAATCCACAAATAATATACAAATACGTCCTCACCAAGTCTCTAAGTCCACAACATAATAGTAGATGGAGAATACAAGATACAACGAATGTACAATACAAAATACAGATAACCGCCAAACCCACATAGGCAAAATAGTACTGTGAGCTGATGCGATATCTATAGCAAAAGAAGATAGCTGAAAAGCAGAATAGCCTGAATCGACTACACTGGGGAACAACCTGAAACACCTGTGGCACAACGGGGGTGAGTTTCCAACTCGTGAATAGTAGATAACATATGCAGGAAATCGCAGGAATGTACGTACAGCATGAATCTAAGATATGTGATTACAGTAATAACATGTCATGTGAATGCAGAATAATGGAAAGTACAATAGCAGGTACAATCAATATGTGAAGCAATAATGAAATGATAATAGTATGCAATAACTATGCAATAGGGATATGAGAAAGTAGATATGCAGCAATCATAAGGGTACACTAACAGGTACTACCAATATATGGAACTGTGCATAAAAATAGGTAAGTGTGAGGTATGGGGTGAAATATGTCATTTCCACGGAAACCTGATATCGTGGTAGGATCACAATCCATCAAGACACTCAAATCCTAAATCCTCAAATCAGCCCCCGAGTTGGGCTTTCATATCATATAAGTCTCACATCTCCTCAATGTACAATATCAAATAGATCTCCTATATCCCGAATGTACAAATCAGCAATCTCTTTCATATCCAATATCCAATCTCAATGAATCACCTATATCCCAAGTGGAATCTCAAATAATTTCTAACATCCTAAATATATATATTTGCAGAAATAAATATGATGGGGGCAATACACATATATTAGCGTCCCATTCCACTAATATTGGTGTAAGGGTATATATAACAACAGCTAAATCCCCTGTTATATATACAAAGGTATTAAAAGAAATATCAAGAAAACAGTGTGCCAAGCATCGACACAGAAATCCTGATCACGTATCATACGCTATCCCGAAAGCACGAGTGGCTAGCTCTGACCCTCGCCTTCCGACGTATGCATACGTACATGACTCCTAACGGTGTCTCCGTGATCCCCCGCCGAGTCATGGGTACTGTCACCGGTAGGTACTCGACCGCCTCCAGGCTCAATCGGCAAAGTCCATCGATCTTCTTGCCGAGGGGAACCATACCGGGCCCCACCATGTACCCTCTACGGTCTCGACGCCTCCTCGTAGGGGTATATATAATCAACACCGATAAAACCCATTGTGGATGCGCAAATATCATATCAAGGAAACCGGGTTTTTCAATGTATGCATAATTTCATGAACTCCCGCGGTTCCCAAATCCAGGAAACATCATGTAAAATTCAAATAAACAATGCGCAAATCCATGAATAAATATATGCAATATATATATAAAATATGAGCATATAAATGAGAATATGTAGCTGAAACCAGATGTATGCCAAATCAATAAGGCACAGCTAAGTATAGGTGTCTACCTATAAGTAAAAGATGTCGTATACCCCCCTGGGTATAAGTAGAATATGAAGGATACCCCCTGGGTATAAGTAAAATATGTGCAAGGTATACCTGTAGCTGTATCGCAAGGTGTAGATGTACCTATCACTAATGGTAAGATACACTATAGGTATACCGATAAGCTAGATGTCATGTATGATAAGCAATATAGTATCTATAAGGGGTTGTGTTTGACATGGCAATTATTGACGGTGTGTGTGTAGCATACTATCCGTGCTCGTGCAACATGAACCGTCAATAATATGTGCAGTGTCCTACGGCTGCTAGTCACAGTACAACTATATCAAGGAAATAAAGTAAAGGCGCAATTCTAACAATGACGTAGAATATGCGACAAGTATTTGAATCCTAACCCAAACGCATAACGCCATGCGGGCGATTCCCCTGTAGATGTTAAATCTACTCACCTACGCTCCACGCTAGGTGAATCCTACCATCTGCTCTCCCCTGTAGCAGTGTCCGTAGTCCCTGCCTGCAAACCTGCAAATAAGACATGGAAATCATATATAAGCCAAATATTCCGCAAAACGCAATATCGAACCAAAACGAGAAACTCGCATCGCGAACTAAACGCGCGTGTGCACGATAAGCTAAAACGTGTGTATACGCGTCTAAAACTACCGCGACACACCACGATACGCTGGATCACAGAACCAACTCACGTATCGCGCGTATCGCGCAAACACAACGGACATGAAAAACGGTATATTGTCCCAGATTTTCCTACAGGTCAAATCTTACAAAACTAGACATGCCAAAACACTACAAATAACAGTAGACTACCCCACACAAAAACCCAATACCCCAGTCCCCTACCTGGCCGCAAATTGCGGCCAGAACTAATAAACCGGCGGCCCAAGTTAGGAGTTAGGGTCTCGTGCTCAGGTGGTGTTATCTAAACCTAGTAAGCATGCTCCAGTTTCCTCAATTTTACTCTGAAGAGTCCGGGTCAATAGCAGATCACATCATGCTAAAATATCGCTTTAAAAACACTAATTTGCACAAAACACAAACCTTATGGTATTTTTGTGAAACCTGGGTTGAATCTCAGTTGAGGTGACCTAACAACACTAGAATGAGCTAGGTTAACCAACTCAAACACATTCGAACCAAAATTCCACATAAAACACCTTAACGAGAACTAAACTCATATTAAACACAAACCGAAGCTAACTATCACACAACTAAGAAAACTAGGAATTTGGGTTCAGAAAGTATACTCTATAGAGCCCTAGAAGGCTGGTGAAGAAGTGAATGGAGGGGGAAGAGCTTCTGCAAGTTGTTGTTGCTGCTGCTGCCTTGGCTGCTGATGCTGCTGCTCTCTGCTGCTGCTGCTGCTGCTGCTGCTAATGGTGTTGTTGTTCCTTCTCTGCTGCTGCTGCTTCAGTTGTTGTTTTTGTTGTTGTCTTAGCTGCTGCTGATGATGATGTGTGGGTGTGTATGTGTGAATGAGAGAATGAGTGAAAAGATAAGTGAGAAATGAGAGGCAAAGTCAAAACTCCTCCTCTCTCTCTTCATTTAATGAAGCATGGCAAAAGCCATCATGCCCCATTCTCACTCTCTCTCTCTCTCACCAAGGTCAACACAAGAACAATCGTTTTAAATTTAAAACCCCATTTAAATCCATTTTATTTGAAAAACAACTATATACAAATAAAAGCCCAAAAGCACCTAATACAATATTAAACTAGATTAGGGAATGGTTAGTTCACCATGTTGCTAATCATGGTTAAACCCCCAAAACAATCCTAGTTATCATGCACAAGTGTGTGCAAGCCTAGGAAAAATCTAAGAAAATATTCAATAAATAGGATAAAATAATAAAAAACCAATTTGGTAAACTTTTTATTAAAAACCATACATTAAAATATAATTAGCTACAAAACACATTCTAAGGTGTTACAAGCATGCACTAAAGACGGGTAGTCATTCATTTGCGCTTGAAGCCCGGCGAGCGTATTTATTGAGCAAAGAACAACGGCTCGAAAATGCCATACTTCAGGCTCCCTGGCGTATTGGTATGCGTATTTTTTCCGTCCTTCTTTTTAGTGAGTAATTTGTATTACTTTTATGTCTTCTTATTTTTTTTGCGATCTTTGCTGGGACTTCTGCAGCGGAAGCGGGTTTGAGTACGGATCAGGATATGGCTGCGGATTCTATGCATCTCCCAAGACGCACCGGCGGGTGTAGAGGAGATTACTGTAGCTGCTACCCTTACTGTGGAGCTTTCGGTGGCGATTGGTGTCTTTTCCATGTCTACTCCTTTAGCAGAACTAACGTCATCGGCCATAGATCCTATGGACATCCCTAGCGACGTAACGAAGAATGTAGAGGAGATTGCTGAAGCCATTATCCCTGCCTTAGAGCCTTCAGCGGCGGCTTTTGTCCCTCTATTGGAGATTACCATGTCGGCCATAGGTTTTACAAATATCTCCAGTGATGCACCTGAAGGTGTGGAGGAGACCGCTGAGGCTGCAATCCCTCCAGCTTAGGGCGGGTGAAGCATTGAAGGTAATCTCATGTACATATACATTTTGTTTAATGACCCTTCTGCCATCTAAATCTTTCTTTCCTTCAGAATTGCGGGAATTGGCGACTTCCATCGTGGATCTCTCTCCGAGAAAAACCTTCCAGCGCTTGCTCGACATGGCTACCCCACAAGCAATACCCCCACAAAGCATAGTTCATTCCTCAGGCCAAGGTTGGTATGCTTTGCCCTTCTAGTTTTATATTTTCATGATGATGCTGATATGCCCTTTATTTTAAATCACAGTTCTGGAGGCTGACGACGAAGTCAAGATTCTTGACGGACCTGGGGATCTTTCATACCCGCCTTGCATAACGGTGGGAATGTGACGCTTTATTTTGATAATCGTTTTGTTTACTCCATGTTTGGAAACACAATTGACTGCACCTGAATCTTCACAGCTTTGCCAGCCCTGACCCAATTAGAATCTCGGATCCCCATGCCACCAGGCCCTTATGCCCGACATGCATCTGAAAGGATAGCAAAACAATGCATTTACTCCCTGGCGTCTCTCATTAAAGACCTTCACGCTAGTACCTCTATCACAGCCGAAGAATTTGCTGCTGAAGCCAACGCTTCCTTGTCGGTTCTTGCCACCTATCATGACAAAGCATTAGTGCGTATTTGGGTTGAGTATTATCGCTGAGTGGAAGCCTGCCTACATGGGCTCGAGTGCATATGCCTTCCCTCTGACATCTTAACTGTAAAAACGAGCCTCCGAGGATGGATCGAACGGTGTGCAGCCAATCTTCAGTCATGCGAGAAGAGGCTCAACCGGAAGTTTTCAGAGAGGGAGTTGGTTTTAAACGCTTTGTGGGAACTTCAGGCCCAGCTTACTGCCAAGACCACCCGTGCATACGAAATTTGGCGGGTACTTCAAGAAGCCATTACAGAGGTGGTGGCTCTTGACAAAGACGCTATTTTTACCCGTGAGATGGTTGAAGCCCATAAGGTTGCCGAGAAAGCGCCTGAGAATCGGTTTGCTTCATACCAAAATCAACAGACCCAGGCAGGGACTCGTCTTGCAGCACTGGTGGAGCTTAAAGCCAAAGTCCAGTAGAAGAACGAAGAACTGGCTAGCCTGTTGAATCGTCCGCCGTCTTGAAACATTTTTGTCGCTGTATATTCTCGTTCTTTTTTTTGTATTCATTCATTAATAAGAGTATCTTGTATTCATTTTGATTCATGAATAAAAGACAAATTTCATTTCATACTAGCACTTTTCTTTCTTCTGCTGTCTTGACTTGGTATAAAGTTGTTTATATACTCATTGTGGAGTTTGTAGTTTATTCACTCATTCCGGAGTCTCTAGTTTATGAGCTCATTTCGGAGCTTGTAGTTTATTCACTCATCCCGGAGTCTCTAGTTAATGAACTCATTTCAGAGTTTGCTTAGTTTACCTCCCTTGGGCTTGTAGGAAAACCTGTCCTAGCATTACAGTTAACCCCTGCTCTTTACGACAGAGGTCCATTAGGGTCTGTAGTACTAGGGCTTTTTGCCCATCGTACCATCGCGTTGGCTGATGCATTCCCTAATATGCAGACTTTTCGCTGCTGTTCGAGTAGCCTCGCGATTGTCGTGTCTTTGATCCCTCCGGAGGCTGGACAAGACGTCTTGAAGTAATCTCCTTATGTCATCTTACCATCGAGAGAGCAAGCGGTTGGAATTTTGCTATGCCGCTTTTTACTTGAAGTTAGGCTCAGTTTAGGAGCCCCGATGAGTCATAACCACTCCGCGCTGGTGGGGGATGATCTCCGATAGTCGTTTAGGTTTTATTTGAGTTGCCGTCAAGTCCCTGAATCTAGGAATTTGGCCTTCGCTTCCTTTGTTGACATCGTGTCTGCTGTGATGAGGCGAATTGCAAACTGATCTCTAGGTTGTTTGTGAACCGTCGAGACTTAGAACTAGGGACTTTGCTATGGCTCTACTTTGTTGACAGCGCGTCTGCTGTAACGAGACGAATGTCGAGCTGGTCTCTAGGTTGTCTGTGAACCATCGAGATTTGGAACTAGGGACTTTTCCATGGCTTTTTTATGACGTTGCGTCTGCATCCTGCTAGAGTGAGAAGAAACGTCGTTGTTGATCTCTAGGCTGTCTGTGAACCGTCGAGATTTAGATCTAGGAATTTGCTGTGGCTCCGTTTTGTTGACGTTGCGTATGCATCCTGTTGAAGTGAGATGAAACGTTGTTGTTGAAACTGCGTCTGCTATAATGAGACGAATGTTGAGGTGGTCTCTAAGTTGTCTGTGAACCGTCGAGATTTGGAACTAGGGACTTTGCCATGGCTCCGCTTTGTTGACGTCGCATCCGTATCCTGTTGGAGTGAGAAGAAACACCGTTGTTGATCTCTTGGCTATCTGTGAACCGTCGAGATTTGGAACTAGGGACCTTGCCATGGCTCCATTTTGTTGACGCCGCATCTGCATCCTATTGGAGTGAGAAGAAACGCCATTGTTGATCTCTAGGCTGTCTGTGAACCATCGAGATTTAGAACTAAGGACTTTGCCATGGCTCCGTTTTGTTGATGTCGTGTCTGTATCCTGTTGGAGTGAGAAGAAACGCCGTTGTTGATCTCTACGTTGTTTATGAACCGTCAAGACTTGGCTCTCCCTTTGACGGAGCTAGGTAGGAAAATATGGTTCCCTTTTTATTTGTGCCCATGGATTGTATACAGGGATCGGTGTAGACTCAAATGCAGGGCAAAAGTTTCATCATTTTTTTTGTTTCCGCGATGCTCCATCATTTCAGCTTTTTATATCGCGAAAGTCGCGATTGTCCAATCATTTCGACTTTTTAATATAGTGCCCAATCATTTCGGCTATTCTTTTCTTTTTACACGCTGCTTTTTATTGCGAGTTGCCCAAACATTTCGGCTGTTTTTATATGCATATATTTTGCTCGCTGATTTTTATTGCGAGTTGCCCTATCATTTCGGCTATTTCATATGCATTTATTTTTGCTCGCTGATTTTTGTTGCGAGTATGGAACTTGAGATCTGATTCCAATCTTGGCATCAGCATCGCTGTGACTGAAATGTTGCCACGAGCGAATCATTATTTTCCATGAGAGGACTTAGAATTTGATACCGATTGAGGTATCAGCATCACTACAACTGGGATATTGCCAGGAGTGAATCATCATTTGCCTTTGTCGATTTTAACAAAGATGGCTTAGCGAACAGGGTTAGGATCCTATTGACTAAGGCTTTTTGACTTTACGAGCCGTAAGGGTCTCATAAAGGTATTTCTCCCTACGAGTCGTGAGGATCTCGTAGGTGTATGTTCTCCTTAGAAGTCGTGAGGATTTCTAAGTGGTGTTTTCTCTTATAATTCATAAGGATCTCATTAGAGTATTTTCTCCTTTTAAGTCGAGAGGACTTAGAAGTGCCGTTCACCTTATGAGGACATTCCTCGTGATTGGTGGAACTTGTTGGGGGAAACGTTTATTTGTGCCCGTGCATTGTATACAAGGGCTAATATCGGACCGCCTGTAGGGAAACTTGGAGGATATGAAGGCTTAAGAACAGGTTCAGGTCCTTGTATCTTAAGGCTTTGAATCCTATGAGCCATGAGGGTCTCAAAGGGGGAGTTCTCTTTACGAGTCGAGAGGATCTCGTAAGTGAAAATTTTACGAGATTGCGTCCTTTCGGGTTTTCACAAACTCGCCGGTAGGCTTGCAGTTTTTACTCACGGCGCCCTTTCGGGTTTTCATCTGTGCTCATTTCTTTTGTGGACGTACCATTTTTTTTGGCGAGATTGCGCCCTTTCAGCTTTACACAAGCCCACCGGTAGCCCTGCTGTTTTTACTCACGGCGCCCTTTCGGGTTTTCATCCGTGCGCATTTCGCTTGTGGACGTACCGTTTTTTACTACTTGGGTGCGCATTTCGCTTGTGGACGTACCGTTTTTTTACTACTTGGGTTGCAGTCTTTGCCGTTGAAGTTTTGATTGCAACATAGATCCCAAGCGAAGATATCGCCTTATTTGGGGCGATGCGCCATGTTTGAGGCGGGGCACTAGTTTAGTGACATTTCAGTCCATTGCGGTTTAAAGACATAGTAGTCCATTGTTAGTTTAGGGGCATCTCGGTCCATTGTTAGTTTATGAACATCTCGGTTCATTGCCACCGTGTTTTGAGGCGTAAATTCTGTTGGATACAACTTCATAGTTTTGACTCAGGAAGATAGCGAGCGGACACGAGCGTCGTCATCTATCAGTAACCTGAGTCATGACTTTTCAAGCGTAGTATTTCTTAAGGAATCGGCCGTTTATTGGCCGGAAGGAACTTTCTCCATACATATCTATCAGCTAGTAGGCCCCACCTTAGTAGACCTTGTCTATGATGTACGTACCCTCATAGTTTGGCTTGAATTTCTCCCGCTTTGCACAGTTGGTGATCATAGGTCTTTTGACGACTAGCACGAGTTCTCCTTGGCGGAATTTTTTCTTAGCCTGGTTAGTCTTTCGTATGAGCGCGCCATCCTTTCTTTGTAAGTTTCTAGGTTTTGCTGCGCCATGAGACGAGTTTCATCAAGGGCATTGAGATCCTCAAGCCGAAGATGGGCATTTTTTTCATCCGTCTGCTCGTATGGAACTACCACTCATAGAGAGGATAGCACTATTTCTAAGGGAAGTACCGCTTCCATGCCGAGTACCAACGCGTATGGCGTTATATTCGTGGCCATTTTGAACGTGGTTCGATTAGCCCAGAGAGCTTAATGCAATCTCTCGTACCGGTCATTTTTATTTCTGGACACCATTTTCTTTATGATCTTCGTCAAGGTTTTGTTGAAATCCTCAGCTAGACCGTTAGCTCGGGGATTATATACTGAAGAGTATCTCCAGTCTATATTATGCTGCTGTGCGAAGCGGCTGATCTTACGGCTCCTGTAGGATGGCCCATTATTCGAGATTATCCGTCGTGGAGTACCGAACTGGTAGATGACATGTTTCCTGAAGAAATGGAGGATGTTCTCCGTCATCACTTCCCTTAGCGGTGCCCACTTAGAGAAATAATCGGTTGTTGCCAATATGAACCAATGTCCTTTGGATGATGCCGGTTCGATGGGTCCGATTATATCGGTTCCCCACATTTCGAACGGCCAACTAGCCAACGTTGGGTGTAGCGGATTTGGATGCTGGTGGATGAAGTCCCCGTGAATTTGGCGTGAGTGACATTGCTTTGCATATTCGAGGCAGTTCTGAATCATTGTGGGCCAATAGTAACCTATTCTCTTGATCTTCAGCTTCATCTTTGGTCCGGTTTGATGAGAACCGCAGAGTCTGTCTTGAGTTTCATGGACGAACCTTTTTGATTCTTCTGGTCCCAGGCACCTTAGCCACAAACTGTCGAATGATCTCTTATATAGAGTATCATTGACGAAGGCAAAAGACAGAGCTCGTTTCATGAGCTAATGTCCTGAAGATGCATTTTCGGGCTTTCGATGGGATTTAAAGTAGTCTATGAAGAATTCCCTCCAATTCATAGCCTTTTCTTCATCCTTTATTTCGAAGACTACTTGTTCAGTCACTTCCTTTCTTTCAGACGACTCCAGAGATATTTTTGCTGGCGGGAGAATCCAGCGGCTTTGCACAATGATCCTTACGTCATCGAGATTTTCGTCGGCCAGTTCTTTAGCGAGATTGGCTAACACATCCGCCTTACTGTTTTCCCCCCGCTGTATGCTTTCCAGAATGTAGGAGGGAATTTGATTCAGCAGTTAATGCACTCTTTCGCCATATTTTACCAACTCCAGTTTATACGTTTGATAGCTGCCATTTACATGGGTAACGACTAGCTGGGAGTCTCTATATATGAGGAAGTTTTCGATGCCCATGTCAACAGCAATCTCAAGACCCGCTATCAAAATTTCGTACTCAGCCTCATTGTTTGTCCTCGGCTCTGTTAAGGAAAGGGCGAAACGTATTATCCTTCCTTGCAGAATCATGAAGATAAGGCCCACTCCAGTTTTGATTATGGGGGTGCTTTGCTTTTGCTTCTTCAAGGAAGATGCTCCGTCGAAGTATAGTTCCCATCGGGCATTATTTCGTTCCTTCTCCCCTTCGATTGTGTCGAACGCGTGTTCGTCTGGCAATTCGCAATTTAAGAGAGAGTCGGCCGGTATTGGATGCTCAGCGAGAAAGTCGGCGATGTCCTGGCCTTTCACTACCTTGAGAGGTCGATACGTTATCAAGAACTCTATCAAGAGGAGGGCCCATTTGGCAAGCCTTCCTGCTAGTATGGCTCTTGACACCTAATATTTGAGAGGATCCACCTTTGATATAAGATAGACCTCATGTGCCAAGGCATAATGTCGAAGCTTCGTTATCGCGAAGATCAGTGCCAGGCAATGCTTTCGATTGGGGAGTAGTTGTTTTCTGCCCCCAGAAAAACTCAACTCAAATAGTAGAGAGCCCTCTCCTTCCCCTGGTCATTCTCTTGTGCCCATAGTGCACCTAAAGAAACTTCAAGGGCTGTTGTATACAGGATGATGGGCTTTCCTTTGACCGGAGCGGTCAGTACCGGCGGGTTCTGCAGATATTGCTTCATTTTGTCCATTGCACTTTGGCATTTACGATCCCAAACGAATGGGGTCCCCTTCTTCATTAGATGACTCTAGGGGCGGCATTTTCCGGAGAGGTTAGATATGAACCGTCGGATATATGCGATCTTTCCTTGGAGAGACCGCAATTGTTTGAGAGCTCTTGGCACGGGAATTTCCAAAATTGCCTTGATCTTTGATGGGTCCATTTCGATGTCTCGGTGTCGTATGATGAATCCCAGAAATTTTCCTGAGGATACTCCAAATGCGCATTTCAGAGGATTCATCTTTAGATTGTATTTCCGAAGACGCTGGAACACTATGTTCAAATACTCCCAGTGTTCCTCGTACAATTTGCTTTTCATCACAAGGTTGTCGATATAACATTCGACAATCTCATGTATGAGGTCATCGAAGATCATCATCATAGCCCTCTGGTAGGTAGTGCCTGTGTTCTTCAAACTGAAGGGCATCACCTTATAGCAGAATATGCCTAGCGGAGTCCGGAAGACGGTGTGCTTTTGGTCTTCAGGATGCATTTTTATTTGATTGTAGCCTGAAGATCCGTCCATGAAGGAGAAGACCTCATGAGTGTGTTGCGCCACGGCAGCGTCCCGGCCGTCAATCCGAGGCCAAAATGCGGAATCAAAATTTTCTTAACTTTTAAACTGGCGCTACCGCGGACAATAACCCGGATTGAAACCATTAACCTATACTAGCTAACTAGAGATGGGGTTTGAGATATACCGAGTGATCTGAGTCCTCCGGTCTTCTCGTCGTCATCCCGATCTCCTGTGGAAACTCCGGTCGTCGCCTCCTTGCCGGAAGGGCACCACATCGTCTGCATCTTTTACGGGCTCCCACCTCAATACCGAGGCAACTCGGGCATGAAGCTGGCAAGTCGACATGCCCAAGAAGTGCTGTAGAATGTAGTGTAGATCATGCTAGTCTCATTTGGGGTTTGTAGTTGCCTTGATGGAGGAAAGGAAATTTTCAAGTGGAGCTAGAATGTGTGTAGTATGGAAAAATGAGATGAACAAATTTTTCCTTCATCCAAATGAAATGAACCCCTCTCATTTTTTTTTCTCCTCCTCCAAATGAGTGGCCGGCCTCAATTGTATCGAAATGGTGGTGAGAAAAATCACAAAACAAGAAGGAAGGTAAGTGTAGGAAAAAGGAATGGGTGACCACATCCAAACAACAACCATGCTTATTTCTTCTATTCACACCATAACCTTTCAAATCTCATTAATGCAAAATCATGGATGAAAGATATCATAATGAAGACATTTGCAAGAAACCCCCTCCACAAAGTGTTATTTGCAAACTTGCAAATAACCCCCTCCATCGGAAAAGTCCGGCCGGGAAAGAACAAAGGAAAACCGGCCGGAACGGAATGCAAACTGGCAACTCCAGAAAACTGGTCCCGTAATAAATTACAGGAAAACCCCGATACTGTGCATACACACCCGCATCTGTATTCCGTCCGGATACAAATGCAATGAGACAAAATCTACACTGTACTAAACTAGGATCCGGCTTAAACCAAAGCCGGCTAGTAAAATCCGTTCGATCCTGATCCGTGCAATACCGCACGTATCTGATCGAACCCTGCCATATACCCATACGGCCACTAGTACAAACCGTCCGATCCTGATCCGTGCAATACCGCACGTATCTGATCGGACCCTGCCATATCTCCATACGGCCTCTACAGCGTTTCGCCCGAAAGGTTGAGTAACTGAAAGTGTGGTGGACTCTAAAGACTCGTCAATACTATGGCTGTGGATTTAACCACTAGCACGTCAGAGGTATAAGCCAATACGTGACGGGCCACCAGCTATTGACCAAAAGGGACGTCGATGAGCGAACTCATCCTGACACCCTACTGAGCCTGTCAGTGACAATATCCGTACAGTCCGGTCCGTTCGTCTATGAGCATCGCATGGCGGGCCTAGGGGGTTGGTAAAAGTCAGACCCCCAAAGGCGGTACAAGTCGTGTCGGAGTGAAGCCCAGAACACCCTGAGATACTACTGGAATACCTACCAGTAAATCTCCTGCCTCGGCCGAGGGCTTTGTGTAATGGCTCTCCTAGACACAGCGCGACCTCACCCCCAATACCGGGAGAGACGAACCCCTGCAGATCCGCTCACTGTCTCTATGTGGCTCGGGACTGTACCCAACTAAAACCTGTTTGCACGACTCCTTTGAGCCGTGGTAGGGTAGTAATCAAAGCACAGTGGGAACTCACACGAGATAAATGACGATCTCAGGTCGATGAACTAACCTGTACACATGTCACCTGGGAACTGCTATCTGACGTATGGTATAATCCCAACTAGCAGGTTCCCGGCGAGTCCTGTCCGGTGTACTCATAACCCAATGAGCACCTGTATACATCTTAGGTGAACCAACTGACACCATTGGCTTGTGAGACCGGCCACCGCCCCTCATCGGGGTCTCGACTGTATACACAAGTCTACTCTGGAGTATCGATGCCCTGTCTCGAAACTCCCACGACTAGGGACCTTTTAAGGATGTGCTTATAGACTCCAGCTCTCACTTATATGATCGCCCTCATACTGCTGGCCGTCAAGCAAGAATCCTATGGGCTCTATCAACGTGTAATAGTGACATGTAAGGTCACCTGAAGCAATACACGATGATAAAGGTAAACCAGATAGCATACTATCATCTCGAGTAAGACTGTTCTACCGGGATAGGTCCTCCCTCAATCACTGCAATCACGTGCCTGCGATCCAATAATTGACTCTGAGGGCACTATCTCCAACAATCTCCCACTTGCACTCAAGGCTAATTATTGCGATGTCGCATACTCACAGCCCGTGTGATACCGAACACCCATCTCCTTTACTAGTCAGTCGCACAAAGCCTGTTTGCGAAACTATTGCGTTCGAGGAAAAACCTCAGTGAGTGGATCCGCCTGGATGTTTCTTTCTATGTCTCTCTATATCTCAAGTTCGCGGAGAAAACCATCTCCCGAAATGAGCAATACCTGTCTTGGAATGTCTGGATGTCTGATGGGACCTAGTCCATAAATGAACTCCAAATCCAAAATTCTTAGACTGTATCGACAACTGAACTTAATCAGTACCCAGCGCCATGCCTCCTTCAGTATTGCCTTGGACCACCTGTCCAAAATACTGCCCCTCGTCAGAGGGAGAACAATAACTCTGACAACCTCCTTGTCGTCCATGTCACCTTGGAAGCCTGGAGTGATAACCGTCTCCTAAAGGAGGCAGCCGTTATCATATCCCTAGAACATTCACTTATGTTCTAAAACTGCTTCCGACTGTTCCTCCAGGATTGGATCAATATCAACTTATTGCATCTAGTGCAAGAACAACATCTGGTGTGGTACTTGACATCTCATGATTGACTCAATTGCCTAAGCAAGTGATCTGCCAATCATGCACATCCCTCTCTACTTTAGTCTATAAGACACCTTTAGAGAGGGTGACTCCATTACCTGCAGGTACACTACCATGCCAGGAGTCGTCCATTCTAAATACTCTTAGAATGCTGTCAAAGTACCCTGATTGGGAAACCACCCAAATCTGGATCTAAAACCATAGATCTAGTAACCAGAATGTCTGATATAATATCCAAGTCCTGTGTGGAGAAAACACTGTGTGACAACCAAAGTATAACCGATCGTAGTATAGGAATATCACTTCCTACTCTGTGTATGTCATCCAAAACCAGGACATCACACCCTACTACCTTCTTAACAGATCCATCCCCTATTCTGATGACGTCAAACCTATGACTGTCACATCAGAAATAGATGATCTATCTCCGCTATATCTGCTTTAGTCTATAAATAGACATAAGCCTGATGTCCACCAATGATTCCGCTGCTCCCACTGACTACGACAACCCTCTGGCAGAGTCATATAGACGTGCACTTCTAAAGCTAGTTTAGAACGACGCTATACTCATCCTCCTGCCGGGTCTCGCAGCCTGGAACAACAACAATGGCAAGTGTGGGTAAACAAGAACTTTCCTGTCACCGTCCTTGAGGCTACCGGAGTACCTCTCGGGTGCCTGAAGTTACCCACCTTATCTGCGGAGTGGCCAATGGAATGTCAAAACAGATTGAATCTTTAGGTTCTTGATCAAATCTTCAGTAATCGTTTGTGGTTCTGGAATCACTTCCAGTTCTACCATACTCCCACTACTGTTTTCTGAAAAATAACCATTTCCTTTTAAAATGTGGCGAGTTAAGAACAATATCACTATTGATCTTTCTTATGGTAGAAAATCAACCCTCGTCATAGCCTGGGTCAACCCACCAACAGCCATTACAGAAACGTGCCTTGAGTTGTCCAGTGTCTGGTTTTAATCATAAGCCGGACAACTCCCCGTACCTTAACATCGTTAAGATATGAACTGTTCTATATCCAATATAGAACCAGAGGCACTGATTTAATTGAACCAGATTCAAATCATGCAGCTGTCTCCAGTGCATGTAAACTAAATGGAGAGAGGCCAATCAGCGTTACTCAACTTAGGAATGCTTCCAATTATGAGTAACCTGAAAAGAGAAGCAATTTCTCTTTATCATTACTATCAACTGAATACCATACACAAGTATCTACATCTTCGATCACCTTGAAGAATCCCGATACTTGCTACACCTGGTTCTCTACTATATTCAAATACCTATAACTCCTCAAAACTTAGACCCTGTGTTTCTACGAAACACATGTCTAAGAACTAGAGAAGTTAAAAGTAAACAGAATATAGTATGAGGACCAACCCCTTTGTCCCAATGGACACTGGACAGCATACAATACTCTGTATAAGTCCGCTGAGTCTAACAACTCTTTCACTGTGCGTCGTAGGTTGAAAACTGTACTTATGGTTAAGAAGAATTACACCGCTGTTTGATGCTCCTTACCTAACCATCCACTGATATAGGTAAATGTCATCGACATAATATCAAAAGGTATATCTCACTCTATGAAAATAGACGTACAGATATATCAATTTGAAATTGGTGCACAACAGCGGATATTCAAAACCAAATATTTGCCGACCGGCAAACAGCCCAGGTGATCTCCTCAAATATCACCGATTACAACGAATACCGATATAATGAGGATGATCACCCAATTCCCAATAACTTACTCCCACTCATCATCTGTAAAGCCATACAGATGTGAGAATCAAACCTGGTAAATACATACCCTGGAGTAAGTGTCTAATCAGGAAATCAGTTTTCTTTTAACATTACACAGTGAAACTGAAACATTGAAATGTTTCGGTGGGGTATCCTGGTATTCCTAGTAATGCCTCTACCATTATCCAGATTCACAACTATAACCGTATAATTTTTTGCCACCTCTCCAAATCCCTTTATATGTCTTTAGTCATTACCTTCTGCACACCCCTTAGGCCAAATGGTTTTCTTCCTTCCCTACCGTTCGGCACCAGCCTATGGTTTGGAAGAAGACTATCCAATAAGCATAATGGGTGTACTGTCCTAATCCTAGGAGCACTCGCAATGCGAGAGAAGGTGAAGAGAAAAGACAACTGAATAAACCGTATTCTTATTTCTCCTGGACCAGAATCCATCCCCGAACTGGAACAAGTTCCTTTCGAGTTCGTATATAACCATACGATGGAGTATCCAAAAACTTGGGATCTTCGTAGTGATACGGAGTGTCCTGGAGAAATACAAAGGTGATTTAGGATTGGCGAAGAAATACTTGGTTTGGTCGTGAATATCAGTCGCAATTTACTTTGCCCTCTTACTAATCCCTTGCTTTGTCTTAATCTTAATACCTTCTGCACACCATCGTTATGCTAATTGGTTTTCTTCATTCCCCACCGTTCGGCACCAGCCTAAGGTTTGGAAGAAGACTATCCAATAAGCATAATAGGTGTACTATCTCCTAAACCAAGGAGTACTCACAATGAGAGAAGGTGAAAAGAAAAGACAACTGAATAATCCCATTCGTTTTTCTCCAGAACCAGAAACCATCCTCGAAGTCCTTCGAGTTCGTATATAACCATACGATGGTTTTGTCCAATGGAAGTGGACGTTCGTAGTAATACGGGGTGTCCTGGAGAAAAGGGTAAAAGTAGGAGTGGCAATGAGGTTTGCAACTCTGACAATCCAAAAGCCAGTGTTAAGAAGGTTCGGTCAACTTGGTCACTGAGTCATAGTCTAGGGTCGGGTCAATGGTCGCTGCCAAAGAGAGAGAGAGAAAAGAAACACTCAGCGTGCACTCTAACCAAGATCAGAATGGTTATCACTTTATCTAATCTGGAAACCTCCCACTGTATCTCAAATTCTCCTCCAAACCTGAAAGAAGAATTAGTCGGGATCACCCGAGGAGTAAACCAACTCATCAGTGGGAATCGGGATCCAACTATCATCGCATGATAACGTGACGGAATCCACTCACGTCACCACACTCCAGAAGGTATGCGCATGTCTGGCAAGTTTCAGTTCTTTTGAAACTCCCGATGTGATTTTTACCCCTAGGACCCAAGTGACCTTGACGAATAATCAACAAATCAAAAGGTCCTAGTCAAGTTCAACCCGTCATTATCTTGATTGCGTTAAACCCACCCGCACGACCCTTGACGAATAATCAACAAAGTCGTACGACTGTCCTAACCAATCCACATATCCATGCGACAGAATAGCACAACAAAGCTACCGCACACTACGCCTCGGCGAATAGCAACGACAAACGCAGCGCGAATACTAAGCAATACTGATCTGAAATGACGGAGGGCTACGACTGGTTTTTGGCGAAAAACCTTTAACGTAATGAACTTGATATCGTTGAAGGAACTGGATAACTTTTTATAAAAATATAGTGACGAAAACCTTTACTAAAGAGGTCACTCCCGGTGAAGGGATCTCGGCTCTTTCCCCGTAGAATGAGGTGCAGGATATTCCAACTGAATATCACGATGCAAAGCAAAAGTAATCGGCTATAGTGAAGTTAATGCCCTGACGCAAACTTCTGTCCAAGGGGTCACTCCCGGTGAAGGGATCTCGGCCCTTGCCTCGTCGACTGAGGAGCAGGATATTCCAAATGAATACCACGATGCAAAACAAAAGTGAACGTCCTTGCAATAACAGCTTTTTTGAAAAGTGTTCCAACAACATCATATTAGGTTTGTTTATCTTGCATTGATCCGAATCAATGCAGTCCCATCAATTGATCACACCACAAAGAACGAAAATATACTGACGTACGTATATGCCATCCGCATTCGCCACTGGGTCCCGTCATCACCCGTTAGGTTAGCTAACTAACGGCAGAGCGGGGACTGGACTAGCGCGGATGAAAAACATATACAACATCTACTAATATATATACCAATATATTATATTTCGCTCAAGGCGTGAATAAAATGCAACATCACAGAAATGTACAGCATCACAGAACAATACAGATATCTGGAAGCCCCGGGTTTCACAGAGCCGCTGCTGAAACCCGACGTTCCCCTGGTCGTGTGGATAGCCTGTGCAATGAAATCCTAGACCCCTACGGGAGCGGCAAGTCACCCGCCAAAACCTGAAGCGAGGCAGCCCCCTTCAGCACCGTGAATGGACCACCCAGCACTTCACGGAATCCGGTAACTTGGGCACCCCTCCTGGGTCAACCTGTACCCCCTATGAGTGCGGCGAATAGCCCGCCAATTCCAGACCGAAGCCCCCTCCGTCTCAATGCCCTGAGATGCGGGCCCGTTGCCCTCTAGAACCCGGCTATCCGTGCACCCCTCCGCGGGGTAATCCTAGTACAGAAAGTAAAATATACATACACCGGGTACATCGACCGCAACCAGGTCGTGCCACAAAAGAATAATACAAACAGGCAGTGACGGCAGTCCACATGTCGGACGCTCGCCCCGCAATATCAAATGTACATAATACAACAGAAACTGTACTAGCATTGCATCCAGGCTATCCCCACGACCGATCCGCAACATCACAGCAAAATCACAAAACATCAACGTGAAAGTCACGTTCGCAAATCCGTCTAACCGGGCTATAGCAGTTAGACAGGATTTACCGATCAAGTGATATTCACGGTTGCAGATATAATGTAAATACTGTGAAATAATGTGTTTAAAATATCCGATCAATCAAAAATTAACAAGTAGGCCCCCAAGCAATACTGTAGCACTCACAGAAATTCTGGGCCCAATTTTAATATTCCAAAACCCCTATTTTTAGCCCACAAGCCCACTGGAAAAAATTGATGACATGATCCCTCATTCATGCGGCGGATCCGCGGCCTCCACAGTGGTAATGGCCGCGGATCCGCGGTCGTACGGAGGGATCGTGTTGTCGAATTTTTCCAGTGTTCTTAGAACTCCCTGCACATCATTCTGAGACAACCAGAAAAATTTTTCGAGACCAAAAAATTTCAACAGAAACTGATGTGAAGGAAAATACGGTTTTTGGGATTTTGGTCGATCGGATAAGTAAAACGCATTAGAACAAGCTAGGCAAGGTTAATGGCGTGGCTCTGATACCATGTTGCGCCACGGCAGCGCCCCGGCTGTCAATCCGAGGCCAAAATGCGGAATCAAAATTTTCTTAACTTTTAAACTGGCGCTACCGCGGACAATAACCCGGATCGAAACCATTAACCTATACTAGCTAACTAGAGATGGGGTTTGAGATATACCGAGTGATCCGAGTCCTCCGGTCTTCTCGTCGTCGTCCCGATCTCCTGTGGAAACTCCGGTCGTCGCCTCCTTGCCGGAAGGGCACCACATCGTCTGCATCTTTTACGGGCTCCCACCTCAATACCGAGGCAACTCGGGCATGAAGCTGGCAAGTCGACATGCCCAAGAAGTGCTGTAGAATATAGTGTAGATCATGCTAGTCTCATTTGGGGTTTGTAGTTGCCTTGATGGAGGAATGGAATTTTCAAGTGGAGCTAGAATGTGTGTAGTATGGAAAAATGAGATGAACAAATTTTTCCTTCATCCAAATGAAATGAACCCCTCTCATTTTTTTTCTCCTCCTCCAAATGAGTGGCCGGCCTCAATTGTATCGAAATGGTGGTGAGAAAAATCACAAAACAAGAAGTAAGGTAAGTGTAGGAAAAAGGAATGGGTGACCACATCCAAACAACAACCATGCTTATTTCTTCTATTCACACCATAACCTTTCAAATCTCATTAATGCAAAATCATGGATGAAAGATATCATAATGAAGACATTTGCAAGAAACCCCCTCCACAAAGTGTTATTTGCAAACTTGCAAATAACCCCCTCCATCGGAAAAGTCCGGCCGGGAAAGAACAAAGGAAAACCGGCCGGAACGGAATGCAAACTGGCAACTCCAGAAAACTGGTCCTGTAATAAATTACAGGAAAACCCCGATACTGTGCATACACACCCGCATCTGTATTCCGTCCGGATACAAATGCAATGAGACAAAATCTACACTGTACTAAACTAGGATCCGGCTTAAACCAAAGCCGGCTAGTAAAATCCGTTCGATCCTGATCCGTGCAATACCGCACGTATCTGATCGAACCCTGCCATATACCCATACGGCCACTAGTACAAACCGTCCGATCCTGATCCGTGCAATACCGCACGTATCTGATCGGACCCTGCCATATCTCCATACGGCCTCTACAGCGTTTCGCCCGAAAGGTTGAGTAACTGAAAGTGTGGTGGACTCTAAAGACTCGTCAATACTATGGCTGTGGATTTAACCACTAGCACGTCAGAGGTATAAGCCAATACGTGACGGGCTACCAGCTATTGACCAAAAGGGACGTCGATGAGCGAACTCATCCTGACACCCTACTGAGCCTGTCAGTGACAATATCCATACAGTCCGGTCCGTTCGTCTATGAGCATCGCATGGCGGGCCTAGGGGGTTGGTAAAAGTCAGACCCCCAAAGGCGGTACAAGTCGTGTCGGAGTGAAGCCCAGAACACCCTGAGATACTACTGGAATACCTACCAGTAAATCTCCTGCCTCGGCCGAGGGCTTTGTGTAATGGCTCTCCTAGACACAGCGCGACCTCACCCCCAATACCGGGAGAGACGAACCCCTGCAGATCCGCTCACTGCCTCCATGTGGCTCGGGACTGTACCCAACTAAAACCTGTTTGCACGACTCCTTTGAGCCGTGGTAGGGTAGTAATCAAAGCACAGTGGGAACTCACACGAGACAAATGACGATCTCTGGTCGATGAACTAACCTGTACACATGTCACCTGGGAACTGCTATCTGACGTATGGTATAATCCCAACTAGCAGGTTCCCGGCGAGTCCTGTCCGGTGTACTCATAACCCAATGAGCACCTGTATACATCTTAGGTGAACCAACTGACACCAGTGGCTTGTGAGACCGGCCACCGCCCCTCATCGGGGTCTCGACTGTATACACTAGTCTACTCTGGAGTATCGATGCCCTGTCTCGAAACTCCCACGACTAGGGACCTTTTAAGGATGTGCTTATAGACTCCAGCTCTCACTTATATGATCGCCCTCATACTGCTGGCCGTCAAGCAAGAATCCTATGGGCTCTATCAACGTGTAATAGTGACATGTAAGGTCACCTGAAGCAGTACACGATGATAAAGGTAAACCAGATAGCATACTATCATCTCGAGTAAGACTGTTCTACCGGGATAGGTCCTCCCTCAATCACTGCAATCACGTGCCTGTGATCCAATAATTGACTCTGAGGGCACTATCTCCAACAGAGTGGACGTGTTATCGATCATCAGCTCAGTAACAGGAGGAGAGCATCCAGTATGCTCAGTTGTGAAGATATCTTCCTCAAATGTGCCAAGACATTTTAATCCACTTTATTTTTCTTAGGCGGATCCTTGGCTGCGAGCTCTTTGACGACACTATCATCGATGGTAATTTCATCATGGACTTTTTCCTTCCCCTCGTCTCTTTTTCTCGAACCTTTTTTTGTAGGCCCAAGGTTCTTTTCAGGCAACGTACGGTTACGCAGCTGAATGTTCTCGCAGTTCCTCTCCCCTTCTTCTTTTGCAGAGGTGGATTCTTTGAAGAGAGGGCCCAGGGTTATTTCTTCCTCAGAATCTCTCCCGAATGTAAGAACTTGAGATTTCCTCTTGTGGAACTGTTAACAACCATGTGACCGTTGCTAGCTGTTCCTTCACGCTCGTCTGTTGCGCTTCTTTGTTGTCGACGTGTTTTGCGCTTCATCTGCTTGAAGTGTCGCCGGTGAGTAACGTATCCTTGCCACCACTTCTTAAACGCATTGCACTCTTCGGTGGGGTGCGTGAACCCCCGATGGTACAAGCAATAGTTCGGATGTATATCCGCTTCGTCGAGGCACGTACTCTCGGGATTGTTTTCGAAGAGAGGAGGCGGCTTCATTCCCATTGACAGGGCTTTGGCGAACTGCTTCTCTGCTTTGATCCTGCCCTTCTTTGTAGAAGGTGTGCTTTGGCTTGGGTGGAGTATTTTATTACTCATCCTTACCGTAGCTTCTTCATCCCGACGCCAACGCTTGGCCTTTTTGTATATGACATTTTCACGTTCTCAGTCAGCTTTGCTCTTTTGAAGGGCTTCGTTCAGCAGCCTGTCAATTGGGTCTTCTGATAGTTCCAGGGATTCTGGCGCCAGTCCTCCCCCAGTTCCTCTGCGTTGCTTTCCAATGCCGAGGGAGTTTCTTCGTCTTTTAACGATGAATGAGAGACCATGTGGCAACTCGCTACATAATCCTTGGGTTCTTCTGACGATTCGTTTCCCTTATCAATGTCTCTATCTCCGTTCTCAAGTATGTGGTTGAGAAACTCTTCGAGTGTGTCTAGGGTCCGCGCCTTTTGGTTGTATTCCTCCAGTGCGTCGATGTATTTTTGCAGGTCCGTATGATTGTCGTTGGGCTGCACAGGTTTCTTGGTCCTCTTCTTTTTCTTCGAAGACTTTGAAGGCAAGGCCTGGATGTCTTGCCTATCGTTAGTAGTTTTCGATGTTGGGCACGGTTTAAGCATTTACTCAATGATCTCGGGCTCCAGCGGGCTTTTCCACCTGATCGCCGGCCATTCTTGAAGGTCCTTCAGCATTCTTTTAGTTTTAGCTGAAAGGACAACTTTCCACGGAGCTTCTTCTATAAACGAGCATGATGCCCCGGCGTTTCCACCTTTTTAGGAGCATGATTCTGTGGTAGGTTCAGCCTCCAGTTTTTGGACAGCGCAAACTTCCCTTATTGGTATTGGTCCTCGACCCAGTTTTTTAAGACGTAGCAATCCTCAATTGGGTGGCCAATTACTCTGTGGTAGGAGCAATAGTTGGGACTTTTGGCGTCACCAGGTTGCAGTGGACATCTCAGATCCGGCAGAGTGATGAGTTTGTTGCGCATTGCCAGTTTGAACAGTCTCCTCGTTTTATCATGGGGAAACGAGTAAGGACGTCCTAGTTTCTCCTTGAAGGATTGGCGCGGGCGCACGTTGCATTGGCGAGCAACTGACTTCAAGTTGCTCAACTGTTGTTGAGTGTTTGCAACGAAGGTCGCTTTCCCTTTGCCCTTTTGATTCCAAGGATCCGTTTTTGAAGAGGACGGCCTATGGCCCATCTGGTCCATTTGGGCCAGCTTGTCGATCAAGGCTTGGAATGTAGTCGGCTTGAAGAACGTCATAAACCAGGATACAGTCGCCTGAGGATCGAGAATCCCTATGAACATGCCCACGGCAGGAGCCTCTTCGTTGCGTTGTTCGCATTTCGACCATAGCTTCCGCCACCGAATTGCGTATTGAACCCAGGTGTTTACCGCCGAAAGCCGGGAAGACTGAACGTCTTGCCTGAATCTGGGGGCAGATGCTAATTGGTGCTATCCGTCCACCTCTCCGAAGATGCCAAGTTGATTTATGGCACCGTGTATCGAAGGTTTAAAACGGATGCGGCCGATGCAGCAGACTTCGTCAGATTCCCCCTCGTTTGAGGGGTTTTTTGATTATGGGGACGTTCTTCCCTGCAGGTGCAAGCCCCTGCAGTTAATTACGCTACTGGATCGCGTTAACAACTTTCTCCTTCTCCGTATGGTCACTTCGTGTCGTGGGTATTTGTTTTGTGTTTGGTTGCCCGTGGATTGTATACGGAGACTAATTTATGTTATCGCCCGTAGGGCATGGATCAGTCCAAATCCGTATCTTTTTTAGATTTGGGTTTGGGGGTTTGGGTTTAAGGATACGTTAGCATTATTTGAGGCTAAGATCAACTTAAACGTTTGTTAAGGACACGTTAGTCTAATTCTATACTAAGACCGACTTAATGGGATCGTTTAGATCCAGCAAGAGAGCAATTAAGCTCTATTGTTTAGTTTAGTGACATTGCGGTCGATAATTAGTTTAAGGACATTACGGTCCAACGTTAGTTTTAAGACATCGCGGTCGAGGTTAAGGACATCATAGTCCATAAGTTTAGGGACCTCACAGTCCGGTGTTAGTTTTAAGACATCACGGTCGAGGTTAAGGACATCATAGTCCGTGAGTTTAAGGACCTCACAATCCGGTGTTAGTTTTAAGACATCACGGTCGACATTAAGGACATCATAGTCCGTGGATTTAAGGACTCCACAGTCCGACGTTACTTTTAAGAAATCACGGTCGAGGTTAAGGACATCATAGTCCGTGGATTTAACGACTCCACAGTCCGACGTTAGTTTTAAGACATCACGGTCGAGGTTAAGGACATCATAGTCCATGAGTTTAAGGACCTCACAGTCCGTAAAATGTGTGGTCGTCGGGACCTATCACCTCTTTGAAGACGTTGAGGAATTACAACGACAAATATCAAAGGAGTGAAGAGATGTACCCTTGAACCGGGGTGATTTGGTTGAAAGAGCAGATGTGCTCAGTTCAAAATAAGTTGAGGACTTATGGCCAGAATTGGGCTAAGTCCAATTAAAATGTTTTGACATTTTATTTTTGTTCTAGCTATTAAGCCTTTATTTGGGCTCGGCCCAAGCATTGGGCTCTGTCATTTTGTCTGGTATTAATTGCATAGCATTTCTCAGGAACAAAGTAGTGTTCTGACAGTGCGCCACGTGTCGCGTCAGGCGCTTAGCACCAATTAAAGAGCGCATTGCGCTAGCGCACACGAAGGTGACACGTATCGTGCTCAACGCTAAGCGCCTGTTCATTAGCGCACTTGCGCTTTCCATCTATGAGCGCTTTGCGCTAGTTTGTTGGCGCGCCAGCGAGGGACACGTGGCGCGCTTGGCGCTGAGCGCCAGTCTATGAGCGCAGCGCTCTGTTTTAGGAGCGCAAAGCGCAGATTGTGTCTCTTGTTGACATGTGGCAAGTTCTGGCGCCGTGCGCCGATCCAATGAGCGCAAGGGCGCAGTTTATGAGTGCAAGGCACTTTTCAATAGTGCAAAGCGCATCTGATCGATTTTAATCTCATGGAACAACTTTTACGTTCTTCTAAGGAGGCTTTGCCTCAAGATCCATGAACAAAGGTTCTTGTTTTGATAAAAGGCTCTGCCTTTATAGATCAAAAGATCTGTTAGTGAAGTATTTTACTTTTTTTATTTTTTTATAATTAGATCTTTTGATCTTTCTTCTTATCATCAAAGACCTTGGTCTTTTTTTCAGATCTATGATCTTTTTAGAAGAAAGTTCTTCTTTTTATGAGATGATTGCATCTCTGATTTTCAAGAACATAGTTCTTTTTTTTTGCCTTGAATATGAAGAACACTCTTCTTATTCTGAAGAGCTCGCTCTTTTATTACAGAGGGTTTTTCTTTCTGTTCTTCTGTATTCTCTCCCACTTTCAACTTGAAGTCTTGGGTCCTTTATATAGGGCCAAATGATTTGTTAAATCAGTTTTGAGAGATGTTTCTCTTGATTGATTGGAGAATATTTCCCACCGTTGGATCTTTGATCCTAAGACTTCTGTTTGACAGAAGATAATCTTCTTGTTTTAATAAGATTGAGAAATCTTTCCATGCAGAATTTGTTCTGTTTTTTGGTAATTCATTATTTACCATTGGATCATTGATCCAGCGGTGCTTAAAGCACAATCTTGTTGTTTGGCAAGATTTTGAGAAATCTTTCCGTAACAGAATTTAATTCTGGTTAATTAATAATTTATCATTATTACTAGATCCTTTGATCTAACGGTGGGAATTTTTTAATTCCAGCGTTGGCGCACCTACGTTCGACACGTGGCGCGCAGCGCAGAGCGCGGCGCAACTGCGCTAGCGCACTCGTGTTTGGTACGTGGCGTGCAACGCAGAGCAACTGCGCTAGTGCACCTGTGTTTGACACGTGACATGCAGCGTAGAGCGCTGGATCTGAAGCGTTGCTTCAACTTTTTTAAATTTTGAATTTTGAAAACAGAGCTTTGCTCTGCTTGGGGGTGCGTTTCCTAGGGCTTAGCGCTCCTGGCGCTGGCATGTCTGTTTTTTGACACGTGGTGCATAAGATCTAAAGCGTTGCTTCTATTTTTGAATTTTGAAATTCAAAACAGAGTTTTGCTCTGATTGGGGGAAACAAATGCCCCCCCCCCCGTTGCGCTCATGTGGCACACACGTGAGTGCAGCGGTGGCAACATCTTAGCCCTTGGATCAACTCAAAAGTTGAAGAGGCAGTTCAGTGCCTATAAATAGGACCTTTGGTCCTTTAGATTATTATCATCTTCTTCTTGAGAATTTTTGTCACGACCCGAAAGAGCACGTGACTGGCCCTTGAACCATATGAAGTCTATAGGACCCCATCTGATCCAAGTAAGCCAAAAGCCCAGAAATCTAAAACCATTTTAAAGAGTAAATGAGGAAAACTGGTTTTAAGAAGTAAGAAATCATGTTTTGAAACTCAAAGCTTTTAAATAACTAAGCCGAATATGCATTTTTAAAATGTGTAACCTTTCCTGAAAATTTCGGCAGAGTTTCCTTTGTAAAAACTGGCCTCGAATGGGGTACAACAACAACAATATATATAAAATGATAAAAGGCATCCACAAGCGGGAGCTAGGTCTTCGTCAATCGACGGTCACAACCACGCAATCAATAAGAATAATATACAACGCCAAAGGGCGATGATCAAAACCCAAAAAGAAACTCAAACAGCCAGAAAACCGTAATACTACAAGCGCGACTCTAAGGTCGAAATAATACAACACTGTTTTCTAAGTCTGAAACAATATACAAGTTTTGGTTGATGGAATTTCTAGATACAATGAATAATACATGTACAATGGCGGTTCTGATACAAAAGAACCCACCTACCCAAGCAAGTCACCCATATGGAAGCAGTGTGCCAGAAATGCCGCTATAGAATCTGTAGGGCAAAAACCTGCAAGGACTGTGGCACAACGGGGGTGAGTTGCCAACTCGTGAATAGAAAACATCTACAAGCAGAGATCGAATGTATGACTCATCCTAGGTCAATACAATCAGATATAAATAAACCTCAATATGAATAAGTCTGAAGCATGCTAAATTGGCAATGTAATATCTATACATGAGTGTAGTGCCCAGTGCTCGTGCCAGTGCCTCAAGTAATAGCATATCATAAATGTGGGGTATAATCAATGAAATCAATCTGCATGTACGTGGATCCCGTCCACTCGTCACCCAATGACAATAACCATCATGCATGCAAATATCATCAGCATATGCATGGAAATATGAGGATATAAACCACCTGTGTCCCTCGCGACACGTCAAAATCATGGAACCAGAGTGCCCAGCATCGACACTCGAAAACATCATGAAAACTGTGCCCAGCATCGGCACGTAAATCCTCATATATCGGGCTCCGTCAGTCCGGATCGGCCCACGGGCTCTGTCTGCGGTATCGGCCCTCGGCCCCGGCAGTACGCCCATATCCATCTATCGACTCTGGTCAGTATCCTCCGGATAACTGCCAGGTCCAACCAATCACTGGTAGGTACTCACCACCCTGCCAGGCTCATCGTCTACTCCACGAAAAACATTTCTTGCCTCGGGGAACCATACCGGGTCCACCATGTACCCACAATCGGCCCCATCCGCCTCCTCGAATCGGGTTTCACATGTCGCTCTCAGCACCGAGAAAACACATGGTGGACGCACTGAAATATCATATCAAGGGTAACCGGGTTTTAAAACAATTACATATACTCCTTTTGAAACACCCACGGTTCCCAAAAACCAGAAATATCATGGAAACAACATATCTCAATGCGTATAATCAGAAAGCATGATGTATGTGACATGTAAAGAAATGTAAGCAACATACACTGAATGTAACAGTACTACAGTGTAGTGACATGGCAATTATCGATGATGAAGTGTGTGAGCCGGCAAACAAGTGTACGTGGAACATACGCATCATCGATAATGGTGCTGGTGTCCTAGCAGCATGACTGAAATATATCAACAATACAAGCAATGCAATGCAATTAGCATGAATATGCGGAATCGAATAATCAACGCAACGGTAAAGAACCTGCCTCAATAGAAATATCATGCAACCCTGCCTTTTGAAATAAGACGAATCAGGGCTTTTGGTAAAATAAGGGCTACGGTGTTTTAAGAAAAGATGCGCCGCTTGAAAATATCCGTAAAATCCCTTTTTGCCTATCTTGAAAATATCCCCGATTCGTTAGTTTTAAAATAGGTATGACTCGGGTCAAGTCTAATGCCTACTATGCGAACTACGGACCTAACTATCAAGTCAATCGGGAAGGGCATGGAAACCACCTAAATCTGAGTCGATACACACACACACACACACACACATATATATATATAGTCGGTGATCTCGCCTCAATAGTATCACGTACGATACAGTATATCATATAACATCCTCGAGTCATGAGTGCGGATCTAACATCAATATAAAGCTCGTACGGTAAATCGTCGTACGGCATCCCAATAGCTGGGTACGAGTCAATATCACATTCATCTCATCACATACCAGGTATCACTACCATCATATCACATCTCAAATACGAACTCTGTCATATCGCCGAATCTCACGGCCTCAATCAAACCTCATCGACTCATCTCAATCCCACATATCATCCTCAATCCCGTATATGAACATATAGTCCCATACCCATGTGTAGATATACACATCTTTATATGCGCACAGATAAATGAAAGAATGTATGCAAGTATATGTGTGCGTGTATGTGTGAGTGCATCCACTACTCTAGGGTTCGCACAATACAAAACCAATACATTCTTATCATCAATAATTCCATTATCACCATCAATAATCCTAACAACACATAATAAATATACGTGTGTATACGTATTCGTATACATCACCACGGACTGCGGGGGTGCTATACGCCATCCACCCGACTTCTCCCCGTAGATATAAATCTACTCACCTTGCTTCTCATGTGTCGGTGACGATGTTGCCATCTTCATCTTCTTTACCTCAACATCACGTAGGGTACCTACAAGTATATCACAACGCTAAAGCACATGAAAATCACATCATAAACCAAAATAGCACACGCTACTCGCATAGGTAAAAACCTATCGTCTCGCATGTAAACATGATCAATATCTACTTATCGTTGACGTCCAAACGCCACCCGACAGGAATGAATCACCAAATACCAAAATCCATGCTAAAACAAGTCGTAAATCATACGCCAACTCAAGGAAATCAACCCAGATTTTACCCTAACTGGAATCAGTCAAAACTAGACATACCCAGGGTCAAAACTAGAGGAAATAGGGTCATGCACAAAAATCGAGACAGTTCCCTCCTGCTCTGGCCGCAATTTGGGGCCAGAAGGAATTAATTGGCGGCCGTACTCTGGAGTTGGGGGCTAGGGTTTGGTGTGGTGGTTCCATGGCGCCTGCACATCTCACTGTCAACTCAGTTTTATTTTAGGGTTCTCGGGGTGATAGCAGATTCCTAAATACGATCACAGATTCACAGTTTTTCTCCGAGATCATCTCATAAATCCGTATTCTGGTTTCTAGTTCAGGTTTGGGTCCAATTTAACATCACACAAGAGGTTCTAAGGTCACCACAATCCTCATTTTCATCTTTAATTTCAGATCTCACATAAACCCTAACTTGAAGTTTCACAAATCCATCAAACGACACCATATCGACATGAAAATAGAATGGATGCAATAAGAATTGAATTACTAAACTAGGGGTGCAGAAATTACCTCCTTTGGCAACTCAAGAAAAATCTTGAGTTGCTCAAAGTCCTCCAAATCCAATCTTGCTAGGTTCAATGTGTAGCTAGTAAGCTTGGGAGCAAGTTTTGTGAAGTGGGAATGGGGTTTTGGTGAGGGAAATGAGAGGGATCTATGAAGTGAAGGGGAGGGAAATGAGAGGGAGCAGGAGCAGGAGCAGCAGCAGCTCCATGAGAGGGGAGAGAGAAATGGGTGTGAGGAAATGATGGGTATGGTTCAAAAAGTGGGGGTTGACCTAGTCTCTCTCACTCTCTCAACATACCTTTTTCTTTTCTTTTCTTTTCTTTTCCTTCTCACTCCAATAGTGAACCCAAAGCAACCATGCACCCAAAACATGTAACAAGTGTAACAAGTGTGGAAAATGATATGTGCACATTTTTGCACGAAAATGCTAAAAATCCAATTAGCGATTTTTAATCGCGATTAACACTAAATTAGCATATAACTAGTCTTAAAAACTTTAAAATGGCATGATTCTATAAAATACCATATTTTAGAATTTTCCAAAAATTTTTCCCTATTTATTTGTATTTAATTATACCAGAATATTAAAATATTCATTAAAATAATATTAAATTATAAAAATTCCCAAAAATCATATTTTATTATTTTGAAAACGTTACAATTTTTGCTCAGAGCCTTGCTCCTTTGTTAAGAACTTTCAAGAGTCAGAACTCTTAGGTAAAATTTAGAAATTTTAATTTTAATAAATTAGGGTTCTTATCCATTAACAGAGCCTTGCTCTTCATAGATCTTTGATTTAAAGAAAACCCTTTTAGGGTTTCATTAATAGAGCCTTGCTCTCATGAACCCATAGATCTAAACAGATCTTTTCTTGGGGTTTCTTATACCATGAATCAGAGCTCTGCTATTTTGATAATACGTATATCTTTTGATCTTTTGATGAAGAACTCTTAAGAGTTTCTTCATGGATCTTTAAGATATTAAAATTAATTATCAAGAATTAATTTTAATAATCTTTGATGGATTTTTCTATCATGATTACAGAGCTAGGCTCTCTAAGGAATTTTATTCCTTCATGACCAGAGTTTGACAAGTGTCACTTTGTTACAGAGCTTTGCTCTCAAAGGGAGATTTTCTCCTTTTCTCGAGGGATTTCTCATTTAATGAAAATATTCCTTGAGGATTTCCTCATTAATTGACAGTCTTATCCAATGATGAGGCTGTTTTATTAATTGATGCATTGTCATCTGGATTTTATTGGTCCCCCTTGGGTCCCCTTTCCTCTGCACTGCAGTGTGGTAAGGATTTTAAAGTGCTGAGTGTCAGAATTTTGAAATTAAATTATAGTGCTGATAATTGAATTCTGTTCTTTTTCGCAAGCACCATGTCTTCCGATCTTTCTTTCCCGTTTTTCCGTTCAGAGGGAGGGTTCTCTGAGGCACCGGTGGACCGGGAGGTTCTCGCGCTCATTAAAGATTATGATTCAGAACACAAAAACCTTCACCTGTAGGGCAGGTGGTACGACCAGATAATCAAAGGTCGTCGAAGCTTCTCTTGTGCGACACCGTCTGATCCGATCTCATCGATTTTGTATGCAGATGCACCCCCGGTGAACTATGCCGTGGAGGTTGTCAATTAGACTTCGGAGGGTCTTCTCCAACCTTCGATTGCCGCCATACCCATGCAGCTGCCGGCGGCTTTGGATACTCTGGGGAGACACATATGCCAGGACGAGTCGCGCCCTTGGGGACAACCTTACAACATCGGGTTGACTCCCCGACATTCGGCCGGGTATTTGCAGTGGGCTAGGTACATTTTGTCGGCGAAGAAAACATACTTGCTGAAGCTCGGCCTATATCCTGCAGTTTACGCGTCGTTGTTCCAATATTCTACTCCTCCGACATGGTGGATTAAGCCGTTCATGGAGCAATGGAACATCCCAAACCATACCTTTCTTCTATTGGACAGAAAAGTTTCCATCTCTTTAGAAGAATTTGCTGAGATTTCCGGTTTGCCGGTGATGGGGGAGCATTATGAGGAGTTGCTTCCTCCACATGAATACGTTTTTGCCACGAAGCCGGTGGTGATGGGCCTAATGCCGGAGAACGCCATCCAGCACCAGTTTCCTAGCTTAATCAAGGTGCTAAACATGTACGAGAGCCTCTTCTTGGAATCCGGAGGCCGGGGGGTCAATTTCGCGGACTTTATTGCCCGGTTTCTTCGCCCAGAGATTTTGTTGTAGGGAGGCGAAAAATTTGCCAAGCTCGACGACCCCTTCGGCTTTGATTTGGACCACCGACCAGTGTTGGAAGACGATCAGAAGGGCTTCTTTCTTCCTGAAGCCGCGGTCATCCTTCTGTCAGAAATCACCGCTCCAGGCATTGACGAGGAGACTTTCTTCCTTAGGTTTCTTGGGTTATGGTTATGCTGGTTCACGCTCCCCATGCACCCTCGCTATATGAGGCCGTCCATCTTCTACCCAGCGCATCGAATGGTGGCCGGAATACAGGTGGCCATCAGAATTATCGGGCTAGCCCACCTGTACCATGGTCTCAGCGTGGCGACGGATACAACTGAACCGGGGGTGCATGCCGCCAACTTTTTGATGCATTATTTTACTTCATGGATGGAAATGCACGTGCTCGGGGTATTTGGAATTCATAAAAGGCCTCCGTTTTTCGAGAAGTGTAGATTCCTTAGAGTTATGCGGCTGATCGACGCTTCTATCGTGAATCCATCTCAGCGGGAGGCTAGGGGCTTGCTTCTTCGTCCGCGCACGGTTGGGGCCGACATGTCTTTCACGGATAAAGTCCTGACAATCGGCCAGGAAATTTCCAAGACGGTGCTGGCATTGTGCGACAATTTTAAGGACGGGGCCCCCGTATTGAAAGCCCGGGAGATTCTACATCTATACTCTATCAGGCTGGGCTTCCTCGTATTCAGGCAAAATGAGGCTGCGCTTTTTATGAGATACAACCCCCATCGTTTTGCCCAGCAGCTGAGTTATAACCAGGGGGTTCCACTGGAGGCGTTTTTTGAAGAACCTGCTGCCACCAGAGAGGGAATACGGAGTGCACTGCATCACTTTATGCAGTTAAATACGGGCTCCCACTTTTTCATTAGCGAGCCGAGTTGCATTCCGAGGGCCCTTAATGTACACGGAGCCTGGTATCAACATGCTATGGGCGCTGTCATCAGAGAAGAGAGGCGACAGCTGCTCGATCGCAAGAGTGCACCCCCTGCCAGCGATCACAACGTCCCTTTGAAGCGACGGATCACTGTCCTTCCTCCGCTAAGAGGAGATGTTGCAGTTGAGCCTCCACGTGCGCTAAGCCCCACGCGTGGATTGCCCCGTGATCCTGTGGGGACGGTGGACGTGCCCTCGGTGCCCCACGCTCCCGTGGAGACGGTAGCCGTAGCTTCACCCGAATCTGGCATGGGGTCGGATATCCGGACTCGCCGTCGAAAAGTGCCCACGAAGCGCAAGCTGGTTTTGGCTGAAACCGGAGTTCGCACGCAGAAGAGGAAGAAGATGTCGATCCTCTCTGCTGACGTTGTATTTGGTCAGGAACCTCATGCTCCTTACAGCAAGGGCTTGAGTGAGTACGGGACCAACGATGGCCTATTTATGCCTCCAGATGACACTGATCTGGCGGCTGCCATCACAGCTTCCGAGCGATTGGCAAGATGCGAAGAGGGGTTGGCTAGACTCGCACGATCAGGTAATCATTAGTTGTATTTTTCGCCATTGCATCATACTTCTATCATTGTTTTTTGACTAACACATTTCCTTCTTTAATAGGCATTTCTACCGAAGAAGCTCTCGCTGCTTCTCTCAAGACTTTTGAGGAGGAGGAACGATTTCAAGCATCCTTAGGCCTTGGTACATTTCGGTTCGCTATGTTTCTGCTTCCGTTTCTTATGAGTAATATGACCCTCTCTTTGTCTTATCGCAGGGACCGCAAGGCCTATCCCGCAAGCTGATGCGGAAATTCTCCCCGGGCCAGCTACCGAAGTCCCGACCACTTCAGCATTGCCGCGAGAGACCTTACTTAAAAAACCGATGATAGAAGCTTTGACGGCTCTGGAGGTAACCCTAAATGTGGACGGCGGCGTTCTGTTGAAGGAGGCCTCTAAAAGGTCTGTTGTGACGGCCCGGGAGGAAAGGAAGTGCCTGAGGCGCGCAGCAAGGGAGCGTAGTGCTGCTTTGGCTGCGGGGGCAGGTTCAAGCGCCGTTACTCCCGCTGCTACTCCTTCAGAGGAGTTCCCGGTTGCCTTTTCTACTGCTCATAGACGGGCGGCACGTGCGGCTTGGGAAGCCAACGGTAAATCAACCCAAGGTAATGTGCTTTGAGGCTTCGTTGTCAACGCTTTAAACAATCAGTTCTTATATATCTTGTCCTGCAGGGTTGAGCCTTACTGAAGAAGTGGTGGCGACCGTTGAGCCTGAGGGGGCGGCGGAGGAGGTAACTGCTGAACCTGGGGCGACGGTAGGCGATGTAGTCGCAACTGCCGGGCCCAAGATACTGGCTGACGAGACAGTCACGATTGCTATGCCCGAGATAGTTACCACTGCCGAGCCCGAGGTGGTGACGGGTGAGACGGCTACCGCGGCCGAGCCTGAGGCAGCGGTGGACGAGACGGCTATCACGGCTAAGCCTAAGGCAGCGGTGGATAAGACGGCTGCGATCACTGAACCCGAGGTAGTGGCGAGCGAAACGGGTACGATTGCTGGGCCCGAGATGGCCGCTCATTCTCAAGAGTCGGGCACCGTTCCGATCATCGCTCTCCCCGCCTACGGTTCCTTGTTGTCTCCTGGCATTACGAGCGTGACGACGGCTCTTGTGGAGTCAGGGGATGAGGCAACAGGTGGTAAGACCACCCCGATGGAGGAGGGAGACGCCACCGTTGTATCAAGTGACGCCCTCGTCACGGCTCCGGCTGGCGACTTATCAGGTAAATTTTAGGTCACCGCCCTTCTTTTTATTCTACAATCTTTCCTAATAAGGTTTATCTTGTTTCTAATGCAGATGCGGCTAGTGCTGATGTCGAGCTACTCGAGACAGCGCCGTCGGTTACCGCCCTGACGGTGACCACCCTTCTACCTTCTTTTATACCGTCGCAGATGCTGGAAGGTATGGATTTATGACCCATCAGTCTTGTCTCTCTGCTGTATAATTCACGTACTAACATTGCGTTATTGTGTTTTTGCAGGAGTCCTTTTTGACCACCTGTACCAGGTGCTGTACCCACACTTTTCCTTCTTGTCAAAGATTAGTCCACCTGCCGGTATAGGTGAGTGTTTTCTCTAAACGACGTCCTTTTCTTCAACGGGCAGTCGCATTACTGCTAACTCTTCTTCATATTGCTTGTAGCCTTACGAATTGAACGGAGGACGAGGCCGTTGTTGCGCCACCAGTACTCCTAGCTCTGCCCTCTGCTGCAGCCGGTATAGTAGACTCTACTTTTTTGTGTATTTTCTTTATTTCCTGAGCCGACATCTGATTATGATCTATTTTGCAGCAATCACATCGACTCCAGCCCCATTCGAGTCTCGCATTATAATGCCGGCAGGGCCTTTTTCCAGGCGTCCATCATCCAAAGGTGCTGTGACCAGTCTACGCATGCTGAGCGAATATATTAAGGAGTTTGACGCGGAGACTCCCACACACTACTAAAATAGGGGGTTGCCCCTACGGATAACGACATCCGTAGGGGCAGATTTCGTTTGGCCCCTACGGGTTAATCCATAGGGCCAAACGGTTGCCCCTACGGTCCTTACATATTTATTTAAAAATTATTAAATCTTAAATTGTTGTTTGCCCCTACGGAGCCGCAAATCAAGAACCTACGGGCTTATCCGTAGGGGAAACTAAATAGAGATTTAAGTAAAAAGGCAGATCGATCCCTACGCTGATTATCTCTTTATTCTCTCATCACTTAGTGTGCGAACCCAAATCCCCAAACCTTCATTCCCGCAATCGCCGTTCTCGTCGTCGCCGTTCTCGTCGTCGCCAGCGCAGGCCGATTCGTCGTCGCCACCGCCTTCTTCTTCCTCATCTTCGTTCGTCGTCGCCACCGCCTGCACAGATTAGGAAATCGTCAATTAAACAAATTTTTGATTGTTTTAGGTCTATGGTTTATAGTTTGGGTAGGCATCGGTTGGGGTTAGCATTAGGGTTAGGGGTGGGGCTGGGGGGCTGCTGTTGCGGTTGGGGTTGGGGTTCGGCAAGGGGTAGCGGTTGGGGTTGGGGTTGGGGTTAGGGTTGGGGTTGGGTTTAGGGTTGGGGTTGTGTGTCCCTGAGCACTTCATGCTTGGGGCTGGGGCTGGGGCTGCGGCCTGGGGCTAGGGCTGGGGCTGGGGCTCAGGCTAGGGTTGGGGTTAGGGCTCGGGCTGCAGCTAGGGCTGTGGTTAGGGTTGGGGCTCGGGCTCGGGCTGCGGTTAGCGTTAGGGTTGGGGATGGGGCTAGGGCTGCGGTTGGGGTTGGGGTTCGGCAGGGGGTTGCTGTTGGGGTTGGGGTTGGGGTTAGGGTTAGGGTTGGGTTGGGGTTTTGGATTTCAGGGTCTAAGTTAATTTCCATTCAAATTAGCATTAAGCTAGTTAATTGAAATGTTGATGATGATCATAAGAGGAAAATGTGTCTAGTTTGAGAAGGTGTTGGAAACTGGACTAATAATGTGGGTAAAGCCCAGTTTAATAAATAATTTTATTTTTCATTCTCAAATTTTCTTGGAAACGGAGACTGTTTTGTGGAACTTTTAGCCGTTGGGCATGTTGGGTTGAATATGTTTGCTAATTGCATAAGATGCTCATAAGATTCTGGATTTTGAGGATAGGCCATTGTAATTGGAAATGCTTAGAATTGTAGGACCTTCTTTGTTTTATCTATATATAATTTCAAAAAAAAGACACATTACTGATTTGAAGAAAAAGAAGGGCAAGATAGGGATTTAGTTATGGATTTTACTTGGGTGTCTCCTCATTTAATACATGTCTATCTTTACAAGAATATCGTGTCACATATTCGGTTTTAGCATCTGTACGCAACTGCTTTGATTATCATCGTGTTATTAACATCTTGAACTTCTATCCTTTTTCTAATATGTTTCATAGTTACTATAATAATACTTTGTCTATATTTGTTGACAGTGGCCTTTCTTTTGGATGAACATGTTTTTTTGATGCATGTTTCAGTCATGTGAATTCATATATTGCGTATAACGCTTTATGATATCAGTATCCTACATTTGTAGTTTTAATTGTTGATTGTTATAGATGAATGCCATTGTAATAATAGTTTTTGGAAGATGAAAGACATTGCAATGTCGGATGATCAGTTCTATCAATCTTGATCTCAATGGTTTAAAATCATGTTACACATACAACACGAATACAACAAACGCATCATTAGAGAGTGGTTCGAGATGTTCAAGTTAAAACCAATATACGATACTCGATGATAATATGAAACCTTCATATTCTCATCGATACTCATATATGAAACTAAAAGCGCCACTTAGCCCCCGTCTATCGGTTAACATACGTGCGATGTTCGTCGTGACATAGAACTATACGAAGGTTGTTAAATATCGGACGATATAGCTCGATATTAACAACTGTCGTATAGTCTATGCGACGAGAAAATTCAATCGTATGGTAACCGATAAATTTGTCCCGTGTGGACAAGTTGAGAATGTATAAAGCAAACACCTTCATTCACTTATGTTTTCATCCATTTTGAGATATTTTATCGGTACCTTTTCGCTGGTTCTCCGTGTAAAAAGATAGATTAGATGTTCATTTCAACGTTGTTTCACAGCTTTGAAATGATTATCTATTCTATTACAGTGTACTCGGAGAACAGCGGGGAGGTGCTGCCGAAATTTACTCGAAACGGTTGAAAGCATAAGTGATGGGTGTTCGCTCTATACATTCTTAATGGGATAGAAGCCTTACCCCCGACAGCCGGAACACACACATACAACAAGAAAACACAACAAACGCATCATTAGAGAGTGATTCGAGATGTTCAAGTTAAAACCAATATATGATACTCGATGATAATATGAAACCTTCATATTCTCATCGATACTCATATATGAAACTAAAAGCGCCACTTAGTCCCCATCTATCGGTTAACATACGTACGATGTTCGTCATGACATAGAACTATACGAAAATTGTTAAATATCGGACGATATAGCTTGATACTAACAACCGTAATATAGTCTATGCGACGAGAAAATTCAATCGTATGGTAACCGATAGATTTGTCCCGTGTGGAAAAGTTAAGAATCTATAAAGCAAACACCTTCATTCACTTGTGTTTTCATCCGTTTCGAGATATTTCGTCGGTACCTTTCCGCTGGTTCTCCGTGTACAAAGATAGATTAGATGTTCATTTCAACGTTGTTTCACAGCTTTGAAATGATTATCTATTCTATTACAGTGTACTCGGAGAACAGCAGGGAGGTGCTGCCGAAATTTACTCGAAATTGTTGAAAGCACAAGTGATGGGTGTTCGCTCTATACATTCTTAATGTGATAGAAGCCTTACCCCCGACAGCCGGAACACACACATACAACAAGAAAACACAACAAACGCACCATTAGAGAGTGATTCGAGATGTTCAAGTTAAAACCAATATATGATACTCGATGATAATATGAAACCTTCATATTCTCATCGATACTCATATATGAAACTAAAAGCGTCACTTAGTCCCCGTCTATCGGTTAACATACGTGCGATGTTCGTCGTGATATAGAACTATACGAAGGTTGTTAAATATCGGACGATATAGCTCGATACTAACAACCGTCGTATAGTCTATGCGACGAGAAAATTCAATCGTATGGTAACCGATAGATTTGTCCCGTGTGGACAAGTTAAGAATGTATAAAGCAAACACCTTCATTCACTTGTGTTTTCATCCGTTTCGAGATATTTCGTCGATACCTTTCCGCTGGTTCTCTGTGTACAAAGATAGATTAGATGTTCATTTCAACGTTGTTTCACAGCTTTGAAATGATTATCTATTCTATTACAGTGTACTCGGAGAACAGTGGGGAGGTGCTGCCGAAATTTACTCGAAACGGTTGAAAGCACAAGTGATGCGTGTTCGCTCTATACATTCTTAATGGGATAGAATCCTTACCCCCGACAGCCGGAACACACACATACGACAAGAAAACACAACAAACACATCCTTAGAGAGTGATTTGAGATGTTCAAGTTAAAACCAATATATGATACTCAATGATAATATGAAACCTTCATATTCTCATCGATACTCATATATGAAACTAAAAGCGCCACTTAGTCCCCGTCTATCGGTTAACATACGTGCGATGTTCGTCGTGATATAGAACTATACGAAGGTTGTTAAATATCGGACGATATAGCTCGATACTAACAACCGTCGTATAGTCTATGCGACGAGAAAATTCAATCGTATGGTAACCAATAGATTTCTCCCGTATGGACAAGTTAAGAATGTATAAAGCAAACACCTTCATTCACTTGTATTTTCATCCGTTTAGAGATATTTCGTCGGTACATTTCCGCTGGTTCTCCGTGTACAAACATAGATTAGATGTTCATTTCAACGTTGTTTCACAGCTTTGAAATGATTATCTATTCTATTACAGTGTACTCGGAGAACAGCGGGGAGGTGCTGCCGAAATTTTCTCGAAACGGTTGAAAGCACAAGTGATGGGTGTTCGCTCTATATATTCTTAATGGGATAGAAGCCTTACCCCCGACAGCCGGAACACACACATACAACAAGAAAACACAACAAACCATCATTAGAGAGTGATTCGAGATGTTCAAGTTAAAACCAATATATGATACTCGATGATAATATGAAACCTTCATATTCTCATCGATACTCATATATGAAACTAAAAGCGCCACTTAGTCCCCGTCTATCGGTTAACATACGTGCGATGTTCATCATGACATAGAACTATACGAAGGTTGTTAAATATCGGACGATATAGCTCGATACTAACAACCGTCGTATGCGTGCGATAATTTATTCTTTTCAAGGACAAACGCACACACAAAGCATATACACTGATTTTCTCTTTTGTCAGTAACTATTCCGTTCTTATACAGTCTAACATGGCCCATGAGTACGTCAGAGTTAAGGACTGGATGTATGTGGATTGGCAACAACGTATGCAACCTAAGTTTGTCGCAGGATTTGCTGCTTTCATTGAATTTGCACGCGAACATAATAAGATCATAATAGAGCAGATTCTCTGTCCGTACGATAGATGTGGCAATAAGTACCGGCAGAAGGTAGAATTGGCAGAGTTTCATATTGTAAAATATGGGTTTACTAGACTTTATACAACTTGAAAATATCACGGGGAAGGAGAAGAATGCAGTACTGCGGCAGAAAAAGAAGGAGAACACGATAATGCGGCAGTAGAAGAAGAAGAATTCGGTAATGCGGCAGAAGGAGAAGATTGTAATTTATTTCCATCAGAAGAAATGGAGGATATGGTAGAGCCTGCCCTAGGTGAATCTATTCGTACCGAAGATGACATTCCTTCCGCTCAAGGACCGCGTGCGGATAAATATGAAAATTTCATGAATGATGCTAGGAAACCAATTTATGAGAATGCGAAGTATTCCACACTCTCATGGTTCGTCCAACTTTTCCAATTAAGTGCCTAAATGGATGGAGCAACAAGTCATTCACAATGCTTCTTTTGTTCTTGAAAGATTCTATGCCTCCGGGAAATAACGTACCCGATAGCTGGTACGGAGCCCAGAAGATAATGTCTGATTTGGGTCTAATGTGCGAGAAGATTCAAGCATGTCCTAAAAATTGCGTGTTGTACCGGAAGAGAATTCAGATTTGAAAGAGTGTCCAATATGCGGAGAGGCCAGGTATAAACCGAAAGATTCTGATAAGAAGCCTGATATACCTGTCAAGATAGCACGATACTTCCTATAACACAGAGGCTACAGAGGGCTATTCAGGTGCAAGAAAATAGCCGAGGCAATGATTTGGCATCACCGTGCTCCTCCAAGTGAAGATGGAAAAATGAGCCATCCAAGAGATTCACCGGCATGGAAGGATTTCGATAGGAGGCACGCAATATTTAGTAGCGATCCTCGCAAATATCCGGCTCGGACTGGCTACTGTGGCTTCTACCCATTCAACTATATGGCTGGAAGTCACAGCACATGGCCCGTTGTAATGATAATTTATAATCTGTCGCCTTGGTTGGCTATGGACCAATCATACTTTATGATGCCTCTTCTTATCAACGGACCAAACTCACCGGGGAACAATATTGACGTCTATCTCCGACCTCTGATCGAGGAGTTGAAATCTTTGTTCATTGATGGTGTAGAGACATATGATGCAAACACAAATACAACCTTCATACTGCGTGCGGCTCTAATGTGGACAATTAATGACTTTCCTGTGTATAGAATGCTATCAGGTTGGTCCGTACATGGTCACAAAGCATGTCCTCATTGCCATGAACACACAACATCGAAATTCTTGAATTTTAGCAGGAAGGTTTGTTATTGCGGCCATCGACGTTTCCTTCCTCCAGACCACCCTATAGGTTAGACACGTTCACTTTGATGGTCATCAGGAGCTTCTTGGACCTCCATCCCCATTGTCTGGAGAGGACGTGACTGCTAAATGGGATGGTTACAATAATGTGACCTTCGGGATGGATCCGACGAAACAGGTCAAAGCACCATTTTGGAACAAGTTAAGCATTTTCTTCGAGCTTCCGTACTGGTCTACAAATTTAGTACGTCATTGTCTGGACGTCATGCATATAGAGAAGGGAGTATCAGAGCACATACTTAACTTGCTTCTTTGTAAAGACGGGAAATCGAAAGACAACCTGAATGCTCGGATGGATCTAAAAAGGAGTGGGGAATAAGAAGTGAATTGCACCCTACACCGGTAGCGAGTAAACCGGGCAAGTTTGTACTTCCCAATGTCGCTTATCATATGTCACAACCGGAGAAGAAAAAGATTCCTGCAGGTGTTGCATGATTTGAAAGTTCCCATAGGTTTCTCAGGAATCATTCAACAAGAAAATAAAAATTGTGAAGGGCAAGATCGATGGGCTGAAAAGTCATGATCACCATGTTATCGTGGAGCACCCTTCTTCTATTAGCTTCAGGACTTCTCTCCCCGAACCGGTTGGTCTAGTAATCAACGACCTATGTTGTTTTTTCAGGGAGTTGTGTGCTAAAACACTGGAGGTTGTGACGCTGGATAAACTAGAAAATTCTATTGCGTTGATACTTTGCAAGTTTGAGCGTATTTTTCCACCGTCATTCTTCATATCATAATACACTTGACGGTTCATCTTGCAACTGAGGCTAAGTTAGCCGGACCGGTACAATATCGATGGATATATCCCGTCGAGAGGTACGTGTAATTTTTCGTTTCGTGCAATTTATAAATTTATTGTTGTCCTGTATGCCCATATTTATTTATACAACATATTTTCATTAGGTACCTCTACACTCTTAAGAAGTATATACGCAATAAAATCGACCAGAGGGTTCTATCATGCAAGGTTATCTTCTTGATGAAGCAACCACATTTTGTTTCCTCTATCTGGACGAGAACATTGAGACAAGACTTAACCGGCCACGAAGAATTCAAGACGGGCCATATGGTAAAGCCGAGTATAAAATAGTAGACACTGTGTTTATCAACAGGATATACGGTTTATCTTGCTTAATTGCGCATATCTTGAACAAATTAGAAGTAAGTTTTTTTGGATTAATTGTTATATCTGTGTTTGTGTGTGTATGAAATGATATAATATTAATATCACCATTATTTGTCGAAAACAGAATTCATTTTAACGAGGTACGTGAGGGGCATCTTGATTGGAACGAAGAACGATTGGAAAAATATCATCAGGATAATTTTTGTGATTGGGTCACAGATCATGTAAGTTATTCGAATAACATTTTATTGCTATCAGTTTTAATCTAAACTTGTATCGTTATGTATTTGTCATAAAATTTGTTTTGTTAGATCCACGATCCGAACTTGTCTGCATCATTTGAGAGTGATTCAAGATGTTTAGCTCAATTTCCTAGTATGGAGCTTGCATATTCCAAAGTATTTAGTGTCCTTAGATACAAATTCGAAGTTAAGGACATAGAAGCATCTAGAACCACTCAGAATAGTGGGATTGCGACGGTAGGATCGGACGGTGTGATTTATTATGTGTACTTAAATTGTATACTCGGCATCCACTATCCCGGAACGATCAGAACCCTTTTATATATTCCAGTGTACTTGGTACGATACGCGAACCGATAATGGACAAGTGGAGAAGCAATCTTGGGACTTGGAAATATGAATATGGATTGACCAGTGTGAACACACTTCGATTTTACGATCAGGAAGATCCGTTTATCTTTCCGAACCAAGCGTTCCAAGTATACTACTCACAGTGTTTAAAGCATCCGGGATGGAGTGTTGTATGCCGATAGAAACCCAAAGATGTCTACGATGTCCTAGAATTCAAGGACAGCGATGAGGACGAAGAAGAGAGAAGGCTTAGAGTGCTCTGACCGTCTGTTTCGAAGGACGGTTGTCTTCGACCGATCATGAAGTTACGTGGGTTAGAAATGACATCGACGATGAAATTCAAGTAGATATGTATAATACGCCCACGAAACGAAAAAGGTTATCAGTAATGTTATATTATAACTTCACATTTTACGATCTATACATATATAGTCAATACTTTTAATGATTTTCTAATCCGTCCACGAACCGTTTATCTAGATTCTGATGACGATGTCGGGAGCAGCGAGGGGCGGCAGGAGCTCCAGCCAGCGGCAGAGGCAGAGCGGTTCTGCCACCCGGAGAGCTGCGTAGGGAGCTTCAGAGGGCCGGTACTTGCACCTAGATCGGAGACCCCTCGGATGCCTCCTTCCGTGTGGATTTTTCCACACCTCAAGGTATACTGGATGAATATCCATTTTGAATTTAATATTATAGATATTCATGCCTGTTTATGTCAAAATTACTTATATTGTCAATGTTTGATTGTCTAGTTGTTGGTGATGCGTCCACATCTGGGACAGAGGCCACTCCCGCTCCTCCAGGTATGTTTATATATCATATAGTGCATGTATATTGATTAGAATGCTATATCATAAATATACACACATTCCTTTTGCTCTTACTTAGATAGTAATTTTTTTTATTGTCTAGCTGTAGATGGTGACACCACCGCACCTGCGGGTATGTTTCTATATCCTATAGTGCATGCATATTGATTTATAACGTTATATTATTGATCTACACATTCTTTTTGTAATTACTTATATAATCTATTTTTAATTGTCTAATTATAGGTGGTGCGTCCACATCTTCCGCAGGGGCCACTCCTGCCGCTTCCATACCCTCCGCATCGTCTGCAGGTTAGTATGAATAAATATAAAATATTTATTCATTTACATATGCTCTATAGAATAAATATGAACTTCAGAAAATTTAGCGTCAATGTTTATTTTCTAGTTGGAGGGGATGCGTCCGCATCCGGGACCCCGGCTGTTCCTCACCAGAGGAACTATCGTCCCGCTCGTGCTGCTGCCCGGGCCCAGGCTTGTGCGTTAGTCACCGGAGGTATATATCACACTTCAATTTTCGTTTAAGCTTGATTTCTTAATACAACTTTGTCCTAATATTGATTGTCTTGATATTTCGTGCAGACGCAGGGCCTCCCATCCCCAGAGGGGGACTCGAGGCCTGAATCAGTCCTATAGGCTGAGGCCTGACAGAGCTAAGGGAAGGCAGCATTCCCCCTCTTTTTTACCCTTGAATATCGCTATATCGGTCTTCATGCCGAGAGGTTCGGCGGTATATGGGGAACGAAAGCCGGCTCGTGAAGAACTATCCACTTCACATTGAGTGGAGCGAGCAGCACCGGCGCTCATTCGCCCTCTTCTTTGATCAGGCTCGGGTACGCATTAATATATATTTTCATTGATTTATCCAATATATTTATTATTAACACTTGCAATCTAATAACAATGTTTTTTTGTATTTTCAGTCGGATTACAATTTTCAGCCTGTACCCGACCCTGATCAGCATGGGAGGGTGCTCGACCTTCATGCTCTGTACAATGGCCTGATGAAGAACATGCAGACCAAGGTCCAATACAACAGGAATGAGCTGAAGGTCGACTGCTACTCCTTATGGATGGCGACCCCCGAGGCAGAGAGCGCGGCCCTCCTATCTACTCCGGCGTTTGCGAGAGTCGACGTAGAGACATGGCCTCTATTGTGCGAATATTCCGACTCCCAACGCAAACAGGTATGTATTTTAAATGTAATTCATTGTTTAGGATATAATTTATTTTTTTTTGTGTTTCTTAATTAGAAAACTAAATGTTAATGTGTTGTGCAGAAACAGGCCGCTCAGAATACAGAGAACAGGAAGTCGGCGAAGAGGGGTCGCCCCACTTACACAGGTGGCTCGATGAATATTACTCGAGCCATGGAGTTATCGGTAAATTATAATAGACCGACCTTTGTGATATTTTGCAATATTAAGAGTAATATTCTAATATTTCTAATATTAAGAGTTATTTTCTAATATTTCAGACAGCTCAGACCGTGGCGGAAGGTGGTACACCGAGCGTGCTGTCCGCATATCTCACCGTCCATGGCACCATCGACAGATCCCGCCACGGGCGAGCTTCGATATCCCGACGTCGCTACCCAAGAGTATTGCGTAAGTGTTAATATTTATTCTACCATATTTGAAATTTTAGTTTTGGAAGGTTCAAATTTAAATTTTATACTTATACTTTACTGCTTAATGTGGGTGTAGGAGCGGGTGGTTGAGCCGGCCGAGGCTTCGGGGATCGATTTTACCGGACAGAGCGATCCGAAGCTGCTGACCCCAGTCCTGGACGCTGCACACGGAGGGTACCACGGAGGTTGGGAGAGAGGCCGGGGACTGGGCCCTAGCAGGACCCATATGAGGTTGGACTCCACCCCAGCGGTTACTTCCTCCGTCTCCAGTGAGCGACGTGTCCAGCAGGAACTGGAGAGCTTGAAGACCACCGTTCAGAAGTTGAAGGAGATGCTGATATGTATACTACTTTATTGTAAAATATCATGTCATATTATATATATCAACATATCCATAATTAGTACGTAGCCTGAGCTTATTTAGTTGTAGACCTTAGGTTTGATTAATCATACATACATATTTAATTAAAATAAACAACGGTTTTCCAAACTAGATATCCAAATGGGGTTTCGAAATAACTTGATATTGATACGAATTCGAATAATACACAGTTCTTGCACGCTTATTACATACGTTAGGTCCAGACACGACAGGGTACATCGGCCGAGCCTCCACATGCATCTCCTTCGGCTGCGGCTCCGCAAGCTACTATATCGGCTGCGGTTCCACAGACAGCTCCTATAGCTCCACCGCCCGCTCAGACTCCCGCAGTCGTGGCTCTGCAAGCTACTACCTCGACGGCGGCTGCGCAGACCACATCGCCAGCTCCACAGGCTGTTCAGACTCCCGCACGCGCCGAATTGCATGGTTTATTGACCGAGGAGCAGGCGCACCAGATTCTAGCGTTTATCAGAGGTGGAGCTGGACCGAGCTAGGGTAGCTTTTTGATTCTTATTTTTTGAAACATGTATTTATTTATATGATACATATTGTACAACTTTTGAAACGATATTGATATTGATATTGGTTTATATTTATATCATATTCAGTTTTTTGGTTTCTTTTGTATATTATATGCATGAGATGTGATTATGAATACTGCGATATATGTTGTGTGATGATTAATTTTATATTTCATTGATGTATATATTATTGTGCACAGGGCGAGAAAAAATCAGGCAGCCCTTTTAAAAAAAACAGATAATATGTACCTACGGATTAATCCGTAGGTACACATGTTGCCCCTACGACTTAATCCGTATGGGCAAAATATCAGCATTAACTGATATTTCCCCCCCGATCTGAGTATCAGGGGGTTGGGAGTGCCCCTACGGATATATCCGTAGCGGCAAAAAAACTCCCCTACGGAGTTATCCGTAGGGGCAAAATATCAGGATTTCTGATATTTTGCCCCTACGGATAAGTACCTACGAATGTATCTGTAGGGGCTACTACTTGGCCCTACGGATTCATCCGAAGGTACAAGAAATATATTTAAAAAAACCGTAAATAAAATAATTCTGTTGCCCCTACGGACTACTCCGTAGGGGATACGGGACTTACACATAACTCCGTAGGGGCAAGTTTTTGTCCGAAGGGGCAAGTTCAGGGCTTCAACTTGCACCTACGGCGTTTGCACCTACAGGTTATTTTTTCTCCCCTATGGATATATCCGTAGGGGCAGTGGTTTGCCCCTATGGGTAAATCCGTATGGGCAACCCTTATTTGTAGTAGTAACATCTGCTGCGGATTTTGCCGCAGAGGTTAACCCTATGCTGGCGACGCTCATGAACTTTCATGGTGAGCGCGTCGTTGAGTCTTGGGTTAATCGCTGCAGGGAAATCGAGGCTTTCTTGCATGAGCTTGAGCTTAGGCGTCCCGCACCTGAGATTCTGGCTATGAGCACTCAACGGGCTGCATGGATCGAGCAGAGCACTTCTTACTTCCACCAGCTTGAACAAGAAGTGGCTTTAAAGTAAAGGGAACGTAAAGAAATTTCAAGCGAGTCTGCTCGACTGCATGCTGAGGTTGATGCGAACGCTGTCCAATTGAAAGTTATCTTCGAAGGGCTTTTGCGATGTATCTCTGATCGGTTAACAATGAGGCAGAAGCTCGACGTCGTCGAGCGGGATGCACGAGATCATGAAGCAGCTCAGTGGGCCGTTGAGGAACAACTCTTGTCTTACTTGCAGCAGCGAGCCCAGATCGAAGCAGAGTTGGCCGCGGCAGCTGATCAGGAAGAGGGGCTGACGGAAGTGCTCGAGCGGTTGACTGGATTATTGAAAGCGCTTTCCTCTCAATAAAAATTTTGTACCATTTGTAATTTTGAATAAAATGTATTTGTTCTTTTATTCTTTCATATGATGTATTTTGTACCCAATCGTATTCATGAATAAAAGATGCACGTTCTTCGTAATGTATTGTGTCATCTCTCTGCTTTCTCCTTTCTTGTTGTGTTGTTACCATGTGATTTTAGCAAGTGCGATCTGTAGGTACCATATAGCTGTCAATCTTGAATTCTTTGTAGGGCGGTGGTGGCTTAGAAAACAGGGTTAGAATCTATCACCTAAGACTTTTCAACTTTATGAGCCGTGAAGATCTCATAAAGAATTTTCTCCTTACCGGTCGAGAGGATCCCGTAGGTGTAATTTCTCCTTAAGAATCGTAAGGATTCCAAAGGACGTTTTCTCTTGAAAGTCGTAAGGATCACACAAGAGAATTTACTTCCTTACGAGTCATGAGGACCCGCAAGTGATGGGTGAAGTTGTCCTTATCCGCATTTCACGGAGTTAAGGGTTGCTCTGGATACTTCCCACGGGTTCACTGCCGTGTTTGGCGAGGACCAGGCTCCGCTCTGGACTTTTTCTAGGATACCGTAGTTTAAAGACATTGCGGTCAAGGTTAAGGACATCATAGTCCGTGGATTTAAGGACTCTACAGTCCGTTGTTAATTTTAAGACATCACGGTCGAGGTTAAGGACATCATAGTCCATGAGTTTAAGGACCTCACAGTCCAATGATAGTTTTAAGAAATTACGGTCGAGGTTAAGGACATCATAGTCCATGAGTTTAAGGACATCATAGTCCATGGATTTAAGGACTCCGCAGTCCAATGTTAGTTTTAAGACATCACGGTCGAGGTTAAGGACATCATAGTCCCTGGATTTAAGAACTCCACAGTCCAATGTTAGTTTTAAGACATCACGGTTGAGGTTAAGGACATCATAGTCCATGAGATTAAGGACCTCACAGTCCAATGTTAGTTTAAGACATTACGGTCGAGGTTAAGGACATCATAGTCCATGGCTTAAGGACCCCATAGTCCATGAAATTTGTGGTTGTCGGGACCCGCCACCTCTTTAAAGACGTTGAGGAATTACAACGACAAATATCAAAGGAGTGAAAAGATGTACCCTTGAACCAAGGTAAAATTAGTTTAAGGACATTACGGTCCATTGTTAGTTTTAAGACATCACGGTCGAGGTTAAGGACATCATAGTCAGTGAGTTTAAGGACCTCACAGTCCGATGTTAGTTTTAAGACATCACAGTCGAGGTTAAGGACATCATAGTCCGTGGATTTAAGGACTCCACAGTCCGATGTTTGCTCTGGATGCTTCCCACGGGTTCACTGCCTTGTTCGGCGAGGACCAGGCTCCGCTCTGGACGTTTTCCACGGGGTCAGAAGTGACATAATCCGCGTTCCATCTAGCCAGGAATTTTTCTCTGGATGCTTCCCACGGGTTTACTGCCGTGTTCGGCGAGGATCAGGCTCCGCTCTGGATGCTTCACACGGGTTCACTGCCGTGCTCTGCGAGGACCAGGATCCGCTCTAGACGTTTTCCATAGGGTCAGAAGTGACATAATCCGCGTTCCACGTAGCCAGGAATTTTGCTCTAGATGCTTCCCATGGGTTCACTGCCGTGTTCGGCGAGGATTAGGCTCCGCTCTGGATGCTTCATACGGGTTCACTGCCGTGCTCTGCGAGGACCATGATCCGCTCTGGACGTTTTCCACGGGGTCAGAAGTGACATAATCCGCGTTCCACGTAGCCAGGAATTTTTCTCTAGATTCTTCCCACGGGTTCACTGCCGTGTTCGGCGAGGACTAGGCTCCGCTCTGGATGCTTCACACGGGTTCACTGCCGTACTCTGGGAGGACCAGGATCCGCTTTGGACGTTTTCCATGAGGTCAGAAGTGACATAATCCGTGTTCCACGTAGCCAGGAATTTTGCTCTAGATGCTTCCCACTGGTTCACAACCGTGTTCGGCGAGGACTGGGCTCCGCTCTTGATGCTTCACATGGGGTCATTGACGCGTTCCACGTAACCAGAAATTTTGCTCTAAATGCTTCCTACGGGTTCACTGCCGTGTTCGGCGAGGACTAGGCTCCGCTCTGGTTGCTTCACACGGGTTCACTGTCGTGCTCTGCGAGGACCAGGATACGCTCTGGACGTTTTCCACGGGGTCAGAAGTGACATAATCCGCGTTCCACGTAGCCAGGAATTTTCCTCTAGATGCTTCCCATGGGTTCACTGCCGTGTTTGGCGAGGACTAGGCTCCGCTTTGGATGCTTCACACAGATTCACTGCCGTGCTCTGCGAGGACCAGGATCTGCTCTGGACGTTTTCCACGGGGTCAAAAGTGACATAATCCGCGTTCCACGTAGCCAGGAATTTTGCTCTGGATGCTTCCCACGGGTTTACTGCCGTATTCGGCGAGGACCAGGCTCCGCTCTGGATGCTTCACACGGGGTCATTGCCGCGCTCTGCGAGGACCAGGATCCGCTCTGGACGTTTTCCACGGGGTCAGGAGTGACATAATCTACGTTCCACGTGACAAGGAATTTTGCTCTAAATGCTTCCCACGGGTTCACTGCCGTGTTCGGCGAGGACCAGGCTCCACTCTGGATGCTTCATACGGTTTCACTGCCGTGCTCTGCGAGGACCAGGATCCGCTCTGGACGTTTTCCACGGGGTCAGGAGTGACATAATCCGCATTTTACGTAGCCAGGAATTTTTCTCTGGATGCTTCCCACAGGTTCACTGCCGTGTTCGGCGAGGACCAGGCTCCGCTCTAGATGCTTCACACGGGTTCACTGCCGTGCTCTGCGAGGACCACGATCCGCTCTGGACATTTTCCACAGGGTCAGAAGTGACATAATCCGCGTTCCACGTAGCCAGGAAGGGTTGACTTTATCCGCATTTCACGGAGTCAGAATTTGACTCTCGGTCATCTGTACACCGCCGAGTCATGGAACTGGGAGTTGCCGATGTTCTGCTTTACTTGATGTTGTGTCTGGTGCAGTGAGACGAACGTCGAGATGATCTCTAAGCTATCTGTAAACCATCGAGATTTGGCTTCTTCTTATGATGAAACCTGGGAAGGAGGAGTGTGACTCCCTCTTCGTTTGCGCCCCTGGATTGTATACAGGGATTGATGTGATATCACCTGTAGGGCATAAATTTCATTAATTGATTTTTTTTATTTTATCACTTTCCGCGATGCTCTATCATTTCAGCTTTTATATCACGAAGGTCGCGATTGCCCCATCATTTCGGCTATTTTTCGCGGTGCCCAATCATTTCTGCTATTTATTTTATTTTTACTCGCTGCTTTTTATTGCGAGTTGCCCAATCATTTCGGCTATTTTGCATGCATACATTTTTACTTGCTGATTTTGTTTGCAAGTTGCCCAATCATTTCGGCTATTTCATATGCATGTGTGGCGTGCTGGCTTTTTGCTGCAAGCTTGGGATTAGACACCAATTTCGGCATCAGCATCGCTACAACTGGGATATGGCCAGGAGCGAATCATCATTTGCCCCTATCGATGTCTGACAAAGGTGGCTTAGTAAACAGGGTTAAGATCCTATCGACTAAGGCTTTTGACTTCATGAGTCGTAAGGGTCTGATAAAGGTATTTCTCCCTGCGAGTCGTGAGGATCTCGTAGGTGCGTTTTCTCTTTAGGGATCGTGAGGATTCCTAAGTGCATGTTCCCTTATAAGTTGTAAAGATCTTACAAGAGTGTTTTCTCCTTATAAGTCGAGAGGACTTACAAGGGTTGTTCACCGTGTAGACATATCCCTAGTCACGGATGGGACTTTGTCAGGGAAATGTTTATTCGTGCCCGTGGATTGTATACAAGGGTCAGTGTTGAGCCGCTTGTAGGGCAGTATCGGTGGGTGTGGGGGCTGCTTAAGAACAGGTTCAGATATCTGTAGCTTAAGACTTTCAAATCTTATGAGCCGTGAGTGGTCTCTCATAAGAAGGTTCTCCTTACGAGTCGTGAGGATCTCGCAAGTGTAATTTCTCCTTAGGAATCGTGATGATCCCCAAGTGTGTTGCCCCCTTGTGAGTCGTAAGGATCTCACGCGGGGAAATTCTCCTTACAAGGTCGAGAGGACCTTGCAAGTGTCTTTTAACGAGGTTGCACCCTTTCGGGTTTTCATAAACACTCGCCGGTAGCCCTGCTGTTTTTGCTCACGAAGCCCTTTCGGGTTTTCATCCGTGCCCACTTTGCTTATGGGAATACCGTTATCCCTTTTTCTTTATTCTTTCCGTTTTTTAAACGAGGTTGCACCCTTTCGGGTTTTCACAAGACTTGCCGGTAGCCCTGCTGTTTTTACTCACGGAGCCCTTTCGGGTTTTCATCCGTGCCCACTTTGCTAATGGACGAGCCGTCTTCCTTTTTTTATTTTATTATTTTTTATTCTTTTTTCGTATCAACTTTGGGATGTTGCAATTCACCGTAGTTTCTCGACATCTCGGTCAACAGCTAGTTTTAGGACATAGTAGTCCGTCGTTAGTTTAAGGACGTCTCGGTCCGCTGTTAGTTTAAGGACGTTTCGGTCCGCCGTTAGTTTAAGGACGTTTCAGTCCGCTAGCCGGCTACTACTTATAGAGTTTAGGCTTAGGAAGATAGCGAGCGGACATAGTCGTCGTCATCTATCATTGACCTAGGCCGTGACTCGTTAGACATAGTATTTCTTCAGGAAGCGACCGTTTGTTGGCCTGAAGGGTCTTTCACCATGCATGTCCATGAGTAGATAGGCTCCACCCTGGTAGACCTTGTCTATGATGTACGGGCCTTCATAGTTCGGCTCGAACTTCTTTCGTTTAGCACGATTGGGGATCATAGGTCTTTTGACTACTAGCACGAGTTCGCCTTGACGGAATTTCCTCGGCCTGGTCAATCTTTCATATAAGCGTGTCATCTTTGCTTTATAAGCTTCCAGATTTTGCTGGCCAGGAGCCGGGTTTCCTCAAGGGCATCGAGCTCCTCAAGCCGAAGGTGAGCATTCTCTTCGTCCGTTAGCTCATAATGGACTTCCACTCGTAGAGAGGGTAACTCTATCTCGAGGGGGAGTATCGCTTCTGTACCAAATACCAACGCGTATGGCGTTCTGTTCGTAGCCGTCTTGAACGTAGTTCGATATGCCCAGAGAGCTTCATGCAGTCTCTCGTGCCAGTCCTTCTTATTTCGGGACACCGTCTTCGTCACGATCTTTGTCAGGGTCTTATTGAAAGCCTCAGCTAGACCGTTGGCTCGGGGATTATAAACTGAGGGGTATCTCCAGTCTATGTTGCGCTGTTGTGCGAAGAGGCTGATCTTGTGGCTTCTGTAGGCTGGTCCGTTATTGGAGATGATCCGTCGCGGAGTTCCAAACCGATAAATAACGTGCTTCTTGAAGAAATGGAGGATATTCTCCGTCTTCACTTCCCTCAGCGATACTGCTTCTGCCCATTTGGAGAAGTAATCAGTTGTCGCCAAAATGAATCGATGTCCTCTGGACGATGTTGGCTCGATGGGGCCGATTATGTCAGTTCCCCACATTTCGAATGGCCAGCTAGCCACTACCGGGTGTAGTGGGTTTGGATGCTGGTAGATGAAGTCCCCATGGATCTGGCATGAGTGGCATTGCTTCGCATATTCGAGACAGTCCTGAATCATCGTAGGCCAATAGTAACCCATCTGTTTGATCTTCAACTTCATCTTCGGCCCGGCTTGGTAACAACCGCAGAGCCCGTCGTGAGTTTCCTGAACGACTTTCTTCGCCTCTTCAGGTCCGAGAAATCTCAACCACAGAGAATCAAATGACCTCTTGTACAGAGTATCATTGACGAAGGCAAAAGATAGGGCTCGCTTCATGAGCTGATGTTTGAAGACGCATCTTCTGGTGTTCGACGGGATTTAAAGTACTCTATAAAGACTTCTCTCCAGTCCTCGACCTTTTCTTGGTCGTTTACTTGTAGAGCTATTTGATCAGTCGCTCCCTTTTCTTCGGACGACCCGGAGATATTTCCGCCGGTGCAAGAACCCGACGGCTTTGCACAACGATTCTTACGTCATCGAGGATCTCATCGGCCAATTCTTTAGTAAGCTTGGCTAATGCATCCACTTTGCTATTTTTCGCACGCGGTATACTTTCCAAGGTGTAAGAAGGAATTTGGGTCAACAGTTGCTACACCTTTTCGCCGTACTTCACCAACTCTGGTTTGCATGTCTGATAGTCACCATTTACTTGACTAACGACCAGTTGGGAGTCTCCGAATATGAGGAGGTTTTCAATTCCCATGTCGATGGCGATCTCGAGGCCTGCTATCAAAGCTTCATATTCGGCTTCATTGTTTGTCCTCAGCTCTGTTAAGGAGAAAGCAAAGCGCATTATCCCTCCTTGTAGAGTTACGAAGATAAGGCCTATCCCGGATTTGATTATAGGGGTACTTTGTTTGCGCTTCTTCATGGAAGACGCTCCATCAAAGTAAAGTTCCCATCGTGTGCCACTACCGTCGATCGTGTCAAACGCATGCTCGTCTGGCAGTTCGCAATTCAAAGGAGAATCGGCAGGTATTAGATGCTCAGCGAGAAAGTCGGTGATGGCTTGGCCTTTCACTGCCTTAAGAGGCTGATAAGTTATTGAGAACTCCACCAAGAGTAAGGCCCATTTAGCGAGCCGTCCCGTCAATATGGCCTTAAACATAAAATACTTGAGAGGATCCACCTTCGATATGAGACGGACTTCATGCGCCAACGCATAGTGCCGGAGTTTCGTTATTGCGAAGATCAACGCCAGGCAGTGTTTTTTGATGGGAGAATAAGTGCTTTCTGCCCCTAGGAGAACTCGACTCAAGTAGTAGGGAGCTCTTTCTTTCCTTTGGTCATTTTCTTGTGCCTATAATGCGCCTGAGGAACCTTCAAGGGCGGTTGTATACAGAATGAGAGGTTTTTCCTTGACTGGAGCAGCCAGCACTGGCGGGTTCTGTAGATACTGCTTGATTTCGTCCAGTGCGCCTTGGCATTTGTGATCCAAGACGAACGGGGTCCCTTTCTTCATCAAGTGACTGTATGGGCGGCACTTACCAGAGAGATTGGCTATGAATCGCCGGATATACGCGAGCTTCCCTTTAGACCGAAGGGCATCACCTTGTAGCAGAATATACCCAGAGGGTTCCAGAACGCAGTGTGCATCTGGTCTTCGGGATGCATCTTTATCTCATTGTATCCTGATGATCCGTCCATGAAGGAGAAAACTTCATGAGTGGACGTATTATCTATCATCGGCTCAGTGACTGGTACTGGAAAGTCGTCCTTTGGACAAGCTTTGTTGAGGTCCCGGAAATCCACACATATGCGCACCGTCCTATTTTTCTTCATTACTGGAACAATGTTGGTGATCCAGTCGGGATATTGAACCTCTTGGATAAAGCCGGAGTCGATTAGTTTCTTGACCTCGGCGTTGATGCTCATCTCGAGCTCGAGCCGCATTCTCCTTGGCGCTTGTTTGATTGGCTTGACGTCCGGGGATATCGCCAATTTGTGCACAGCAATATCTGGATCTAATCCTGGCATTTCGGAATAGTTCCATCAGAAGCAATCTCTATGCTGCATAATCACGTCTTTTAGCCCAGCCACCTTTTCTTCAGATAGCAGCTCACTGACGAATGTCGGCCGCGGGTCATTTGCCTTCTCCAAATTAATTTTCTTGAGAGTATCTGCAGTAGTGTGTATTCCATCTTCCAGCTCTTTCGGCGCCGGTGGAAATTCTGAGATTACCTCATCATCATCGTTTTCGAAGCACCAGGGGAGATCATCCGTATTCTCGGTCTCTTCTTCTGATAGTGTTATCATATGACAGGTACGGGCTCGCTTCCAAGACCGATGTGGGTCTGGTTCTACTTTCGTGGATTTGGGTTCATGCTTCTGCGGTGGTATTACCCTCCAACTGCTGGATAGAGCGAACTTGTCGAGCTGATATTGGTCTTCGAGCCAGTTCTTGAAGGTGAAGCAGTCTTCGAGAGGGTGTCCTATTGCTCGGTGATAAGAGAAATAGTCTGGATGAGAGACCTCGTTAGCTTGCTCGGGGTGCTTGGACTCCGGGAGTGTAAGCATTTGATGTCTTATGGCAAGATCAAGTAACTTCTCTGTCTTGTCTTTAGGAAAAGAGTATGCTCGACTCATCTTCTTCATAAGGGACAAATCCGGACAGCTCGATTCCCGATCGCATGACTTCTTGGTCCCGCTTTGTCGCTGTCGAACGCCTTTTCCGCTCTTTGACTTGTTTCTGCCTCTGCGTCGGGCCTTTTGTACAACAGGTTGACAGGGAGGAGCATTTTCATCTTTCGCAGCCTGTTGAAGAAGGCGTTGCGTCCTGGCTTTCTCGTAAATGCCATTTCGCGATTATTGTCGTCTCGAACCTTTTGACCCGCTTCCCTTATAAGCTTGTCCATTTGTTCCTTGAACGACGGACTGGGCATTTTTACGGCGGGGGCTTTTTCTGGTTCAGGGTTAGCATTCTCCCATTGAGCATCCCCTTCTTCATCAAAGTCATGTACGACGTAGCAGTCGCGAAGTAGCTCCCATTTTTTAGACCGAACATATCCAAGCCCGATCGTTTCCATTCTCCTATTGGGCAACTTGCGCTGAGTTCCGGGAACGTTCCAGATCCTGTCATAGAACATAGCTTTTCGAGCGATCTATTTGAAGGGTATCCCTTGGCGCCTCAATAGCCTTTTCAAACCTTCTGTATAATATCTAGGCAGACGGATGGGCAGGAGCCTATCAAGTGTAGAATCCGCGCCATGCCAAATTTCTTTCTCCACTCTTGTTTTCGTGGATCGGTAGAATAGGATTGCCTGTTCACCTTTTCGCCTGGGAGGGACGTAAAATGTTTGTGGCTCTTGCACGCTATAAGCTTCAAGTGTGTCGAGCTCTTTGTAGTGCTCCCGCGGAATCATGGTAATTTGCAAACTCTGATTATCACCAGCGAATGCTTGTATTGGTGGCCGAGCGGAGAATATAGCATGGACCTTATCTTCCGAGTCGCTGCCAAAGATCAACATAGGACCGGACGGTCCCGGCTTGTTGTACTAGGGTGGACCTGCATAAACTATCTCTTCCTCTTCTTCAGTATCACTCCTGAAGACCGGAATGGTGGTGATAGCTTTGTTCTCTGGTTTGTGACATCTCTCCGTGTCCTCGAAATCTGGCAAGAAGTATTTTGCATCTTCGTATTTTCGGACTTCGTTCACGGGGAACGGGTTTAACTCTCCTGTTACGGTATACTCGAGACCATCCTTGAAGTATTTCATGCACTGATGTTGTGTAGAGGGGATGATGTTGTACTCGTGTAACCAAGGTCGGCCGAGCAAAGCGTTATAGCATGTCTTGGCGTCAATGACGTGAAATTTAATGTCTGTAACAAGCAGCCCGAAGCGCAGCGTCAGTATCACAGACCCGAGAGTCCGTGATGACTGGGAGTCAAAACTGGAGATGGTGATTTTATCACGAGCGAGGTGCTGGATGCTCATGCAGATTTCCTTCAACACTCACACGTTAAGAAGATTGACGGAAGACCCATTGTCGACCAGGATTTTTCCTATCTATATATCGTAGCAGTATCCTGAGACATAGAGGGGACGGTTGTCCTCAGATGTCCCAAGGAGAAGGTCTTCGTCGCCGAAGTTGATATCGGCTGTGTGTACTTCCTCCAGCTCGTCCTTCATCTTTTCTTCGGCGAGAAAAGCTAGGAATTGCTCTGGCTCTTGTAGCGCCTTGATCAATGAATCTCTTGCTTCTTTTGATTGTAAAAGGGCATCAAGAATGCTGAGCTGCGAGGGTAACTTTCTCAAGTGCGCCAGAACGTTGTAGTCCACCTTACTTTTGTTTGGCGGGTCCTTAGCGGTCAGCTCTTTCATGACTTGGTCATCTAAAGCGATATCCTCAGAGACCTTTTCTTTTCCCTTATCCTTCCTATTCGTGGGTCCGAGATTCTTTTCTGGAAGCGTACGGTTGCGCAGCTGGATATTTTCACAGGCTTTCGATTCTTCCTCTTTCCCCAAGGTGGATTCTTTAAAGAGAAGGCCCAGAGCCATTTTCTCGTCAGAGTCGCTCCCGAAGGTGAGAACTTGCGATCCTCCGGCGTTGACCGTGCGACAGTTACCGGTAGTTCTTTTATGCTCCTCGGTCGTATTTCTCTGCTCCCGACGAGTCTTGCGTTTCATCCGCTTAAAATGTTGCCGGTGAGCAACATATCTCTGCCACCATCTTTTAAAAGCGTCGCATTCTTCAGTGGGGTGCAAAATCTTTCGATGATATGAGCAGTAGCTAGAATGCATCTCTGGTTCACCGGGAGTGTTTCCTTCAGAGGGTGGTAGCTTCATTCCCATTGATATGGCTTTAGCGAACCTTTTCCTCGCCTTGAACTTGTTCTTATCCGCGACGGATGTCCCTTGATTCGGAAAACGTGTCTTTGTTCTTTCGTCCAGCTGCCGGCGTTTGGCTCTTTCAAATATGGCCATCTCACGCTCCTGATCGGCTTTACTTTTCAGATGAATTTCATTCAGGAAGGCGTCGATCATTTCGTTTGATGGCCATAGAAGTTCCGGCTCGGGACCTGCCCCCGGTCTCTCTGTGCAAAGAGCTTCTTCATCGTCTGTAGACGAGTGAGAGATCATATGACAACTTGCTACGTGATCCTTAGATCCATCCGACGAGTCTTCTCCATCATCTTCGTCCTCAAGGACGTGGCCGAGGAACTCTTGAAGCATGATTGGGGTTCGCGCCTTCTGGTTGTACTCTTCCAGCGCGTCAATCTGTTTCTGTAGGTCCGTGCACTTGTCGCCAGGCTTCACGGGCTTCTTGGATTTCTTCTTCTTTTCCGAAGATTTTGGCGGCTGGGTATGAGCACTTCGGCTATCACCACCAATCTTTAGAGTTGGGTACGGCTTCATCATCCCTTCGATGATCTCAGGTTCCAACGGATTCTTCCATCTGATAGCCGGGCACGTCTGGATATCATTCAGCATCCTTTTGGTTTTGGCTGAAAGCACGACCTCCCATGGAGCTTCTTCAACAAAAGAGCATGTTGCCCCCGGTGTGTCCATCTTCTTAGGAGTGTACAGTTGTGGTGGGCTTACTTTCCATTTCTCAGACAGCGCAAACTTGCCTTATAGGTACTGGTCCTCAATCCATCCTTTAAAAACGAAGCAATCTTCGATCAGATGGCTTACCGTTTGGTGGTAAGGGCAATAATTGGGATTATTCACTTCGCTGGGTTGTGGTGGTCGCCTTGGATTTGGCAAATTGATAAGCATGTTGCGTACCGCCATCTCGAACAGCCTCTTCCTTTTATCTTGCGGGAATGAGTAAGGGCGCTTCATTTTCTCATTGTAATAGCGCCGTCTCTCTTCCAATTGATCCGTTAGTCATGGAGCACTGGGCTGTTGTTGAGTGTTCGCAACGAAGGTCGCCTTCCCTTTACCCTTTTCGTTCCGCAGTTCCGGCTTCGGGGGAGATGGTCTATGACCCATCTGGTCCATCTGGGCCCGCTTGTCGATTAGGGCCTGGAACGTGATCGGTTTGAAGAACATCATGAACTGTGAAATAGTTGCATGAGGGTCTAAGGTGCCCACGAACATGGCCACTGATGGTGCTTCTTCGATGCGCTGCTCGCATTTCGACCACAGATTCCGCCATCGGATTGCATATTGAACCCAAGTTTCGCCCGGCTTCACTCTTGCATTGATCAATGCCGTTATTGGAGTGCGTTCACTAGCACTCGCGAATCGCTGGGTGAATAACAACTCCATCTCTGCGAAAGTTTTGACGGAGTCATTTGGAAGTTCGGAGTACCACTCATACGCCGTTTCCGACAAGCTGCCGACGAATTGACATAGCAAAAGCATATCATCGCCCCCGGTGTTGCCGCACAGAGCTCTAAACTGGGCGACGTGCTGGTGGGGATTGCCCGTCCCCTTGTATACGTGGAATTTGGGGATCGTGTAGCCCGGCGGGTATTTTATCTGATTATACCAGCCTGGATACGGTCGCCCAGTTTTGACAACTTGGTCGGCTACTTCTTTTTCCTGGTGAACTCTTATTTGCTAAGAAATATAGTCATCCAGGACAGCTTTAGAGATTGTTTCCTCCTTGGCTGTTGACAGAGCCGACATAGGATTCGATGTTTCTCCTCTGTCATCTTCAATTATCACTGGAGGATCTTCGACTGGGGGATCCGGCTGTATTATAATCCCGACCATGTCTTGGAAGAGAAGTGACATTCTCTTTATGTTAGTCGCTTGCTCCGCGGCTTCTTTGTCCTTCTTTTCGAGGACTCTGCGAAGGAAGTCAGCATCGGTTTCTTGTTCATAACGCTGCTCCGATGACGCCTCCGGGCTTTCTTTTGGTCCGGTGAGTGGGGCCATTGCAGTCAGCATTTCCTGAAGCTTCTGCTGCTGCTATTCCTGAGCTTTTGTGATGGATCGGGTGAGTGGCCGGTGGCCCATAGAAGCGCGGCTATCCTCTTTCTCGGATGCCATGTAAATGGTATGGACCGTTATGCTCCCAGACTTAGGGCGTTTGGGCTCAATGCCTTTGGCATTTGTCGCAGGCATGGGGATCTTCTCCGGCCTTCTCTTCTTATAAGCGGTCAAAGTTGAGGGGGCCGTCGTAGTGGGCACCCAGATAGTTTTTCGTGGCTTGGAAGGATGGCTTTCTTCTTATTGAACCTTTGCCTTCTTCTGCCGGCGGGGCTAGTTTTGATCTACCACCGACTCTCGGACTTGTCGCCAGATTTTGTAAACTTTGGAAGACAGCCGTTGAGGAGACTGTTCCCGCTTTATTTCTGTGACAGTTTCCACCGGTGGCGGGGATCTTTTCAGTATAGCGGTAGGCGAGTTCTTGCGCACCCAGTTCAGCAACTCGAAGGTGTTCCCAGTTGGAACAGCAGCATTGATTTCCACTGTTGGAGCTGGTGGAGTTAGCCCAGAAGGGGAGTTGCCCCCAGTCTTCCTTACTCGGCGCCAGTGGAGATGTTGAGCGTGTCGAGCTGTTAGGACGGTTTCAGCTTGAGGGGCGACTTCGTCTTGCCCCCTGCTTTGGTGAAGGATTGTTGCTGGCATCAACCTCTTGAAGACTGAGGTCCGTTGAGTAGCAGGCGTGGGAGTGGGAGTTGGGACAGTCAGTCTTGTAAAGACCGACCCCTTGGCAGGAGAAGCCGCCTTGACGACTTTAGGAGCAGGGACGGTTATCCTTTTCGGGACAACTTTCTCCGGGATTGCAGGCTTCATTGTGGGCTCATTGGAACTCTGGCCCAATCTGGCGAAGACTGAAGTGTTGAAGCTGGACGACCCGTTGAGAGGGGCCGCAGTAGCTGTAAGCCGATCACAGACCGACTTCTTGGGAGCTTCCAGTGTTGGTAGAGGAGTGCTGAAGCTTGTTGGCGGGAGAATGGTCCCGAAAAACAACCCTGTGGTGGCTTGAGTGACATGTTCCACGGGCATCATGAACAGAGAAACCGCTTGGCGCCCATAGGCTATGCCCCCAGTTGAGGCAGGACGTGGGTTGCAGTTGCATGTGGAACACTTTGAGCAGGTGAATGCCATTGATCCTTTGCTTTCTGCACCAAGCAAAACGCCAAATTTTAATACCTCGAAACCCAAGGGCAACCATTAGTAAACCGCGATTGGTTCGCGAACACGACACATGAAGTGTGGAGTGGAAAGAGGAAAAGGTCCCACCGGGCGTGCCAGAATCTGTTTACCGCCGGAAGCCGGGAAGACTGAACGTCTTGCCTGAATCTGGGAGCAGTTGCTAATTCGTGCTATCCGTCCACCTCTCCGAAGATGCCAAGTTGATTTATGGCACCGTGTATCGAAGGTTTAAAACGGATGCGGCCGAGGTAGCAGACTTCGTCAGATTCCCCCTCGTTTGAGGGGTTTTTTGATTATGGGGATGCTCTTCCCTGCAAGCGCAAGCCCCTACAGTTAATTACGCTACCGGATCGCGGTAACAATTTTCTCCTTCTCCGTATGGTCACTTCGTGTCGTGGGTATTTATTTTGTGTTTGGTTTCACGTGGATTGTATACGGAGACTAATTTATGTTGTCGCCCGTAGGGCATCGATTAGTCCAAATCCGTATCTTTCTTAGATTTGGGTTTGGGGGTTTGGGTTTAAGGATACATTAGCCTTATTTGAGGCTAAGATCAACTTAAACGTTTGTTAAGGACACGTTAGTCTAATTCTAGACTAAGATCGACTTAACGGGATCGTTTAGATTCGGCAAGAGAGCAATTGAGCTCAATTGTTTAGTTTAGTGACACTGCGGTCGATAATTAGTTTAAGAACATTACGGTCCAATGTTAGTTTTAAGACATCGCGGTCGAGGTTAAGGACATCATAGTCCATGAGTTTAGGGACCTCACAGTCCGGTGTTAGTTTTAAGACATCACGGTCGAGGTTAAGGACATCATAGTCCGTGAGTTTAAGGACCTCACAGTCCGGTGTTAGTTTTAAGACATCACGGTCGAGGTTAAGGACATCATAGTCTGTGGATTTAAGGACTCCACAGTCCGACGTTAGTTTTAAGACATCACGGTCGAGGTTAAGGACATCATAGTCCGTGGATTTAAGGACTCCACAGTCCGACATTAGTTTTAAGACATCACGGTCGAGGTTAAGGACATCATAGTCCATGAGTTTAAGGACTTCACAGTCCGTAAAATGTGTGGTCGTCGGGACCCATCACCTCTTTGAAGACGTTGAGGAATTACAACGATAAATATCAAAGGAGTGAAAAGATATACCCTTGAACTGGGGTGATTTGCTTCAAAAAACAGATGTGCTCAGTTCAAAATAAGTTGAAGACTTATGGCCAGAATTAGGCTAAGTCCAATTAAAATGTTTTGAAATTTTATTTCTGTTCTGGCTATTAAGCCTTTATTTGGGCTCTGTCATTTTGTCTGGTATTAATTGCATAGCATTTCTCAGGAACAAAGTGGTGTTCTGACAGTGTGCCACGTGTCGCGTCAGGCGCTTTGCGCCAATTAAAGAGCGCATTGCGCTAGCGCACGCGAAGGTGACACGTGTCGTGCTCAGTGCTAAGCGCCGGTTCATTAGCGCACTTGCGCTTTCCATCAATGAGCGCTTTACACTAGTCTGTTGGCGCGCCAAAGAGCGACATGTGGCGCGCTTGGTGCTGAGCGCCAGTCTATGAGCACAGCACTCTATTTCAGGAACGCAAAGCGCAGATTGTGTCTCCGGTTGACACGTGGCAAGTTCTGGCGCCGTGCGCCGATCCAATGAGCCCAAGGGCGCAGTTCATGAGTGTAAGGCACTTTTCAATAGCGCAAAGCGCATCTAATCGATTTTAAGCTCATGGAACAACTTTTGCATTCTTCTAAGGAGGCTTTGCCTCAAAATCTAAGAACAAAAGTTCTTGTTTTGATAAAAGGCTCCGCCATTATAGATCAAAAGATCTGTTGGTGAAGTATTTTACTTCTTTTATTTTTTTATAATTAGATATTTTGATCTTTCTTCTTATCAGCAAAGACCTTGGTCTTTTTTCAGATCTATGATCTTTTTAGAAGAGGGTTCTTCTTTTTATGAGATGATTTCATCTCTGTTTTTCAAGAACATAGTTCTTCTTTTTTTTACCTTGAATATGAAGAAAACTCTTCTTTTTCTTAAGAGTTCGCTCTTTTATTGCAGAGGGTTTTTCTCTCTGTTCTTCTGTATTCTCTCCCTCTTTCGACTTGAAGTCTTGGGTCCTTTATATAGGGCCAAATAATTTGTTAAATCAGTTTTGAGAGATCTTTCTCTTGATTAATTGGGGAATATTTCCCACCGTTGGATCTTTGATCCTAAGGCTTCTGTTTGACAGAAGATAATCTTCTTGTTTTAATAAGATTGAGAAATCTTTCCATGCAGAATTTGTTCTGTTTTTTGGTAATTCATTATTTACCATTGGATCATTGATCCAGCGGTGCTTAAAGCGCAATCTTGTTGTTTGGCAAGATTTTGAGAAATCTTTCCTTAACAGAATTTAATTCTAACTAATTAATGATTTATCATTATTACTAGATCCTTTGATCTAACGGTGGGAATTTTTTAATTCCAGCGTTGGCGAAACTACGTTCGACACGTGGCGTGCAGCGCAGAGCACAACACAACTGCGCTAGCGTACTCGTGTTTGGCACGTGGCGTGCAGCGCAGAGCTCGGCGCAATTGCGCTAGCGCATCTTTGTTAGATATGTAGCATGCAGCGCAAAGCGCAGCGCAACTGTGCTAGCGCACCTGTGTTTGACACGCAGCGCGCAGCGCAACTGCTCTAGCGCAGCTGTGTTTGACACGTGGCACGCAGCGCAGAGCGCAGCGCAATTGCGCTAGCGCACCTGTGTTTGACACGTGGCACGCAGCGCAGAGCGCTGGATCTGAAGCGTTGCTTCAACTTTTTAAATTTTGAATTTTGAAAACAGAGCTTTGCTCTGTTTGGGGGTGCGTTGCCTATGGCTCAACGCTCCTGGCGCTGGCGTCTATTTTTTGACACGTGGCGCACAGCGCGCAGGATCTGAACCGTTGCTTCAATTTTTGAATTTTAAAATTCAAAACAGAGCTTTGCTCTGATTGGGGGAAACACCAGGTCTCTCCTGGCTTCACCCTGGCATTGATTAATGTCGTGATCGGGGTGCGCTCGCTTGCGCTGGCGAACCTCTGTGTGAATAGCAGCTCCATTTCTGTGAATATTTTGACGGAGTCATTTAGGAGCTCCGAGTACCATTCAAACGCCATCTCTGACAAGCTGCCAACGAACTGGCGAAGCAGCAATTTGTTGTCGCCTCCAGTATTGCCACATAAATTTATGAACAGGGTGACGTGCTGATGCGGGTTGCCTGTCCCCTTGTATACGTGGAACTTAGGGATCGTATATTCCGGGGGTACTTGATTTGATTGTAACAGCCTGGGTAAGGTCCCCCCATTCTGACGACTTGGCCAGCCGCTTCGCTCGCCTGATGAGCTCATATTTGCTGAGCTATGTAGTCATCAATAGCAGCTTTGGAGATTGTCTCCTCCCTGGCCACTGATAGAGCCAGAAGAGGGTTCGATATTCCCCTTTGTCGTCCTCGATGATTATCGGTGGATCTTCGGCTGGAGGTCCTGATTGGATCATCATTCCAACCATGTCTTGGAATAGGAGCACCATCTGTTTTGTATTAGCCGCTTGTTCTGCGGCCTCCTTATCCTTTCTCTCCAGCACCCTTCTCAAGAACTCCGTATCCGTCTCCTTCTCTTGTCGTTGTTCAGACGCTGCTTCCGGAGTTTCTTTTTGCCCGGTGAGTGTTGCCATTTTTGTCAGCATCTCCTGGAGCTTTTGTTGTTACTCCTGAACCTTTTTCAATGACCGAGTTTATGGCCGATGACCCACGGAAGCGCGGCTTTCCTCTTTTCCGGAAGCCATATAAACCGTGTGCACGATCATACCCCCAGACTTGGGGCATTTGGATCCATCACCTTTGGGATTTGCCGCCGGTGGTGGTTGATTCTCTGGCCTTCTCTTTTTGTGAGAAGTCAAAGTTGAAGGAGTCATTGTAACATGCGCCTTCGTGAAAGAAGTCCCTAACTGCATGGTGGAGGGATGGTTGTCCTCTTGCCGAGACTTTGTTTTCTACAGTCGACGAGAGTAGTCTTTATTGATCACAGAATCTTGTACCTTTTGCCAGACCCTTTGGACTTGGGAGTACAGCCACTGAGGGGGCTGCCCGGCTTCGCCTATATCATGTTTTCAACAGGTGGGGGAGATTTCTTCAGCACCGCGATTGGGGAGTTCTTGCGCACCCTCCTTAGCGGTTCAAAGTTGTTCCCAGATAGAACAGCAGTGTCAACTTCCACCATTAGAGCTGGTGGAGTAAGTCCAGAGGGGGAGTTGCCCCCAACTTTACTCACTCGGTGCCAGTGGTGACGTCGAGCATGCCTTGCAGATGTGATTACCTCAGTTTTGGGAGTGGCTTCGTCATGCCCTGATTTGGTTAGGGGCTAGTGCTGGTGCCAGCCTATTGAAGACTGACATCGGTTGAGATGGAACAGCCAATCTTTTGAAGGCCGACATTCTGGTAGGGGAAGCTCTTTTGATGACTTCGCCCATAGCAGGAGTTAGAACGGCCAATCTTGCTAAGACCGATCCTTTAGTAGGAGAAGCCCTTTTGACAACTTCACCTGCCGGAGCTGGAATAGCTATCCGTTTCGAGATAACCCCTTCAGGTATTGCGAGCCTCTTTGCGGTCCCACTTGAGCTTTGGCTCAGCCTGTTGAAGACTGAGGTGGCAGACTTGGACGACCCGTTGAGAGGGGCTATAGTGGTTGCAAGTCGATCAAAGACCGACTTCTTTAGAGCTTCCTGTGATGGCACTGGGGGGCTGAAACCCGCTGGCGGGAGCATGGTCCCGAAGAACAATCTAGTGGTGGCCTGAGTCACCTGTTCTATTGGCATTGAAAATATGCAAGCCGCATTTGGCCCGTATGTCACTCCTCCAGCGGGGACGGAGCGGGAATTGCTGTTGAAGTTGGTGCAGCTGGAAGCCATTGATGTTCACTTCTTCTTTCTGCACATGAGCAAGACACCAAATCTTAGTACCTTAAATCCAAGGGTAACCATAGCAAACCACGATTTTGTTCGCGAACAAGACACACAAAGTGTGGAGTGGAAAGAGGAAAAGATCCCACCGGGCGTGCCAGAATCTATTCACTACCGAAAACAGAGACGAAACCGAGATGGATCGCCTTGCCTGAATTTGTGGGCAGATGCTATTTGGATTTATCCGTCCACCTCTCCGAAGATGCCAAGTTGATTTATGGCACTGTATATCGAAGGTTTGGATGGATGCAGCTGTTGTAGCAGACTTCGTCAGATTCCCCTCATTTGCGAGGGGGTTTTGATTATGGGGACGCTCTTCCCTGCAAGCGCAAGCCCCTGCAGTTAATTACGTTACCGCATCGCGATAACCACTTTCTCTGGCTCCAGAAGTTCACTTTGTGTCGTATGTGTTTGTTTTATTTTTGGTTTCCCATGGATTGTATACGGAGACTAATTTATGTCGTCGCCCGTAGGGCGTGGATTAGTCCAAATCCGTATATCTTAGATTTGGGTTTGGGTTGATTTAAGGATCATTAATCTCGTTTAAGATTAAGATCAACTTAATTTTTTGTTAAGGATACGTTAGTCCAATTTGAGACTAAGATCTACTTAACAGGGTTTTAGGATCATTCAGATCCAACAAAAGAGCATTTTGGCTCTATTGTTTTAGTTTAAGGACTTTACGGTCCGTTGTGAGATTATCTTGCGCGCACGTGTATTTGTTTTGTGTCGGGATGAGCAACGATGCTATAGGAGACACCCAGCTTGGGGTATGGTTTGATCTGGGGTATGCACGTCAGTTTGGGAAGTGCACCGAAAAACAGTTGGTTGTCAGAACCCGCCACCTCTCCGAAGACGTTGAGAAATTACAACTACATGTATCAGAGGTGTGGAGAGATGTACCCTTGAACCAATTTCCTTATCCGATGGAAAATGAAGTTGGTGGTCAACCCCGAAATCATTAGTCGTATTTTGAAACTAGGATTTCCTCAGGGGAATGTGGGATGAATATCATCAGTTGAGCGGTCATCAGTCATGTTTGAGACTGAGATTGGTTTGGGAAAATATGGGTACAGAGGCTCGGTTGATTTGGAGATCAAAGAGGTTTTGACCTCAGGAAGACTAAGCCAATTTGAGGCTGAAGTTGATTTCCCAAAATGCTAAGCACTCACTTGTTCCCATGTGAGGCTCCGAATCAGTGTTAAACACTGCATGTTGGAAGCGGTCACGTGTGAGCACGTGAGGCGCCCTAAAGTTGGATTTGTTCTCTGAGTTCTATTCCCCTGCCTTTTTATATAGAAGTGTTAAACACCTACTTTTGGAAGCGCTGACGTGTGGGCACGTAAGGCGCCCCAAAGTAAGAATTGTTTTCTGGGTTCTATTCACCCTTTCCTTTTTTATATAGAAGTGTTAAACATTTGACTCACGTGCGAGCACGCGAGGCGATTTTGTGTGTTTCCCCTTTTCATTCATCAAAAACGCTCACATGGAGTACGTGAGATCCTATTGTGTTTGGAGATTTTGATCTCATGCTAGGATTTTGGAGGATCGCGTGCCTCTCTTTTTCGGTAAGAATTAAATTCTTATTGTAGGGTTAAGCCTTGATTTTTAGAGAAATTAAATTCCCATATGTTTCTGTAAGAATTAAATTCTTTGAACTCAGTTCTTTCCCCTACGTTTTGAATCTACATGACAGAATCTCGCCGATGAGAATTAAATTCTCAACTTATAGGGAGATCTGCTTCTATAGATCTCAACCAGGGGAAGAACTAAGTTTTTATGCGAAGAGATAAACCCTTAGATAGGTCAAGATAGAACAATCTCTGTGTATTTCTTTTTTTTACCTAGAATGTTCTGATGAAGCAAGTCTTTTTCGAAACTTAAATTCTCTTCTTCCTATTTTTCTCTGTATGTTTCTATCTGTTCTTTCTCTTCTCCTTCCCTCCTTTTTATAGAATGTCATGAGCACTTTATATAGCGGAGAGAAGTTTGTTGATTAGTTTTAGGAAATCTTTCATTGAGAGATCATAGTCGATTTTGGGGGTTTAACCTACTGCTGGATCTTTGATCCAAGGGTTTCTGTCTCACAGAACATATTTTCTTGTTTTTTAAACAAGATTAGGAAAATATTTTCCCATACAAAATTTATTCTGTAGATTGGCGATCTTCATTGAGAGATCATAGTCGATTTTGGGGGTTTAACCTACTGCTGGATCTTTGATCCAAGGGTTTCTGTCTCACAGAACATATTTTCTTGTTTTTTAAACAAGATTAGGAAAATATTTTCCCATACAAAATTTATTCTGTAGATTGGCGATTTTTTAATCACCTTTGGATTTTTAATCCAATGGTGTTTGGTTTAACGGAGCACAATCTTTCTTTATTTAGAAAGATATGAAAAATATTTTCCAACTTATGAGATCTTTGAACCGTCAACTTTCTGTTTAACATAAAATATCATTTCCCATTTAAAAGTTCAATAGAATTTAATTCTATTTTTAATCATCTTTGGATCTTTGATCCAACGGTTCCTTGTTGAGTAGAATATTAATTCTATATAGGAAAGTGCTCTCACGTGTTAAACACGTGGGGCTCTCCTTGCCTAGCAATTGTTTTAATTGCAGTGCCTATATGCGTTGCATATAGGCAATCACGTGTTAACATGTGGGGCTCTTTTGGCCTAGCAATTGTTTTAATTGCAGTTCCTATTTGCGTTGCATATAGGTACTCACGTCTTAAACACGTGGGGATGTTTTAGCCTAGCAATTATTTTAATTGCAGTGCCTATAAGCGTTGCATATAGGCACTCATGTATTAAACACGTGGGGCTGTTTTAGCCAAGCAATTGTTTTAACTGTAATGCCTATATGCGTTGCATATAGGCACTCACATGTTAAACACGTGGGGGGCTCTTTTAGTGGGGAACTTTCCCTCATCCTTTTTTATAAGGGAACGGGACTCATGTAATACACAGTTTCACTATAAATACCTTCCGTATTTTTCAATTAAATATTTTCCCCGAAATATTTCTGTTTCTAATTTTTTTACAATTTTTAGTTCCTAAATTTTCTACATCTACTTTCAAAATTTAATTTTCTAACTCCAAGCCCTATTCCCTTTTTATATCTCCCAAATTATTACCTTCTAAACACATAACCCAAACCAAACCTTTTTCTATTTTTCAAATTAATTTCCTAATCTACCAAGCCGAGCCCATTCCTTCTCTCTCTCTCTTTTAAATTCTTTTTCAAACCCAGCCGGCCCAGCCCAGCCCACCAATCCTTTTCCCCCACCTTCACCCGACCCAACCCGACCCGGGCACACCCTTCTTCTCCTTCTCCTCTCGTTTCTTTCGCTCCATTTCCCCTTCTTCCTCCGCACGACTCGCTCTCCCCACGACTCGCGCCCACTTCCTCAACGCCCCCTCTCCGCTTCTCTCGCTCACTCCCCCATGACCTGCGCCCACGCCCCAACGACCGCGCCCGCTTTCCCTCGCCCACGTCTCGCCCCTTCCCCGCTCGACTCGCTCCCACGACGACCTCGCGTTACCCCTTCTCTCGTTCTCATTCCCTCACTCTCGCTCTCCCCTCTCCTCCTCTATCCATCCCCTCGAACATGCCTCCGCTTCTCTACCCTCGCCTCACTATCTCTCTCTCTGAAATTAGCAATGGAAACTCGCCGAAAACTAATCGCTAACTCCATTCTCTCCTCTCAAATCCAAGATCGGAAACCCCCTCCAAATCCGGATGCGGATCCGCATCTCGCTCTGCCAAAGCTAGGGCTTTTTCCTCCTCTTCACTCTCTTGTTCCTCCCTTTCTTCTATCTCGTCTTTTTCCATCACAAGATCGATCAAGTGCTGCGGAGATCCATCGCTATTAATGCCTCCATGAGCTTCGTTGGCTTCTTCATCGCAGTATAATTTGTCCCGGTAGCTGCGAGATATTTGTTGGGGGAGGAATATGTTTGGTTACGATATCAATAAGAAGGGGACTCCTCAAGGCTCCATCAAAGTGCCTGAGTCTTTGGGTGTTGTCATACAAATTGTCTACTTGGTCATCGCCATACTTTCCCAGCATTTCAACTTCGCAGATGACTCAAACAAGTGGCTTGCTGAATATAATGCAGCACTAGCATTAATCTGCTTCATGATTCTGCTTGGATTTGTAGATGATGTTATTGACATTCCATGGAGAGTATTCGACTGCTTGACTGGCTAAAGCTTAAAATTTGTATAACAGAAAATTGATATTGCCTTCATTTGCAGCACTTCCCTGGTTGATTGCATATGCTGGTCTTACAACAATCATCATACCAAAACCTCCTGTTAAGTATGGCGGGGCAGCTATTCTGGATTTGGGCTGGATCTATAAGCTCTATATGGGCATGTTGGTAGAGTTCTGCACAAATGCTATCAACATTCATGCTGGCATCAATGGTCTTGAAGTTGGGCAAACAGCTATTATTTCAGCTACAATTTTAAATACATAATGCTATGCAAATTGGTGCATCTTCAAACCCCGAATACAAACAGGCTCATACATTCTCGATTTACCTCATCATGCCCTTCCTGACTACTTCATTGGCTTTAATTCATATAACTGTGAGACGCTCCTACTCTTTTTCTTGCCTCAAGTTTTAAATTTCCTTTACTCTTGTCCTCAGCTTTTTAAAATCATTCCTTGTCCAGGACATCGGCTGCCAAGAGTTGATCCTCAGACTGGACTTCTGACTGGAACAAGAGATGGGACGCAAGTCAATCTATTCCTCAGAATTTTCGGGCAGTGCACAGAGAAAGCTCTGTAAATCAGGCTGCTTATTTTCCTGTTTGCATCAACTTTGGCAGTCACAATTTTGATGTTTGTGTATTTCTTAAAAGAGAATACATATTAAGCCAAGCCTCGTAGTTGCTGAGCTCATGCTTCACTTCAAGCCCAAGCACCCCATCTCGCCGAGCTCACCTCGTTGCAGTTGCCACGGCCGTGCCATTGCCGATGTTGTGTTGTTACTGCTGCCTCGTTGCGCCGTCACCAAGCAAGTTTCTGAACTTTCTATCATGCTATATATATTTAATTATACTTATGTGTGTATATGCGATAAAGTGTTATAAAACCCCATAGTTATGATTATTAAAACTCGATAATCACCTTTTGATATATAAGTCTATTCCGGTCAATTAAAACTCCCGTTTCATGATATAAAGATCGTGTACTGATAATTAACTATATTGTTGGGATCTAAAAGTTAACGTTCCTGTATTGAAATAATATTCCCGAGAACCGACGCTAAATCTGAAAATCACCGTACATATCACGTTGTAAAATTTCTAGTTAATTGAATATAAATCTAATCATGGTGTCCCAGGGCTCGTATCGAACCTAAATAGATAACCTATAATCCTATGTAATTAATTATTGAATATTACAATTTTGTGACACTGAAAATTGACCGGGGATGCAACTCTGGACTGCAGTCCGGGGCAGTATTCTACGGGGGAAACCTGAATTTAAGCACCTGTACATATCTGCATAAAACTGAAAATGTACAGAGCTCCATATGATCACGTAGATAATTGGATTAGCTAATACATGAATCTGGTCCCGTGTCGTTTCACCATCATTTGATATTTAATTCGTATTTCAGAAATACCGTGGTGTTTTGCAGTTTCTGCAGTGACCTCTCTTACACCAGCACCTTGAACACAACATAACTTTTAATACAGAACTGCTATTGATGATCTGTTTGATGCGTTGGAAACATAACAGAAAAAATATGCAATTAGTTGAACTTTAGAATCACCTAATTATTCACCCGACTGGGAGTAAAACGTGTTACGAAACGGACTTCCAGTTCAGAAATTGGAATTTCCAGCAGTGAACACTTAAATTGAAATGGCCATAACTAGCAAATCTGAAACCCGATTGATACGAAACTAATTGTGATGGATAGATAATTAAACATAATTCTTACCCCTTTTATATTGTTTTGCTTAATTCTGCACGCATGATTTATAGTAAATTATGCAAGTGGTAGAACACTGGTTGCTGATATTTTATTCATATCGTAATTATTGCATTCTCACCATATCATGTAGAGGTCATATATATTGGTAACCTATTGATTGTATACATTACCAGATGGTAGATATTAGTGTTTTGATTGTGGCAAGTACGTTAGTGTTAAAGCGTGAATGAACAAGTGAAGTGACGCGTACTTGTACAAAATCAGCAGAATCAGTTAAATTATTGCATTGTCGACGTCTATGGGACATATATAAGTCTAACTATAACTGAAATGGGCCGGTTATGGAGCACTTATATTAGTGTCATAGGTAAGGCACCAAACACTGTCTATTTATCTTGGGTAGATACCAGTCGATACATGCTTGATGGAGATCCTTTCTCCAGTTCTCGCGTAGACTTGTCATGGACCGACTGGTATTTGAGTTTATGGTCGGTGTTTGATGCGGACCATGGGGTGTGGGGTAGTTTGAGTGTGACTTCAACAAAATCTCGGGAGTCCCATTCCCGGCACATACAGCGATTCTGGGAGTCATATGGGTGATATTACTGATTATTAGCAAGCGTTTCGGGCCCGTGTTCCGTTGCCCCCTGGGGCCCTACCTTTGGGTTGGGGATACTCCTACGTGGTTGACACTCACACTTGGACTGACGATTGGTTTAGTGATCTAGACAGTGAGACTTAGAGACTGATAGGTTTAGTGACATGTACATGCATTGATTACTGATTCGATATACCTGCTTTACTGTTTACCTGTACCGATTATTTCATGTGCATCATCATTCTATATTTACTACTTCATGTTCATCATCATTGCACATGTTTACTTTTGCATTTATATATATTGCTATTGGGTCGCTCTGACGACCTAAGTATGCATGCTCAGTTTGAGAAGTGGACATAGCTTGGATTAGGACCTGACGTACCTCAAGGATATCGCGGACATCCAGATCAGCTACGCCAGCGTTGTCTTTCCTTGATTTTTATCTGGTTAGTTTTATATCTGTTTTGATTTAGTTACTGCATTTCTCATTACCTGTGCATTGATTACCGATTACCATGTAAAGCTATAAGCCGAAGTGTGACTAGGGCAGGATATTTCCTTGACCGTAGGAGCATGGCTGGCCTTGTCGCCCCTCGTATTCCTTATTTTGGGAAGCGGGGCGTGACATGGTTTTGTTGGTATCAGAGCCAGGTTTTGATTGAAATTACAGTTTCCGACTAGAGTTTGATAATTTAAGCCACCCTTTCGGTTTAGATTGTAAACTTGTTATCTTTAACTCTGATTCATATAGTGTGTTCTGCTACATATTTTGATCCATCTACTAGAATTTTTGGGTAACTTGGTAGAGTTATGTGGTTGTAATTATGAATTGCAGCATAGTTACAATACTGTACTCTATTTGAGTGACTTGAGATTCTACCTTCGATTCCTTTCTCGATTGAATGTTACTATATCGCATAATCTTGTTTTGATCATCAAATCTCTATCTCCATTTATACTTTATATCGTTTCCGAGTTTTCAGATCTATCTTACATTTTCATCCTTATACTTTTCCTATTGATCCTACACATGCTTAAGTTTCTTATCGGACTCGTTGCATTCTCAAGTCTTCGTTTCTTCAAAGTTATCGTATCGCGTTGCATAATTTAAGTTCCTATTCGGGTGGCGCAGCGAAAGCTAAAACCTGGCTTCCAACGACTCTTCTTCCGCCTCCACTCTCCGGAGTCAGACCGTCGAGATTTTGGGTGTACTGAAAGGCTTGATGGAAGCCTAGGAGCGAACAAATGATCTCATAGTTGATGGACTAAGAAGACAAATGGCTCAGGCACCAACGAATCCCCAATCATAGGAGAATTCCTCTTAGAAAAAGAGGTGCAGATGAAGCGCTCATTTGTTACTCGGCAACAGAAGCAGCAGAGAGCCCAACATTGTGGCTACTGCAAGAGATCGTGACACTTTTAGAGGGACTGTCGCCAGGCCAAAGGGCAATACTTGATTTGTGGATCCGACGAGCATCATATTAATGGTTGCCTCAGAAGGAAGGAACTACAAGGAGGAGATTTGTCAACACCTTCCACATCTACTTGAGCGATTTGGTTGTTTCATAGTTCGAATTCGAGGATGATTTGGACCCAGCACAAGATTCAGACTAGCTTTACAAGATTGCAGATTCTTAGATATCGATGCAGAGTTATCACCTTCCCTGCTTCCAACAAAGATATCCCTTTTCAGTTGTCCCTTTTCATTTAACTCTTGTATCTGTTGAACTCCTTGGTTTATATGCCAAAAAAATATGTTTGTTTTCCTCATCTTTTCTAAGTACTCCACTATTTTCAAATGTTTCATAGTTCTACCTTACACTGCATATTTATTTTCTAGTTTTTTTTACTAATGCTTTTCGCACTATCGTCCTCTTATTATGAAGTTTCATTTTTCGTGCCTTTTTGTCTTGATCTTTTATCTACTTTAAGTCCATGATGTCATTTTGAGCTATTTTCTACTCAATATTTATTTTAAATATTTTATTGTTTGTCATACTGGTGTCATTCATAATCATTTCATTATTGATTAACTTTCAAAATTTATATTATTAGCAATTTGAGTTTTCTTTAAATGGGTTCCATATTGATTTTCTATATAGTATTTCCTTTTCTTTGTTTATATGAATGCTAACTATCTTCCATTTTCATATCCACGTTTATCTACGTATTTTTTTGCTCCAATCAAGCTAAATTTTCTATTTACTATAATTACATTCATTGACGTTTGCTATTCGAAATTTAGTTTCCTTTATCTTGTGGTTACAAAATTTATTTTTTTCGCGTTATTGACTACTTCTGTTTTACTTATTCTAAAACGATTTACTATTCTTCGCATTTTAATAGTGCAAACGTATATCGCACATACTATTTGTTTTTCTCTTATTCCACCATGTGAGTTTTCTCAAGTTATTTTAAATTGCTTGATCGGTATTTTTACTAAAACATTTTTGGCTTATCGTCAAATCCTTCACTATTGTTTACCAATGTTATTATATCTTTCATTAAAAATGTATTGTGTGTGTGTGTGTAGTTTGTTACTACGAACGGTTACGCCTTGTGCTTACTTATGACTACCCTTTTTAGCTGTGCAAATTCTTATATATATATATATATATATATATATATATATATATATATATAAATCTTGATTTCCATCTACTTGCTTCTGCATAAATCACTATATAGTAGTATTTGATTTTGTGGCCTTTTCGCAAAGTGTTTTATAGCCAATTGTTTATTTTAAATTTCGAGGACAAAATTTTATATAAGTGGGGTATGATGTAATACCCAGTTTCACTATAAATACCTTCCGTACTTTTAAATTAAATATTTTCCCCAAAATAGTTCTATTTCTAATATTTTTACAATTTTTGGTTCCTAAATTTTCTACATCTACTTTCAAAATTTAATTTTCTAACCCCAAGCCCTATTCCCTTTTTATATCTCCCAAATTAATACCTTCTAAACCCATAACCCAAACCAAACCTTTTTCTATTTTTCAAATTAATTTCCTAATCTACCAAGCCCAGCCCATTCCTTCTCTCTCTCTCTCTCTTTAAAATTCTTTTTCAAACCCAGCCGTCCTAGCCCAGCCCACCAATCCTTTTCCCCAACCTTCACCCGACCCGACCCGAGCACACCCGACCCGACCCAAACCCCCTTCTTCTCCTTCTCCTCGCTTTTCTTTCCCGCCATTTCCCCTTCTTCCTCCGCACGACTTGCTTTCCCTACGACTCGCACCCACCTCCTCAATGCCCCCCCCCGCTTCTCTCGCTCACTCCCCGGCCCACGCCCCAACGGCCGCGCCCGCTCTCCGTCGCCCACGTCTTTCCCCTCCCCCGCTCGACTCGCTCCCACGACGACATCGCGTTACCCCCTCTCTCGTTCTCATTCCCTCACTCTCGCTCTCCCCTCTCCTCCTCTGCCCATCCCCTCGAACACGCCTCCGCTTCTCTACCCTCACCTCACTCTCTATCTCTCTGAAATTAGCAATGGCAACTCGCCGAAAACTGATCACCAACTCCATTCTCTCCTCTCAAATCCAAGATTGGAAACCCCCTTCGGATCCAGATGCGGATCCGCATCACGCTACGCCAAAGCTAGGGCTTCTTCCCCTCTTCGCTTTCTTGTTCCTCCCTTTCTTCTATCTCGTCTTTTTACATCACGTGATCGATCATGTGCTGCGGAGATCCATCGCCATTAATGCCTCCATGAACTTCGTTGGCTTCTTCAACGCCGTATAATTTGTCCCAGTAGCTGCGAGATATTTTTTGGGGAGGAATATGTTTGGTTACGATATCAATAAGAAGGGGACTCCTCAAGGCTCCATCAAAGTGCTTGAGTCTTTGGGTGTTGTCATACGAATTGTCTACTTGGTCATCACCATACATTCCCAGCATTTCAACTTCGTAGCTGACTCAAACAAGTGGCTTGCTGAATATAATGCAGCACTAGCATCAATCTGCTTCATGATTCTGCTTGGATTTGTAGATGATGTTCTTGACATTCCATGGAGAGTATTCGACTGCTTGACTGGCTAAAGCTTAAAATTTGTATAACAGAAAATTGATATTGCCTTCATTTGCAGCACTTCCCTGGTTGATTGCATATGCTGGGCTTACAACAATCATCATACCAAAACCTCCTGTTAAGTATGTCGGGGCAGCTATTCTGGATTTGGGTTGGATATATAAGGTCTATATGGGCATGTTGGCAGAGTTCTGCACAAATGCTATCAACATTCATGCTGGCATCAATGGTCTTGAAGTTGGGCAAACAACTGTTATTTCAGCTGCAATTTTAAATACATAATGCTATGCAAATTGGTGCATCTTCAGACCATGAATACAAACAGGCTAATGCATTCTCGATTTACCTCATCATGCCCCTCCTGACTACTTCATTGGCTTTATTTTCATATAACTGTGAGGCGCTCCTACTCTTTTTCTTGCCGCAAGTTTTAAATTTCCTTTAATCTTTTCCTCAGCTTTTTAAAATCATTCCTTGTCCAAGACATCGGCTGCTAAGAGTTGATCCTCAGACTGGAATTCGGACTGGAACCAGAGATCGGACGCAAGTCAATCTATTCCTCAGAATTTTCGGGCGGTGCTCAGAGAAAGCTCTGTGAATCAGGCTGCTTATTTTCCTGGTTGCATCAACTTTGGCAGTCACAATTTTGATGTTTGTGTATTTCTAAAAAGATAATACATATTAAGCCAAGCCTCGTTGTTGCTGAGCATAAGCTTCACTTCAAGCCCAAGCACCCCATCTCACCGAGCTCACCTCGTTGTTGTTGCCACGGCCGTGCCATTGCCGATGTCATGTTGTTACTGCTGCCTCGTTGCGCCGTCGCCAGGCAAGTTTCTGAACTTGCTATCATGCTACATATATTTAATTGTACTTATGTGTGTATATGCGATAAAGTGTTATAAAACCCCATAGTTATGATTATTAAAACTCGATAATTACCTTTTGATATATATGTCTATTCCGGTCAGTTAAAACTCCCGTTTCGTGATATACAGATCGTGTACTGATAATTAACTATATGGTTGGGATCTAAAAGTTAACGTTCCTGCATTGAAATAATATTCCCGAGAACCGACGCTAAATCTGAAAATCACCGTTCATATCACGTTGTAAAATTTGTAGTTAATTGAATATAAATCTAATCATGGTGTCCCAGGGCTCATATCGAACCTAACTAGATAACCTATAATCCTATGTAATTAATTATTGAATATTCCAATTTTGTGACACTGAAAATTGACCGAGGATGCAACTCTGGACTGCAGTCCGGGGCAGCATTCTACCGGGGAAACCTGAATTTAAGCACCTGTACATACCTGCATAAAACTGAAAATGTGGGGAGCTCCATATGATCACGTAGATAATTCGATTATCTAACACATGAATCTGTTCCCGTGTCGTTTCACCATCATTTGATATTTAATTCGTATTTCAGAAATACCGTGGTGTTTTGCAGTTTCTGCAGTGACCTCTCTTACACCAGCACCTTGAACACAACATAACGTTTAATAAAAAACTGCTATTGATGATCCGTTTGATGCGTTGGAAACATAACAGAAAATTCTACAATTAGTTGAACTATAGCGTCACCTAATTATCCTCCCGACTGGAAGTAAAACGTGTTACGAAACGAACTTCCAGTTCAGAAATTGGAATTTCAGCAGAGAATACTTAAAATGAAATGGCCATAACTCGCAAACCTGAAACCCGATTGATTCGAAACTAATTGTGATGGATAGATAATTAAACATAATGCTTACCCCTTTTATATTGTTTTGTTTAATTCTGCACGCATGATTTATAGTAAATTATGCAAGTGGTAGAACACTGGTTGCTGATATTTTATTCATATCGTAATTATTGCATTCTCACCATATCATGTAGATGTCATATACATTAGTAACCAATTGATCATGTACATTACCCGGTGATAGATATTAGTGTTTTGATTGTGGCAAGTACGTTAGTGTTAAAGCGTGAATGAACAAGGTGAAGTGACACGTACTTGTACACAATCAGCGAAATCAGTTAAATTATTGCATTGTCGACGTCTATGGGACGTATATAAGTGTAACTATAACTGAAATGGGACGGTTACGGAGCACTTATATTAGTGTCATAGTAAGGCACCAAACACTATCCATTTATCTTGGCTATCAGTCGAGACATGCTTGATGGAGATACTGTCTCCAGTTCTCGTATAGACTTATCATGGACCGACTAGTATTTGAGTTTATGGTCGGTATTTGATGTGGACCACGGGGTGTGGGGTAGTTTGAGTGTGACTTCAACGGAATCTCGGGAGTCCCATTCCCGGCACATACAGCGATTCTGGGAGTCATATGGGTGATATTACTGATTATTAGCGAGTGTTTCGGGCCCGTGTTCCCTTTCCCCTGGGGCCCTACCCTTGGGTTGGGGATACTCCTGCGTGGTTAACACTCACACTTGGACTGACGATAGGTTTAGTGACCTGGACAGTGAGACTTAGAGACTGATAGGTTTAGTGACATGTACATGCATTGATTACTGATTCAATATACCTGCTTTACTGTTTACCTGTACCGATTATTTCATGTGCGTCATCATTCTATATTTACTACTTCATTTTCATCATCATTGCACGTGTTTACTTTTGCATTTATATATATTGCTATTGGGTCGCTCTGACGACCTGAGTATGCATGCTCAGTTTGAGAAGTGGACATAGCTTGGATCAGGACCTGACGTACCTCGAGGATATCGCGGACATCCAGATCAGCCACGCCAGCGCTGTCTTTCCTTGATTTTTATCTGGTTAGTTTTATATCTGTTTTGATTTAGTGACTGCATTTCTCATTACATGTGCATTGATTACTGATTACCACGTAAAGTTATAAGCCGAAGTGTGACTACGGCAGGATATTTCCTTGACCGTAGAAGCATGGCTGGCCTTGTCTCCCCTCGTATTCCCTATTTTGGGAAATGGGGCGTGATAACTCTGAAGACCCGTTAATATGCTGGCAATAGGTAATGATCATATCAAAAACCTACAAGCACGTCAGCGATACTAGCTGCATGTAGCGGCTACTCAGGTATTAAATGAATAGAAAGATCGACAAGCTAACTCGTCCGAAATCCAACAGAGCCTAAAAGTGACAATCTCCGTATAGTCCAGTCTCTTCATCTGAGAGTGTCACATATTATGTCTCGAGGGTGGTATCTGTCATACCCCCAATAACATGATAAGTCATGCCAATCAGTAACCTGTAACTACTATAGATACAACCGATAACACTTTATCAGTTTATCTCATCCGCCCTGACCGGAGACTTATGGTTACTGTCGATCAGGCATAACACGACATCAACTCCCTATATCGGGGAAGACGAAGCCTTTCCAATCTCTCATTTTCTCCTTGTGTTTTGGGACTGTACCCAACTAAAACCTATTTGCATGGCTCTTTAAAGTCGTGGTAGAGAAATAATCAAAGTACAGCGGGAAACAAACAAGACACTATAACGATCTCAGGTCTACACACAACCCTTTACTCATGTCACCAGAGAAGCGCTATCTGATGGTAGATATAATACCATATAGGAGTTCCCGGCGAGTCCAATCGGTGTACTCATTCTCTAATGAGCACCTGTATACAATTTTTGATTTCAAACACCAATGTCCGTGGGAACAGCTATTGCCCCGATCGGGGTCAAGAAACGTAAACACTAGTCTACTCTGGAGTATCGATACCCAGTCTCGATACTCCCACAACTAGGAACATTTAAGGATGTGCTTATGGACTACGCAAGTCCCACTAGTACGATCTCTATCATAATCCTGGTAGTCAAGCAAAGATCCTACAGGCTTTATCAACATGCATTAGTGATAGCAATATCAAGTAAAATTATACACATGAATAATAAAGACAAACCAAATAGCATACTATCATATCAAGCAAGACTGTCCTGTTCATATATATATGTCCAAGTATCCACTATATCATACAATAATGGCCTCTAGGACATACATATCTAACAAAACTAACATTTATGTTTGGAATGACTCTAAAACTAACATCCATGTCCGGAATGACTCTAAACAAACACTTATGTCCTTAATGATTCTAAACTAACATCCGTGTCCGAGACGAGTTTTAAACTAACACTTATATTTGGAATGACTCTAAACTAATATCCATGTCCGAGATAACTTTAAAACTAACACTTATGTCCAAAATGACTCTAAACTAATATCTATATAACTCTAAATTAATATCTATGTCTGAAATGACTGTTTAAACTAAATTATAACGACTGTAATTTTCATATACCGAATAAAAGTTTTTTATAATTATTTGGATTCATCAATTATTTTCTAAGTTTTTTTAATAGAAAAGTTTGGAAAAAGGTTGCTTCGAGTTTTCCGAGTTTATAAATATTTAATATAGTTTTTGGGAGAAATAAAAGATTTTTGAAAAGATTTTTAGTATTTTCTGAGATTTATTCTAGAAATCAACTTTGGGGAAAGAATTATTTTTGAGGTGAAAGTTGTTGAAAATGGTAAAATAATTATTTAGAATTTTTTTGGAAATTATTCATAATTTTATGGTAATTAAAAGTATTTTAAAATAATTATTACAAAAGAAAATCAATTTTCGAAAACAGTTTATTTAAACAAATTTCTTTTTAACTGAGCTCAGACCCAGGCTCGGCTCTGGCCCAATAGGCCCAGGCCTATGAGCCCAGGCCTGGGCTCGCCATGGGCACCAGCAGTTGTTGCTGTCGCGTGGACCCATGTGCCTGCTTGTGCAGGCGCTTGTGAATACGTGGGCGGCTCACACCTATATAGGAAGATCTGGATTGCTCATCCGAGCGATCCAATGGTGGATGGCGACCTGGGGGACGGCGGCGGCGGTCGGCGGTCGGCTAGGATTGCGGCTGGAGTTTGGGTTTTTAAAACCCTATAAATAGCTCCCACCATTTCTTTCATTTCTCACACTTCTTGCGCCCAAATAATTTCAGAAAAATTCCTGTGGGACTGTCGCTCAATGATTTACGCATAGCTACTGGTGAAGGATAATAGAAAAATCCAAGATGGGAGTACAATTCGTTGCGAGTCGTTGGTTCTTGTCGGCAAATCTTCGTCACGATGTAAGAGTTCTCTCTCACCCCTCCTGCACCCGCCGAAACTTTTCTTCAGGTTTTCCTATATTTTAGTGAATACTCTTGCTAAACTTTTAATAAAGAAAACCCCGCATGCTTTTATTTATTTTAGATGTTAAATTAGATTTCGAAATCTGGCCGATTTGGTAACTTTTTAGTATTTATTTTTGACTTAGAAATTCATGCTCTCTAAGCGTCGTGGTAATGGCCTACCATGACTTATAAACAAATATAACCCTTGCATACTAACCATGTTGTTATTCTGTCCAAATTTGTATTGATATGACGCCGGTTTGCAGCCGAAATGCTGCCGCTTTTTTGAACGACCTTATTAGTAATAAATTGCGACTATTTTTCACACGAAAATACCCTCTGGTTTAGAATTCCCGTATTTTCAGATAAATACACTAAAGTTTCCAAAACCGTGTTTGTACTAAAATACCTTGAAGTTTCGAAAACCTATATTTTCATTAAAATACCCTGAACTTTCCTAAATCCTGTGTTTTCAATTAAATACCGTGAACTATTCTAGAATTGTTATTTCACTAAAATACCTTGAACTTTTACAAAACCCTTTCTTCATTAAAATACCCTAACTTTCCCGAATTCTATGTTTTGCAATAAAATACCTTGTACCTTCCATTTAACTATGCTTTACAAAAACCCTTTACAGTTGATGTGACTTACATAACCAAATTTGTCTTGAATTATCATAACTTGTTTTACTTGAGTGGTTATGCATGAGTGCATGGACACTGAACATAGAGTGTAAACAGAATGATCCGTTGGAAAGAGAACGTGTATTCCATATCTTGTTGGTTCTGTGTGCTAGCTGATCACTGATAACTTAACTTTAAACACACATTTACATTGGGATGGGTAGCTTGGATAGTAAGGCCACACGATGTGTCTTAGAAGTTCTCTTATCATATTCAATGACCGTGTTTAATGATCGTGTTCAATAACTGTATCGTTGAGGTTCCGAGCCAGAATGAAACGTTAATTCTTTTGTTATGTTTGTGTAATTCCTGGCATATACAGAATACTCCCGAAATGCGTGTAGCCTTATGAAACCAAACTATAATAAGATAAAATACGAAATGTAGTTATTTGTTGCCACCTTACTGACCTTTTGACTTATATACTTGGGTCGCTAGTTTTATCTACCCCTTTACCTGCACATTATAATGCTAGCTCATATACACATAACCCCCTTGAGAATACTACTCGAGTTTATCTCGTTGACGGACATTTCTTTTTCTCTCTCCCGAAATGTCAGTTAGGGTTGGAAGAAAGCTTGATTGAAGTCGAAGCTATGGAAGAAGGCTACGCGCAACTCTCAACTTACGATTAGGACTTTTTGTTTCCTTATTTCGTTTACTTTCACCCACCTGTTTACTGCTTGCTTTATTGATGTAAAAAAACCTTGAAGTTATCGTTTGTAATAAATGTTTATTAATGAAATGAATTTCTTTTTATTTATCTTGCATTTTATGTACTCCTGCATTACAAAACACTTAGCGTAACTGTATCAGATAGAGTCTACTTCTCGGTATAATTACGTTGCGGGCCTCGTCGTGTCTCCACTCCTGATCTTGGAAAGCGGGGCGTGACATAAATTTTTGTCAGCTTGAGCGTTTATCTATAAGAACCGCAAGTAAGAAATATAACAAACATATTCAACAGGCAGAACTGATATGAGAGATAAAATTAAATTTTATTTCCATTGGTAATAAAATAAATCTAATAACTAAAGTTATTACAAAATGATCTCAATACGAAAGAATGTATACATCACGCCACCCCGAAACGATACTTTGTCGTATCTTGGAAGGTCTGCATGCGCTCCCTCCTAGACGTGATCAGGGAAATGACCACCTTCTTCTGGGAGGAGATCCGATGTGTAAGGAGACTGTGCTCTACATCTATCTCTGCAATTTCTTATTGAAGCTTGTCCGCCAGTTCTTTAAGATCCATCCCTGCTCCCATAAGACTTTCCACGTGTTCTTGGGCTTCAGCAAGCTTTGCTTCCGCTTCAGCATGTTGAGCCCTGAAGGTTTCAACAAGTTTCATCCGCTATTGGATGCCTAAGCACTTGCGTCTCAGTGAGCTCCATAAGCTAGGATGTCACTTTCTCTTTGGAAGCACGGACGGTCTTTCTTTTAGCATCCAAAGCAGTGAAGGTTGTCTCATCGGCAGCAAAGCTATCGGGGTGGCACATTCGATAAGTTTAGCACAACCAATAGAGATCCTCCAAGGTTACTTTTATTGGATCCAAAAATTGAGTTGTATCAATCCCGACCTAAGAAAAAGTTCTAATAATAGGATTAACATGTTCCACGAAGGCCTCAAGAGTCAGCAGTTCAGTCCGATGCAAGAAGGCGTTTACACCCGCGCAAATGCAGTTGATCATCCCCAGTTGACTCTCTCTTGGGATGAATCAGTCATTCTCCAGCCTTTTAAGAATCGACATTAGTTGATTTACCTCAGCTTCTATGTCCTCATTGACTTCGCCTATTAGATTCATGTGAGGAATAACTAAAACAATAAGTAAATTATACTTCGGGCTAGATCGACACGAGTTGTTGAACAGACTTGAGAGGAAGAGTAGCCAGGATGACCTCATCTCTAGCCTCTGTTTTCATAGGCACAGCGTTCCCCTAACTGGCATCTCAGCCTCATGAGCCTATTTAACAGATTCCCATAAGACCATGGCCGTGGAACCATCATCCTTTATTGCCTCCTCAAGACAGGCTCAAAGGGAGTCGACCCCATGACAAGCCCGGATGCCCCGACGCCCGGGCCAAGCCCAATTGCGCTTGTGCCAACAGCAACACCACTCGAACTCAGGACTTCAACATGTGCGCTAACGCCAGTGCCACTGAAACTTAGACTAACAATACTAGCGTTGGCCCTATCGCCACTTGGACCCCGACGAGCCGAAGCTTCTCCAACTCCAGCCACCTGTGAGCCCAACCCGGTATTCTCGTCGAAATTTAGCCGGTCCACGGCCACCCCAAACAACTTTGCAAGCGTAATTTTAGACTGGGTAATTGCCTAAGCAATCTTACGGGCCTCCTCTTCTCGTCGATCCGCCGAGAGCCTATCACCCCTGTGTTTGGTTTGCATCTCAGCTCGCAACAAGGCCAGACCTGCTAGTAGCTCCGGATCCATCTCATGTTCAGCGTTTCAGGAAGACGGATGAGATCACCAATAGCCAAGCGATAATTATCTCAAGGATGCTATTAGCGTTGTGGTTGTAGGCTTTCTCTCGGAGTAGAGGCAAAAGTTTTCTTCTTCTTCTTGGAATACACCAGGGCCAAACCATTGCCTTTATCATCCTTCTTAGGGGGCGAAACAGTCAGAGCCCTAACACACCTGGCATCCCCTCTAGTCCGTTCAACTCTCACGGGGGAAGAGATGATGGGCTCATTGTCATAAACATGGCCCTCTTCTGCCACTTCTTCAGTGTGTTCTTTTTCAGCAACTTGGGCCCAGGTACTGGCTCGCAGGGATCTCTCATGAGCTACAAACACAAAATATGAAATATCAGGCAAGACAGATATATATATACACACAAAATATACATATAAAAGCCGTAAGAGAATAAAACAACTTACGACTGGAAATGTCGGGGGAGCCGGCGGCGTCGAAGGTGTAAATCTACCTGGTGACCCAAGACCTTTCGTTCATGCCTTCTTCGATGGGGGCAACCGTTCCACTCGAACGCCCTTGTCACCCAAACCTAAAATGGATGCCAGAAGAATAGACCCTCGTTTCTTTATGCCCAGGGCGCGGGACGGGTCTCTGGGCTGCAATGTTCTCCTTGTCGATAGCCTCTTGGAGACCGTTGTTTTCTTCTGTATCTCTTTGATCGGCGTATCATCGGAAGGAGTCGGCGACGCCTGTTCAGGGACAGCGCGTGTGGCAGAATCCGAAGGAGCCCTTATAGAAGAGCCCACTCCTGCAATAGTATGAAGAATCCATGTATTATAATGTGGATAAAATGCAACATAAAGATATATCTTAATGAGAGAAAGCAATACCAGTTCCACTTAAGGCCATAGTTTGCTCAGTCTTGACCAGGACGTCAATTTGCTCGGTCATAAGGCGGGTTGCCGGAATATCATCAACCGTCCACCATTGCATGGAGTCCGCAAGCCCCTCATATAACATGGGCTCCGCCGCACTGGCATCTACTCATAATTACTATTCTCGGCACTTTTGTGTAAGTGATATATGCCCTAGAGGCCATTATTGTATCATACTGGATTGTATATTACTTAATGAGAGCTTGGGATATACACGGATATAGTAACAGTCTTGCTCGAAATGGTAGTATGCTACCTGCTTTGTTTCTACCTCAATATGTGCATGTATTTTCTTAGTATATCGCTTATACATATTGGTAGAGCCTTCAGGATCTTTGCTTGATTACCAGTGTTGTGATAGCAGTCACACTAGTGGGGGATGAGTAGTCTATAAGCACATCCTATACAGGTCCCTAGTCGAAAGATTATCGAGACGGGGCATCAATACTCTATAGTAGACTAGTGTATATGCTTCTCATCCCAGCAGGAGAGATGGTCTGTCCCACAGCCATTAGTATGCCGTACTAGAGATAATATGCAGGTGCTCATTAGGTTATGAGTACACTGGACAGGAATCGTCGGGAACCGTTGGTGGGTATTATACCTATCGTCGGGTAGCAGTTCCTGGGTGACATGAGTACAGCTTTGTCCGTCGACTTGACACTGCTAATTCGCCTCGAGTGTGTTCCCACTGTACTTTGATTACTACCCTGCCATGTCTCAAAGGAGTCAAGCAAGCAGGTAGTAGTTGGGTGCAGTCCCGAAGCACTTGGAGGCAGTGGCGGTTATATAGGATTCGTCTCTCCAGGTATTGAAGGTTGATATAGCGTTGTGTTCGGAAGGCCATTACACAAAGTCCTTGTCCAAGGCAAGTGAGATTTACTGGTAGGTATTCCAGTAGTTTCTCAGGGTGTTTTGGGCTATACTCCGACACGATATATTGCGCTATTAGGGGTCTGAAGATTACCACCCCCTAGGCCCGATATGCGATACTCTTAGACGAACAGACCGGACTATACGGAGATTCTCACAGATAGGCTCAGTAGGAGTTCGGATGAGTTAGCTCATCGGCCTTCTTATCGACACATACCTGGGTAACTGTTACGTGCAGCTAGTACCGCTTGCGGCTTGTGGTTGAACCCACTGCCAGCGTAATGTCGAGTTTTTAGAGTCCCATAGAGAGGGTTTCCCTGCACCGGGCAAAAGGTGTAGGCCGTATAGTTTTACGGCAGGGCTTCGATCCCTTACGTGTACTTGTACACGTATGATGATCAGGCGGATAATACTAGTGGGCTTTGGTTTAAGACGGATCCTAGTATTATATCGATGGATTATTTTCGCCTCTTTGTATTTTTATTCTTTGGAATGCGAATGTGGGTATCTATATACGGATGAGGGGCATTCTCGTTATTTGATCGGGTTTGCTTCTAGAAGGTAACAACTCATTTAGGGTTTTATTCTTTTTGAATAAATGAAATGTGGTGCAGGAAATGAGGTGGAGTCCAGCATTAAGTGAGACAAGGCTCTTGGAGATTAATGGCATGAGTCATGCTTGAGATATTTTCAAGCATGCTTGATATTTTGTGAGATATTTTATCTCATGAATTATTGCATGCTTGATTATTCTCTACAAAAAAGACTTAGCCATTCTCAACCAAAGCTCGTTCTTCACTTAGTTTTCCTCAAGTGACCTTCTTCTTCATGAAACCTTAAAAGCTCTCATGTGTTGGGAATCTTAGGGTTCCAACAGACAAATTACTCCATCTTCTCAATCTACACCCTCTAGGGCTTCTAGTTTAGAGAACTAGAAGCCGTAGTTATCTCGAATTTGAGGTAGGAGCTCGGACTATAGACTCTCGGGTGGATCGTCTTTGACTCGAGTAGGCCGTCGAGGTTTCCCGATCTGTTTCAATCCTTGGAGCAGACGACGAGGCGGAGGACAGCGAAGAAGACCCGAAGGACTTGGTATCGTGAGGTATAACTTTGTATCATAGTAGTTAAACCTCATTGCTTGTTAGCTAGTTAGGGTTTAGTATCAATCCTGGAGTTCAAGTCGGTGTTGCGAGCTTTCAAAAATCATTTTTTACATATTCTGCCTCCCCGTTGACACGCAGGATGCGCGACATTGACTTACAGTGGTATCAGAGCCTACTAAACCATAGCTAAGTGTTTAGATGAAGTGTAAAACTACGAAACCAAAATAACTCCGAAACATCGAGACAAAGATCCAAGTTTCTATCAAATTTTTCCGAGCCTCTAAAAATTTTTTAAACAATTGCTGAGTGCTCTACTTGTTGTGATATGACCACACACCAAAATTGAAGTAGTTTCACCGGAATAGGACCAGCCACATTTGCAAAAAAAAAAAAAAAACAGGTGTCACCTTTTTTGTTATGGTGAAATACTTTGAATTTTGGTCTGTGTTCTAGTTGCTTGGATATAAGATCTCAGGTATTGTTTGTTTTTACCAATTTTGGATATACTGTTATCTTTCTGTGATGGAAATACAGGGTGTTTCGAAGTCGTAGTTTTAACGTCGTTTAAAGTTTTGAGTTGTGATATATGTGTTTGGAAATGTCGCCTAATTGCTATACGTCGATTAGTTGGGGTTGCACATATCTATGTTCCTGTTCTTGTTGGTTTATGTATATGAACTTTATTGGATCGCCGTGGATGAATAGCTGGGGATGTGAGATGAGGGTTTTTCATTTTTTCATTCGATGTAAAATTGTAATGTGATGTAATATTCTTTTACGGGGCACATCCGGGTTGAGATTGTAGCCACCGTTGTATTATTTTTTTTTACTGTTTTCTGCTCCTAAGATAGACCCAAGGTGGGGTGCACAAACTACCGGATACTTTGAAGTGTCGAGTGGCCTAGTCACTTTGATGAGGAAGGTTGCTTCACTTCGGGTATTTGGCAAGTAGTTTGCCGCACCCGTAGGGGCCTGGGGTGGGGTTTGGCTATTCATCACAACCGTGGAATCCGTCTTTCGTTACAGGCTTAAACGAAACGTGGAATTCCTAGTATATCCAATATGTTCATCTGTGATTTAGAATGCCTGTTATTGCGTCAGATGAATGTTTATTATATATATGCTATATATTAGACGTTGCTTATGTTTTTGCATCCACGCTAGTCCAGCCCCCGCTCTGGTGTTAGTTAAGCAACCTAACGGTGTTAGACGAGGCCCAGTGGCAAATGCGGATGGTATAAGTGGATGTGGTATTTTCGTCTTTTTCTGTGATGATAGGTGTTAATGATGGGACTGCATTATATTAATGCGAAGAAATTAAACCGAAGCTGAATCGTTGGAACAAAATTTTAAAAACCACTTGGTTATTTTAAAACATTAGACTTTTTAATGCGGAGCTTAAACCACTCCTTTTAAAAGCTATCAGGTTCCTTCGATTATATCAAGTTCACTACGTTCACGGTTTCGCCAAAACCATTCATAGCCCTCCGTCATTTCAGTTGAATATTCAGTAGTATTCAAGCTATGTATTTTGACTTTCGCCAAGGCTTAGTGATTGGTAGCTGCTAGATATTCATCTATAGCATAGATAGATGCGTTGGTTTGGGATAGTCATACTACTATTTTGTCCTTCGTCAAGGGTATGTATGGGTGGGTTCAAATTAACCTGGACAATGACGGGTAGAACTTGACATGTGACTTATGATATGTTGGCCTTCGTCAAGGTCATAAGAGCATGGGGCAAAAACCCACATCGGGAGTTTCTAAAGAAACTGAAACTTGCTAGTGCTGCATACCATTTGGAGTATGATAATGTTGATAGGATTATCACTCAATGATATTTGGATCTCGATCCTACTGTGAGTATCCGCTACTCCTCGGGAGATTTTTCACTTAACGATCAAAACTATAAACCAAGTCGGTGTCTAGAACAGTGTCAGCTGGGCTACGCCTCTAGGGAAAAGAGATTATTTAATTAAGCAACTTCACAAAAGTGTCTTAAAACCTCAATCAGAGTTCCGACACTAGTCTGGCCGAACGGTTTAGCAAGTATTGTACGGTGAGATTAATCCTGACTAATTCTTCTTTTATGTTTTGAGGAAGGATTCGAGAAACAGTGGGAGCCATCCTATTTAGATAAATTAAAACCAGTCTAAATTTGCAAGAGCATCATGCTGAGTGTTTTCTTCTCTCTCTATTGCAGCGACCAGGTGACCAGATTAGGTTATAGTTAGATAATAAAATGACTGAGTTGTACTATATTGACTGAAAAAGGTTTGTCCAGATGTCCATTACCTATGACAAGCTGGACCACCTCATTACTACTCAAGCCCCCACCATCCAAGGTCCATTTTCCACCATCGCAGATGCTGATATCTATAAGACAAGGGAAAAAGACAGTGCGAATGCCAAGTGCCTCATGTAGGCCTCAGTTGATAGTGTATACCAGAGGCAGCACGAGAAGACGGACTTAGTTTCCATCTTCCTCCATATCAAAGATTTATATGGAGAGAAATCTCGTATCGTAAGATATGAGACCTCGAAAGAATTGCTTCAAGCGAGGTTGGCTTTTGATCTTCTGTAGGGGACCACGTCCCTACAATGAACAGCTCACAGACCTGGAGACCACGTTGGAGAACGAGTCATATACTGACTTAATTCTAAAGTCTATATCTTACACTTGCGCCCAGGGGGAGAAAGTTGTACTTCCAGTTGAGGGCACCCTGAAGGAAACCAAGGAGACACCCGCTCTGCTTATTGAGGAATCTTCCTCTTCTGGATCCATGGCGAAAACCAAAGGTGAGAAGAAGAAGACCTCCACCGAGCCGATAGGCGGTGTCAGTAAGGTAAAAGGAAAGGGCAGGGCAAAAGTTACGGGGTTAACAGTAGGGAAGGAGGGATGTTCCTATTGTCACGGGAAAGGGCATTGGCAGAAGGTATGCAGGACTTGGAAAGACAGAATTCAGGATCCGAAGCATGTTGCGGCTTCGACTTCGGGTGTGTTTGTGATTGAAAACGGTCTGTCTACCTCCTGGGTACTATATACCGGATCAGGATATCATATCTGTAATTTATTATAGGCTTTGAGAAACCGTAGAGTTATCAGGGCAGGTGATATGACTCTCAGGGTTGCTAATGGAATGAGCGTGGACGCTGTATCCGTAGGGAATGTCACCCAGGATTGACAAGTGGGTAGATATTGATTCTACATAACTGTTTGTGTGTACCTAGTCTAGTTTGTAAGCGATGTGGTCCACATCCACCTTAATCAAAGTATGATTGGGTCAGGTACACTAGAGGACAGTATATACGTGTTAAATCAAGCTCAGGTTTCAACGTCCAGAACACTTCCCCCCAATAAGAGAGCAGGGCTCTGTTCAAAATTGGAAATTTGAACTAAGGCAGTGCCTCACGTGCAAGGCATGAGAGCGCTAGCACCAAGAGCGCCAATGCCATGAGTCAAAGACTCTGAGGCAGCGCCTCAAGTGCAAAGCACGAGAGTGCTCGCGCCATGAGCGCCGGCACCATGAGTCAAAGACTCTGAGGCAGTGCCTCACATGCAAAGCACGATAGCGCCAGCGCCAAAAGGGCTAGCGCCAAGAGTCAAAGACTCTGAGGCAGCACCTCACGTGCAAAGTACGAGAGCGCTAGCGCCAGAACTAAAAGTTCTCTACCCTTGGATCAAAGATCCAACGAAGATGATAAATCATCAGAGTGCAAAATTAAATTCTGATTGAGGAAATACTCCTCAAATCTTTCTAAACAAGAAAGATTGTGCTCTGTAAATCAGAGCACCATTGGATCAAAGATCCAATGGTGATTAAAAATCACCAAGATACAGAATTAAATTCTGACTGAGAAAATACTCCTCAAATCTTTCTAAACAAGAAAGATTGTGCTCTGTAAATCAGAGCACCGTTGGATCAAAGATCCAATGGTGATTAAAAATCACCAAGATACAGAATAAGTTCTGTATGGGAAAATATTTTCCCAGTCTTGTTAAAAACAAGAAAAATGTCTTCTGTAAAATAGAAGTCCTTGGATCAAAGATCCAACGGTGGATAAATTCCCCAAATCAATTAGAGATCTCTCAATGAGATATTTCCTTAACTGATTCAACAAATTAGCCTCACCTATATAAAGGACCCAAGACTTCAAGTCTGGCACAGAAGAAACCCCCTATAAACTTCGATCTCAAAAAGAAGAGCAAGCTTTAAGAAGAAGAATTTTCTTCAAGGTAAGGGAGATCAGAACATCTCATTTGCAAGCGTTTAACCCTCATAAAAATAACATAGTTTTTTCCTTGGATCTGAGATCCATGAGACAAGTATCCCACAAATGAGAATTTAATTCTTACGGGGATGAATTTATTCTTAGGGATCGAAGATCCGGGAATGAACAAAGAATTGAACTTTGCAGAACATAACACGGAAAGAAAAAACCTAGCGCCAAGCGCTGCAAGATAAACAGTGCTTACCACTCAGTGGTTAGCGCTCAGCGCCGAGCGCTCCATGTACTTCTCACGTGGGCGCTATTTTATAAGAATCGCTTAGCACTCCAAGTCTAGCGCTCAGTGCCGAGTGCTCCACGTGCTCCTCACATGGGCGCTATTTTATAAGAAGCACTTAGCACTCCAAGTCTGGCGCCGAGCGCTCACGTGGATGCTATTTTATAAGAAGCGCTTAGCACTCCAAGTCTGGCGCTCAGCGCCGAGCGCTCCACGTGCTCCTCACGTGGGCGCTATTTTATAAAAGTGCTTAGCACTCAGTGGCTGGCGCCAAGCGCCTAGCGCTCCATGTGCTCCTCACGTAGGCGCGGATAAAATAAAGAGCACTCTGAAAGAAGAGCCTAGCGCCATAAAGAGTGTCCAACACTCAATACAAAAAAAAGAAACAAAAAAAAAGAAAGTGGGAAAAGCAAAGCAAAGTGTGAGTGTCAGTACTCACATAAATGTTTAGCAGTAGGTACACAGAGAAAGGACTGTGTCATAGTAAGTGTCTAACACTTTATTGAAATAGGAAACGACAGAGACTCTTTGGGCTGAGTCCAACTTATCCAAATTCCTAATCAACCGAGCCCATGTGCTCTTTATTTTTCCAAACTGGTCTTAGTCCCAAACAAGACCACCGATCTTTTAACAAATACCCATTGGTTCGAGGGTACATCTCTTCATACCTCTGATATATGTCATTGTAATTCTTCAACGTTTTTAGAGAGATGGAGGGTCCCAATAACCAATAACTTTTGGTGCATCCCCAAAACTGTTAAACCAAAATCCTACAGACTATGATGTCTTTAAACACAGACTATGGTGTCTTTAAACCCCACAGAGATGTCTTTAAACCCCACAGACTATGATGTCTTTAAACATAGGCTATGATGTCTTAAACCCTACAGACTATGATATCTTTAAACACGGACTATGATGTCCTTAAACATGGACTATGATGTCTTTAAACCCAATGGACCGTAATGTCCCTAAACTAAAGCAATAGAGCCCAAATGCACTTTTGTTGGATCTAAATGATCCGAAATCTTGTTAAGTAGATCTTAGTCTAAAACTATACTAACGTATCCTTAACAAATATTTAAGTTAATCTTAATCTCAAATGAGGTTAACGATCCTTAAATCAAACCAAACTCAAATCTAAGAAAATACGGATTTCGACTAATCCCCGCCCTACGGGCGACAACATAAATTAGTCTCCGTATACAATCCACGGGCAACCAAAAATAAAACAAACACACACGACACGAAGTGAACATCTGGAGCAGGAGAAAGTTTTTACCGCGATGCGGTAACGTAATTAACTGCTGGGGCTTGCATCTGCAGGGAAAAGCGTCGCCACAATCAAAAACCCCTTGCAAATGAGGGGGAATCTGACGAAGTCTGCTACATCGGTCGCATCTGTTTAAACCTTCAATACACGGTGCCATAAATGAACTTGGCATCTTCGGAGAGGTAGACTGATAAAACCATATAGCATCTGCCCCCTAAAATTCAGGCCAAACGTCCCAACGTCCCGGTCGCGTCTTTTGGCGGTAAACAGATTCTGGCATGCCCGGTGGGACCTTTTCCTCTTTCTACTCCACACTTCGTGTGTCGTGTTTCGCGAACAAATCGCGGTCTGCTATGGTTGCCTGTGGATTCGAGGTACTAAGATTTGGTGTCTTGCTCCGTGCAGAAGAGAAGATGGCGTCAATGGCTTCCAACTGCACTAACTGCAACAACTCCCATTCCGTCCCGTCTGGAGGAGTAACTTACGGGCCCCAAGCGGCCTCCATCTTCACAATGCCGGTGGAACAGGCGACACAGGCCATCACTGGGTTGTTCTTCAGGACCATGCTCCCGCCAATGAGCTTCAACGCTCCAGTGCCGTCACAAGAAGCTCCAAAGAAGTCGGTCTTTGATCGGCTTACCACTACCACGGCCCCTTTCAACGGGTCGTCGAAGTCCAACGCCTCAGTCTTTAACAGACCAGGCCAAAGCTCAAGTGGGCCCATGAAGAAGCCTGCAATACCTGAAGGAGTTATCCCGAAGCGGATAGCCATCCCAGCTCCAGTAAACGAAGTCGTCAGAGGGGCTTCTCCTGCTAAGGGATCGGTCTTTGCAAGACTGGCCATCCCAATTCCTGCTTCGGGTGAGGTCGTTACAAGTGCTTCCCCTGTCTAAAAGTCGGCCTTCACAAGATTGACTATTCTCTCTCAGCGGACGTCTGTCTTCGATAGGTCGACACCGACAACAAATTCTCATCAGATCAGGGGACATGACGAAGCTACCCCGACAACAGAGATGATCCCGGCTAAATGACATGCTCGACGTCATCACTGGCGTCGAGTGAGGAAAGCCGGGGGCAGCTTTCCTTCTGGACATACCCCACAAGCTCTAAGGGTGGAAGTTGATGCTGCTGTTCCAACTGGGAACAGCTTTGAGCCGCTCAGGAGGGTGTGCAAGAACTCTCCAACTGCCGTATTGAAAAGGTCTCTTCTACCTATAGAGAATGTTACTAAAACAAAGCCGGAGCAGCCCCCTCAGCGGCTGTCCTCCAAAATCCATAAGGTCTGGTGAAGAGTCCAGGACTCTGTAATCGACAAAGACTACTCCCGCCGACAAAAGAAAATGAAAGTTCGGCAAGAGGTGGACCTTCCCGCCGTCATGCTACGGAAGGTGTCGTCTACAAAGGTGCCTATTACAGCCCCCTCAACTTCGACCACCCATAAAAGGGGAAGGTCAGAGAAGATCCCCGTGATTGCGACAAATCTCTAGGGTACCGAACCTAAACGCCCTAAGTCTGGAGGCATGGTAGTGCACACCGTCTACATGGCTTCCGGAAAATAAGAAAGCCGTACTTCTATAGGTCATCGACCACTCACACGGCCTATGACGAAAACCCAGGAGCAGCAACAAAAGCTCCAGGAGATGATGACAAAGATAGCCGCACTCACTGGGCAGAAAGAAAGCCCGGAAGTATTGTCGGATCAATGCCAGGAGCAGGAAACCTACGCTGAGTTCCTCCGAAGAATGCTCAAGAAAAAGATAAAGAGGCCGTGGAACAAGCGGCTAACATAAAACAAATGGCGCTCATGTTCCAAGATAAGGTGGGCATGATGATCCAGCCGGATCCTCCAGCTGACGATCTCCCAATAATCATTGAAGACGACAGAGGGGAGACATCAAACACTTTTCCGGCTTTATCAGCAGCCAAGGAAGAGATGATCTCGAAAGCTGCGCTTGATGACTACATAGCTCAATAGATACGAGCTCATCAGGCAAATGAAGCTACTGGCAAATGAAGCTACTGGCCAAGTCGTCAGAACTGGGAGACCATATCCAGGCTGGTACGATCAAATTAAGTACCCGCCGAGATATACGATCCCTAAATTTCACGTGTACAAGGGGACAGGCAACCCCATCAACACTTCGCTCAGTTTAGGGCTCTCTGCGGCAATACTGGAGGTGACGACAAATTGCTACTTTGCCAGTTTTTCGGCAGCCTAGCAGAGACATCTTTTGAATTGTACTTGGAGCTTCCGAATGATTCCATCAAAACATTTACGAAAATGGAGTTTCTATTCACCCAGTGTTTTGAAAGCGCCAGCGAACGCACCCCGATCACAGCATTGATCAATGCCAGGGTGAAACCAGGAGAGACTTAAGTTCAGTATGCAATTCGGTGGCAGAACCTATGGTCAAGATGCGAACAACGCATAGAAGAAGCTCCTGCCGTGAGCATGTTCGTAGAGACCCTGGATCTGCAGGCAACTATATCCCAATTCATGATGTTCTTCAAGCTGACCATTTTCCAAGTCTTGATTAACAAGCTGGCCCAAATGGACCAGATGGGCCATAGACCGCCCTCCTCGAAAACGGAGCTTTGGAACGAAAAAAGTAAAGGGAAAGCGACCTTTGTCGCTAACGCTCAGCAACAGCCGAGTGATCTAAAACCGGTTGCTCGCTAAGGCAACAAACCGCGATTCTTCGATGAGAAGTTGAGACGTCCTTACTCGTTTCCCTGGGATAAAACGAGGAGACTGTTCGAACTAGCGGTGCGCAACAGGCTCATCACCTTGCCGGATCCGAAACGCCCACTGCAGCCCGGCGACGTTAACAATCCTAATTATTGCTCCTATCACCGAGCGATAGGACATCCTCTTGAAGACTACTTCACCTTCAAAATCTGGGTCGAAGACCGATATCAACTCAGCAGATTCGCTCTATCCAATAGTTGGAGGATAGCCCCACCAAAAAAGCATGTGCCCAAAGCAATGTATATGGCAAGAGTAGAACCGGAGCAACATCGGTCTTGGAAACGAGCTCGTACCTGTCACGTGATAACGTTGTCAGAAAAAGGAATGCACGAGAATATGGATGACCTCTCCTGGTGCTTCGAAAATGAGGATGAAGATGAGTGGATCTCAGAATTTCCACCTGCGCCAAAAGAATTGGAAGATGGGATACACACCACGGCGGACAACCTGAAAAGAATCGACTTGGGGACGGAAAACGACCCGTGACCAACGTTCGTCAGTGAGCTGCTGTCCAAAGAGCAAGTGGCTATGCTGAAAGATGTGCTCATGCAGTACAAAGACTGCTTCGTATGGAACTATTCTGAGATGCCGGGGCTAGATCCAGAAATCACTGTGCATAAATTGGCGATATCTCCGGACGTCAAGCCAGTCAAACAAGCACCAAGAAAAATGCGGTTCGAACTTGAAATGAGAATCAACGCCGAAGTCAAGGAGCTGATCGACTCCGGCTTCATTCAAGAAGTTCAATACCCCGACTGGATCGCTAACATTGTCCCGGTGATGAAGAAAAATAGGACGGTGCACATCTGCGTGGACTTTCGGGACCTCAACAAAGCTTTCCCGAAGGATGATTTTCCCGTACCCGTTACCGAGTTGATGATAGATAACACGTCCACTCACGAAGTCTTCTCCTTCATGGATGGATCGTCGGGGTACAATCAGATAAAGATCCATCCCGAAGACCAGAAGCATACCACTTTCCGAACTTCTCTAGGCATATTCTGCTTCAAAGTGATGCCTTTCGGTCTGAAGAACGCCGGCGCTACCTATCAGAGGGCCATGACAAAGATCTTTGATGACCTCATACACGAGATTGTCGAATGTTATATTGATGATCTCATGGTGAAAAGCAAATCATACGAGGAGCACTGGGAGCATCTGAAGATAGTGTTTCAGCGCCTTCGGAAATACAACCTGAAGATGAACCCTCTGAAATGCGCGTTCGGAGTTTCCTCGGACAAATTCCTAGGATTCATTGTATGACACTAGGGCTTCGAAATAGACCCGTCAAAGATCAATGCGATTATGGAAATGCCTCCGCCAAGAACTCTCAAGAAACTGCGGTCACTCTAAGGAAAGCTCGCGTATATCCGACGGTTCATAGCTAACTTCTCCGAAAAGTGTCGTCCCTGTAGTCACCTGATGAAGAAGGCAACCCCGTTCGTTTGGGATCGCAAATGCTAGGGTGCACTGGATGAAATCAAGCAATGCCTGCAAATTCCGCCGGTACTGACCGCTCTAGTCAAGGGAAAGCCCCTTATCCTGTACACAACCGCCCTTGAAGGTTCCTTAGGCGCACTATGGGCACAGGAGAACGACCAAGGGAAGGAGAGATCACTCTACTCTTTGAGTCGAGTTCTCCTGGGGGCAGAGAACAACTACTCCCCATATCAAAAGTTTTGGCATTATGCTTTGGCGTATAAGGTCCATCTCATATCAAAAGTGGATCCTCTCAAATATTTGATGTCAAGAGCCATTCTAACGGGACGGCACGCTAAATGGGCCCTACTCTTAATGGAATTCTCGATAACATACCGACCTCTCAAGGCAGTGAAAGGTCAGGCCATCGCCGACTTCCTCGCTGAGCATCCGATACCTGCCGACTCTCCCTTGAACTGCGAGTTGCCGGACGACACGCGTTTGACGCAATCGACAGAGAGAAAGAAGGGAATGACACCCGATGAGAACTCTACTTCGATGGAGCGTCCTCCTTGAAGAAGCGAAAGCAAAACTCTCCCATAATCAAATCTAGGGTAGGCCACGTCTTCGTGGCTCTATAAGGAGGGATAATGCGCTTTGCCTTTTCCTTAACAGAGCTGAGGACAAACAATGAAGCAGAATATAAGGCCTTGATAGCCGGTCTTGAGATCGCTATCGACATGGGAATCGAAGACCTCCTCATATACGGAGACTCCCAGCTAGTCGTTAGCCAAGTAAACGGCGACTATCAAACGTGCAAACCGGAGTTGGTAAAATATGGCAAAAGAGTGCAACAATTGCGGACTCAAATCTCTTCCTACGTCCTAGAAAGCATACCACGTATAGAAAATAGCAAGGTGGATGCTCGCTAAAGAACTGGCTGACGAAAACCTTGATGACGTGGGATCGTTGTACAAAGCCGTCGGGTTCTTACACCAGCGGAAATGTCTCCGGAGTCGTCTGAGGAAAAGGAAGCGACCAAGCAAACAGCCCTACAAATAGAGGACCAAGAAAAGGCTAAGGATTGGAGAGAAGTCTTTATAGGCTACTTCAAATCCCGCCGAACACCTGAAGAAGCATCCTCAAGAGATCAGCTCATGAAATGAGCTCTGCCTTTCGCCTTCGTCAATGATACTCTGTATAAGAGATCGTTCGACTCTCTGTGGCTGAGATGCCTGGGACCGGAAGAAGCAAGGAGAGTCATCGAAGAAACTCATTATGGACTCTGCGGTTCTCATCAAGCTGGGCCAAAGATGAAGCTAAAGATCAAAAGAATGGGCTACTATTGTCCCATGATGATTCGGGAGTGCCTCGAATATGCGTAGCAGTGCCACTAGTACCAAATTCATAGGGACTTCATCCAAACCCGCTACACCCAACAGTGGCTAGCTGGCCGTTCGAAATGTGGGAAACCGACATAATTGGGCCCATCGAACCAGCGTCATCCAGAGGACATCAGTTCATATTAGCGACAACTGATTACTTCTCTAAGTGGGCAGAAGCAGTACCGCTGAAAGAAGTGAAGACGGAGAACATCCTCTATTTCTTCAAGACGCACGTCATCTATCGGTTCGGCACTCCGCGATGGATTTTCTCTGATAACGGGCCGACCTACAGAAGTCACAAAATCAGCCGCTTCACACGGCAGCATAATATAGACTGGAGATACTCTTCGGTCTATAATCACGAGCTAACGGTCTAGCTGAGGCTTTCAACAAAACCTTGACAAAGATCATAAGGAAGACGATGTCCAAAAATAAAAAGGACTGGCACGAGAGACTGCATGAAGCTCTCTGGGTGTATCGGACAACGTTCAAGACGGCCACGAACACAACGCCATTCGCGTTGGTATTCGGTATAGAAGCGGTACTCCCCCTCGAGATAGAACTACCCCCACTACGAGTGGCAGTTCATTACGAGCTAACAAACGAAGAAAATGCCCATCTTCGACTTGAGGAACTCGATGCCCTTGATGATACTCGTCTCATGGCGCAGCAAAACCTAGAGGCTTACAAAGCAAGGATGTCACACCCCGAAAGTACGGAACATGACCGGCACTTAAACTACGAACGCCTCGAGGCGTACGTAATCTAAGTGAGCCGAAAACACAGAAATCCAAACCAAGAAAAGTAGTAGAGTGAAGGAAAACCAATTTAAAACAAGTAGTTTAATAGCATAAGCTAAATTATGCGGTTTTAAAAAAAACATCAAATATTTCCCGAAAATTTCGGCAGAGTCTCCTTTGTAAATACTGGCCCCCAAACGGGATACAACATGAATAGTATACGAAATTAATAAAAAGGCATCCCCAAGCGGGAGCTAGCTCTTCGTCAATCGACGGTCACAACCACACAAGCAATATAATATACAACGCCAACGGCGAGGATCAAAATTCAAAAGGATACTCAAAACCACAAGAAAACCACAGAAATATAACGCGCGACTCTAAGGTCGAAGGAGTAACATCACTGTTCTCTATCTCAAAATAAATACATGTTTGGTTGATGGAACTTCTAGATATAACAGAATAATGATATACAAGATATATAATGGGGGTACGATACAAGTAAACCCACCTACTAGCAAATCACCCGAAGGAAACTATGCCCACAAAGCCGTAATGAAACCTGTACGGCAAACCTGCAAGAAACTGGGGCACAACGGGGGTGAGTTGCTAACTCGTGAATAGAAAAACATCTACGAAAAGAAATCGCATAAATAACGCAATCCTAGGTCAATGATCATAATATATCCTCAAATATATAACCAGCAACCCATAACAATGGTTAGGGCAAATATCTAACCCAAGTGTAAATCCATGTGCCCGTGTCAGTGCCTCAGGTAGCAATGTATGAATGCATGAAACAGAATGCATGTACTGAAGAAAACTGCTTTCATAAATCAGTGAGATTTCTGTATTTTAAAAGTGAGGTACCATAAATGAAATCAGCATAAAACAGTGCCCAGCATCGACACAAAACAAGTGTCCAAATATCTCGATATCTCTGTATCACAATCTCTGTACCTCAATATCTCAAAATCTCAATATCTCAATCACAATATCTAGGGCGCCGTAAATCCAGACCGGCCCCTACCATCCATCTCAAGACCACGACGGTATCCGCCGGATATCCGACGCGTCGAGAAAAATCACCGGTCGGTAGTGCTCCCCTGCCAGGCTCAACGTCAACAACACGATCCTCTTGCCCCGGGGTACCGCACCGGGGCCACCATGTACCCGAAACGGTTCCTCCACTCCTCGAATCGGGTCTCGAAATCCATCAGCAAACTCATGGTGGACGACTCATACATCATGGGAAAACCGCGCTTTTTATTTTAAAAGAGAGAAAAGGTTTATTTATGTTTTTTTGCGGTTTTCCTCCAAATCCAGAAAATCTCATGGAAATCAGAATACAAAACCTCAATAATACGAAAAATAGTGAATATATGCATAAGAATCCATGAATGCGGCATAACAATGAATAACAGTATGCATGAAATAGCAGGTAATAACTACAATGTCTAAACTAACATATAAGGCAAGTACACTAATATCATGTCTAAACTATTAGCTAACAGGCTATGTCAAGCAATAATATTTTCTAAGGTGTACGTGACATGGCAATTACCGATGAAGATGTGTGTGAGCCGGCAAGTAAGTGTACGTCGTACATACGCATCATCGGTAATAGTGTTGGTGTCCTAACAACATGATATCAATAATGGAGTATGAAACATAATATAAGCATGCGATGCGAAGCGAACCATAATAATGAGCGGGAGCTGAATACTAGACGCAACTATAACTAATCTGCATTAATCTAATATAAGTCCTACAAATGGTGCCTTTTGAAATAACACGAATCATGCAGTTTTGAAAACAGGGGCTACGGTGTTTATATGAAAAGATACGTCTTTTGAAATATCCGTAGGATCCCTTGGGCTGTCTTTTAAAATACCCACGATTCGTTAGTTTTTGAAATAGGTAAGAATCGAATCTAATCTAACAACTAAACTAAACTAAAGGGCTAAGCTAATAAGCTGGACTACAGGTAAGGAAACCACCTAACATCTGAGTCGATACATATACATACCTGTATATATATTAGTCGGTGATCCCGCCTCAATAATATCATATCCGATACCATATCTATAATCAGACATCCCAAGTCAAGAGTGCGGATCAATCATCAAAATATAGCTCGTACGTAAATCCGTCGTACGGCATCCCCAAATCTGGGTACGGGTTAATATCACATTCATCATACTATTCACCTGGTATCCTCTTTATCAAATATCATGATCGGGATACTGATCTACGTCTAGTACAATACTGATACCGCCTAAGTATGCATGGACGTGTGTGAAACACTACGTCAAGGACCCGCTACAACGTCATATCGTATCTCAAATACGAACCCTGCTATATCACCGATCTCACGGCCTCAAATCAAATCTCATCGACTCATCTTAAATCCCAAGTACTATCCTCACTATCCATGCATGCGTATATGAATGTACATATGCATAGTCCCATACCCACGCATATATACATATATACACATCCCAATCTGCGCACAAGAAAGTAAAGTATGCAAGTCTGTGTGTGCGTATGTGGGTATAACAACTACTCTAGGGTTTCGCAACTAACCCAAAGGTACTCCATGAACACATAAACATAACATGAATGAACATTCGCGTATCATAAGACACCTATATAAACATATATATATATGAGCTACACTACGGACTGCGGGGGTGCTATACGCCATCCACCCGACTTCTCCCCGTAGATATAAATCTACTCACCTGGTCCTCGCTCGCCGGTGCCGACGTCGCCACGTGCTTGCTTGTCGTCTCGAAGTCCACATGGGGGTACCTACATATCACAACGCATCGTATCGCATTAAAATCCGACTCATGACCAAAACGACACATGAATCCCACATAGGTCAAAACCTATGGTTGCTTTCACAAATCAACCCAAAAACCCTCGACGTCGGTGTACAAACGCCAGACCATCGAGAAAAACCCAAATACACTCATTTGCACATTCACGAACACTAATTTTAATATAAAATAGGTTAAAACTCACAAAAACCCCAATTTCACTTAAAAAGTTATTTTTCCGAAAATCTTGCAAGCACAATTCGCCGTTTTTGTACAAAACATGATGTTTTAACAATTCCAGTGACCAAGATGATAACTTAATATCTTAATTATGCCATAGAAACCATTACGTAAATTTTAAACCCACAATTTAATTCGATTTCAAAAACCTAGTTTGCAATATTAACCAATTTTAACAATTTTATAGCAAAAATGCACAAACTACAATCTAGCTTGGATTTTCATGAACTAAAGGCATTAAACCACTCAATATAATATTAATAATGCTATGAAACCATAATTATATTTTAATCTAAGACATTCAATAATTTTCCAAAAATCTAGTAAGTAAAATAGCTTAAATATTACAATTTGAACTTAACAATTTACAACTAACAATTTGATTATGTTTCACATTCCACAAAAAGAAGAATTCCACTTGCAACCATAATCATACAACAAAACCCTAACTATAATCCCAAAACCATCCACTTGAATTTCTAAACTTGAATTCAAAACCCCTTTATTTATATATATATTTTTTTAACACCTAAACAAGTTTGCTTTAAACATACAACTAACAATTAACAAATATAGAAGAATTTTTATACCTCATGATCAAGAGATCAACATGAAGATCATGGCCTCCAAAATGCCAAATTTCCTCCAAGATCCATGCTAGCTTGGGCAAAGAAATAATGGGTAGAGATTGGATTTTGTTTTTGTGGGATTTTTGACTTGGATTTTTAGTGGAATTTTGTGGGTTTTGCAATGAAATGGAGAAGAATTAAGAGGGGGCTGTTTGTGTGCAGGTTTTGGCCAGAATTTGGTGGGGATTGGGTGAGGGAGGAGACAGAATGAGGTGGGGAAAGATAAATCTAGTCAAAGTCCACTCAATTTCTATCATTTTCTATTCTTTTCTTTTCTTTTCTTTCTTTTCTTTTCTTTGAAATTCAAGTGGGGAAAATTGATGGGGCTGCTGAATTCAGCCAAGGGAAGAATTAAATGGGGGTGTGTGAGTGTGGGTATGGGTGTGGGGTGATGAAAAATGACAAATACAATACCCCAAACATCCATTTACACTAAAAAAAAGCATTTTTTCTTCAATAATTTCTAAACCGTTTTGGCAAACGATTTCGTTTCAAAAACCACATGATAAAATTTTATTTAAAGTTTTATAATGCACAAAATTTGTTTCAACTCATTCCAATTTGTAATTTTCCCTAATTAAATATATTAGTGACGGTTTAAAATAATATTAAAATAATTAATTTCGGAAAAAATTTCAGAAAATTTTAAATTTCACCAGTGGGTCAATAAACACCAAATACTAGCAATTACATAGCTAGAATATGTATATTTAATTTTATAATAAAGATATTTGTATTTTGACTTTTTACCGAAAACCCCCTTATTTTACCGATTTTTCGAAATTTCACCGAAACGATTTTCAAAACGTTACAATCTTCCTCCCTTAAAGAAATTCGGTCCCCGAATTTAAATTAAAACTCCCCCCAAATACTAAAATATTTCAGCCAAAACCATCAAATCGCCGGGGCTCCGAAACCATAAGTACATAAAACGCATCATAGCGCAATGCATGCGCATGAGTAATGAGTAGATAACTCGAAATCAAAACTTCGTCAAGCATCCCGCAATCATCGGAGTCAAGGTGAAGCCGCGAATGCCAAATCTCAAACAAGACCGATATGCTATAAATCGGAACTATACATGTAAATATCAAGAGGAAATGCATGCCAAATCCTTTAAGTTGCTGTGCAATGCACATAACACTGCACAGTGGCGGACGTCTATCATAAGAAAATAGCTATCTACATATATACCTTTTGTTTGAAATGTACGTTCCGCCATTTTGGGAAACAATTTAGAAGGGTTTCCTTGTTTTAAACGTTTCGCGTCATATCAGGCACGTAGATAAATACTGAGACTATAGCTCGCTTTTGGAATTCCCTTCAATAGCTATCAATGCATGCAAAATACATTCAGGTACTGTCCTCTGACTAGTCCTGCTTAGTACGAAAACACATCGCAATTATCATAAAAAAACGTACTGCTCTATAAGAAATCAATCCCAGAATATGCGTATGAATACAATGTGCGTCTGGTGCGCACGACAATCAAAATCCATATACGTGCCATACAAGTGCATAGAAACAAGATCTAAGTGCATCGGGTGTGCACAAAGCATCTGTCGTAGGCAACGTGTGTGCCTGACAGAAAAATCAGGTGCATCTGACATGCACGAAAAAAATCTCGATTTAGTGCATCTGGTGTGCACCAAAATCGCATCTCAAGACATGCGCTCAACATGCGCGAAAACCCAAAACCAGGGGCATCCATCATGCACGAAATCATGAAATCCAATATCAAGCGCCGAACATGCGCAGAAAATCCAATCAGGTGCATAAGGTGCACAAAACAAATATCGAGTATCACAATCGAAATCGAAGTCCAGTGCATCTAAGTGCACAAAAGGCGTATCACTGCACTGCAGGCATATATAAACTATACAGAGTGCGGGAACCAAATCGTGTGCGTGCATACGCACAAAATCAACTCAAATGTCTAAAACCGTAAAATCACAAACATGTGAAACGAAAGCACGAAAACGATATCAAGTGCAACACTGTGCAAAGATCGTAAATCCTCAATCATCAAAATCAAATCATGCGAATAAATCACCCAAAACATCGAAATCAATAATGGAGGAATAGTACCGCTCAAGCGCATCCTCTAAGAATCTCGGGCCAACTGTCGCGGTCACTAGTGGGACGTCTCGTCGATGATCATGAACTCTGGCCTGCTGGTGTGCGTAACAATGACCACTCCTGGGTCAAGGTCTTCACTGTGAATTACCAATCTCTCGGTCCATCTGCTCATCGGTCCTGTCAGGTGTGCTAACGGGGATGATCCCGTTCTGGCACGTCTCTTGTCATCTCCCGGTCAATCATCGCGACCACTCGTAAGACAGCATATCATTGGCGTCGGCCCCTGGCTCTCTGAATGTACGTGACACATCTGATCCTGGGTGCAAGTATCATTGCAGCAGTGTCCTGGAAGGAATCCTGCTCACGGTCTCTTCCATGTCTCGTCTCTGTCAACTGTTCGGAAGTCATCGTCCTTTCCTATATCTACATCTTGCTCTGGAACGGCTGCATACCCATCGCGACTCCTTCTGGAAGGTATATCCAGTACTCTGCCTCGGCATGCGCATCGCATCTCTGATGTCGGCGGAAGGGAACGTCATCATATCCAGATCTTGTACGAACCTCTTACTCCATTTTTCTCTAACGTCGACCGCTTCGGACTCGTCTCGTCGTGGCTGCATAGACTGAGCTCCAACGGCTATCCTCGTATCGGGAGTCTCCCAAGAAACGCATCTCACCACCTAGCATCCGAATTAAGTTGAACCATCCAATCGATTGTCAAAACCTCATAATCCCCTAAGGGCTCAACATCTTGGGCACGGTTTAATAGTATCGAGTACATACCACAGCATCGGTGGTCCAGCCGTAGAAGGGCAAACCCAAGCCTCACTAACGGCGCCGTGGAACAGCCGCAAACCCAAAGGTTCAAAGGCTTTCACACGGTCATTATGTTGAGTTAGGGTTTCATTCTTCTAGAGGGTCCATAGAATTGCCTGCATGTCTTTCCGACTACTTTAAACTTGGAATAATAGGTTTCTGACATTCGATTGTCTCTGTCGACTCTCAACGCCCCCGCGTGAAGTCGTCTCTAGCTGGAATCAATCTATCTGATGACCTCGCATCGGGGTAGGCGAATGATCCACATGTCCTAGTCATTCATCCTCGATGACTAGCGACCTTCTATCATCTCTTAGTACAACTCATTCTGCACTAACTCCAGCATCTGGGGCAATATCTCGTCGTTCGCAGCAATAACTGGCTCGCTCGTCTGCACGCTGAACAGTGCCTCGACCATCATGAATAAGCAACACACCAACGGTCATCAAAATCTGGCTGGCCTCTGTAAGTGGCCCAATCCTCTGATACTGATCGGCACGTCCGAGAAATCTCATAAAAGCGATCCGCCAAACGCTCGTGGCGCGGAAACACAGTAAAAAGACACATCTCCACAATCGTGTGTCGCCGGAATTTCGCCCTGGTCAGTCCTCGTTCGTGACGAGCTCGTGCTGACCGCAACTCTAGCTGTAGCTCTCCTTGGCCGTAATCGTGGCAGCAAACCCATAACTGGTACTGATGAGGCTAGATCGGAATGAATATAATACTGAGCAAAGAATGTACATCCTAAGGCTTCATAAGTGGAGTAGCGTATCGTAAATATGCCGCGGAACATACTTACGATACGTCACTCTACTTTAGTCACCTATTCCATCAGCCAAGGGCCATCCTACGCTCCGAAGGTAAAACCTAACGCTCTGATACCAACTTTGTCACGCCCCGAAAGTACGGAACATGACCGGCACTTAAACTACGAACGCCTCGAGACGTACGTAATCTAAGTGAGCCGAAAACCCAGAAATCCAAATCAAGAAAAGTAGTAGAATGAAGGAAAACCAATTTAAAACAAGTAGTTTAATAGCATAAGCCGAATTATGCGGTTTTAAAAAAAACATCAAATATTTCCCGAAAATTTCGGCAGAGTCTCCTTTGTAAATACTGGCCCCTAAACGGGATACAACATGAATAGTATACGAAATCAATAAAAAGGCATCCCCAAGCGGGAGCTAGCTCTTCGTCAATCGACGGTCACAACCACACAAGCAATATAATATACAACGCCAACATCGAGGATCAAAATTCAAAAGGATACTCAAAACCATAAGAAAACCACAGAAATATAACGCGCGACTCTAAGGTCGAAGGAATAACATCACTGGTCTTTATCTCAAAATAAATACATGTTTGGTTGATGAAACTTCTAGATACAACAGAATAATAATATACAAGATATATAATGGGGGTACGATACAAGTAAACCCACCTACTAGCAAATCACCCGAAGGAAACTATGCCCGCAAAGCCGTAATGAAACCTGTACGGCAAACCTGCAAGAAACTGGGGCACAACGGGGGTGAGTTGCCAACTCGTGAATAGAAAAACATCTACGAAAAGAAATCGCATAAATAACGCAATCCTAGGTCAATGATCATAATATATCCTCAAATATATAACCAGCAACCCATAACAATGGTTAGGGCAAATATCTAACCCAAGTGTAAATCCATGTGCCCGTGTCAGTGCCTCAGGTAGCAATGTATGAATGCATGAAACAGAATGCATGTACTGAAGAAATCTGCTTTCATAAATCAGTGACATTTTTGTATTTTAAAAGTGAGGTACCATAAATGAAATCTGCATAAAACAGTGCCCAGCATCGACACAAAAAAAGTGTCCAAATATCTCGATATCTCTGTATCACAATCTCAGTACCTCAATATCTCAAAATCTCAATATCTCAATCACAATATCTAGGGCGCCGTCAATCCAGACCGGCCCCTACCATCCATCTCAAGACCACGACGGTATCCTCCGGATATCCGACGCGTCGGGAAAAATCACCGGTCGGTAGTGCTCCCCTCCCAGGCTCAACGTCAACAACACGATCCTCTTGTCCCGGGGTACCGCACCGGGCCACCATGTACCCGAAACTGTTCCTCCACTCCTCGAATCGGGTCTCGAAATCCATCAGCAAACTCATGGTGGACGACTCATACATCATGTGAAAACCGCACTTTTTATTTTAAAAGAGAGAAAAGGTTTATTTATGTTTTTTTCGCGGTTTTCCTCCAAATCCAGAAAATCTCATGGAAATCCGAATCCAAAACCTCAATAACACGTAAAATAGTGAATATATGCATGAGAATTCATGAATGTGGCATAACAATGAATAACAGTATGCATGAAGTAGCAGGTAATAACTAGAATGTCTAAACTAACATATATGGCAAGTACACTAATATCATGTCTAAACTATTAGCTAACAGGCTATGTCAAGCAATAATATTTTCTAAGGTGTACGTGACATGGCAATTACCGATGAAGATGTGTGTGAGCCGGCAAGTAAGTATACGTGGTACATACGCATCATCGGTAATAGTGTTGGTGTCCTCACAGCATGATATCAATAATAGAGTATGAAACATAATATAAGCATGCGATGCGAAGCGAACCACAATAATGAACGGGAGCTGAATACTAGACGCAACTATAACTAATCTGCATTAATCTAATATAAGTCCTACAAATGGTGCCTTTTGAAATAACACGAATCATAGGGTTTTGAAAACAGGGGCTACGGTGTTTATATGAAAAGATACGTCTTTTGAAATATCCGTAGGATCCCTTGGGCTGTCTTTTAAAATACCCACGATTCGTTAGTTTTTGAAATAGGTAAGAATCGAATCTAATCTAACAACTAAACTAAACTAAAGGGCTAAGCTAACAAGCTGGACTACAGGTAAGGAAACCACCTAACATCTGAGTCGATACATATACATACCTGTATATATATTAGTCGGTGATCCCGCCTCAATAATATCATATCCGATACCATATCTATAATCAGACATCCCAAGTCAAGAGTGCGGATCAATCATCAAAATATAGCTCGTACGTAAATCCATCGTACGGCATCCCCAAATCTGGGTACGGGTTAATATCACATTCATCATACTACTCACCTGGTATCCTTTTTATCAAATATCATGATCGGGGTACTGATCTACGTCTAGTACAATACTGATACCGCCTAAGTATGCATGGACGTGTGTGAAATACTACGTCAAGGACCCGCTACAACGTCATGTTGTATCTCAAAAACGAACCCTGCTATATCACCGATCTCACGGCCTCAAATCAAATCTCATCGACTCATCTTAAATCCCAAGTACTATCCTCATTATCCATGCATGCGTATATGAATGTACATATGCATAGTCCCATACCCACGCATATATACATATATACACATCCCAATCTGCGCACAAGAAAGTAAAGTATGCAAGTCTGTGTGTGCGTATGTGGGTATAACAACTACTCTAGGGTTTCGCAACTAACCCAAAGGTACTCCATGAACACATAAACATAACATGAATGAACATTCTTATATCATAAGATACCTATATAAACATATATATATGAGCTACACTACGGACTGCGGGGGTGCTATACGCCATCCACCCGACTTCTCCCCGTAGATATAAATCTACTCACCTGGTCCTCGCTCGCCGGTGCCGACGTCGCCACGCGCTTGCTTGTCGTCTCGAAGTCCACATGGGGGTACCTACATATCACAACGCATCGTATCGTATTAAAATCCGACTCATGACCAAAACGACACATGAATCCCACATAGGTCAAAACCTATGGTTGCTTTCACAAATCAACCCAAAAACCCTCAACGTCGGTGTACAAATGCCAGACCATCGAGAAAAACCCAAATACACTCATTTGCACATTCACGAACGCTAATTTTAATATAAAATAGGTTAAAACTCACAAAAACCCCAATTTCACTTAAAAAGTCATTTTTCCGAAAATCTAGCAAGCACAATTCGTCGTTTTTGTACAAAACATGATGTTTTAACAATTCTAGTGACCAAGATGATAACTTAATATCTTAATTATGCCATAGAAACCGTTACGTAAATTTTAAACCCACAATTTAATTCGATTTCAAAAACCTAGTTTGCAATATTAACCAATTTTAACAATTTTATAGCAAAAATGCACAAACTACAATCTAGCTTGGATTTTCATGAACTAAAGGCATTAAACCACTCAATATAATATTAATAATGCTATGAAACCATAATTATATTTTAATCTAAGACATTCAATAATTTTCCAAAAATCTAGTAAGTAAAATAGCTTAAATATTACAATTTGAACTTAACAATTTACAACTAACAATTTGATTATGTTTCACATTCCACAAAAAGAAGAATTCCACTTGCAACCATAATTATACAACAAAACCCTAACTATAATCCCAAAACCATCCACTTGAATTTCTAAACTTGAATTCAAACCCCTTTATTTATATTTTTTTTTAACACCTAAACAAGTTTGCTTTAAACATACAACTAACAATTAACAAATATGGAAGAATTTTTATACCTCTTGATAAAGAGATCAACATGAAAATCATGGCCTCCAAAATGCCAAATTTCCTCCAAGATGCATGCTAGCTTGGGCAAAGAAATAATGGGTAGAGATTGGATTTTGTTTTTGTGGGATTTTTCACTTGGATTTTTGGTGGAATTTTGTGGGTTTTGCAATGAAATGGAGAAGAATTAAGAGGGGGCTGTTTGTGTGCAGGTTTCGGCCAGAATTTGGTGGGGATTGGGTGAGGGAGGAGAGAGAATGAGGTGGGGAAAGATAAATCTAGTCAAAGTCCACTCAATTTCTATCATTTTCTATTCTTTTCTTTTCTTTTCTTTCTTTTCTTTTCTTTGAAATTCAAGTGGGGAAAATTGATGGGGCTGCTGAATTCAGCCAAGGAAAGAATTAAATGGGGGTGTGTGAGTGTAGGTATGGATGTGGGGTGATGGAAAATGACAAATACAATACCCCAAACATCCATTTACACTAAAAAAAAAGCATTTTTTCTTCAATAATTTCTAAACCGTTTTGGCAAACGATTTCGTTTCAAAAACCATATGATAAAATTTTATTTAAAGTTTTATGATGCACAAAATTTGTTTCAACTCATTCCAATTTGTAATTTTCCCTAATTAAATATATTAGTGACGGTTTAAAATAATATTAAAATAATTAATTTCGGAAAATTTTTCAGAAAATTTGAAATTTCACCAGTGGGTCAATAAACACTAAATACTAACAATTACATAGCTAGAATATGTATATTTAATTTTATAATAAAGATATTTGTATTTTGACTTTTTACCGAAAACCCCATTATTTTACCGATTTTTCAAAATTTCACCGAAACGATTTTCAAAACGTTACAAAGGATGACACGCTTATACGAAAGACTAACTAGGCCGAGAACATTCCGCCAAGGTGATCCCGTGCTAGTTGTCAGCAGACCTTTGATCCCCAATCATGCCAAACAGAGGAAATTCGAGCCGAACTATGAAGGCACGCACATTATAGACAAGGTCTACCAAGGTGGGGCCTATCTACTCATGGATATGCATGGCGAAAGACCCATCCGGCCAATAAACGGCTGGTTCCTTAAGAAATACTATGCCTGAAGAGTCACGGCCCGGGTCAATGATAGATGACGATGTTTATGTCCGCTCGCTGTCTTCCCGAGTCCAAACTCTATAAGTAGTATCCGGCGAAATCTCGCCTCAAAACTCCCATGGACCGAAATGTCCTGAAACTAATAACGGACCGAAACGTCTTTAAACTATTATGAACCGCAGAATCCTTAGGCTAACGCGGCAAAAAAAAGGTACGTCCATAAGTAAAATGGGCACGGATGAAAACCCGAAAGGGCTCCATGAGTAAAAATAGCAGGGCTACCGAAGAGTTTGTGAAAACCCAAAAAGGCGCATACTCGTAAAAAAATTCATGCACACATGCAAGGTCCTCTCGACCTTGTAAGGAGAAAATACCTGCGTAAGATCCTTATGACTCATAAGAGAGCAACACACTTAGAGATCCACACGATTTCTAAGGAGAAATTACACTTACGAGATCCTCACGACTCGTAAGGAGAATTCCCTTATAAGACCCTCACGGCTCATAGGATACAAAAGCCTTAAGTTACAGGGATCTGAACCTGTTCTTAAGCCATCACATTCCCTAGTTTGCCCTAAAACGGTTCAATATTGACCCTTGTATACAATCCACGAGCATAAATAAACGTTCCCTCACTAAGTCCCACCAACGACGAGGAATGTCCTCATATGGTGAACAACACTTGTATATCCTCTCGACTTATAAGGAGAAAACACTCTTGTAAGATCCTTACGACTTATAAGAAAACATACACTTAGGAATCCCCACGACTCCTAAGGAGAAAACACACTTACGATATCCTCACGACTCGTAGGGAGAAACATCTTTATAAGACCCTTACAGCTCATGAAGTCAAAAGCCTTAGTCGACAGGATCCTAACCCTGTTTGCTAAGTCACCTTTATTCGAATCGGCAAAGGCAAATGATGATTCGCTCCTGGCAATACCCCAGTTGCAGCGATGTTGATGCCTAAATCGGTAACAAATTCTAAGTCCTTTCACGGCAAATGATAATTCTCTCCTGGCAATATTCCAGTCGCAACGATGCTGATGCTAAGTTTGGTATCAGGTCTTGAGCGCCATACTCGCAACAAAATCGGCGAGCCAAAAATGCATATGAAAGAGCCGAAATGATGGGGCAACTCATAATAAAAATCAGCGAGTAAAATATATGGATACAAAAATAGCCGAAATGATTAGGCAACTCGCAATAAAAAGTAGCGAGTAAAGAAAAACAAAAAATAGCCGAAATGATTGAGCACCGTGGAAAATAGTCGAAATGATTGGGCAATCGTGACTTTCACTATATAATAAGCTGAAATGATAGAGCATCATGGAAAGAAAAACAAAAAAAGAGATGAAACTTTTGCCCTACAAGTGAGTCCATACTGACCCCTGTATACAATCTATGGGCATAAACGAAAAGGGAACCACATTTCCCCACTAGACACCGTCAAAGGGAGAGTCAGATGTCGACGGCAACATCTACAGCCTAGAGATCAGCAACGACGTTCCTCCTCGTTCCTGCAGGATACGGACGCGACACCACCAATCGGAGCTACGACAAAGTCCCTAGTTTTAAGATTCCATGGTTCACAGACAAGCTAGAGTCAACCCCGACACCGCAGAAAGCGGAGAAAGTCAACCCCGACACCGCAGAAAGCGGAGAAAGTCAACCCCGACACCGCAGAAAACGAAGAAAGTCAACCCCGACACCGCAGAAAGCGGGGCAAGTCAACCCCCCGACACCGATGAAAGCGGAGAAAGTCAACCCCGACACCGCAGAAAGCGGAGAAAGTTAACCCCGACACCGCAGAAAGCGGAGCAAGTTCAACCCCGACACCGCAGAAAGCGGAGCAAGTCAACCCCGACACCGCAAAAAGCGGAGCCAGTCAACCAATAATCCCTCAATTCGTCTCGACTCGTGGGAGAAAGCCTTAATAAAGACTTGTTTCCTAAGCTTTGGGACCCTGCAAATTGGCCCAAGATAGGCCATTATATACTATTCACGGGTCACACTCTCCAAAGTCGAATCTCGACAAGGAGGGAAACAACCACTTACGAGTCCTCTCGACTTGTAAAAGGGAAAAATTCTCTTGTGAGATCCTTACAACTCTCAAGAGAAAATACGCACTTAGGAATCCTCATGATTCCTAAGGAGAAATTACACCTATGAGATCCTCTCGACTCGTAGGGAAAAACACCTTTATGAGACCCTCACAGCTCATAAAGTTGAAAAGTCTTAGGCAGCAGACCTGATCCTATTTCCTAAACCATCGCTACCCTACAAAAAGGTTAGGATGGACTACTATTTACTATTTACAGGCCCCATTTGCTAAATCAACATGCCAACAACACGGCAGAGAAAAGAAAGCAATAGTAGGAGATAAAAAAAAGTGTCTTTTATTCATGAATTCAATTGAATACAAGATACATCATATAAAATAAAAAAAAATGAAATGAATACATGTTATTCATAGATTACAAATTTTCAGGCGATACAAAGACAATTATTAAGGAGGAAGCGTTTTCAACAAATCAGCCAGCTGCTAGCGTTCCTCTCAATCCTTTCTCGCAATCGGCCGCCGCGGCCAGCTCCGCTTCGACTTGGGCCCACTATTGCAAACAAGAAGAAAGTTTCTCATCGATTTCTTGCTGAGCAGCTTCGCACCTCTGCGTAACCCGCTCGGTGAATTCGAGCTTCTGCCTCAGTACCAGCCCGTCAGAAATACATCGCTGGAGATAGTCAAAGACAGCTTTCAGCTGCGCAGCATTTGCTTCGATCTGGGCACGCAATTAGACAGACTCGATGGAAGCCTCCTCATGTTCCTTCCATCTCAGGGTCGCCTCTTGTTCAAAATGACGAAGGAAAGGAACACTCTGCCCAACCCATGCAGCCCGCCGGGAGTTCAAAGCCGATACTTCCGGAGCGGGACGCTTGAGCTCAATCTCATGCAGGCAAGCCTCGATCTTTCTGCAGTAATTAACCCAAGACTCGAAGACACCTTCTTCATGGAAGTTCATGAGCGCCGCCAGCATAAGAATAACCTCAGTAGCAAAGTCTGTAGCAAATGCAAGGGCCTCGGCATCAAGATCCTCGACGAACTCACTCAACATTCGCAGGTTAGTCGCAGCACCCCTGGAAGATGGGCGTTTGGCAAAGGGCCCTGCTGGCATTAAGATGCGAGACTCAAAGGGAGCTGGAGCCGGCACGATTGCTGAAAAACAAACTATAGTCAAATGTCGACTCAGAAGGTAAAGAGAATACACGAGCGATGGAGTCTACTATACCGGCTGTGGCAGATGGCAAAATTGGGAGTACTAGAAGTGCAGCTATCCCCTCGTCTCCTCCTCCGATCCGTGACGCTGCGATCAATAGAAAGAAGATATAGCAACAGTACGGTTATTGATAAAAGAAAGAAAGAAACAATAGCTGAAAGATATACTAACCAATACCAGCAGGCGGAGCGACTTCCGACTGGAAGGAGAAATGCGGGTTCAGCACCTGGTATAAATGGTAAAAAAGGACTCCTGCAGAGTTGCGAAAATACACGGTCAGTACAAGAAAGACGGTGTTCATAGTTCAACTAAATAAATCGTGAATATATACCTTACAGTATTTCGGAGGACATAGGAGAAGGCGAGGGAGCAACAACCATCATGGCAGCGACCGGAGGTGCTTCAGATGCCACAATCTCAGCGTTCGCTGCACCTACAAACAAAACATCGTCAGGAGAAGCTGAACGGAATTGTGAAATAAAAAGAACAGTGACTCAAGACTTACCTGACGGGTCACCAACCAAAGCCGCGAAGGAAGCATCACCAGGCGTAGCGGTTTCTTCACTCTCCCTCAGAGGAGTAGTTTCTGCGCCCATGGCTTCATCTCCTGATTTGACAAGGGCTGTCGTGACACTCGCGATGCCTGCCGATACCAAGAAGCCACAAGGGGAAAGAGCGGCGGTTTGGGCAGTCCTAGACTCCCGAGAGAGAGTAGCCACTTCGGGCTCTGTGGTCGCCATCATTTCGCCTGCCATCTCATTGCCAGGACTTGGCCCTGTGGGATATGATGTATAAGAATTTGCAGATCGAGTTCTAATAAAAAAGGCCGGGCATTACGTTACCTTGCGAAAGATTCTCGGTTGCCTCCCGAGCCGCGCGCGCAACCTGTTTATGGACAATAGATAGGGCAGCTGGAGCACCCTCTGAAGGAATAGAGACAGATAGAGTGGTGCTTGAGCCTGCACCTATAGCCAAAGAGGCATCACGTTCCTTCACTGCGCGCTTCCTGCGCTTCCTTTAAGTTTGGACCATAAGAGCTGATCTCCTCAAGAGCTCCGTCAAAAGGATGTCGTCGTCCGAACCAGGCTCTGTCTCTGGAACCGTCACAGCGTCTGTCATCGGCTGCTTTAGTGAAGCCTCCTGCAGTAATGTTGGAGGAGCTGGGGCCACAATAGCTGGCTCTGAAAGCGTCGCCGCATCACCACTTGGGATCGGCACCGCACTCGGGATAACCTGAGTCAAGGTAGTAACTGCAATAAAATAAAGGAAAGGGTCAGAGCACGAATAAAGAAAAGGGGAATGAAGGCACAATGAGCTGAATTATACCAAGACCCAAGGAAGCGCGGAGCCTTTCTTCCTCTTCGAAAGTCTTGATGGAAGCCGCGAGGGCCTCATCGGCAGAAATACCTGTTGAAGAAAAAGACATTACTAAAAGCATAATAATAAGGAAGGAAGGAACGCGGAAAGATACGACTGAAGTATACCTGATTTCGCAATGGTGATTAGCGCCACTTCTACGCGAGCCTGTCGCTCGGAAGCCAGAAGGGCAGCCTGGAGATCGGTATCATCCGCAGGCACGATAAATAAACCCTCATTGGTCCCATACTCGCACAAACCCTCGCTGTAAGGAGCATGTGGCTCATGGCCGAGTATAACGTCAGCAAAAAAGAGTGATTTCTTCTTTTTCTATGAGCGAGCGCCGGCAGCCGATGACGGGAGCTTGCGCTTGGCGGGCAATTTTGGGCGACGAGTCCCGATCTCTGTACCCGTTCCAGACTCCGGGGATGCTGCCGCTACCGCTTCTATAGGAACACGGGGTAGAAGCTCATCAAGAAAGGCGCGTGGGACCACAACCACAGCAGCTTCTCTTAAGGAAGGACGAACAGTGGTCCATCGCTTTAAGGGGACAGTTGGATTACCGGCAGGGACTGCACCCATGCGATCGAGCAATAACCCCTTTTATTCCCTAATAACAGCACTCGTCGCATGCGAGTACCACGCCACATATGCATTCGAGATTTTCGGAACGCAGCTCGGCTCACTGATAAAAATTTGGACCCGGTGTTTAGCCACATGAAATGGTGCAACGCGCTGCGGATACCATCTTCTGTAGCAACCGGCTCAGCTAAAAAGGCCTCTAGCGGGACACCCTGGTCGTAGCTCGACTGTTGAGCGAAACGGTGTGGGTTGTATCTCATGAACAGCGCCGAGTCGTTCTGCTTGAACACTAAAAAGCCCGGCCTGATTGAGTACAGATGCAGAATCTCCTGAGCCTTCAATGTAGAAGCCCCGTCTTTGAAGGTATCGCGTAGCGGCTGCACCGTTTTAGTGGATTCCTTGCCGATAGTTAGAACCTTATCGACAAAGGTCATGCCATCCCCGACCATACACGGGCAAAGGACCAGGCCCCGAGCCTCTCGCTGTGACGGATCTAAAGCAGAAGCGTCATCTTGGAACATGACCTGAGGAAAGTTATAACTGTCGTAGAAACGGGGCCGTTTATGGACTCCGAAAGCGCCGAGCACATGAAGCTCAATCCACAACGTGAAATAATGCAGCGGGAGGTTTACGGGCTGCACCCCCGGTTGGGTGGTGTCTACCGCTAAGCTAAGGCTATGATACAAGTGAGCCAGCCCAGCGATCCCGATGGCCACTAGCGTCCAGGAAACCATTCGATGAGCCGGATAGAAGACGGATGGCCTGATATGGCGAGGTTGCATTGGGAGCACAAACCAGCTTAATCATAGACCAAGGAACCCCAAAAAGAATGCCTCTTCTTCTATGTCTGAAGCTGGGAGCTCTGCAAAGGGGACGACCGCTGTATCTGGGAGGAAGAAATTCTTTCGATCTTCTTCCGCTGTCGGCTGGCTGTCCAAACCAAAACCAAAAGGATCGTCAAGCATAGCAAACTTCGCAGCTTATTTTGACAAGGCTTCCGGGCGAAGAAAGCGGGCGATGAAATCTGTGAAACTGACCCCATGCCTTCCGGATTCAAGGAACAGACCCTCATAAATATTCAACACCTTGATCAGACTCAGGAATCGATGTTGAATAGCATTCTCTGTAGTAAGACCCATCACCACTGATTTTGTGGCGAATGTGTACTCATCAGGGGGAAGTATTTCCTCGTAATGTTCCCCTCTGACGGGTAAGCCGGAGATCTCCGCAAACTCCTCCAAGGAGATTGAAACTTCCCGATCTAATAGAACAAAGGTGTGAGTCGAGACATTCCATTGTTCCAAGAAAGCTTTGACCCACCATACAGAGGGCATGGATCGCGGGGTACAACCCGAGCTTCAGCAGCAGCGGTTTCTTGGCCGACAAAATGTATCGGGCCCACTGCAGATATTCGGCTGAATGGCGAGGAGTCAAGCCAATCATGTAAGCTTTTACCCAATGGCGCGACTAGCCTTAACATATGCGCCGCCCCAGAATATCTAAAGCCATCGGCGGCTGTACAGGTATCGAACCCATCGAGGGCTAGAAGCGTCCATCCATAATCCAGTTAACCTCCTCCACTGCGTAATTCACCTGGGGTCAGTCAGCATAATTAATGGCGGAAATTGGCTCTGAAGGCACCGCACAAGAAAAGCTGCGTCGACCCCGAATAATTTGGTTGTACCACAACTCCTATAAATGAAGAGACTTCTGCTCCGGGTCGTGATCTTTAATCAGTGTGAAAACTTCCTGATCCACGGGCGCGTTTGCATAGGCACTCTCCGAGTGAACAAACGGGAAGGAAGTGTCGAAAGACATAGTACCTGTGCGAAATGAAACGTCGGTTAGCCCCCAATGGTACAGTCTAAATTCTGATACTTGGTACTTTAAATTTGTACCACACTGTAATGCAGTGGAAATGGACCAAGGGGGACCCACAAAATCAAGGTGACGGCTCATCATTGATGAGACAATCACTCATTAAAGAAGGAATCTTTTAAAAGATCCTCATTTAATGAGAGACTCCTCGGGCCAAGGAGTTAAACTCCCTCGAGAGCAACGCTTTGCAAACAGGACTGAGATCTGTCAACTCTAATTATGAGGGGAATAAAATTCCCTAAAAATTCTAAGAGCTATGCTCTGTGAAAACGATTGAATAATCCATCAAAACCCTAAAAAGCAAAGCTTTTTACAGAGGTAAATTCCTGAGATCTTTAAAAGATCTGAAATACAAATCTAAGAAACTCTATGAATCATTCATTAAAGGGTTAAGAAGCCCTAAAAAATATTTCTTTAGATCTATGATCTAAGAAGAGCAAAGGTCTGTTCTAATTAACGGTTTAAAGAAACCCTAAAATATATATTAAAAGATCTACGATCTCAGAAGAGCAAAGCTCTGTCAAGGGGTTCAATTATCCTTATCAAAAATTGGGCAGAGTTCTAACTCTAGAAAGAGTTTCTTAAGGCAGAGAACTAAGCTCTGAAAGGGGGTGAATTATATTCTCAGAAATGAAAAGAGCAAAGGAGAAGATGAACAGCGGTCATCTCAAAGGGCCAAAGGCCCTATTTATAGGCGCTGGAAGTCGATCCAACTTCCATGACAATCCAACGGTGGAAAGGCTGCCACCGCTGCACTCACGTGTGAGCCACGTGAGCGCAATGGTGGGGGGCATTTGTTTACCCCCAATAAGAGAGCAGGGCTCTGTTCAAAATTTGAAATTTGAACTAAGGCAGTGCCTCACATGCAAAGCACGAGAGCGCCAGCGCCATGAGTCAAAGACTCTAAGGCAGCGCCTCACGTGCAAAGCACAAGAGCACTAGCACCAAGTGAGCCAGTGCCAAGAGCGCTAGCGTCATGAGTCAAAGACTCTAAGGCAGCTCCTTACGTGCAAAGCACGAGAGAGCTCGCGCAAAGAGCGCCAGCACCATGAGTCAAAGACTCTGAGGCAGCGCCTCACGTGCAAAGCACGAAAGCGCCAGTGCCAAGAGTCAAAGACTCTGAAGCAGCGCCTCATGTGCAAAGCATGAGAGCACCAGCACCAGAACTAAAAGTTCTCCAGCCTTGGATCAAAGATCCAACAAAGATGATAAATCATCAGAGTGCAGAATTAAATTATGATTGAAGAAATACACCTCAAATCTTTCTAAACACAAAAGATTGTGCTGTATAAATCAGAGCACCGTTGGATCAAAGATCCAATGCTGATTAAAAATCATCAAGATACAGAATTAAATTCTGACTGAGGAAATACTCCTTAAATCTTTCTAAACAAGAAAGATTGTGCTCTGTAAATCAGAGCACCATTGGATCAAATATCCAATGGTGATTAAAAATCACCAAGATACAGAATAAGTTCTGTATGGGAAAATATTTTCCCAATCTTGTTAAAAACAAGAAAAATGTCTTCTGTAAAACATAAGTCCTTGGATCAAAAATCCAACGGTAGATAAATTCCCCAAGTCAATTAGAGATCTCTCAATAAGAGATTTCCTTAACTGATTCAACAAATTAGCCGCCCCTATATAAAGGACCCGAGACTTCAAGTCTGGCACAGAAGAAACCCCCCATAAACTTCGATCTCAAAGAGAAGAGCAAGTTTTAACAAGAAGCATTTTCTTAAAGGTAAGGGAGATCAGAATATCTCATCTGCAAGGGTTTAACCCTCATAAAAAGAACATAGTTCTTTCCGTGGATCTGAGATCCATAAGACAAGTCTCCCACAAATGAGAATTTAATTCTTACGGGGATGAATTTGTTCTTAGGGATTGAAGATCCGGAGAAGAACAAAGAATTGAATTTTGCAGAACATAACACAGAAAGAAAAAACCTAGCGCCAAGCGCTGCAAGATAAAGAGTGCTTAGAACTCAGTGGTTGGCGCTCAGCGTCGAGCGCTCCATGTGCTTCTCACGTGGGCGCTATTTTATAAGAAGCACTTAGCACTCCAAGTCTGGCGCTCAGTGCCAAGCACTCCACGTGCTCCTCACGTGGGCACTATTTTATAAGAAGCGCTTATCACTCAAAGTCTGGCGCTCATCACCGAGCACTCCATCTGCTCCTCACATGGGCGCTATTTTATAAAAGTGCTTAACACTCAGTGGCTGGCGCCAAGCACCAAGCGCTACTCACATAAATGTTTAGCAGTAGATACACAGAGAAAGGACTGTGTCCTAGTAAATGTCTAACACTTTATTGAAATAGGAAACGACAGAGACTCTGTGGGCTGAGTCTAAGTTAGCCAAATTCCTAATCAACCGAGCCCATATGCTCTTTATTTTTCCAAACTGGTCTTAGTCCCAAACAAGACTACCGATCTTTTGACAAATATCTATTGGTTCGAGGGTACATCTTTTCATACCTCTGATATATGTCGTTGTAATTCTTCAACGTCTTGAAAGAGATGGAGGGTCCCAATAACCAATAACTTTTGGTGCATCCCCAAAACTGTTAAACAAAAATCCTACAGACTATGATGTCTTTAAACATAGACTATGATGTCTTTAAACCCCGCAGACTATGATGTCTTTAAACACAAGCTATGATGTCTTTAAACACAAGATATGATGTCTTTAAACCCTAAAGACTATGATGTCTGTAAACATGGACTATGATGTCCTTAAACATGGACTATGATATCCTTAAACTCAATGGACCGTAATGTCCCTAAACTAAAGCAATAGAGCCTAAATGCGCTTTTGTTAGATCTAAATGATCCTAATCTTGTTAAGTAGATCTTAGTCTAAAATTAGACTAACGTATCCTTAATAAATATTTAAGTTGATCTTAATCTCAAATGAGATTAACGATCCTTAAATCAAACCAAACCCAAATCTAAGAAAATACGGATTTGGACTAATCCCCGCCCCACGGGCGACAACATAAATTAGTCTCGGTATACAATCCACGGGCAACCAAAAATAAAACAAACACACACGACACAAAGTGAACATCTGGAGCAGGAGAAAGTTGTTAACGCGATGCGGTAACGTAACTAACGGCAGGGGCTTGCGCCTGCAGGGAAAAGCGTCCCCACAATCAAAAAACCCTCGCAAACGAGGGTGAATCTGACGAAGTCTGCTACATCGGCCGCATCTGTTTAAACCTTCGATACACGGTGCCATAAATCAACTTGGTATCTTCGGAGAGGTAGACGGATAAAACCAAATAGCATCTGCCCCCCAAAATTCAGGCCAGACGTCCCAACGTCCCGGTCGCGTCTTTCGGCGGTAAACAAACACACTTAGAAGAAAGTCTCCAGAATTAAATAAAACTTTACTATGGCATTGTAGACAGGGTCACATCAATGAAACACGGTTGTCGAAGTTACATAGAGATGGATATTTGGATCCGTTCGAATATCATTCTTATGCAACTTGTCAATCTTGTCTCATAGGAAAGATGACAAAGACTTCATTCACAGGACACGGAGTAAGAGCGAGCGAGCTCTTAGGACTTATACACAGCAACGTATGTGGTCCAATATCTACAAATGCACGAAGTGGTTATTCCTATTTCATTACTTTTATGGGTAATTTCTCTTGGCAAGGACATGTCTTCTTGATGAAACATAAATCCGAGACCTTTTGAGAAATTCCGGGAATAAAAGAATGAAATGGAAAAACAAACAGGCAAAAGTATCAAGACACTGAGATCTGATCGATATTGTGAATACTTGATTGCCGAGTTCCTGGATTACTCAAAATAGAATGGAATTCTCTCTCAGCTTACTTCTCTATACACACCACAATACAATGGTGTATCGGAAAGGCGGAACAGAACTCTATTAGATATCGTTCGTTCCATGATGAGAAATGTTGAGTTACCGCGATCCTTCTGAAGTTATACACTATAATCAGAAGCATATCTTTTGAATAAGGTTCCTACCAAGACTGTGCCTACCACACCATATCAGATGTGGAGTGGGAAGAAACCATATCTTTAGTATCTGAAGATATGTGGATGTCCAGCTTTTGTCAAAAAGCAGCATGCGGACAAGTTCGAGGCACGCTCAGTACTGTATAGGTTTGTGAGATACCCAAAGAATTCCAAAGGGTATCTTTTCTATTACGCAGAGGAACAAATAGTTTTTTGTTCCTTATCATGCCCATTTTTTAGAAAATCAATTTTTTCTGAAAAAGGACTAGCGGGAGCGCAATAGAACTGGAAGAAATTCTGGAACCACAAACTATTACTGAAAGTATGGTAGAACCAGAGCTTTCAAAAGAACCGGACATCCCTGCGCCAATCCGCAGGACTAGTAGGCAGTCTCATCCGTTCGAGAGATACTGCGGTTTTCTCATAGATGTGGATAGAGAGGATTGCATCATTAACAATGATGAGCCAACTAGCTTCTAGTAAGACATTCAGAGCGGAGACTCGGTAAAATGGCTGGATGCAATGTGGACCGAAATGGAGTCCATGTACACCAACAAAGTATGCACTTTGAATATTGCTCCAGAAGGGGTAAGACCCGTAGGCTGCAAATTGATCTTCAGAAAGAAGGTTGCTGTAGATGGATAGGTTTAAACCTATAAGGCTAGACTTGTTGCAAAAGGTTTTCATTAAAGATCCGGTTTGGACCATGATGAAACCTTTTCTCCAGTGTCTATACTCAAATCCATTCAAATCCTTCGCCATTGCTGCCTTCCAAGATTTTAAGATCCGGCAGATGGACGTAGAGACGGCTTTTCTAAATGGTCATTTGGAAGAGTGCGTCTATATGGATCAGCCAGAGGGTTTCAATCGGAGTGGGAGCAGTGGGACAGTGTGCAAATTGCTTAAGTCCATTTATGGACTAAAGCAGGCATCGCGGAGTTGGAACATCTGTTTTTATTGAGACAGTCAAAGAATTCGACTTTATCAAAAATCCAGATGAACCATGCATTTATAGTAAAATTGTAGCAAGAACTGTGGAATTTCTCGTTGAGTACGTGGATGACTTTCTCTTGATAGGAAATGAAACTCCTATACTACAATCAGTCAAAGGATTCTTGTCACTAAGGTTCTCCATCAAAGACCTGGGTTGTTAGTTATATGTATGCCCTAGAGGCCATTACTGTACATTGGATGTATATAGTAGTGGATGCTGGGATATATATAGGTAGGACTTTCTTGCTCGACATGATAGTATGCTATCTGGTTGCTCTTTATCTTAACATGTATACTTACTGTCTCTCTGTTACATGTTGATAAAGCCCTTTGGATGTGTACTCGACTTCCAGGACTATGATGCAGATCATACTAGTGGGGCTTGGGTAGTCCATGAGTACATCCTTCAATGTTCCTAGTCGTGGGAATATCGAGACGGGGCATCGATATTCCAGAGTAGACTAGCGTATATCTTCTCGACCTATGTGATGGGCGATGGATGATCCCATATCCATTGGTGTTTGACATCGGAGATGGTATGCGGGTGCTCAGTGGAGACTGGGTACATTGAACGGACTCGCCGAGAACTCCAAGATGGTATTATACCTCACGTCAGATGGCAGTTCTCTGGTGACACTGGTACAGCTTAGTTTGTTGACCCGAGATCGTCATAGAGTCTTGTGTGTCTCCCACTGTGCTTTGATTTCCACCCTACCACGACTCTACTAAGACATGCAAACAGGTGGTTTTTGGGTACAGTCCCGATTCACATGGAGGCAATGAGCGATAGGAGGGGATTCATCTCTCCCGGTATTGGGGGTTGATGTTGCGCTATGCACGACTGGCCATAACAGGAAATCCCTGGCCAGGGTTGCAGTGATATACTGGTAAAAGTTATCAGTAGTTTCACGATTGTTATGGACCTTACGTCGGCATGACTTATCAAGCTATTGGGGTCTGACGTTTACCATCCCTAGGCGAGATATGCGACATATCAGACGAACAGACCGGACTGTACAGTAAGTGTTACTGGTTGGATTCACAGGAGTGTGAGCGGGCTTGCTCGTTGATCTTCTAATCGCTCAATACCCGGGTGGCCGTTACGTTTAGCAGACCGCTTGCGGCTTGTGGGTGTTTGATATGATCATCACTTGCTGCCGGCGTATTGACGAGTCTTTAGAGTCCTACACAGAGGTTTCCTAGCTCAAGCGAAACGAAATAGGAGCGGATATGAGATATGTGCGGGACCGAGAATAATGCGTGTATGTGATACCGTATTCTATTCTCGCGATGAATGTATCGAATGGTTGTATGTGATATAACCTAGTTATCGAATCGAGGATTGATTCGATAAGCCGATACATTAGATATTATTCGGTTATATGCGATATGACCGGATCGTTAAATCAAGTATTGATTTAATGATTTAATGCATAATTATATATTTGATATATTACTTTGCATTAACTAGTATTTGTTCACTTTAAAAGGATTTTCTCACTTGAAATGCACATTGTATATGTGATATATTTTTTGTGCACAAGATTGTATCATGTTTGATGATACATAAATGTTTGGGTGTATGTTTAGTCTAAACCATGGTTATGTTAATGGTTAGGGTTTTGTTTATTTACTTATTTATTTATTTATTCATTAATTCTTTTTTGGGCAAGAATGAAATGGTGGCTTAGTTTGTTTCTTTCTTGAAAGTTCATGAAGCTTTGAAGCTTTGACCATTTTGTCTCTTAGCCTTAACCTAACCCTAGTTTAGTCTCTACACCTAACCATGGTTGCTATATGATAAGTATTCATTTTATTTTCTATTTTGAATAATACTTATGATATTCTTTCTTCATCTTCTTCTTCTTCAACAAAGGAAGAAAGCTTGCCACCATCAATGGCAACTTGAGAAAAAGAGTGAGAAATCCAATTCTAAAGTGAACCCACCTCCTATTTCTTCATCCTCTACCTCTTGCCAAGTAGTATAGGGTGTTTTCTTCACAAGTTTCATGACTTGGTGAAGTTGGAGCTTGATCTTGAGTTGCCTCGACGTAGATCATCTTCGGCATCGAAGTCGACGACCTATCCCGATCAATTCTTCGATGAAACCACCGTGAGAGTCCAAGATCCGATGGGTACAGCGGAGGGACTTCATCACGGAGCTATGGAGGTGGAGAACCGGATCTACAAACGTTGTAGCCCCTTCCCTTTTAGTTAAAGTTGCTAACTTGCATTGCATCGCCTATACATCTAGTTAACGATCCGTATTAGGGTTTGTAGGCACTTGGAAAAATTTGAATTGGCCATGTTTGATCACTTGTGAGACCTCATTAGTGTGCCTAGGAACCCTACATGGGTGATGCCAACTACATTCTAGGGATCCAAATCTATCGTGATAGATCAAAGAGGATAGTGGGACTTTCACAGTCAAGTTACATCAACAACATACTAAAAATATTTAGTATGGAAGATTCAAAGAGCGGTAATCTACCTGTTTGTCACGGAATCACCCTCTCCAAAGAGATGTCTTCTAAGACTGATTTGGAAAGGGCTCGCATCATATCAATACCCTACGCTTCTGCGGTAGGCTCTATAATGTATGCAATGTTGTGTACCAGACCAGATGTTTCTTACACACTAGCGTGGTAAGCCGGTATCAGTCAAACCCATGGGAGAAGCACTAGATAGCAATAAAAAAAATTCTAAAGTACCTGAGAAGGACTAAAGAGATATTCTTTGTGTATGGCGGAAAAGACCTCCAGATCGAGGCTTTTGCTAACTCCAGCTTCCAGAGTGATAAGGATGACTCCAAGTCCATGTCGGGTTATGTATTTACCCTCAATGGAGGGCGGTCTATTGAAATAGATCCAAGAAGGACACCGTTGCAAACTCGACGATGGAAACGGAGTAGTTCGCTGCATGAGACACCGCAAAAGAGGTAGTCTGGATGAGAGAGTTCTTAATTGAACTTCAGGTGGTTCCTTCCATTTCTTGGTCCAATACTTTAGTATTGTGACAACATATGGCGCTATAGCTTTAGGAAAGGAACCTAGGTCCCACCAGAGATCCAAACATATCTTGAGGCGGTACCACCTAATCAAAGAGATCGTTGATCCCTAGGAGATCGAGGTGAGGAGAGTAGATACGGAGAACACCACTGCAAATCCACTCACAGAGGTCATCCCTCAAACAGTGTTTGAGAGGCAATTCGAGATCTTTAGTCTACGATATGCAAGTATATGGCCTTAATGCAAGTGGAAGATTGTTAGTGATATATGCCCTAGAGGCCATTATTGTATTATACTGAATTGTATATTACTTAATGAGAGCTTGGGATATACATGGATATAGTAACAGTCTTGCTCAAAATGGTAGTATGCTACCTGGTTTGTTTCTACCTCAATATGTGCATGTTTTTCTTAGCATATCTCTTATACATATTGGTAGAGCCCTTAGGATCTTTGCTTGATTACCAGCGTTGTGCTAGCAGTCACACTAGTGGGGGATGGATAGTCTATAACCACATCTTATACAGGTCCCTAGTCGAAGGATTATCGAGATGGGGTATCGATACTCCACAGTAGACTAGTGTATATGCTTCTCATCCCAACAGGGGAGATGTTCTGTCCCACAGCCATTAGTACGTTGTACTTGAGATAGTATGCAGGTGCTCATTAGGTTATGAGTACACTGGATAGGACTCGTCGGGAACTGTTGGTGGGTATTTTACCTATCGTCGCATAGCAGTTCCCAGGTGACATGAGTACAGCTTAGTCCGTCAAATTGACACTGCTATTTCGCCTCGAGTGTGTTCCCACTGTGCTTTGATTACTATCCTACCACGGCTCAAAGGAGTCATGCAAGTAGGTAGTAGTTGGGTGTAGTCCAGAAGCACTTGGAAGCAGTGGCGATTAGATAGGATTCGTCTCTCCCGGTATTGGGGGTTGATATCGCGCTGTGTTCGGAAGGCCATTACACAAAGTCCTTCGCCAAGGCAAGCGAGATTTACTGGTAGGTATTCCATTAGTTTCTCAGGGTGTTTTGGGCTATACTCTGACACGACTTATTGCGCTATTAGGGGTCTAAAGATTACCGCCCCCTAGGGCCGATATGTGATACTCTTAGACGAACAGACTGGACTGTACGGAGATTGTCACAGATAGGCTCAGTAGGAGTTCGGATGAGTTAGCTCATCGGCCTTCTTATCGACACATACCTGGGTAGCCGTTACGTGTAGCTAGTACCGCTTACGGCTTGTGGTTGAACCCACTACCAGCGTAATGTCGAGTCTTTAGAGTCCCACATAGAGGGTTTTCCTGCACTGGGCAAAATGTGTAGAGGCCGTATGGTTTTACGGCAGGGCTTCGATCCCTTATATGTAGTTTTACACCTATGATGATCGGGCGGATAATACTAGTGGGCTTTGGTTTAAGCCGGATCCTAGTATTATATCGATGGATTATTTTCGTCTCTTTATATTTGTATTCTTCGGAATGCAGGTGCGGGAATGTTATACGGATGAGAGGCATTCTCGTAATTTGATCGGGTTTGCTTCTAGAAGGTAACACCTCATTTAGGGTTTTATTATTTTTGAATAAATGAAATGTGGTGGAGGAAATGAGGTGGAGGCTAGCATTAAGTGAGACATGGCTCTTGGTGACTCATGGCATGACTCACACTTGAGATATTTTCAAGCATGCTTGATATTTTCTGAGATATTTTATCTCATGAATTATTGCATGCTTGATTATTCTCTACACAAAAGACTTAGCCATTCACACCCAAAGCTCTTTCTTCACTAGGTTTTCCTCAAGTGACCTTCTTCTTCATAAAACCCTAAAAGCTCTCATGTGTTGAGAATCCTAGGTTTCCAAGAGACAAATCACTCCATCTTCTCACTCTACACCCTCTAGGACTTCTAGTTTAATGAACTAAAAGCCGTAGTTATCTCAGATTTGACGTAGGAGCTCAGACTATAGACTCTCGGGTGGATCGTCTTTGACTTGAGGAGGCCGTCGAGGTTGCCCGATCCGTTTCGATCCTTGGAGCTGACGACGAGGTGGAAGACAGCGAAGAAAACTCGAAGGAATAGGTATCGTGAGGTATACCTTCGTATCATAGTAATTAAACCTCATTACTTGTTAGCTAGTTAAGGTTTAGTATCGATCCTGGAGTTCAAGTCGGTGTAGCGAGCTTTCAAAAATCGTTTTTTGCATATTCCGCCTCCCCATGAACACGCGTGGTGCGCGATATCGACTTACATTTTGAGCCTCAGACCTCACCTTCTCTTGTAGGCCTAGCTCTGCGCCGACATTCTGCCATAGGCCTGAAGGACATGCACTACCTGGGAAAATGCTTTTCCATCGGTAATTGGCTCAAAAACACTCACTGCCGGGCATCGTACAAACGTTCGAATGTCCTCAGCAGCAACCCGGGGGTGGACTGCTTTGTCTTTTCTCATCCAAATAAGCTTAGGTAGTTTACAGGAAAATTAAGCTTGGTAGTTCTTCCTCAGCAACTATAAATAGTCATAGGACATGGTGCTGCGACTTCCAAATACAGGAATAAGGAATCGAGTTCCCACGGGATAGTACCTGGGCTCATACTAGCACTGGCCCAAGAGTGTCAGAGTTGGTGGCCTTCTGATGGGCGAGAACTTAAGGGGAATATGTTGATCCATCCCCAACTGACGCCCAAGGTGATTAAGAAAATAAAGCTCGAGTCTTAGTTTGTCCTTGCACCTATACGGAATTATCCTTCTTCGAAAAGAAGTTATAAATTCTAGATAGCGGACCGCTTTATAAGGCTTCAAGTTCTTTAAAGACGCAACGTCCGTCGTAAATTCCACATGGCATGGAAGTCCCTCCCTATCTGCCTATCCTGAAATAGATACGTCGCAGACTGGAATCTAAAAGCCTCCCTGGCGTCAAGGTGGCAATCACCCTTGGTGTACAACGTAGCGGAGCTAATGATAAGAATTGACAGTTAGGGGTGCTCCAGGAAACTTGAAGAACATTTGGTATGTACATTCCCTGAATAAATGTCCTTAAAAAAGTGTAGACGCATTGCATAGGAGTGTAGATCGCAACAAGCCCGGGTCGACTGGAACTAAGGAAAGTGCTTATACTCCTATGAATCTGAGCATAGACATGCAGTTCCACTACATGTTTAACGCCCTGCACCGTCTGTGAGTCCACCAAGAAAACCTCAGGCCTCATAACAGGACCCGGTAGGCACAGAAAAATAGCATAGCCATAGTGCAATAAAATCACTCAGGAATGTTTCTTTACCTATCGTCTTATTGGGGTAGAGTTATATATAGTCCCTTCAGAAAAATGAGACGCCTTCACTATATATTCTTTGTTTGGAAGTGGTGCACAGCCCCTACTGGTCCCGACAGCTTCAGCCTCGCTGGATGAACCTCCTCTGTGATTCTTCTCGGATTTCATTTCCCTTTAGAAGGGATCTTCCCATTGGGAAATGGACACGCGATGATTAAAAATCGTCTGTTAGGGTCACCAAGGACAGATCCAAGAAATACTCGGTCCAGAGTTTGAAGCTCACCATCCTAACAGGATACTAGGAGCTCCCACATGAAATAATATAATAGGCATTATACAGATCCACGCAAGAAGGATGGACGTAACATTGATAATCGGGATCTCACCCAAAGAGTAGCTCCTCCAGGGGGTTGCACTCGTCATATATCTCCCTAGTGATCGGCAATCCGAAGCAGTCCCGTACATCCATCAGAGTAATACCGATCTCGTCCATCGCAGAATATGTCATATTGGTACTAGTATCAAAGTTCATAAGAAAAGCCCTCAAGTAATCCATGGCAGGGGCATAAGAAAAGGAGTAGTAGATCGCCTGATAAATGCCAGTCGAACGAAACTTCTCATACTCGAAATGCAAGATATGCTTGGCCCACTTCGCATATTCTAGAAGGAAGCTAGGAAGGTTGTAAAACATGAACGCTGAGGGCCAGCTTTCATGTAACCCGCTTGTAATGAGATTTCCCAGTAGCTCCGGATTGGAGCGCAGCTTGTGCGTATCAAAACGAGCTATCACCCGGAAAGACACCATTATCATCAACCTTAGTAGGGTAAAAGTATACTTCATGGCATAAATCGGATAGGTCCTTGAAAAGGCGATCCCTAATAGCAGCCCGCAGCTCATAAGGCTTCAAAATTGGGTGGCTCTCGAAGTACCCTCCCTATGTCCTACGTCCCACCAGCAGAAAATTTTGCAATTTCGCCCTCGCTTTCAAGTCTTTGGGCTCCATCTTTCGGTAATGAACCTCCAACATACTATCATGGGGCTCATGAAACGGCAGATCGTCACTTCGTACCCATAAATATGGGTCCTTATGGAGAAGAATACTCTTGGACCCCATGGCGACATTCTTGACACCCGCCGGAGCTTGCTCCTCATCACCACCACCAGCAATAGAAGCAACATGTTTTGGCCTTTCTTCCTGGGAAACGGCCCCCAAGGTCGTAGGACTTGTTGGGCATCACCATCATCAGCGGCTCCTGTACCAATGGCGTCGTCCTCTGACTGGACTCTCTCTGTATCGGAGTCCCCAAAATCCACTTGTTCCTCTTCCACATCCATAAGAGATGGACTTCTTAGAAGAGGAAGGAGCTCAGGTATCCGTAGAGTAGGGGATGGAAATTCTTCCCCTGTGCGACCGGCACTTAAGTCCCCATCGAGACAACTCCACCATCACCCTGAACAGGGGAGGGATTGCTCTCAGGAGCAACGCAGATAGAAACTTCAGTGTTATCGGTCGACATTTTAGCTGCACAAGTTCAAAGTTCACTTGTTAATAAATTACACACGAGTATGAAGACATACAAACAGACTTTAACGAAGCCCCCAAGACCACTCTACCAGAGCAAGAAGGCTTACCGAAACTTAAACCCCCTGGAAAAGGAGATGGTTTATATGGATCATAATGTGGTCCACAAAGATCAGAAAAGTAGTCCCATGGATCATAAAAGATCCTATATAGGAACACATGGCAAAAATTAGCTAAGTGTCCACACAGATCACAAAAGTAATCCTATATAGGAACACTTAGCCAAAATTAGCTAAGTGTCCACATGGATCACAAAGTGGTCCACATAGATCAAAAGTGGTCCCATGGATTATTAAGTGATCCTATGAAGGAACGCTTAGCTAAAAATTTGCTAAGTACCACCGGGATCACAAGTGATCCTGCATTAGAACACTTAAGCCAATTAGGCTAAGTGTTGGACCTAAAACATGGGATCTCGACCAAGCAAAGCTTGGTTGGGAGAGATCCCGAAGCCTGTAGAAGCAAAAGCCTCTGCAAGGAAGCTTCCCAAAGCTTTCAGGAAGCCTACTGAAGAAGGGAAACTCTTCAGGCACTTTCCTTATGAAATTTCAAAGAAATTTCGACAGAGCCCCCTCTGTATTTGGCTATTTTCCAAAGAACTTGGAAAACCCTAGTTCTCAAGAATTGGGAGAAAATCCCAATTCCATGAAAGGAAATGGCTAATCGGCATTTCCGTGGAAGAAGAGCAAGGATTTCTCCTTGGTTCTTGATGTTTGGCAAGACGAACCCATAAGGTTTCTTTACCCCTACCAAATCGATCTCAAAGAAATCGATGGCAGGTTGCCAGAGAAGTTAAAAAGGACTTATCTTTTTCCAAACCTCCAGAAAGCCAATCAACCCTACCTTGATAATTAAGAAGACGGCAAGGATGATCGATGAAGATGATGATCTTCAGGAGAAACCCTAGAATTCTCTTGAAGGAAAATAGAAACTCAAATGAGTTTCTCTCTCTCCCCTCTTCTGTTTAAATAAGAAGGAGGGGAAGAAACGATTTAGTAACCATTGGATCTTCGCCACGTGTGTGCATGTGGCCCCCACGTGCTTCCGCCTGGCCCAGTCGATGCTTGGGCCGGTGGGCCAGAACAAGAAATCTAGTTCATACATCTAAAAATCAGATGCAATCTAAAAAACTATGAGGTATGCATAATAAATCTATGCATATCCATTGTTGAGGGGAATTTGTTAGAGTTAAAATCTTAACTCCCAAGATATTTAAAATTCTCATACCGATATTTGAACAAATGATCAATAACTTGATCACTTAAGCTCAAAAATAAAGATTATGATAAAAAGAACAAGCCAAATGCTTATTCATCATAAGTAGGACCTCTGCCTTGGGCAGTTCCCTTGGAACCAACTCAAAAATGAGTTGTTCTGAACATTCCCCCATCGGGACCCCCTTCAGATACCGGGAGGCCTCTGTTTGTGTTAAAATTCTAGTTCCCTAAATCTATGATCAAAACATGATCAAGAACAAACCAAAGGCTTGTTCATCACTGGTGAGTCCCATGCCTAGGGAGGTCCCTCCCTAATACAACTCAAAACTGAGTTTCCTCAACTCAAAATTGAGTTGATTTGGGGCATCCCCTATCGTGGATACCCCAATTCCTTCACTCTTCTAATTCCTCTCTCTCTCTCTCTCTATGACCAGAGAGAGAATCATGAAAACATGTACAAGTTTTTAACCTCAACAGAGGACCTTAGGAGCCATGGCCATGCCTTCCTCCATGAAGAAGGAGATTTAGAACAAAAAGGTGTTCTTAACTAATATAAACTGAACCAAGAACATGGGCTATCCCGTGTTCTGCATATTTGAGAAACATGCCACCCCTATTTCTTAATACATAAATAGAAATAGATAAGCTATTTCTTGAAGAACATAGGCCAAAACCATATGTTTCCTTCTTTTAAACGAAAAAAATGAATAGAGCATTCTATTCACTTTGAGACATACATATGTGTCTCTGAGATCATATGAATGGAAATCACATTTATTTCCTAAGACATGAAAATATGTCTTTAGGATATCTGTCGATTAGAAAATCATGTTCATCATTTCAGACATGAAATACATGTCTGATTCATATTCTATGAATAGGAAAACCCTATTCATGAGACATAAAAATCATATCTCTTGAACTATGAATAGGAAAACCCTATTCATGAGACATGGAAATCATGTCTCCTGACTTATGAATAGGAATACCCTATTCATCTATCAGATCTGCAATGCACATCTGTTCTAGTGAATACAGTGCCAAAAACACTGCATTCATCACATAAAAAATAGCTTAAAAGCCATGTTTTTCACATCTTGAACACAAATCCATATGTTCATTTTGCACCAACATTGAGAATGATACCCAGCATTCTCATTTTGTGCATGAAACTCAAATATATAAGTTTCATCTAATGAAACTCTGTAAAAGAGTTTCTGACATGGCCTTGAAGTAGGCATTGGGAAGCACTAAATAGGCCTCATGGATGCTTCGGGACCCCTTCCCGAGATCTCGGGAGGCTATAAAAGAGCCTCCCTGAAATAGAAAAATTTATGTTTCTATGCATAGGGGGACCCCGTATAGGGAGACCCCACCTAGGGGTCCTACCTACACTTCAAGTGAAGTGGTGTGGACCTACCAAAGGCGTCCCACCCACACAGTGATGTGGACCCCATCTTGGATGTCCTATTTACACTTCAAATGAAGCATTTCATTTACACTTCAAATGAAGTGTCACTCATACTTCAAATGAAGTAATGCCTACAATATAATGGTGTGGACCCCATCTAGGGTATCATGCCTACACTTTAAAATGAAGTGATGTGGTCCCTACATAGAGCCGTCCTCCTTAACTTTCATCAAGTTGACACTAAAATACCCCAAGTACTGAAAACAAACTCTTAAATTGAAGTCTTATGTAACTTTACATTCCTTTGCAATATTGATGTAATTTAAATTAAAGTTGTACATAAATATGAACGGAATGAATAAAATACATATTCTTTTGTTTTGTTATCTTCTTGCAAGTATTTCATATCTATTTATACGATCTCCATAATGATGCAATTTGAAATGAGCTAGTACGATATCTCATCCAGGTGCGTCCTGTGATAATAGGGTATAATTAACGGTACACGCTTGCGCTGCCGGAAGTCTTGAACCTAGAACCTTCTAGTTAACTTTTAAAAACACTAAATAACTTATTTTGTTTAAACTCAACTTTGTCTCATCGTTCAAGCGTTGGAGGTTCATAAAAAGGGTAAACAATGGTTTGCATGGATACTTTGTGCATTTCATTATGCCTCTCAATAAGAAATTCAACTTTTCCGTAGGATTTCTTTGAGGTGAAGTATAAGGGAAGATGTCGGTCTTCCTCCGTTAGTAGGGAACTTGGTGCTTCTTCAGCTAGAGGACCGGTATCCACATTTAGATTGCTGTTTCTTCAAGCTGGAAGGTTACGAGAGAATCGGGTCTCTGTTGAGGTTCTTCGGACTCATTTTCACCCGTGGTTTGATGATTTATCCAACGACATGTATGGACACTATCTAAAGAACGCGAGTGTTAGATCCACGGAAGCTCACAACATAATAGTCCTAGAAAGGGGGTGAATAGGACTATAGTACCAATATGCCCAAATTAAAAAAATTTATACTACACTTGCTAAACAAAATCACAATTGATGCTTAGACAAACAATAAACCAATAAGATAAGTGGCAAAGAAATCTACAGTTATGAACACATCAACATATAGCAAGAGATATAGCAATCAAGCATAAGTAAATTCAGCATATAGTGCAAGCATGAAATTTCTAAGCTAAGAATATAAACAAGCAAAGAGTTAGAGAAATTGCAAATGCAAACACTAAGATTTATAATGGTTCGGCTCCCCGATAACGTCTCGGTCCTTAGTCCACTTTCTTTAGGCCCTCGAGCCCGTTTCACTTGGTAATTCTCAACACGTCTCCTCCGAAACTACACGTTGCTCGACATACGAGCAACTCTTCTCTCTATAAGCTCTTCTCCCTTACAAAGGCACTGATAATATCTCGGTACTCACACAAAGAAAGAATAACATCTCTCTCAACTCCCTTACAAAGACATTCTTGCACTCAAGAGTTCTCACACAAAGGAAGAAGATGAAAATAATGAAGCACACTACTCTCAATGGTGTTTCTCTCAATGCACACTTCTAATACTCTTACAAAGTATGGATAATCAATTGAAGCTATTGATTTCGTGTGTGTGAGTGATTTTATAATCAAATAGAAAACTCTTTTGAACTCTCACAAGAGATGAGATTTTTAGTTCAAGATCACTTAAATATTGGCAATTGAAAAGGCTCAAGTGATTGATTAAGAAAAATCCAACCCAAAAACTATTTATAGCATCTAAGAAAAACAATCCAAAACAAGTAGGGACAGCAAAAAATAAATCACGACAGACGTCTAAAGAACAAATGGTCTTCTGAAGTTCATTTGGAAAAGTTCCAACGGCTATAAACGTTCATATTTTTCAAAACTTTTGAACTACAGATGTCTGCTGATAAGAGCTGCAAACGTCATAACCATTCCATTGTTCACAAAACGTCTGTACTTAAAGAAAAACTGGGCATATGCCTATATAACTTCAAACTTCTGACCAACAAAGCAGCATGCGTCTAAAGAACAGAAATATTCAAACCAGGGACTAAAACCCAGACGTTTGTCAAAGCACCAGACGTCTGCCATTTTGTTCTACAGATTTCTTATGAGCAATTTTGCAAACGTCTGACCACACCCAAAATGTAGAAATATACTTACTTAAAAAAATGGGGTTGATCATGATTCCAATAAGTGGGCAAACTTCTGTAGTTCAAATAAGAAGATGTCTGTAGTTCAAAATCCCAGTTTTTCAGATATTTCTGACATTTGAAAAAAATATCCAAAGGGCAAACGTCTGATGACTAAAGGGGCAGACGTTTGATTATGGACAAAAACATATATTTGGGATCTTTTATGAAAAAGAAAACTTTAAACTCGAAAACCCCTATGTTTATCCAATGTAAAATGTTTGTGAATGCGCGTGTGAGTGTTCAAGAGCTCTAATTGATATAAACTATAATTCGAAGAGTACTTACAAAGATTCCTATGTCGATATCGCAATTCTTGGATTCTTGAATCTTCGACTCTTCGATCTTGAGCTCTCAAAACTTGGCATGCATTTGAACTTGTTTTCTTGGCTACTTAGCTTCAAACTTGGACACGCAACTCACAAGTGTCTTGAAGTCGATCTTTGATCTTCAAATTGGCAAAATCGGACTTCGGCTTCTAGCTTCTTAGCTATTCTTAACCTGAACTCTTGAACTCTTAACCTTGCTACTTAGCATTATGAAGCTTGAATATGCAAATTGAGAAGCTCTCGTCCGTATCCTCCAACCTCCATTAAATATATCGTTTAAGCTCAATTTTCCTCCATCCTCCTCTATAGAGCTTCGTCTCGAGATATCCTGAAATGCAATCTCATAGACCAAGCTCATCATATACAGTGTTATGAAATAAAAAAAAGATACTAAACACTATATATGAACATTCATTGTTTGATATCGAAACTAAGAATATCGATATCGATATCGATATGTAAATCACAAGCAAACAATGAGATATTGATAATCAATATATACACACACATATATATATATGAGAACCAAGAAAAGAAACGCATGTCTATACATAAGTATTCATATTTTGAATATCAAGCCAATGAATGGGAATAATATATCAATATCGATAAATATATCAAATGCAAAGCAAGATATCATGCCCTACTTCCCAGTGTATGGGGAAGGGACGCGACGGGCCCGCTACGTATTTACTCAGAAATTAACACGCTAAGCGTAACTAAGCAATATAAAGTAAAATACACAAGCAACGAGATGTAAATGAACAGCAACTTTATTTATTAACATTATTTTTATAATACAATGAAAAGTAAATACATAGAATGAAAGCAATGCCTAAACAATGGCATAACAGAAATGAAAATGGAATAAGTACAAGTGGCTACAGCTCTGGGTCTTCGATGTACTGCTCAGGGGCCTGCTCCAAATGCTCCTGACTGGTCTCGTACTCCTCAGCGTCGGGTCCTCCTGACAACATTCCAAAGAAGAAGAGAAATATGAATGTCATCAGCGAACAATCGCTCGGTAAGTCCTAAAGATGAGGTAGAAGAAGAGTAGACAGAAAGAGGGAATAGTTTTATAATGTTTTATTATAATGTTAGCGCATTAGTTTGTAGCTTGGTATAGAAAATGCCAGTGTATACGAGAGGAGTCCCACTTACACCGGAGACTTTAGTAACCTGTAGTACAAGGCTCCGTAAATAATACCATAGAACAATGGCATGGATGTAATTATGTCTTAAGTGACCGCCTCGTGCCACCTTTAACATGTTCCATACCATTCTACCCCTTTATAACCCCGAAGTGTTTATGTATTGATTGTATTGATTGCATGGGTTGTATTATCTTGTCTTGTATTATAAATTGTATAGATGGATGACTTGCTGAAACCATGATATCAGTAAATGGAACGGATATAATGGATGAATATGTAGATGGAGTATATCCATGGTTCAGTTCAGTCAAAATAAATTGAATAAATTAAATAGATTGAGTATATGGATTCATATTTAATTGTGGTTTTATACTTGAATCACATTCAAGTCAAATTGATTATATTTAGACTCAGTCTGAGTCAGACAATTAGCAAAGAAATTTAAGTCCTGAATTAGGTTTTGATGTTATCAGTAACTGCTGCACATGGACGGCAGGATTTGTGTCTTTTTTCAAGATAATTACCGTATTGATAACACCATTTGTCAGGTTGTCTAACTTAGATAGGTAAGCACCCATATCTCCGGCTCCCTGAGGCTCAAGAGACTGGTCCCGCTTAAACTTATGCTTACTAGGATCCTTATTGTAATTTAGTACAACTTGAGGGGGTTTTATGTAAAAATAGTTTTGGCATAATTTCAAAATACACCTCAAGTATTTAATTATCGTCTTTAGAGTTTTCATAGATGTGTATTTTATAATTGTGCAATTTCTAGTAAATAGAACCTAGTTTCCATAGTATATGGTATTTTCTTGAAATGTTGTACTTGTTTTGTATTTGGATGGTATTTTTATGTAATAGTGATTCCTTTGGTTAGAAAACTTGGAATATTTATATAATAAAAATAGATATTTTAATAATAAATATATAGATATTAAAATAATTTATTTATTTTCTTGTAGAAATCTTATTTTCTAAAGAATAATGTATAAAAATTCTATCGAGATCGAATGCTCCTTGCGGAGGTTTGCATCTCGCTCTACTAGGCCCGAAGATGTGCGATAATCTGCACCATCCCGAACGGGGTCCCCAAAATGGATTGTAGAAGCGCAATTGCATGGAAATGTTTAATACATCTTTTTATAGAAAACGGTTTTGTAAGTTTAGGGTATTTATTTGTAAAGTCGTATTTTCCCGTATTTCATTGTCCTAAAATTCATCATCCTATGATAGAGATATGTGTTGTGATGAGGTAGGTCATTACCTCGTGAACTATCTAAAGGTATAGCAAGAAATAATGATGATTTATGTCGAAACTAAAGTATGTGGTATTTTTTCTGTAAAAGTGCGATAAAAGACACAAAAATAATTCTTTTGAGGTGAAACTTGTTTTAATAGGTTTATTAATGTTTTCTAAACAATATGTGAGAATATGGTATGTTCTTGATTAAGAAAAGTATAGTTTTAAAGGAAACCCGAATCGGAAGTCGGATTAACTCCGCTTCCGTTGGGTTTTGGAATTGTAAATTTTTAAAAAAGAAGAAGAGAGGGGGAGATGGGACTTACAGGCTTGGGATCAAGAGAAGAGAGAGGGGGTACTAAAGAAAGCTTCGGGGCATCGTTTCGTCACCTGAATCTCCTCGGAAGTTCGTCGGAGCTTCGCCCTTCGCTAACTCCACTTGTACACTAAAGACTTGGGAATTTGGTATGGTTTTTATATAGAATTTTGAGTGAGAGGTGTAAAATGGAGTGGGTATTTATAGGGAAAAATTAGGGTCAGGGATGAGGAATTTGAGAATTAAAAATGCATTTAAAAGGAATTAAATGAGTGATTCAATGTTCTCTGTGTGAATGCAGAGAAAACAAGCAATGTGAAAGGAGTGGGGTAGATGAAAGGTTGCAGAAATGAAGAGATGGAGGCAATACCGTCGATTTAGACCGGCGGTGCTGGGTCTTTGTGTGTGTGTCGCCGGTTTTGTACCGTTGGATGGGGCTAGGGTTTAGGCCACGTGTCGGGGTCGATTGGTATACTTCAGTGCATATGTTTAAATGATCTGTAACTCTTTATTTTACGTGTTGTGCACGTGTAGACCTTTAGGCTTCTAAAAAGATTAAAATAAAATAAAACAAAAAGATAATGTGGCTGATGGGATTTGAACTCTGGTGCTATGGTTCAGCAGTGCAAGGTCTTACCAGTGAGCTACAAGCTCCTTCTTGCTGTTCAAAAGCAAATCAAACTTATAACTTGTGCTCAAGCTCAGGGGTTCCTTTCTGTATTTTTGAAAAAAATTGTATAGAAAGTTAGGGTTGTTACATTCTACCCTCCTAAAAAAATTTCGTCCTCAAAATTTGTAAAAGGAAAGCGTAACAGATTCAAGGAAAGTTTGGTGATAAAAGTACTGATAGTGTATGAAAAATAACAAAGTGGTACAAGGGTTTGAAAAGGTTGAAGAGAATTACCAGTGTTACCTTGGTCTACTGCCTCTACTTCTTCGGCCGCTAAAAGGAAAGCCTGATGCCGTGGCTCATTCCTCCTAGCTGGAGGCACATTCCTCTGTCCTTGGGTCATGTTCCTCTGGCCTCGAGGCATGTTCCTCAGTGCCTAATGGAATTGGCAATTAGGCTGTGCAGGAGGTGGAGCTGGGAGTGCCAGACGAGGTGCAGGAGCCTGGATAGCTGGCCACTGCGGGTAGTTGGTGGGTGGGTGAGCTGGGTTGCGTCTATAAGGACAGTTTCCAATTCCGTGATTGGATGCTCCACAAACTAAGTGCAGGCCTTTTGCGCGTCTATAGTCCTTCCACAAGTGTCGATCCCTCTTTCAATAGAAGCAAAAATCTGGAATCGGATGGTTATCTGTTACTTCCAGTCTCCTGGGTTCAATAGCTCGCCTTGAAGAAGCTCCTTCTGCCATCTTAGTGGCAGGGCGTTTCACTCCGGCAGATTGAGATCTACCCTTCCTCTTCACTACTGCCTCGTATCTTTGGGCAACCTTCAAAGCCAAATCATGGGTTGGGAAATCCCCTGTAGCTAAGGCAGCTTGGATTTCCTGGTCCAACACTTAATGAAATCATCTAGCCCTGATCTCAGCAGATGGTATCAAATGTGCAGCGAATCTGTTGAGGTATTGTGTTAGCTGTGTAGTATGTGATATATTGAAAATCGAATTATTGAGACATCTCTTACCGACTGAGCATGGTAAACTCAGCATCATACGCATCCACTAACTTGGTCCACATAGAACCCTGTTGTAGGTGAATGAACTGCTGTTCCATGTCGAATCTGGCAGTCTCGGGAAAGTACTTTGCGTCGAACATATCGCGGAAAGTCCTCCATTCGATCGGCGGAGTGAGACGGCTTTCTTCCGCCTTCCACCAGACCCATGCATTGTCGGTGAGCTGTAGCTTTGCAACTCGTACCCAAGCGACCTCTGGCACATGTGCTGCTGCTTAGTCATCTTCAATACTCTGAGCCCATTCCTCAGCTTCTAGAGGGCTCTCTTTTCCTAAGAATTGCTTGGGGTGCAAGGCCCTGAATTGCTTCATCCCAGGTGCTTCTGCCTCGGGACGGTTCATCAAGATAGCAGTCTGCTGCTGCTGTCACTCCAGGAGGCAACACATCGCCTCAAGAAGTACCGTCTACTCATTGATCGGAGCAGTTATGGCTGGTGCAATTGGTAGGGGAGGTGGAGTGTTGTTGAAGTTGGTGCTGGTGTTGTTTACGGAATCCATAACCTTGAAAGAAAATTTTAGGTTAGGAAAGATTCAAAATATATGAAATTGGAAGATTCAAGGAATATGTAAAGAATGTTTTTAGTTGCTGGTTCTTGTGTTATATATTGCTCAAGACTTCATGCAGAATTAACCCGCGTGTCGATACAGAACTGACCTGCATGTCTACACAGATCTGACCTGCATGGGCCATAAACAAAACCTGTCACGCCCCGCTTCACTGTGTACGGGGAGGGGACAGGATGGGCCCGCTACATATTTACTCAGAAGTAAACACGCTAAGCGTAATTAAGAAATATAAAGTAAAATACACAAGAGACAAGATGTAAATAAATAGCAACTTTATTTATTAACATTCTTTTAACAATACAATGAAAAGTAAATACAAGGAATGAAAACAATGCCTAAATTGAAGGGTTACACTAGCGCCCCGGTCAACTCCCGTGGCCAAATGCGGAACAAAAATTTTATAGCGATACAAAACTTAGCGCTAGAATAATACTAAAACGGATCTTTACCATAAACCTAGTTAGCTAGTTAGGGTTCTATCTACTATGATAAAAAAATATACCTAACGGAACAAGTCCTTCGGGTCTTCGATCCTCTCCTCAAGCTCCTCGATGGAAGTATGGACCGTGCTTGAACTCCGGCCTCCTTGTGTCAACGATGATCCATCCGAGAGCTCTAACCTTGAGCTAAACCTCTAACTTGAGGCAACTAGAATACTTAGCTTGCTAATCTAAGTAGACTAGGGTGAGTAGAGTGTGATTTTAGTGGCTTAGTCTCACAAGCTCTTGATTCTCAACATGAGACATTAGGGTTTGAGAAAGGAAAAAGGAGAGAACCATGAAAGAGAATGAGAGTAAGAATAATGAAGAAAGCTCTCTTATGAGGAAAAAGAATAATAAGTTTTATTAAGATAATTGTGATTGTTCATTTGATTTGACCATTATCATGTCACAATTAATGCTAAGCAAAATATCTTGTGCTCAACAAAAATATCTAAGTCAACAATAGTCAACAAGTCAAATAGTCAAACCAATTAACCATGACAAAATTATCTCTAATAAAGATTAGTAAACAATTTCCTCCATCTCATTATGGTTTTAATCAAGTCAATGGTCAAAACGCTAATGAGGTGTCTCCTTCTCTGTCCCTCTCAACCGTATATACATACCCGCATCCGTATTCCGAGAAACACGAATACAAAGAGACTAAACCAACCCAAAATCTAATACTAAGATCCAGCTTAAACCAAAGCCTACTAGTATCAACCGCTCGAACACCATACGCGCACAAGTACGCGTATGTGAACGAAACCTGTCGCAAAACTATACGACCTCTACATCGTTTCGCCCGAAGCTGGGAAACCCTCTGTGTGGGACTCTAAAGACTCAACAGTACTCTAGTAGTGGGTTTAACCACAAGAACTTCAGCGGCACTAGCTGTACGTAACGGCTACCCAGGTACCTGTCGAAAAGGAAAGCCGACGAGCAAACTCATCTGAACTCCTACTGAGCCTATCCGTGAGAATATCCGTACAGTCTGGTCTCTTCGTCAAAAAGTATCGCATACCTGGCCTAGGGGGTAGTGAACGTCAAACCCTAATAACCTGATAAGTCGTGCCAATGTGGCTCAGGACTAATCCGGGAAACTACTGATCAACCTATCAGTAAATCCCTACTGCCTTGGCCAAGGTATTATGGTCTTGACCAATCGATCACTGTGCGATATCAACTCCAAATACCAAGAGAGACGAATCCCCAACAATCGCTCACTGCCTCCATGTGGCTCGGGACTGAACCTAACCAAAACCTGTTTGCACGACTCAGTAGAGCCATGGTAGGGTAATGATCAAAGCTCACTGGGAACTCACACGAGACAAATGCCGATCTCAGGTCTAAAGACTAACCTGTATACATGTTACATGAGAACTTCCATCTAACGATAGGTATAGTACCATCTGGAAGTTCTCGACGAGTCCGTCCAGTGTACTAACACCCAATGAGCACCTGTATACGATCTTGGGTGCATCAGACCAATGGCTGTGGGACCAACCATCCCCCGACGGGGCTAGAATTGTATACACTAGTCTACTCTGGAGTATCAATGCCCAGTCTCGATACTCACGCGACTAGGGACCATTTAAGGATGTGCTTATGGACTACCCTGCTCCCACAAGTATGATCGCCATCACAATGCATGTAGTCAAGCAAGATCCTACGGGCTTTATCAACATGTAACCGCAATATGTAATAACGAGTATGACATATGCCATGTTAAGATAAAGACAAACCATAATAGTATACTACCGTATCGAGTCTTTATCAATATGTGCAAGCTAGATATAACAACAATAGAAATAAATACACATATCCTGATAATGAAAAGTCAAATAATATACTATAAAACTAGGCAAGATTGTCCTGTACATATATATCCCTAGCATCCATATGTATACATATACAATACTGGCCTCTAGGGCATATATATCCAACAATCTCCCACTTGCACTAAAGGCCAGTGATTGGCGTACCGAATACCCAACGTCTTCACTAAGGCCGGCTGCTGGCGTACCGCATACCCAACATCTCAAAAAGTTGCTCGATCTGTGCTTGAAGGAGGGCCTTTGTAAATGGATCCGCCGTGTTCTCTTTCGTATCCAATCTCTAGACCTCAATCTACGATCTCCCTGATCATGTGATACCGCCTTAAGATGTGCCTGGATTTCTGATGGGACCGTGGTTCCTTCGCTAAAACTATAGACCCATTGTTATCGCAATACAAAGGTATTGGGTCAACAATGGACGGAACTACCTGAAGTTCATTTATGAACTTCTTCATCTAGACCGCTTATTTTGCGGCATCGCTTGCAGCAATGTATTCAGCCTCCATCGTCGAGTCTGCGACGGTATCCTGTTTGGAACTCCTCCAACGCACCGCCCCTCTATTGAGGGTAAACACAAAACCCAAGACAGACTTGCTGTCATCTTTGTCACTCTGGAAGCTTGAGTCGGTAAAGGACTCGACCCTGAGGTCTCCATTACCGTAAACCAGGAACATCTCTTTAGTCCTTCTCAGGTACTTGAGAATGTTCTTCACTGTCGTCCAGTGGTTCTCACCTGGGTCTAACTGATACTGGCTCACCACACCTAGTACGTAAGCTACATCTGGTCTTGTACACAGCATCGCATACATTATAGATCCTACCGCCGAAGCGTAGGGTATAGTGCTCATGCGAACCCTCTCCTCGTCAGTCTTGGGAGACATCTCCTTGGAGAGGGTGATTCCGTGCAATGCGGGTATATTACCACGCTTGGAATCATCTATTCTAAATCTCTTTAGTACGGTCTCTATGTACCTGGACTGCGAAAGTCCCAATAATCTCTGTAGATCTTGATCCCCAGAATGTACGAGGCATCACCTAGGTCTTTCATGGAGAACATTTGTGATAAGAATAGCTTGACCGATTGTAGCATAGGAATTTCATTTCCTATCAAAAGAATGTCGTCCACATACAAGACTAGGAACACAACAGTTCGTCCTACAATCTTCTTATATATACATGGCTCATCTTCGTTCTTGATGAAGTCAAAGCCTTTGACTGTTTCATCAAAACAGATGTTCCAGCTGCGCGATACTTTCTTTAAACCATAAATGGATTTAAGTAACTTGCATACTTTCCTCCCGCTCCCACTGTCTACGAAACCTTCCAGCTGATCCATATAAACGGACTCTTCTAAACTTCCGTTCAGAAAAGCCGTTTTCACGTCCATCTGCCAGATCTCATAGTCATGAAAAGCAGCAATGGCAAGTAGGATCCAAATGGATTTGAGTATAGCCACTGGAGAAAAGGTCTCGTCATATTCCACACCTGGTCTTTGACGAAAACCTTTTGCAACGAGTCTAACCTTATAGGTTTCCACCTGCCCATCTACACCAAGTTTCCTTTTGTAGATCCATTTGCATCCAACGGGTTTTACCCCAGGTGGAGCAACATCCAAGGTCCACACATTATTGGTGTACATAGACTCCATTTCGGATCGCATAGCATCCAGCCACTTATCAGAATCCCTACTGATAATGGCCTGCCTGAAACTGGTAGGATCATCTTCTTCCAAGATGCAATCCTCTCGATCCCCGTCTATGAAAAAAACGTAGTATCTCTCGGGCGGATGAGAAATCCTACCAGATCTGCGAAGTGGCTGAGGTTCGTCTGGGGCTATTGAATTCTCTGGTTCTACTAAAAATTCAGTTACAGTTTATCCCTCTGGAATTTCTTCCAGTTCTACCGTGCTCCCACTAATTTCTTTTGCAAGAAATTCTTTCTCTAAGAAAACGGCATGGCGAGCAACAAACACCTTCTGTTCCTCGGTGTGGTAGAACTCATATCCTTGCGAATGCTTAGGATATCCTACAAACTTACAAAGAACTGATCGTGCCTCAAGCTTGTCCAGATTTTGTTTTATAACATAAGTCGGACATCCTCATATCTTAATAAAATTAAGGTATGGTCTTTTCCCTTCCTATGTTTCATATGGGGAGGTGGGCACGGATTTGGTCGGAACTCTATTCAATAGATATGCTGCTGTTAAAAGCGCATGTCCCCAAAATGAAAGAGGTAACTCGGCATTACTCATCATGGAGCGAACCATGTCCAATAGGGTATGGTTCCTCCGCTCTGATACACCGTTGTGCTGTGGTGTATACGGAGGAGTAAGCTGAGAGAGAATTCCATTCTCTTTTAGGTAATCTAAGAATTCCATGCTTAAGTACTCCCTTCCTCTGTCAGATCGGAGGATTTTAATACTTTTGTCAGTCTAGTTCTCTACTTCGTTTCTGAATTCTTTGAATTTCTCAAAAACTTCAGATTTGTGTTTCATAAGATACACATATCCGAACCTAGAGAGATCATCAGTGAATGTGATGAAGTACGAGAACCCACCCATTGCATGTATAGACATTGGACAACATACATCACTGTGTATGAGTCCTAAGAGCTCTGCTGCTCTTTTTCCGTGACCGGTGAACGGAGATTTGGTCATCTTTCCTTTGAGACAAGATTGACAAGTTTCTTAAGATGAAAGTTTGAACGTATTCAAAAACCCATCTTTATGCAACTTGCTCAGTCTTTTCTCTCCGATATGACCAAGTCTACAATGCCACAAGTAGGATTCGTTCACATCTGAACTCTTCCTCTTACGTGTGTTTTGTATGCTAAGAACTGTGTTTTGATTAAGAACATAGATACCATTACACAGTGTATCTTCTGCAACCAATACCTGATTAAGGTAAATGTTCATGATATTTCAATCAAGAACAAACTTATATCCATCTTTATCAAGTAAAGAAACTGATATGATGTTGCAAACCATAGAAGGTACATAGTAGCAGTTGTTCAAAATCATAGTATTGCCATTTGGCAATGCTAGGTGATATTCACCGACGGCAGAAGTATCAACCTGTGCTCCGTTCCCTACTCCGAGGGACATATACAACCATCCTACTTTTTCTCAGTCCCCGTAATAAATTACAGATATGAGATCCTGATCTGGTATCTAGAACCCAGGAGGTAGGACTGACCGAAAAACAGTTCTCAATAACAAGAACACCTGAAGAAGACACAATAGTATGTTTCTTCTTCGATGGGGTCACCTGGGAATTCAAACAATCCACTTTCCCATGCTCATGCTCATGACTGTTGTCATAAGTTAGAGCCGCACCGACATTACCCAGCCTCGAATAAGAATTCGGATCGGTCAAACGATACATTTTATTATCTTGATTAGGGCGTGAAATGGTTGCTCCCTGGAAAGATAGAGAAAGAAACACTCAGCGTACGCTCTTGCAAGATTAGATTGGTTATTAATCTATCTAATCAGGATGGCTCCCACTGTTTCCTCGAACTCTTCTTCAAACCTTAAAAGAAGAATTAGTTGGGATTAATCGCACGTCACAATACTTACTTAACATTTCGGTCAAGCTGGTGTCGGTACTTCGAGGGAGGTTTTCCAACGCTTTCGCGAAGTTCCTTAATTACATAACCACTTTTCCCTGAAGGCATAACCCCGCTAACACCGTTCTAGACACCTACTTGGTTTATAGCATTGATTGTTAAGTGAAATAATCTCCCAAGAGTAATCCTACTCATCAGTGGGATCGGGATCCAACTATCATTATGTGATGCACTAGATGGAATCCACTCTAGTCACCACACTCCAGAAGGTATGCTGAATCTGCAAGTTTCCTGTATGTTTGAAACTCCCGATGTGGTTTTTGCCCCAGGTGACTTATGACCTTGACGGATGCCAACAAATCATAAAGCGCAAGTCAAGTTCTACCCGTCATTATCCAGATTAATTTAGACCCACCTATACTCGCCCTTGACGGATGCCAACAAGGCTGTATGACTGCCCTAAACTAATGCATCTCAATACTATAAATAAGCATTATTCAGCTACCGTACACTATGCCTTAACGGATGCCAACAAACACAACACGAATACTAAATACTACTTATCTGAAATGACGGAGGGCTACGGCTGGGTTTTTGGCGAAAACCCCGTTAACGTAATGAACTTGATATCGTTGAAAGAACCTGAGCAGTTTTACAAATATATATAGTGGCGAAAACTTTTGCTAAAGAGGTCACTCCCGGTGAAGGGATCTCGGCTCTTTCCTCGTCGAATTAGGTGCAGCATATTCCAAAATGAATACCACGATGCAAAGCAAAATTAATCGACTATAATGAAGTTATTACGTTGACGTAAACTTTTACTCAAGGGGTCACTCCCGAAGAAGGGATCTCGGCCCTTGCCTCGTCGAATGAGGTGCTGGATATTCACAACCGAATACCACTGTGCAAAGTAAAAGAGAACGTCTGTATTGTCAATTTTTCGAAATCTGTTCCAACAACAACTTTTAGGTTTATTTTCTTGCATTAATCAAAATCAATGCGGTCCCATCATTTTAATCCTATCACACCAGAAAAGAACGAAAATACATTGTACGTATATGCCATCCGCATTCGCCACTGGACCCCGTCATCACCCGTTAGGTTACTTAACTAACGACAGAGTGGGGGCTAGACTAGCTCGGGTGCAAAACATATACAACATCTACTAGTATATATATATAAGCATATACAACATTCGTCCCAGGCATGATAATAAGCAACGTCACAGAATTACAGCCAACAATACAGAATGGTGGATAATCTTGGAGCCCCGGGTTTCATTTGAGCCGCAAATAAAACCCGACGTTCCCGGTCATGTGGATAGCCTGTGCAATGAAAACCTGTACCCCCTACGAGTGCTGCGAATAGCCCGCCAATTCTAGAATGAAGCCCCTTCCGTCTCAACGCCATGAGATGCGGCCTTGTTGCCTTCTAGAACCCGGCTATTCGTTCACTCCACCGTGGGGCAATCCTAGTACAGAAAAAGAAAAAAAATATGTACAAATTGTGATATCGACCTCAACCCGGTCGTGCCCCAAAATAATATACAACCTGGCAAAGACGGCAGTCCACATGTCAGACGCTCGTCCCGTAATAACAAATGTATAAATGAATATAAAATGTGCTTCTAACATTGCACCACATGCTATCCACCACGACAATACAAATACAATCTCAGCACAATCACAGAAACATCAACGTGAATGTCACGTTCGGAAATCCGTCTAAAAGAACATATAGCAGATAGACGGGTTTACCGATCAAATGACATTCACGGTCGCAGATGCTAAACTAAGTACTGATAACAAAATACGTATTTTAAAATTTCGATCGACTAAACCTTTCCAAGTGGGCCCCAAGTTCTAATCCAATACTGAAACAAATCTGGGCCCAAAAAATAAACATTCCAGAAAGCATAATTCCAAACAAAAGAACCCCAGAAGAAATATTGAGCACAGAAGCCCCAATACCACCGCGGAACCACCAATATGTGATTTGCGCGGCGGTTCCGCGGTGTGTTAGAGGTATCATGGGCCTAAATTTCTTGAGGGTTCTTAAAAAAGCCTGCACTATTTTCTGAGACCAGAAGATTGATATTTGACCACATTTAAAATTCGACAGAAACTATAAAAATGGAATTTTGGTTTTGAAAAATTCGGTCGATCGATATTCTAAACACGTTGAAATTAGCAAGTATGGGTTTTATGGCTTGGCTCTGATACCATGAAGGGTTACACTAGCGCCCCGGCCAATTCCCATGGCTAAATGCGGAACAAAAATTTTATAGCGATACAAAACTTGGCGCTAGAATAACACTAAACCGGATCTTTACCATAAACCTAGTTAGCTAGTTAGGGTTCTATCTACTATGATAGAAAATATACCGAACGGAAACAAGTCCTTCGGGTCTTCGATCCTCTCCTCAAGCTCCTCGATGGAAGTATGGACCGTGCTTGAACTCCGGCCTCCTTGTGTCAACGATGATCCATTCGAGGGCTCCAACCTTGAGCTAAAGCTCTAACTTGAGGCAATTAAAATACTTAGCTTGCTAATCTAAGTAGACTAGGGTGAGTAGAGTGTGATTTTAGTGTCTTAGTCTCACAAGCCCTTGATTCTCAACACATGAGACATTAGGGTTTGAGAGAGAAAGAAGAAGAGAACCATGAAAGAGAATGAGAGTAAGAATAATGAAGATAGCTCTCGTATGAGGAAAAATAATAATAAGTTTTATTAAGATAATTGTGATGGTTCATTTGATTTGACCATTATCATGTCACAATTAATGCTAAGCAAAATATCTTGTGCTAAACAGAAATATCTAAGTCAACAATGGTCAACAAGTCAAATGGTCAAACTAATTAACAATGACAAAATTATCTCTAATAAAGATTAGTAAACAATTTCCTCCATCTCATTATGGTTTTAATCAAGTCAATGGTCAAAACCCTAATGAGGTATCTCCTTCTTTATCCCTCTCAACCGTATATACATACCCGCATCCGTGTTCCGAGAAACACGAATACAAAGAGACTAAACCAACCCAAAATCTAATATTACGATCCGGTTTAAACCAAAGCCCACTAGTATCAACCGCTCGAACACCATACGCGCACAAGTACGCGTATGTGAACGAAACCTGTTGCAAAACCATACGACCTCTACATCGTTTTGCTTGAAGCTGGGAAACCCTCTGTGTGGGACTCTAAAGACTCGACAATACTCTGGAAGTGAGTTTAAGTACAAGCACGTCAGCGACACTAGCTATACATAACGGCTACCCAGGTACCTATCGAAAAGGAAAGCCGACAAGAAAACTCGTCCGAACTCCTACTGAACCTATCTGTGACAATATCCGTACAGTTCGGTCTCTTCGTCAAAGAGTATCACATACCGAGCCTAGGGGGTGGTGAACGTCAGACCCTAATAACCTGATAAGTCGTGCCGATGTGGCTCAGGACCAATCCGGGAAACTACTGATCAACCTATCAGTAAATCCCTACTGCCTTGGCCAAGGTCTTATGGTCCTGACCAATCGATCACTGTGCGATATCAACTCCTAAAACCAGGAGAGACGAATCCCCAACAATCGTTCACTGCCTCCATATGGCTCGGGACTGAACCCAACCAAAACCTGTTTGCACGACTCAGTAGAGGCGTGGTAGGGTAGTGATCAAAGCTCGGTGGGAACTCACACAAGACAAATGCCGATCTCAGGTCCAAAGACTAACCTGTACATATGTCACCTGAGAACTTCCATCTGACGATAGGTATAGTACCATCTGGAAGTTCTCGGCGAGTCCATCCAGTGTACTCATACCCAGTGAGCACCTGTATACGATCTTGGGTGCATTAGACCAATGGATGCAGGACCAACCATCCCCCGACGTGGCTAGAAACGTATACACTAGTCTACTCTGAAGTATCAATGCCCAGTCTCGATACTCACGCGACTAGGGACCATTTAAGAATGTGTTTATGGACTACCCTGCTCCCACAAGTATGATCACCATCACAACGCAGGTAGTCAAGCAAGATCCTACGGGCTTTATCAACATGTAACCGCAATATGTAATAACGAGTATGACATATGCCATGTTAAGATAAAGACAAACCATAATAGTATACTACCGTATCGAGTCTTTATCAATATGTGCAAGCTAGATATAACAACAATAGAAATAAATACACATATCCTGACATAGACAAGTCAAATAATATACTATAAAACTGAGCAAGATTGTCCTGTACATACATATCCCTAGCATCCATATGTATACATATACAATACTGGCCTCTAGGGCATATATATCCAACATAAATAATGGCATAACAGAAATGAAAATGGAATAAGTACAAGTGGCTATAGCTCTGGGTCTTCGATGTACTGCTCAGGGGCCTGCTCCAAATGCTCCTGACTAGTCTCGTACTCCTCAGCGTCGGGTCCTTCTGACGACATTCCAAAGAAGAAGAGAAATAGGAATGTCGTCAGCGAACAATCGCTCAGTAAGTCCCAAAGATGAGGTAGAAGTAGAGTAGACAAAGAGAGAGATATAGTTTTATAATGTTTTATTATAATGTTAGCGCAATAGTTTGTAGCTTGGTACAGAAAATGCCAGTGTATACGAGATTAGTCCCACTTACACTGGAGACTTTGGTAACCTGCAGTACAAGGCTCCGTCAATAATACCACGGAACAATGGCATGGATGTAATTACGTCTTAAGTGACCACCTCGTGCCACCTTTAACATGTTACATACCAGTCTACCCCTTTATAACCCCGTAGTGTTTATGTATTGATTGTATGGGTTGTATTGTCTTATCTTGTATTATAAATTGTATAGATGGATGACTTGCCGAAACCATGATATCAGTAAATGGAATGGATATAATAGATGAACATGTAAATGGAGTATATCCATGGTTCGATTCAGTCAAAATAGATTGAATAGATTGAGTATATGGATTCATATTTAATTGTGGTTTTATACTTGAATCACATTCAAGTCAGATTGATTATATTTAGACTCAGTCTGAATCAGATAATTAGAAAAGAAATTGAAGTCATGAATTAGGTTTTGATGTTATCGGTAACTGCTGCATATGGACGGCAGGATTTGTGTCTTTTTCCAAGACAATTACGATATTAATAACACCGTTTGTTAGGTTGTCTACCTTAGATAGGTAAGCACCCATATCTCCGGCTCCCTGAGGCTCAAAAGACTGGTCCCGCTTAAACCTATGTTTACTAGGGTCCTTATTGTAATTTAGTATAACTTGAGTGGGTTTTATGTAAAAATAGTTTTGGCATAATTTTAAAATACAGCTCAAGTATTTAATTATCGTTTTTAGAGTTTTCATAGATGTGTATTTTATAATTGTGCAATTTCTAGTAAATAGAACCTAGTTTCCATAGTATATAGTATTTTCTTGAAATATTATACTTGTTTTGTATTTGGATGGTATTTTTATGTAATAGTGATTTCTTTGGTTTTAGAAAATTTGGAATATTTATATAATAAAAATAAATATATAGATATTAAAATAATTTATTTATTTTCTTGTAAAAATCTCATTTTCTAAAGAAAAATGTATAAAAATTCCATCGAGATCGAATGCTCCTTGCAGAGATCTGCATCTCGCTCTACTAGGCCCGAAGATGTGCGATAATCCACACCATCCCGAAAGGGGTCTCCAAAATGGGTTGTAGAGGCGTAATTGCATGGAAATGTTTAATGCATCTTTTTATAAAAAAATGGTTTTGTAAGTTTAGGGTATTTATTTGTAAAATCCGACGAAATTCTGAGTGAGAAGGGTGTAAAATGGAGTGGATATTTATAGGGAAAATTAGGGTTAGGGGTGATGAAGTTGAGAATTAAAAATGCATTTAAAAGGAAATAAATGGGTGATTCAATGTTCTCTGTATGAATGCAGAGAAAAAAAAGCAGTGTGAAAAGAGTGGGGTAAATGAAAGGTTGCAAAAATGAAGAGATGGGGGAAATACTGTCGGTTTAAACCGGCGACGCGGGGTCTTTGTGTGTGTATCGCCGGTTTTGTACTGTCGAGTGGGGCTAAGGTTTAGGCTACGTGTCAGGTTCAATTGGTATAATTCAGTGCACATGTTTAAATGATTTGTAACTCTTCATTTTACGTGTTGTGCACGTGTAGACCTTTGGGCTTCTAAAAAGATTAAAAGAAAATAAAACAAAAAGATAATGTGGCTAATAGGATTTGAACTCTGGTGCTATGATGCAGCAGTGCAAGGTCTTACCAGTGAGCTACAAGTTCCTTCTTGTTGTTCAAAAGCAAATCAAACTTATAACTTGTGCTCAGGCTCAGGGGTTCCTTTCTGTATTTTTGAAAAAAATTGTACAGAAAGTTAGGGTTGTTACACAAGAGATATCGATATATTATTCGACATACACAAGATATAAGACATGCAAACTAATAAACAAGTGTATGCAAGTTTAGTGTCGATGACGAAAGCAAGATAAGCATATGACACTAAACACCTATTCATATTTTATTCATCATCAAAACTAAATAAAAGGATCATGAAAATCCAGCTATCAGAGAGGAGGAGTTTTGCCTTCTTCTATTCCGATGGGGTGGCCGAGACCTGATTCTATATAGAATCTTGTATCATTTCCCTGAACGTGTAGCAACGTCTTAAGGAGTGTCATACTCACTGATGCAATATGCAGAAGGTAGGAGATCCTGCCAGTTTTGCTTCCCCAGTCATTCTAGGATATAGGAGTTCCGTGCTCAGATTTCTGAGCAGGCGGAATGCTCCATACAGATCTCGGTCCAACATTTATTCAATCGCTTGACCTACTTGCCCTCTTTGATTTGGTGACTGCTGATGTGAAAGGGGTGAGGCTGCTTCTATACGTAGTGTTTGCCCCGTGTATCGGGAAATCTGAAGTGCCATGACTTCTCGGGCTCTCCTGTGACCGGCTCGTGGAGTGTCCTATTCGACCCTGTTGCATTGGAACTCTGAAATCTGTCACTGCAGGTTCCCTTTCAGTACATGTGATTCATGGGATTGTTGTCGTAAGAAGTCGATGTCTCTGCGCATTGAGATGTTTTCTTATAGGATTCTTCTATATTCCTCCAAGACTTCTAAGAACACTGCGTTTGTAGCTTCCATGAAACCATCGTACCTTTCCGACATTGCGGTTAGATGAGTGATAATTTCAGTTATGGTTCCCATCTCTCTTTGTAGCTGAGGGATATGTATCTCATCAAGACGTTCAATAGATTGCGGCATTGTGGGCAATGAATCTTTGGGTTCTTCTTGTAGAAGAGGTTCCGATAGGGAGGGACCAATGGGAACCCGTCTCTAAGCTTGCTCGTGTTCGTCGACTGATTCTCCCCATGCAATATTTAAAACTGGCTATGGGTAAGTCACGCAAGGCAATACTTCGATTATTTTCTCAATGAGGTATTCTTCATCTTTTTCCTGCTGAGAATGGATAATATCTCCTCGAAGTATCAGACGAGGGATGGTAGCGCTTTCTTGGATAGGTAGAGGGTTAACTTTGGCTATCGGTTTGGGTTCTTGATCAACTTCATCGGTATTGGTTATATTTGGAGACGTGTTGGGCTCAGGAGAGCCAATTGTGACCTCTCTTGTCTCGTTAAAGGTATGGAAAGTGTAGCGACATGTGTGAGTCCATATAAGTCGAACATCAGTTTTTAATAATGCATTTGCTGGCAAGATTAAGCGCTGCCTTTATCGCTCTACTTCTTCTGGATCTGATGGCTCAGAACTGCCTGGTTCCTAAAACTTCTCCTGTGGTTTTTCATCATTTGTTTCTTCACTCCAGAAACCAGACGGGATGAAGTTATTGGGGGGTTTAACGGCTTTTCTGGCCGAGGGGCTTTCTCTTTCTTTCCCTTATCTTTTTGTATGTCGGTAATTAGGGCAGATGCCTCCTCCGATGTATGCTCCTCCTTCATTCGGGGAATCCCGAGCATCTTTTCTAAACTCTTTTGGAGATTTGTGGTTTTCTTTTATATGACCACTTCCCAGAGATCCGTTTGGGCCTCTGAGATTGCGGATGTGATTAACTCGTTTTGGCCGCATGTAGTTATATAGTAACTGTGTGCTGTAGGAACATCGACCTTGAATTTATCAGCCAGAACGATATTCCCGAGCATATACCGCTCCTCCACCCAATTTTTAAAGACAAAAAAATCTTCAATAGCGTGAGATATCATACGATGGTATGGCCAGTACTTTAGGCAGTTCTTCTTGTTACCTTCATCGGGCTTCCTAATTTTAGGTAGATCTATGCCATACTTCACAACCAACTCGAAAATGTGTTTGATGGACTCTTTTTTGAAAGAGTATTTCTTGTTCATTTTCTCTTCTAGAGAGACTTTTGACTGGGCTCTTTCAGACGACTTTGTCAGTTGAGAGGACGGTTGTACTAAGCTTGGACTAAGGAAGTCTTCATTAGTGTCTACTATCAAGGACATGACCTACTTGGGCTTTTGTTGGCTACAAGGTTTTTGTCTTTGCTCCGGCTTTTCGTGTGCAAACGTTCGGTAGTCTTCGAGTAGAGTAGGATCGGCGTTTTCCAAATCTTCCATCTTCTCGAATAACGGAGAAAATGCTTTGTGTTTTGTGTTAGCTTATGTTTTTTCATTATCTATTCTCGCTTTGTTTTGATGATAGCTAAAACATGAATAGTTGTTTGGTGTCACATACTTTATTTTGTTTATATTATCGACACCAAACATGTATACACTTGTTTATTAGCCTGCGTATCTTATAACTTATGTATATCGAATAGTATATCAATATCTCATGCTTTGCATTTGATATATCTTTGATATTGATATATTATTCCTATTTCATTGTTTTGATGTTCAAAATATGAATAGTTATTTAAGATGTCATATTCCGTAATTTTGCTTATGTGTTAGACATCATAAATACTTTTACACACAAATGTGTTCTTTATCTTAGTTTTCATATAACATGTATGTATATATAGTTTATCAATATCTCATACTTTGATTTATGTCTTGATATTGATATACTATTCATTTTCATAGTTTTATGATTTTGGAACAATGAATGGTTTTATAAATTGTCTTATTATCTAGTTTAGTATATTTTAGACATGTATACATATACATATGTTTATTATCTTGATTACATTTCATATTACTGTATATGAGCTTAGTTGTGTGAGATTGTGTTTCAGGTTATCTCACGGCACAACCTTATAATAGAGGATGGAGGAAATTGAGTTTAAATGGCAAATCTATTGGAGGTTAGGGGTAAATGGTTTAGAGATTCTCAATTGGCAAAATAAAGCTTGAAGAAGCTAGAAGCCAAAGTCCAAGTTTAAAGCATCGATGAATTGAAGATCAAAAATCGACTTCAAGATGCTCAAGAGTGGAGTGTGCCAAAGATCGAAGATCGAGAGCTGAAAATCGAAAAGCCAAAGATTCAAGGATCGAAGAATTTCTATATCGTCTTAGAAATCTTTGTAAGTGCTCTTAGATTATGGGTAATATCAAATAGAGCTCTTGAACACTCACAATTGCATCCACAAATATTTTACAATGCATAAATGTTAGGATTTTTGTTTTCGAAGTTTCTATTTCATTAAAACCCCAAATATCATTTTCTGTGCATGCTCAGATGTCTGCATCTTGAACATCAGACATCTGCTCTGTTTTTGCGTTTTTGGGTTTTCAAAAATATCCGAAAAATGGATTCTGTTCTTCAGACGTCTGCATGAACATCATCAAACATTTGGGAGCTCTCTGTGTTTTCATCTGGATTATTTTTTTGTGAGAGTCAGACGTCTGATATTGGTTTTGAAAATATCTGGTTTCAAATATAAAGATGAGCCAGACGTCTGATGGATTATGTATAGACGTCTGAGAAAGGATTTGGAAAATGTTTTTATGTTCCTTATACGTCTGATCATTACTCTTCAGACGTCTACCTGCCGTCTGAACTTTATTATAATTTTTAACAGAGAAGGGACAGGCGTCTTATGAAATGTACTCATACGTCTGTGGCTGAAAATATTTCAAAAATATAGCTGTTGGGATTTTTATTGCATGACTGCAGACGTCTGTGATTTTCTTCTTCAGATGTTTGCCGATACTTTTTTCTTTTGACTTAAACAATGACGGCTTGTTTTTCAATAGGTATATATATATGATATGTTTGGCAATTTTCTAGCCTTAATCACTTGAGCATTTTCAATTGCTATTTTCTAAAGTGATCTTGATCATCTCATCTCTTGTGAATGCAAAATCTTCATTTTGATTATATCTTCACTCTTTCACACACAAAACAATCAAAAACTTCATTTGATTATATCCATACTCTTCGAGTATTAAAGTGAGCTTTGAGAGAAATTTTTTTGTGAGTATTGTGCTTGTAATTTTTCTTTTCTTTTCTTTGTGTGAGAACTCTTGAGTGTAAGAGTGTCTTTGTAAGAGAGAAGAGCGAGTTATGAGGTTCGACCCAACTGGAAGTGGGGAGTTGGTGTTGTTCGTAGTGGCGAGTAATGTATAGTCTTGGAGAAGACGTGTTGAGAAGATAAAGAGAACGGCCTTGCAGGCCTAAAGAAAGTGGACTAGAGACCGAGACGTTATCGGTGGCCGGACCGCTATAAATCTTGGTGTTCGAATTTGCAATTTCTCTTTCTCTTATCATTGCTTTTACTTAGAAATTGCATGCTTGTGATCTATTGCTCATTCTTGATATTTTTCTCTTGCTATATGTTTATGTCTCACAATTGCAGTTGTGTTTAACTACTTATCTCTACTATGTAATTGTGGTATCGTTTAGAAAGTGTAAAATTTTAAATTGGGCATATTAGTCGAATAGTCCTTTCACCTCCTCTGGGACTATTTTCATTTTGCGGAGAGGAGGAAAATTGGATTCAACCTGGAATCCTGCTAAGCAGGAGTTGCATTGATTTTTCCTCGGGAATCGAAGGATCGCGGCATATGCTAGTAGTTCTCCACCTTTGCCTAAATTCCAGTAGCGTTTCATCCCTTAACGGGTTTAGCGTAGTGAGCTGGGTAAGCGTTACCTTATCGGTGACGCTACCTCCAAACTTGTGTTTGAACTTTTCCTCCAACTGGTTGAAAGTGAGTATTGAAACTGGTTCTTGTTTGGCGAACCATTCGAACACCATACCATACAAGCTCTTCGGGAATCACTGCAGCAGGAGCTTGTCGTTTCTGGCTGAATCACCATATGCTACCTTAAAGTGCGCTAAATGCTGCTCAGGTCTTCCGGTTCCGTTATACATACGGAACGCGGGGATGGCATTCCCTATAGGATAAGATACATCATTATATTCGTCAGGGTATGGTTGGTTGGCTACTAGTATCACCACTTTTTGGTTCATTTGCTTCACCTGCTAGGCAATTAACCTCTACAGAGTAGCAACGTCCATGTTAGAAAGGGGTGAAGGCCTTACTATCGAGGTTGACGAAGACGAATTAGGAGCTGCTACTGTTGGAGTGATTGCAACTACAACTGTAGCTATAGGTTTGGTGTGCACCAGCAGCGAACCAATTTTCTTGGGTAGTGGAACAGTCGTTTCGCATGGGGTAGGCGCTGCCCGAGGATTTGGAGGCGGCTGTTCTTTCCTTGGCGCTATCGTTTCTTGCAAAATCGTGGGCTGTTGCTCCTTACTGGGAGCCTGAGTTGTAGAGTCTGCTGGTGTAGTTGGTCGTCACGTTCCTTCTTGTTGCGGATCTGGTCATAGCACCAATTGTAACGTTCTAAAACGTGATTAGAATTAATTATACATTAATTAAGCGATATAACATAGGTTTTCAATAAAACTTAGTTATTAATTATTTTCACATATTTTTATTTATTTATTTATTTATATATGCGCGCGCGCACACACACACATGTTAATCTAGTTTTAGCAACATGTTAGTTTAGGTTAAAACACCTTTTGTGACCATGACAACTTAACCAAATTTTTGCTTCTTAAATTATTTTAACTAATTAAATAGTTTTAATAAAGAAAAGGAAAGGAAAAGATGATGGGGGAACATTGAGTTGATGGGCATTTATTACTTAAGGAAAAATGGTGCATGGCTATCATGAGCCATTTCTTTTCTTGTATTTCTCTTTTGATTCTCCTCTCTTCTTCTTCTCCATTCCCTTCTCTTTTTCTCCACCTCCTCTCTTGCAAAACTAATCCCACAGCAAATAACCTCATAATCACAAACCATCACAAATCCTCATAAATCATGATTTTGTCTCTTCAAAAGTCTTATAGCATTGTATGATTAAGGCCTTCTTCAAGTCATTGTGAGGTAATGATCAAACCCTTGAGAATGATTTATTAAATTCTTGTTTTAACAAACTTTTTCTTAAACAACTCCTAATTTAAACTAAAGCCTTTATCTTGTGGTGTTTTAAGTTTTAAAGTGAAGTTTGAGGTGATTTTTGGGGTTATGATAATTCTTAGGTTAACTATGACCTAAACTAGATTAGATAAGATTGTTTTTGTGCTAAACATCCTTGTTTAAACACTAAGTTTTCACTAAACCACCATAATATCTTAATTAGTGTCAAAACTTGTAATTAGTTAATAGTTAGGGCTTCAAATCAAATCTGCTATCAAACCAGTGATCACAGAGATAAGTTGTGATTACTGGGAGTTAGATTTTAGACCCTGAGTGCGCCGTCGAAACCCAAGCAAAATCCCCCAACCCCAGGCCACCAAAAAATGAATTTTGGCCGCAATTTGTGGCTAATCTGAGGAATTTGGGTATGGGTTTTTGGCAAGGGCTCTCTAGGACTCCTATTAGACCACTAGTGTATGCAACTTTTTCTAATTTTGTATACACAAAAATCTGGGAATGTTTTACCCTATTTTAGGCAACATGTTAACGTGCAATACGGATGTTCCGATTCTCATTTTAGTGTTTTATGTGGTTAACGGCCCTTGGGGGTTGTCTTAGACGTTGTTGCGCATGTTTAACACGCTAAGTTCACATGTGTTAGCTCGTGAGAGTTAGTTCATTCGCGTAGTGTATGTTTACGTGTCATATCGGAATTATAGCCTCATGTGTTAAGGTTTTTGTTTGATACTAGGATCGGTTGCAGAGGCTTCAGATGCGAAAAGGAAAGGGAAGGAGGTGATCGGGTTCGAGTAGCTCAAGGCTATTCCGGTGAGTAGATTTAACATCTATGGGGGAAATCGTCTGGATGGCGTTAAGCGCCGATCTCTAGATTTTAGTTGTAAAATCTCATATATATACATGTATGCCTATACATTCATATGTTGCATAATTCATCATGATACGCATCCCATTAATTGTTATGTATTGATATATCCTCGTGAGAACACTTGCACCATTACCAATGGCTCATGCCGCACACGCACTAACTCATATGTACACGCACACCATCGGTAATTGCCATGCCATGCACACTATAGAACTTACTGCGACATCCTACATTGTACCGCATCTTCATTTGTAGTTAGATTTTCGTTCATTTTTTACTACCATGCAACATGTCCATATCATGTACATTACCATTATCACCATATTCTCATATGCTATTGTTCATGAGATCTTCGATTTTCATGAGATTTGAGAAACCGCAAAACACATTTTCAAAACTTGGATTATTTAAAATGCGGTTTTCTTTTGATATGATATTTGGTGTCCACCATGAGTTTTTTCAGTTCTGAGTGATGAGTATACCCGATTCGAAGAGTGAAGAAGCACGGTCTGTAGGTATATGGTGGACCCGGTACGGTACCCTAAGGTAAGAAGATTGTATAGAAAGGCGTTGAGTCCGGCAAGGGAACACTACCTACCAGTGATAGCATAAAAACTCGGCGGATATCTGAAGGATGCCGACCGAAGTTATATAATCAGATGCATATGAGGGCCGATCAGAGTGACGGCGCCTGAGATATTGGGATTTCGAGTGTCGATGTTTGACACCAGTTTTATGATGATTTATTGATGGTATCTCTGTTTTTACCACATTAAACTTATTATGACATGTTCAGTTTCATGTAGTTATTATACCCCTGATATTATACCTTGCTTATTTATTCATGCTACATCGTACTATTATACATCATCATAATCTCATACTTAGAATTTGTCGTTGCTACGTTCATGCTTCCGATTACCACGCATGATGTTATTTACTACTCATGAGCCGACAACTTACCCCCGTTGTACCACAGTGTCTTGCAGGGCTGATCCTTCAGTGTAGTCACGACGGGGCCTACCACTTTTGCTGCTGCTCTACTACTATCGTTACTTTTGGACGTGGTATTTTGTTAGGTGGGTTGGGAGTATTCATTTTTCTTCTATCTTTTACTCTTTTTCATTGTATCAAGTATACTCCATCTACCGCATGTGTATATTGACTTAGAGACAAGACTGAGAGATCGTATTATATTGACTCTGGGTGTCGTGCTCGTGTGAGTCGACTATTGGTTTTATGTTGTCGCTATTGTTTTGCATCTCGTATTTACTTATTCCTTTGCCTATGGTGTCGTATGTTTTACTATGTGTTTATGTTCCACCATAGGGCGTTGAGATTGCTCCCAAGCGGGGATGCGTATGTATATTCTTGTTTATGTATTGGTTTTGGATCAGATTTTACAAAGGAGATGCTGTCGAAAAATTTAACAAAAACTCAAGATTAAAAAGGTTTTAATATAACTCTTCTACTTTTAAAGTTGATACTTTAAATAAAGATTTTACCACTCTACCTTTATTCACGGTTTAAATTCTTAGTTTCGGCTTACTTGAATTACGTTACCCATTTAGACGTTATGTGATTAAAGTGCCGATCACATTCCTCATTTGGCTCATGAAAAAATTGGTATATGTTTCCCCAATATATTTTACCTAATAAAAGAGCAAAGCTCTGTTGAATTTAATGAGGCAGCACCTCACATGCTCTCCATATGGACGCTAGCGTCAGAGCCAATCTTATAGAATTAAATCCTATGGTGGCGTCTCACGTGCTCCTCACGTGGACGCCAATGTGCAAAGCACAGAACAGTTCATTACATAAGAATTAAACTCTTAGATGGGGCGGTACGTGCTTCTTACGCGGGCGCCAACGTACAAAGCATATAGGACCCATCTTAGGAATTAAATTCTTGAGTGGCGCCCACGTGCACGACACGTGAGCGCCAGCGCCCAGGTAGAATTAAATTCTACAATACTTTCCGTTAAACAGAGTCGTTGGATCAAATATCCAACGGAGATGATAAATCATCAAAATACAGAATTAAATTCTGTTGGGAAAAAATATTTCCCAAATCTTTCTAAATTAAGAAAGAAACGTTCGGTTGGATCAAAAATCCAATTATAGAATAAAATCCTATTTAAGAATATATTCTCTCAATTTTTTTAATTAAGAAAGATTTCTCTATGTAAAACAGAGAACCATTGGATTAAAAAATCCAATGGTGATTAAAATCACCATTTTTACAGAATAAATTCTGTACAGGAAAAAATATTTCCCCAATCTCGTTAAAAAAAATCATATTCTGTAAAACAAGAAGTTCTTGGATCAAAAATCCAATGGTGGGTAAAATTCCCCAACTCAATTTTGAGTCCAATTAAATCAATTGGAATCTCTCAATGAGAGATTTTCTCAGAATTAAATAAAAAACTTGCCTCTACTATATAAAGGACCCGAGACTTCAAGTCTCATATAGAAAAAAAAACCCATAAGCTTCTGAAAAATACAGAAAGCTTCCAAAAACAATAGAGAATTCAATCCTCAGAGAGGAAGACTTCCCTTTCAAAAGAAATCTAGGTAAAATAAATTCAGAGATCAAAATATCTCTTTTTACCTATTTTAAGGGTTTAACCTTCCTAAAAGAACTTAGTTCTTTCTCTGGATCAGAGATCCACAAGACAAGTCTCCTACAAGTTGAGAATTTAATTCTCTTCGGGAGGATCTTTTTCTTGAAAATCAAAGATTCAGAAAAGAATTCGGTCCAAAAGAAAAACAAAAGGAAAAAGAACTTAGTTCTTAAAGAAAAACCTGATCTCAGATCTTCAAAAAACGAAGATTTTGGTGATCATTAATGGCCAAAATACCATTAACAGAGATTTAATCTCTAAAAAAGGAAAAAAGACTAGCGCCTCACGTGCTCCTCAGGTAGGCGTCCCCTTTTAACAGCGCCTTACGGAAAAAACACGCGGGCACCCAAAACAGAACGCTAGCACCTCACGTGAAACACGCGTAAGCGCTGAATAAAAGTGCTCAACACTCCATATGCAGCCAAAGACTCCTAAGTGCTTAGCACTAATTGGGCAGCGTCTAGCGTCGCATGTGCTCCTCATGTAGGTGCCAAACAAAAAGTGTTGAGCACTTCATATATAGCCAAAACGGATGAGTGCTTAGCACTGATTGGGCAGCGTCTAGCGCCGCACGTGCACCTCACGCGGATGCCATATAAAAGTGCTTAGCACTTCACATTTAGTCAAAATGACTAAAAGTGTTCAACATTTATTGGGCAGTGCCTATGACTGAATGCTTCAAATGGCATACATGTGAGCATCAGAGCTCAAATAAGTGCTTAGCACTTTTACATGAACAAACAGAGCTCAAATAAGTGCTTAGCACTTTTGCATAAAAAAACGCTAAGTAGACTTAACTAAAATTGGCTAAGTCTCTGAAATTTTCTTACAGCTGAGCCCAATGCTCTTTTGCTGGATCATAAATAAAAATGATTCTTGAAATTTTGCTAAGTTGATCTTAGTCTTAAATTAGACTAATGCATCCTTAGCAAGAACAAATTTGTCACGGCCCAAATTTGGCCCGTAACCGACACTTAAACTACGTAACGTCTAAAGGCGTACGCAACTTAAGTAAGCCGAAACCCAGAAATCTAAACCACCCAAAACTGGATCAACGGAGAAAACATAGTTTTAAACATTCGGAATTTTCAAGTAAAAATCTTTAAATTTAGTTTTTGTTCTTAAAAATTTCGGCAGCACCTCCTTTGTAAAAACTAACCCCGAAAACGGGTTCAACATAGATAATAATAAAAGCATCCCAAACGGGAGAAAATCACGCCCAACGGCGGAGACAACCACCACAACATATATACGACGCCGAAGCGAAGAAATATAAAAGAAAACTGCATAAAGAAGTAAAACTTTTCAACAAAACCGGCTCCCACGAGCACGGCACCCAAAATCACCACAAAATATAACATTGAATCCTCACAAGTCGTCTCTAAGTCATATACAATAGTGGTATATGGAGAATACTAGATCCAACAAAAAAAATATATAAAGTACAAACAGATAACCGCAACCCACCTAAAAGCAAGGCTTCACAGCCAACCATAGCGGTATCCGCAAAAGTAGAGATGATAAGATGCCCTGCCGCGACTACTCAGAGGGTAAGTCCTGCACTACACTGTGGCACAATGGGGGTGAGTTGCCAACTCGTGAATAATAAATAACATCATACAGTAATCGCAAGTATGCACGAACAGCGATCTATCTATCACAAGTAATCCGATAGCATAAGTATGATAAGTGAATATGCAACAATCATGTAAAGGTACATCATCAGGGTACTACAACTACATGAAACAATGCATATCAACATAATCCTGAGTGTGGGATGATATAATATAAAATCTCATGAAAAAATCATCAGCATGGAAAAACACCAGTGTCCCTCACTGACACATCAAATCCCAAATCCTCAGGCATCGCATCCCCAGATCAGCCCTCACATCCTGTATGTCTCACGAAAACTTGAGTGTCAAACACCGACACTCGAAACATCATGAAACCCGTGTCTAGAATCGACACGTAAATCCTTATAACTCAGGCGCTGTCACCATGACTAGCCCTGACGATATGTCATACGTCACTCCGGTCGGTATCTCCATGATAACCGCCGAGTCTAAATACAATCACCGGTAGGTAGTGGTCCCACCGTCAGGCTTATCGTCTACACCACGAAATCACCACTCACCCCGGGGTGCCATACCGGGTCCACCATGTACCCGCAGACGGTGCGTCCCGCTCCTCGAATCGGGTATCACAAGCCAAATCTCAGAACCGAGAAATCACATGGTGGACGCATCAAATATCATATCAAGAGAAACTGGGTTTTCAAACAATACATAGTTTTCTTGAAAATATCCCCCACGGTTCTCAAATCCATAAATCATATCAAATCCATATCTCAATGCGTAAAATCCATATAAAGCTGATATATGGAACATAAAACATCAATATGAGCATATAAAGGGAAAACCGCTCTTTAAATTGAATCTAGCTTTAAGACATATCATGCGGTTCCCAATTCCTTCGAAAATAAATGCAGTATCATATGAAGTATACATGTAAGTGTAGCAAGGTTTAAGTATCTACATGTCATCAAGTACGAGGGTGTACATGTCAATATGTATGCATGATGTATAAGTAAATATAGCAAGATATAAGTGAAGTGGAATAAGGTTCACTACCTTAACTATTCCTGCCCAACGCAATATCACGTATGTATGTGTCCACAGTATTTCATATGCACAATAGAATAAGAGTTACTACTCCAATCATTCCTATCCACAATCATATCACATATGTAGGTGTTTGTGCATGTCATGGCAATTACAGACGGTGTGGGTTTAGCATACAATTTAGTGCTCGTGCAACATGAACCGTCAGTAATGTGTTATATCTAAAAGTACGAGTCAAGTACAACAGATAATTCTATGCAACGACATTCATATGAAAGTAACTAATATGCAAATACATGCAGCTATCATATCATATTCGCCCCGACGCATAATGCCATACGGGCGATTTCCCCGTAGATGTTAAATCTACTCACAGATGGTCTTGAGCTATGAAAATCCGACCACCTGCTTCCCCTTGTCCGCAGCACCTGAAGTCCCTGCTTGCGAACCTAAAATTTCATAAATACAACACATAAGCTAAATATCCTATAATGACGAAAAGACAACGAAACGCGACGAAAACGCCCAGAAAATTACACTGCGCGCTTAGCGCATCTATCGCGCACGATACCGGCCAAAACCCTAATTGGGGTCGCTAAACTGCAAAACACCAATTCTGGACCCCGATCGTCCCGATCGCGCAACACATCACAAAAATTACGAGGAATACACTAGATATAACCTCGCAACAACCGAACGAACCCTACGTCGGAAAAACCCCGAAACCTAGTAAGCAACATATCGCAATATATCGCACTAGATTCAAGATAACGCAAATCTAACAATTACAAATACCTTAAAATAGCTTAACTAAGCTATCTAAACCAATCCTATATTTTTAACACTCGCTAATTATATTTTAGCAAAAATCTAGTAAGCAGCTTTGCTTAATTAAACAAAATGCTTATTAGCAAATTTTAACATTTTCTACTAGATTAATCTTTTCCAAAACACAATTTAACACTTCAAATAAACACTAATCACATAATCAAAATTTAACCCTAACATGAATTTCTTAAACCAAAAATAATGAATTAATCATGAATTAAAAGCTAAACTGAGCACATAAATTGTTAACTAAATTAGCTAGTTTAAGATTAAAACAATTAATTATGGATTAAGGTAAGAAATTATACCTCCTCAAGAACACCAAAATGAAAATAGATCCATCATTTTAGCCTCCAAAAATCAAGCTTTGAAGAAGATCCATGAAGGATTAGTGAAGGAAAAATTGTTTAATTTTTATACAGGAATTTTTGGATTTATTTTTGGAATTCTTTTTGTGTTTTTGATTGAAAAAGAGTGAGAAATGAGTTTGGAACTTTTGAGGACAGAAATGGGGGGATGAGGCTCGGCCAAGGGGGTGAGAGGGGGGTTTTGTGAATATTTTGTGAAGAAAGAGCAAGGAAAAAGAGTAATAAATGCTAATTAAAGCAATTTGCCACCTTTACACCCTTTTCTTTCTTTTTAAAAAGAAACCATTAGTCACCAAAAAAAATCTAGATATTTAAAAAGAACCTTATAAAATAATTCTAGTAACAAAAATTAATTTATTCACAAAAGAAATTTTTTCCCGATTTACGTGCACAAAATACCGCTTAAAATAATATTTTATTTGGGAAAAAATCTATTTGAACCAAAACCTCCCAAATACTCCCAAAGTTCGCGCACAAGCTTTATTTTGGCCAAATTAGGTGTCGGTAAGTTTATACGGTCGTTTAATCTAAATCGGGTTAAAACGGGAAAAACCGACAATTTTGCCCTAAAACGGGATAATTCGCAAAACGATTTCTAAAACGTTACAATCTCCCCTCCTTAAAGAAATTCAGTCCCCGAATTAAAATTTCATACTAAGCGTACCTTCAAAAAGATGAGGGAATCTCTTCCGCATCTCGCTCTCGGCCTCCCAAGTGATCTCCTCACTAGTCGGGCTACGCCAAAGAACCTTCACAGATGGCAAGACCTTTGACCGAAGTTTCTTCATCTGTCGATCCAAAATAACTACCGGCTGCTCGGTGAACGAAAGATCGTGCTCAAGCTGAACGGTCCCGTGCTGAATCGTGTGAGAAGGATCATGAAGGTATCTACGAAGCATCGACACATGAAAAACAGGATGAACATCCGGAAAACTGGGCGGGAGCGCCAAACGATAAGCAACAGAACCCACTCGCTCAAGGATCTCGAAAGGACCTACAAATCTGGGATTGAGCTTCCCTCTCTTCCCAAATCGCATAACGCCCTTCATCGGAGAAATCCTCAGGAATACATGATCCCCCACTGCGAACTCAAGTCTGCGACGACGACGGTCGGCATAAGACTTCTGCCTGCACTGGGCTGCTCTCATCCTATCCTGAATCAGCTGGATCTTCTCCGTGGTCTCCTGAACTAGCTGGGGTCCTAAAACCAGACTCTCACTAAGCTCGGTCTAACAGACTGACGATCGACACTTCCTACCATATGAAGCCTTAAAAGGTGCCATTTGAATAGTCTCCTGAAAGCTGTTGTTGTAGGAGAACTCAATCAACGGCAAGTGACGATCCCAACTGCCACCAAAATCAAGCACGCATGCACGGAGCATATCCTCAAGAGTCTGTATAGTCCGCTCCGACTGGCCATCGGTCTGTGGATGAAAAGCGGTACTAAAACTCAGCCGGGTACCCAAGGCTTCCTGAAGCTTCTGCCAAAGACGGCTAGTAAACTGGGTGCCTCTGTCGGATACTATGCATGTGGGAACACCGTGCAAACGCACAATCTCATCTATGTATAACTGAGCATACTGAGCATAACCGAAAGTGGTCTTCACTGGAAGAAAGTGAGCCGCTTTCGTCAACCGGTCTACAATAACCCAAATGGAGTCATACCCTCGACTGGTCCTGGGTAGACCCACAATGAAGTCCATGGAAATCTGCTCCCATTTCCACTCCGGAATGTGTAAAGGCTGCAACTCTCCAGCCGGTCTCTGATGCTCAGCCTTGACTTGCTGACAAGTCAGGCACCTCGAAACGAAGTCCGATATATCACGCTTCATCCCTTCCCACCAGTAGAAGTCCCTCAAGTCACGGTACATCTTGGTGGAACCTGGATGAATGCTAAAGGCCGACTGATGTGCCTGCTCTAGGATCTCGCGTCTCAACCCATCAACATCTGGTACACACAAGCGAGTCCCGCATCGTAGCACACCGTGGTCATCAATCATGAATTCCGAAACTCTTCCCTGCCGAACAAGCTCAAGAATCTCAATCAAATGGGCATCACTGGGCTGCGCCTCACGGATACGATCAAATAGAAATGGACGGGCGCGGACATGAGCAAACTGTCCCCCAGCGGAAAATGAACTCGAACTGCACTCTACTATCATACAAGAGCTGCCAATCTGCAGAAGACTGATACTGAACTGCGCTCAACCGGGACAAGCTACCCACGGGCCTACGACTTAAAGCATCAGCTACCACATTCGCCTTGCCCGGGTGGTAAAGGATCTCACAATCATAATCCTTCACTAGCTCCATCCATCGGCGCTGTCTCAGGTTCAGATCTCGCTGCTGGAAGATATACTTCAAACTCTTGTGATCCATGAAGATCTGACACGACTCTCTGTACAAGTAGTGTCTCCAAATCTTCAACGCAAAGACTACCACTGCCTTCTCAAGATCGTGAGTGGGGTAATTCTGCTCGTGCTTCTTCAGCTGCCTAGAAGCATATGCAATCACCCTATCATGCTGCATCAAAACACAGCCGATCCCCACTCGAGAAGCATCACAATAAACAACATAGCCGCCTGATCCTGAAGGTAAAGAAAGAACTGGTGCTGTCGTCAACCGAGTCTTCAACTGCTGAAAACTCTGCTCGCACGCATCAGTCCAGAGAAAAGAAATTTCCTTCCGGGTCAGTCCAGTCAGTGGTGCAGCGATACTCGAGAAATCCTGCACAAAACGGCGATAATAACCAGCTAAGCCCAAAAAGCTGCGGACCTCCGTCACCGATACAGGTTTGGGCCAAAGCTGTACAGCCTCGATCTTCCTCGGGTCCACAAGAATACCATCTCCAGTCACCACATGACCCAGGAAGTCAACTCTATCAAGCCAAAATGCGCACTTTGAGAACTTAGCATACAGCCGGTGCTCTCTCAATATCTGCAAAGTAATCCTCAAGTGCTGCTCATGCTCCTCATGACTCCTAGAGTAGACCAGTATGTCATCAATAAACACTATAATGAACTGGTCGAGGAACGGCCTGAAAATCCGGTTCATCAGATCTATGAACGCTGCTGGCGCATTGGTGAGTCCGAACGACATCACCAAAAACTCATAATGCCCATAGCACGTACGAAAAGCAGTCTTCGGAATATCATCATTCCGAACACGCAACTGATGATAACCCGAACGCAAATCAATCTTCGAAAAATGTTTCGCACCCTGGAGCTGATCAAATAAATCGTCAATGCGGGGTAAAGGATACCTGTTCCGCACCGTAACTCGGTTCAACTGACGATAATCCACATATAGCCTCAAACTGCCGTCCTTCTTCTTGACGAACAGAACAGGAGCTCCCCACGGAGAAACACTCGGACGCACAAGTCCCAAAACAAGCAACTCTTGTAATTGATCTTTAAGCTCTCTAAGCTCTGCCGAAGCCATCCGATAAGGCGGTATAGAAATAGGCTCCGTGCCAGGAATCAGATCAATACAAAACTCAATATCGCGCTCTGGCGGCAACCCAGGTAACTCATCGGGAAAGACATCGGGAAACTCTCGCACGGTAGAAACCTGGTCCAACGACTCCACCGTAGCTCCAGTATCATGAATGAAAGCCAAGAATCCCCAACATCCCCTCCTCAAAAGCCGACTAGCACACAGAACAGAAACCAAACTGTGAGGGGCGACACCACGGTCTCCCTGCACGACAAACACTGGCTCGCCGGGAAAACAAAATCTAACTGTCTTCTCGCGGCAGTCCACGGACGCATAGCAAGTCACTAGCCAGTCCATGCCCAACAGAACGTCGAAGTCCAACATCTCAAGAAGGATCAAGTCGACGGACAGATCTCTGTCTCCTAAACGGACAGCACATGATCGGAACACGTGCCGCGCAACAAACGACTATCCCACAGGAGTAGTCACTACTAGCGGCTGATCCAGCAAACACGACTCTCGGCCTAACCTCGGCGCGAAGTGCGTAGAAACATACGAATGCGTAGATCCCGGATCGAAAAGAACATATGCATCAAAAGAACATAAGGAAAGGGTACCTGAAACCACAGCATTGGACGCCTGAGCGTCCTGGTGAGTCAAGGCAAAAACCCGTGCCTGCCCTCTACCGGCTACTGGCTGTCATCTGCCTCTGCCACCTCGTCCTCTCGGCACAAAACCACCGCGACCACGACCTCTCTGAGCAGGAGTCTGACGCGGCGCAACAACAGGAATAAGAGGCAATGCTCTCTGAGACGGAGAAGGTGATAAGGTAACATGCGGTACTGCTGGCCCTCTCTGACGCACCACAGTACAATTCTGAACAAGATGATGCAAACTGCCACAACCGAAGCATCCAAAAGATGGTCGCTGGCCCTCCTGGGAATAAGAACTGAATAACTGGCCACGTCCCACGTCTCTGCTACTCCCCGAGTCTGAAAGAACTCTGCCTCTGCGGAAAAACCTCGGTCACCGTGCTGGTTCATCCGTACGAGTCCTCTTCGGTTCTGGAACAACCGATGACTCAGCTAGACGCTCCTCTACCAATAGGGCTGCATCGACAGCTGCCGCATACATGTCGCAATGCTGAATGCTGATGGCTAGGAACAACTGGGTAAGCAGGCCTCGAACAAACCTCTTCACCCCCATCTCCTCAGTTGCTACCAGGTACGGAGCATACACCGACAGCTCAGTAAACAAAACATCATACTCCGACACCGTCATCCCCGGTGTCTGACGTAACGACTCAAATCTGCGCGCTCGTGCATCCCTGACGCTCGGTGGAAGAAAACGGGCAAGAAACGACGTCACAAACTCAGCCCAGGTCATAGGAGCAAGACCAGTGGCTCTGCCCCTCTCCAACGACTCACACCACTTCTAGGTCATACCCTCCAGCCGGAAACTCGCAAACTCTACCCATCTCTCGTCGGAGCATCGGAGTGAGCGACAAATCCTGGCCATCCGGTCGATGAACGACTGCGGATCCTCAGTAACATCTGTGCCAGTAAACACCAGAGGCTTCAGCCTCATGAACTCCGTCAGTGACACGGTAATAACCTCTGGAGCTGCAACTACGACTGCCGGATCAGTAGGTACCATCGTGGTCCCTGTAACGGGTGGAACAATAGCCTGCCCCTGTACTCGAATGGCCTCTAATAAAGTCCCCACAATCTGGCGCAGATCCTGCATACCAGCTCCAATCATAGCAATGTGCTCCGGTACCACAGGCGTATCGCCCCGGTCAACCATCGCCTCAGACGAGTCGACTCTGGCCTCGGCCCTCGCGGCCGCTCTCTGTGCCCTCGTAGTCTTCGGCGGCATATAGTCTGGAAATTGAAACAAGATTCGATAAGGAAACGGAAATCGATTCACAAAGATGTATATCAATCACGGAAGGAATTTCAATCAATAAGTCCTAAGGTCACTTAGGCGGAGTACCGTGTCGTAAGTATGCCGCGGAACATACACACGCTACGCCACTCTGCTTAAGCTACCTACTCCATCATACCAAGGTCATCCTACACTCCGAAAGGTAAAAACCTAGCGCTTTGATACCAACTTTGTCACGACCCAAATTTGGCCCGTAACCAGCACTTAAACTACGTAACGTCTAAAGGCGTACGCAACTTAAGTAAGCCGAAACCCAGAAATCTAAACCACCCAAAACTGGATCAACGGAGAAAACATAGTTTTAAACATTCAGAATTTTCAAGTAAAAATCATTAAGTTTAGTTTTCGTTCTTAAAAATTTCGGCAACACCTCCTTTGTAAAAACTAACCCCGAAAACGGGTACAACATAGATAATAATAAAAGCATCCCAAACGGGAGAAAATCACGCCCAACGGCGGAGACAACCACCACAACATATATACGACGCCGAAGCGAAGAAATATAAAATAAAATTGCATAAAGAAGTAAAACTTTTCAACAAAACCGGCTCCCACGAGCACGGCACCCAAAGTCACCACAAAATATAACACTGAATCCTCACAAGTCGTCTCTAAGTCATATACAATAGTGGTAGATGGAGAATACTAGATCCAACAAAAAAAATATACAAAGAACAAACAGATAGCCGCAACCCACCTAAAAGCAAGGCTTCACAGCCAACCGTAGCGGTATCCGCAAAAGTAGACATGATAAGATGCCCTGTCGCGACTACTCAGAGGGTAAGTCCTGCACAACACTGTGGCACAACGGGGGTGAGTTGCCAACTCGTGAATAGTAAATAACATCATACAGTAATCGCAAGTATGCACGAACAGCGATCTATCTATCACAAGTAATCCGATAGCATAAGTATGATAAGTGAATATGCAACAATCATGTAAAGGTACATCATCAGGGTACTACAACTACATAAAACAATGCATATCAACATAATCCTGAGTGTGGGATGATATAATATAAAATCTCATGCAAAAATCATCAGCATGGAAAAACACCAGTGTCCCTCACTGACACATCAAATCCCAAATCCTCAGGCACCGCATCCTCAGATCGGCCCTCACATCCTGTATGTCTCACGAAAACCTGAGTGTCAAATAACGCAAGCCACTACTGGGTTGTTTTTCGGGACCATGCTCCCACCAGTGGGTGTTGGTGCTTCAGCGCCGCAGGAAGAATCTCCCAAGAGGTCGGTCTTCGATCGACTAGCGATCACAAGAGCCCTCTCAACGGGCCCTCCAAACCTGACGTCTCAGTCTTCAACATGCTAGGCAAGAACCCAAATGGGCCCGCAAAGAGGCTCGTAACACCTGAAGGGGCTACCCCAAAACGGATAGCCCTTCCAACTTCTGCTACGAGCGGAGTCGTCAAAGGTGCTTCCCCTACCAGAAAGTCGGTCTTTGAAAGATTGGCCGGCCATCCTCAAACCCTGCCAAGGTCGTCAATCTTCAACAGGTCGACACCAACAACAGCCCCTCAGCATAGCCAGGGGCATGAAGAAGCTGCTTCCAAATCTGAGGCAGTCATGTCTGCAAGACATATTCGACGTCGTCACTAGCGCCGAGTGAGAAAAGATGGGGGCAATTCTCCCTCTGGACTTACCCCACCAGCTTCAATGGTGGAAGTCGATACTGCTGTTCCAACCGGGAACGGCTTTGATCTGCTCAGGAAGGTACAAAAGAACTCTCCAACAACAGTGCTAAAGGAATCGCCCCCTCCTGTAGAAGCCACGGTGCAGGAAAAGCCGGAGCGCCCCCATCAACAGCTCTCCTCCTAAATTCATTGGGTCTGGCGAAAAGTCCAGGACTCCGTGATTGATCAAAACTACTCTTATCGACCGAAGAAATCGAAGGCTCGACAAGGGAAAGACGATCCCTCCGTCATACAGCGAGGGACTTCTTCTACACAGGCGCCTATTACAACGGCTCCTTCAACTTTGACCTCCCACAAAAGGATAAATCTGGAGAAAGTCCCACCGACCGCGGCAAATTCCAAAGGCAATGGACTCAAACGCCCCCAGTCTGGAGGTATGATCGTACATATGGTCTACATGGCTTTCAGAAAAGAAGAAAGCCGTGCTTCCGTAGGACATCGACCGCAAACTCGGTCACTGACAAAAACTCAGGAGCAACAACAAAAGCTCCAGGAGATGCTGACCAAAATGGTAGCACTTACCGGACAGAAAGAAAGCCCGGACACAACAGCCGAACAGCGCCAGGAGTAGGAGACTAATACAGAGTTCCTGCGAAGGGTGCTTGAAAGAAAGGATAAGGAAGCTACTGAATAGGCTACTAACATAAAGCAGATGGCTCTCTTATTCCAAAATATGGTTGGAACGATGATCCAGCCAGAACCCCCAGCCGAGGATCCACCGATAATCATCGTGGATGACAAAGGGGAAACATCAAACCCTCTTCCGGCTTTATCGGCAGCCAAGGAGGAAACAATCTCCAAGGCTGCTCTTGATAATTATATCGCTCAACAAATACGAGCTCATCAAGCTAATGAAGCCGCAGGCCTAATCGTCAGAACTGGGCGACCATATCCAGGCTAATATGATCAAATTAAATACCAGCCGAGATATACGATCTCCAAGTTCAATGTGTACAAGGGGACAGGCAACCCACACTAGCACGTCACGCAGTTCAGAGATCTGTGCGGTGACACTGGAGGCAACGACGAACTATTGCTTCGCCAGTTCGTTGGCAGCCTGTCAGAGACAGCCTTTGAATAGTATTTGGAGCTTCCAAATGACTCCGTGAGAACATTCACAGAGATGGAACGGCTGTTCACACAGCGGTTCGCCAGCGCAAGTGAGCGCATCCCAATCACGACATTAATCAATGCCAGGGTAAAGTCGGGAGAAACCTGGTCCAATATGCGATCCGGTGGCGGAACCTATGGTCTAAGTGCGAACAGCGCATCGAAGAATCCTCTGCCGTGGGCATGTTCATCGGGACCCTTGATCCTCAAACGACAGTGTCCCAGTTCATGACGTTCTTCAAACCAAAGACCTTCCAGACTCTGATTGATAAACTGACCCAAATAGACTAGATAGGCCATAGGCCTTCCTCCTCAGGTAAGGACCCTCAAAACGCCAAGGGTAAAGGGAAAGCGGCCTTCACCGCTAATACTCAACAACAACCGAGTGGCCCAAAACTGGCTGCTCGCCAAAACAACGCATGTCCATGCCTATCCCTGGAAGAATGGCTAGGACGCGCTTACTCGTTTCCCCATGATAAGACGAGGATACTATTTGAGTTGGCAATGCGTAACAAACTCATCACATTGCCAGACCCACGGCGTCTACCGCAACCTGGAAACGTCAATAACCCCAACTTCTGCGCCTATCATCGAATGGTGAGCCACCTAATTGAGGATTGCTGCGTCTTCAAGAACTGGGACAAGGACCAGTATCAACACGGGAAGTTCGCGCTATCTGAGAACTGGAGGGTGAACCCACCATAGAAGCACACTCCCAAAAAGGTGGATGCGTCGGGGGCATCATGCTCGCTCGTGGAAGAAATTCCATGGGAAGTCGTTCTTTCAGCTAAAACCAAAAAAATGCTGAAAGATCTACAGGCATGTCTGGCAGTCAGGTGGAAAAGCCTACTTGAACCTAAAATCATCGAAGGGATGCTGAAACCGCGTCCTGTACCGAAAATTGTTGACAAAGGGAAAAATCCCCAAGTCAAGCCTTCAAAGTCTTCAAAGAAAAAGAAGAAGACCAAAAAGCCTGTGCAACCTGCCGAGTATGACGATAAGCACACAGAACTAAAAAAGTATATTGACGTGCTGGAGGAGTACAACCAGAAGGCGCGGAAACTAGTCACGCTTGAAGAGTTCCTCAAGTATATTCTTGAGAACGAAGATAGTGACAACGATGAGGGAAATGACTCATCAGAAGAAACCGAAGACCATGTAGCAAGTTGCCATATGGTCTCCCATTCATTGTTAATGATGAAGAAACTCTCTCGGCATCAGAAAACAACGCAGAGGAACTGGGGGCAGAATCGGCGCTAAAATCCCCAGAGCTGCCAGAAGACCCGATCGATAGGCTGTTAAACAAAGCCTTTCGAAAAAGCAAAGCTGACCGAGAACGCGAAACAGCCATATACGAAAAGGCTAAGCATTAGCGTCAGGATGAATAAGCTGTGGCAAGGTGGAGTCAAAAAGTACTCCAACCAAACCAAGGCATACCTACGAAAAATAAGAGCAGGATCAAGGCAGAGAAGCGGTTCACTAAAGCCCTGTCAATAGGAATAAAGCTGCCACGTCTCGTAGGAAACACTCCCGGGGTGATATGCCTCAACGGAGAGGATTCACATCCACACTACTGCCTATATTATCGGAGGGTTGCCCACCCCACCGAAGAATACAGTACCTTCAAGAAGTGGTGGCAAGGATATGCTGCTCATCAAAAACACTTCAAGAGGATGAAGTGTGAAGTTCGTCGACGGCAAAAGAGTGTGACAGATGCGCGTGAAAAAACGACTGGCAACTGTCATATGGTTGGTACCAGTTTAGAAGGGGAAAACCCTAAGTTCTTACTTTCGGGAGCGATTCTGAGAACGAAATAACCCTCAGCCCTCTCTTCAAAGACTCCACCACTGAAAAAGAAGAGGAGGAGAAGAACTGTGAGAATAGTCAGCTGCGTAACCGCACGCTGCCTGAAAAGAATCTCGGACCTACAAACAAAGGTTCGAGTAAAAAAGACAAATGGAAAGAGAAAATCTCTGAGGAAATTTCCCTCGACGATGGAGTTGTCAAAGAGCTTGCAGCAAGGGACCCGCCTAGGAAAAATAAGATGGATTATCATGCCCTAGCACATCTGAGTAAAATCCCATCACAATTGAGCATATTCGATGCTCTACTCTTGTCCAAAGAGGCACGAGAGTCTCTGATCAAGGCATTACAAGTGCCCGATCAGTTCCAAGTTTTCCTTGCAGAAAAGAAGATGAAGGACGAGCGGGCAGAGGTTCACACAGCTGACATTACATTCAGTGATGAAGATGTACTCCTCGGTACGTGCGAACATAACCACCCGTTATAGGTCACCGGGTATTGCCACGACATCAAGATAGGGAAAATTCTTGTCGATAATGGATCCTCCATCAACCCTCTCAACGTGAGGGTGCTGAAGGAAATTTGCATGAACGTTCAGCACTTGGCCTAAGACAAAATTACCATCTCCGGGTTTGACTCATAGTTGTCACGGACGCTTGGGTCCGTAATACTGACGTTACGCTTAGGGTTGCTCGCCACTGACATCAAATTTCACGTCATTGACGCCAAGACTTTCTATAACGCTTTGCTAGGCAGGCCCTGGTTGCATGAGTACAACGTCATCCTTTCTACACAATATCAGTGTATGAAGTATTTCAAGGATGGTTTAGAATGCACCGTCACAGGGGAGCTAAATCCGTTCTCCGTAAACAAGGTCCGGAAATATGAAGACGTAAAGTACTTTCTACCCGACTTCGAAGACACGGAGAGGTGTCATAAACCGGAGGATAAACAGAAGTCTGTCGCCACTATCCCGATCTTCGGGAGCGATTTCGGGGAAGATGAAGAAATAGTCTACTCGGGGCAACCCCAGAAAGAAAACAACTGGCCCGGACCATCTACCCCTATTCTAGTCTTTGGCAGCGACTCTGAGGACAAGGACAACACAGCGTTCTCTATCCTCCCGTCAGTGCAAACCCTCAACAAAGTAGATCAGAGTCTGCAAATCACAATGGCTTTGCCTCGGAATTATAAGGAACTTGATGCGCTCCATACATACAGCATACAAGAACTACATACTTTCTACGTCTCTCCCAAGCGAAGAGGTGAAAAAGCGATCCTATTCTACCAATTTACGGAGACCAAAGTAGAAAAAGAAGTCTGGCATGGTGCCAATTTTGCACTCGACAGGCTTCAACCAATCCGCCTGCCAAGATACTATGCGGAGGGATTAAAAAAGCTGTTAAGATGCCAAGGTGTACCCCATGAAAAAACTGTTCGACAAGCCCGTTTCAACAAAAAGATTTGGTATATTCTTGGGACTCAGCGAAAGGTGCCCAACGGGAAGATGGAGACAATAGGGCTCTGATACGTTCGGTCCAAGAAACGGGAGCAGTTCCACAGCTACCGTGTCATAAACAGCTCCAGCAAAGGTGAAAACACTCTTCCAAATGGTCGTGACGTTGGAACAGAGCAAAATCCCGCTCTAAAAATGCTAAGTCCGTCGCTCGAAGAACAAATAGAAAAGCTAATAAAAGAAGCTTGTCGAAAGAGCCGAGATGATCACAGCCGTGAAATGACCATTTATGAAAAGGCCAGGACGCAGCGCCTCAATCAGCAATCCGCGGAGAAGGAAGACTATAATGTTCTTCATCCCGGCCCGCTGTATGTCCTCACGAAGGGGGAAAATCCTGAAATAAAGGCAAAAATAAGGTAAAGAACGCAAACAACGTTCAAAAACAACGAAGCGGATCCAAGAAGCCGTGCAATCGAGAAAAGGTCGATTGGAATCCATTATTTATAAAGAAGATGGGTCGGAAATACTCTTTCCCCCAAGACAAGACAAGGAAAATATTCAACCTTGTCATGGAGCACCAACTGATGACACTTCTAGAATCTCGGCACACCAAACAAATAAACGCGGTCCATCATCCGGATTATTACTCCTACCACCGAGCAATAGGTCATCCCCTCAAAGACTACTTCACCTTCAAAGACTAGGTAGAAGACCAGTATCAGCAAAGCAGGTTCGCTTTGTCCGACAGCTGGAGGGTAAACCCACCATAAAAGCATGAGCCAAAGAGGACCTATACCGTGAGGATAGGACCGGCTCAATCACAAAAAAGGATGCGGACTCGTACCTGCCATATGATAACACTATTAAAAGAGGGAGGGCACGAGATTATAGATGACCTCCACATGTGCTTCGTAAATGAAGATGAGGAAGAGGTGATCTCAGAGTTTCCACCAGCCCCAAAGGAGCTGGAAGATGGGATACACACTACGGCAGATAGCCTAAGGAAAATTGATTTAGGGTCGAAAAAAGATCCGAGGCCAACGTTCATCAGTGAGCTACTATCTGAAAACAGGTAGCCACGTTGAAAGACGTGCTCATGTAATATAAAGACTACTTCGCATGAAACTATTCCGAGATGCCGAGCCTAGATCTAAAGGTGACAGTACATAAATTGGCCATATCGCCGGACATAAAGCCAGTCAAACAGGCGTCAAGAAGAATGCGGCTCTAACTTGAGATGAGTATCAATGCTGAAGTCAAGAAACTAATCAACTCCGGTTTCATCCAAGAAGTTCAATACCCCGACTGGATCACTAACATCGTTCTAGCGATGAAGAAGAATGGGACAGTGCGCATCTGTGTAAACTTTCGGGACCTCAACAAAGTTTGCCCGAAAGATGACTTCCCAATACCTGTTACCGAGCTGATGATCGATAACACATCTACCCATGAGGTCTTCTCCTTTATGGATGGATCTTCAAGATACAATCAAATAAAAATACATCCTGAAGGTCAAAAGAATACCGCCTTCCGGACCCACTGGGCATATTTTGCTATATGGTGATACCCTTCGGTTTAAAGAACGTTGACGCTACCTACCAAAGGGCCATGATGAAGATCTTCGATGACCTCATACATGAGATCGTCGAATTCTACATTGACGACCTAGTGGTAAAGAGAAAACTCATGAGGAGCATTGGGAATACCATAAAATAGTATTCCGACGTTTTCGGAAGTATAATCTGAAATGAATCCTTTAAAATGCGCGTTTGGAGTCTCCTCGGGCAAATTCCTCGGATTCATCATACGGCACCGGGGTATCGAAATCGACCCTTCGAAGATCAAGGAGATTATGGAAATGACCACGCCGAGAACCCTCAAACAACTGTGGTCTGTTCAGGGAAAGCTCGCTTATATCCGGCGGTTCGTAGCCAACCTCTCCGGAAAATGACATCCCAATAGTCATCTGATGAAGAAAGGGACCCCGTTCGTCTGGGATCGAAAGTGCCAAAATGCACTAGACGAAATCAAGCAATACCTGCAAAATCCGCCGATATTGCCTGCTCCAGTTAAGGGAAAACCCCTTATCCTATATACAACGGCCCTTGAGGATTCTCTAGGCGCGCTATAGGTACAAGAGAACGATCAAGGAAAAGAGAGAGCTCTATACTATTTGAGTCAAGTTCTTCTGGGGGTAGAATACAACTACTTCCCCATTAAAAAGCATTGCCTGGTACTGATATTCGCAATAACGAAGCTCAGACATTAAGCCTTGGCACATGAGGTCCATCTCATGTCAAAGGTGGATCTTCTCAAATATCTGATGTTAAGGGCCATATTAACATGAAGGCTTGCCAAATGGGCTCTCCTCCTGATGGAATTCTCGATAACGTATCGACCCCTCAAAGGAATGAAAGGCCAGGCCATTGCTGACTTTCTCGTGAAGCATCCGATATCAGAAATTTTTTTCAGTACCGAACCTCAGCCGACTCCCCTTTAAATTGTGTGTTGCCGGATGAACATGCGTTCGACACAATCGAAGGAGAGAAAGAAGAAAATGATTCCCAGTAGTAAATCTACTTCGATGGAGCGTCTTCCATGAAGAGGCGAAAGCAAAACGCCCCCATAATCAAGAAAAACGCCCCCATAATCAAAGCCAGGGTGGGCCTTATCTTCGTGACTCCGCAAGGAGGGATATTGCATTATGCCCTCTCCTTAACAGAGCCAAGGACTAATAACGAAGCTGAATATGAATCTTTGATAGCAGGTCTCGAGATCGCTGTCGAAATGGGAATCAAAGACCTCCTCATATATGGAGACTCCCAGCTGATCGTTAGCCAAGTAAATAGCAACTATCAGACGTGCAAGCCAGAGTTGATAAAGTATGGCGAAAGAGTGCAGCAACTGCTGACACAAATCCCTTCCTATGTCTTAGAGAGTATACCGTATGTAGAAAACAGTTATATCTTTGCCATGTTCTCGCGCAAAACCGTCGTGTTCTCGCGCCAACAGTTATATCTTCGAAAGACTTAGTAGAGCCATCCAAAAGAAAAGAAACGACCGAACAAGCATCCCTTCAAATAGAGGACGAAGAAAAAGTCAAGGATTGGAGGGAAGTCTTCATAGACTACTTCAAATCCCAACGAACGCCCAAAAATGCGTCGTCTAGACATCAGCTCATGAAATGAGCTATGTCCTTCGCCTTCATCAATGATACTCTATATAAGAGATCTTTCGACTGTCTGTGGCTAAGATTCCTGGGACCAGAAGAAGCGAAGAGAGTCGTCCAAGAAATTCACGATGGACTCTATGGTTCTCACCAAGCTAGGCCAAAGATGAAGCTGAAGATCAAAAGAATGGGTTACTATTTGTAGGGTTCCTAGGCACGCTAGTGAAGTCTCCCAAGCCATCAACCATGGCAATTTCAAATTTTACGGTGCCTACAAACCCTAAACTACGGATCGTCGGCTAGATGTCTAGGCGAAAAACTAACTAGTTAGTTTTTAACTAAAAGTTTAACGGAAATACAACCTTTGTAGATCCGGTCCTCCACCTCCACGGCTCCGCAACGAGGTCGTCTCCACTGTCCAAATCAAATCCGGGCTCTAGAGTCGGCTTCATCGGAGAATGGGCAAGCTAGGTCGTCGATGTCCATGCCGAAGATGATCTACGTCGAGGCATCGCTAAATCAAGCTCCGACTTCACCAAGTCAAGAAACTTGTGAAGTAAACACACTCTACTACTTGGCAAGAGGTAGAGGATGAAGAAATAGGAAGTGGGTTAACTTTAGAATTGGATTTCTCACTCAAAAACATCAATCACCATTGATGAGGTAAGCTTTTCTTCACTTGAAGCAAGGAAGAAGAAGAAGAAAGCTTATGATAAGTTAAAAGAAAAATGAAAAGAAAATGAATTCTTATCATAATTTTAACTAGAGTCAAGTGTAGAGAATGAATCATGGTTAGTGGGAATGGTTAGGGTTAAGGATGAGATAAGAATGGTTGACTTGAACAAAGCTTCATGAAGCTTCAACTAAAGAACAAAATTAGCCACCATTCTTTTCTCTTTTCTTTTATTCATTTATCAAAAATAAAAAGGATAATTAAATAAGATAAATGAATAATAAATAATAAACCCTAACCATTTCATTAACCAAGGTTTAATCTTTACACTTAAACCCTAGCATGACATGTATCATCAAACATGATACAATCAAGTGCACAAAAGTATATCGCATATACAATGCGCCCATCCGAGTGAGAAAATCCATCTTAAGTAAACCGATACTAGTTGATGCAAAGTAAAATATCAAATATATAAATATGCATTAAATCATTAAATCAACACTTGATTCAATGACCCGGTTATGTCGCACACAACCGACTAGTATACAATATATCGGCTTATCGAATCAACGCTTGAATCGATAACTAGGTTATATCGCATACAACCATTCGATATATTTATCGCGAGAATAGAATACGGTATCATATACACGCATTATTCTCGGTCCCGCACATATCTCATATGCGCTCCTATTTCGTTTCGCTTGAGCCAGGAAACCTCTGTGTAGGACTCTAAAGACTCGTCAATACGCCGGCAGCAGATGATGATCATATCAAGCATCCACAAGCCGCAAGCGGTCTGCTAAATGTAACGGCCACCCGGGTATTGAGCGATCTGAAGATCGACGAGCAAGCCTGCTCACACTCCAGTGAATCCGACCAGTAACACTACCGTACAGTCCGGTCAGATCGTCTGATATGTCGCATATCTCGCCTAGGGGTGGTAAACGTCAGACCCCAATAGCTCAATAAGTCGTGTCGATATGAGGTCTATAACTATTCGAGAAACTACTGGTAACACTTACCAGTAAATCTCAGCAACCCTGGCCAGGGATTTCCTGTTATAGCCAATCGAACACAGCGCAACATCAACCCCCTATACCGGGAGAGACGAATCCCCTCCTATCGCTCATTGCCTCCATGTGACTCGGGACTGTACCCAAAAACCACCGTTTTGCACGCCCTCTTGGACGTGGTAAGATGGAAATCAAAGCACAGTGGGAACCACACAAGACTCTATGACGATCTCGGGTCAACAGACTACTCTGTACCAGTGTCACCAGAGAACTGCCATCTGACGTGAGGTATAATACCATCTGGGAGTTCTCGGCGAGTCCGTCCAGTGTACCCAGTCTCTACTGAGCACCCGTATATCATCTCTGATGTCAAACACCAATGGATATGGGATCATCCATCGCCCATCTGTATGGGTCGAGAAGGTATACGCTAGTCTACTCTGGTATATCGATGCCCCGTCTCGATACACCCACGACTAGGGACTTTGAAGGATATACTTATGGACTACCATGTCCCCACTAGTATGATCCGCATCATAGTCCAGGTAGTCAAGTACAGATCCTAAGGGCTTTACCAACATGTAACAGAGAGACAATCAGTATACACGTTAAGGTAAAGATCAACCAGATAGCATACTATCATGTCGAGCAAGAAAGTCCTCCCTATATACGTCCCAGCATCCACTACAATATACATCCTATGTATAGTAATGGCCTCTAGGGCATACATATAACTAACAATCTCCCACTTGCACTAGGGCCATCTGTAGCAGTGGTTGCAGTATCTCATACTCAACCATCCCATGAAAGTCTCTCTCTGGGAACAAGCCTTTGTGAGTGGATCCGCTGTGTTGTCCTCTGAATCTACTCTCCTAACCTCGATCTCCCTGGAGATCAACCATCTCCATGATCAAGTGATACTGCCTTAGAATATGTCTGGATCACTGATGGGACGGACGTTCCTTGGCATAAGCCACAACTCCATTGTCTCACAATGGTTGGAACATAGTTCATCTCATGAACCTATATACACCCAAACAGCTTCTTTGGTAGCATCTTAAGTAGCGATGTATCCAGCCTTTATCGTCTAGTATGCCACGGTATCTAGCTTGGAACTCTTCCAACATACCGTCCCTTTACTGAGGGTAAAGACAATGCCTGCGACTGACACTCAGTCGTCTTTATCACCCTGGAACACTTCCAGTGATTCTCCTCAGGATCGATTGACACCATCTCACTACATCTAGTGAGTATCCTAACATCCATTTAGATCTATCTTATAGATCCAAAACCCAGGATTTAGTAGGTATCATTTTGATCCTATATGGAGAATCATAGTGATAAGCGGAGATTGATCGAGCGTAGCATAGGAAACTCCTTCCCTATCAAGAGTATGTCATCTATGTACTCTACGAGGACCGTCACCATACTCCCTACTACCTTCTTGTTTATACAAGGTTCATCTACCATTTTGATGATGTCAACTTCTTTGACTAACACATCAAAACAGATGTTCCATCTCCGCGATGCCTGCTTTATCCTATAAAACATCTTGCACACGTTTCCGCTGCTCCCACTGTCTACGAAGCCCTCTGGCTGTGTACTTATAGACGCTCTCTTCCAAATCATCATTTAGAAAAGCAGTCAAGACACCCAACCGCCAGATATCGTAGTCATGGTATGTAGCCGTGGCAAGTAGGATCTGGATGGACTTAAGCATAGTCACTTGAAAAGGTTTCATCATAATCCACGCCTGGTCGATGACGAAAAGCTTTATCAAGTCTAGCTTTGAAAGTCTCAACTTTTCCATCTACACCAAGTAATCTTCTCAAGATATACTTGCTCCTGATGGGGATTTAACCCTTCAGATATAGCAACCAAAGTCCATACTTTGTTGGTGTATAAGGATTCCATCTCAGATCGCTAAACATCCAGCCATTCTTACAGAGTCTTACTCTCGATGGCCAGCTCGAAGCTAGTTGGGTCATCATCTCATGATGCAATCCTCGCTCCCACTGTCATAGAGAAACCGAAGTGTCTCTCAGGTGGGTGAGGAACCCTACTAGATCGGCGGAGAGGCTGAGGTTCGTTGGTATCTACTGAATCCTTTGGTTGTACCAAATCATCTGCTGTAGCTTGTATAGCTGGAACATTTCCAGTTCTACATAACAGATCTTGCCTCGAGCTTGTCCGGATTTTGCTTTTAGACATAGGCTGGTCAACCCCAAATCTTAACTAGCTTAAGACATGGGCCCTTCCCTTTCCATATCACATATGAAGTGGTAGGCAACTGATTTGATTGGAACCGTATTCAAAAGGTATGCAGCTTCTCAAGTGCATAACTCCCAAAAAGGAAAAAGGTAACTCAGCAGTACTCATCATAGAGCACACCTTATCATATAGGGTGTGATTGCTCCGCCCCGATATACCATCGTGCTATGGTGTATGCGGAGGAGTAATGCTGAGAGAGAATCTCATTCTCCTTTAGAATAGTCCAGGAATTCCGTGCTCAAGTATTCTCCTCCTTGATCTCATCATAGAACATAATACTTATACCCGTATTTTGGTTCTCTACTTCTAACTTATATTCTGTGAATATCTCAAAAGGTTTGGACTTGTGTTTCAACAGGAACATAGGTCTGAATCTCGAAAGATTATCAGAGAACGTAATGAAGTATAAAGAACCAGTCTTGGCATGTGTAGACAGGGGACATACATACATCAACATGTATCATCCCAAGAGTTTACTAACTCTTTCTCTGTTTCCAATAAACGGAGCTATGGTCATCTTATCTTTGTGACATGACTGGCGAGTTTCACAAGATATAAATTCAAACTGATTTAAAAATACATCTATATGTAACTCTAGCCAGTCGGGTCGCATTGATCTGACCTAGTCTACAATACCTCAAGAAGGATTCGTTCATTTCTGAACTCTTCCTCTTGTGTGTGTTCCGTATACTAAGAACTGTAATTTGATTTAGAACATCAACGCTTTTAGATAACGTGCCTGAACCGATCAACTTTTGATATAGGAAATGTTCAAAACATTATCCAGCAATACAAAATTATGTCGTTTCTTTACTAATAAAGAGACAGATACGATTTTGTATATCAGGTTCGGTATCTAATAACATTCGTTCAGAATCAATGTATTTGGAATACAGGGTGACAGTGACCGACAGACTTGGCTGCAACACTTGCCCCGTTTTCTGCCTCATGAAACTTATCACCCGTTCTCAGTTCTCTACCTTTCTGTAGCCCTATGTAACAGATTACATATCTGGGATCCTGATCTGGTATTACATACCCAGGACGTAAAGGATACTGAGAAACAGTTCTGTATAATGAACACACCCGAAGATGATGCATCAGCATGCACTCTCTTCGTTTGGGCGGCACGGGAATTCTGGTAATCCCCTATTTCCTGCTCTGTCTTATAACAATTATAAGTTGGAGCGGGACCAACGTTCCCCAGCTCAGTATAACAAGCGGGTTCGGTCAATAATCCGTATTATTATCTTGATTAAGGCGTGATATGGTCGCTACCAGGAGAGAGAGAAGAAAACACTCAGCGTGCGCTCTTTCAAGAATAGATTGGTTATTATTTTATCTAATCAGGATGGCTCCCACTGCTTTTTATCAAATCTTCCTTCAAACCCTAAAAGGAAAGACTAGCCGGGATTAATTACACACTACAAGTTCGCCAATCTTTCAGCCAGGCCAGTGTCGGTACTTTGAGGGAGGTCACCCGTGCTTTCGCACGAACCTAATTAATGTAAACCTCGTTTTCCCAGAGGCGTAACCCCGTTGACACCTTTCTAGACACCTACTTGATCGGCTAATTGTAATGTATAAAACTCTCCCAGGAGTAACTCTTACTCGCAGCGGGTATCGGGATCCAACTATCTCATAGAAGGTATGCAATCTCATTGCAAATTTCAACACTTGAAATTCCCGATAATATTTTGCCCCTAGCGTCCTATGACCTTGACAGAGGTCAACAAACCATAGGCTGCTAGTCAAGTTCAACCCGTCATTTCCTGATTGAAGTAAACCCACCCGCACGACCCTTGACAGAGGTCAACAAGGTCGCACGACTACCCTAAATCAATCACATCATATGCTTATGCAGATAAGCACCAATCAGCTACCGCACACTACGCCTTGACAGAGGTCAACAAACGTAGCACGAATACTAACTAGTACTTATCTGAAATGACGGAGGGCTACGACAGGTTTTTCTGAAAACCTATTGCGTAATGAACTTGATATCGTTGTAGGATCGAATGAATTTTGAAATGGAGTGTTTTTGAGGCTTTTCTAGTTTTGCTAAAGGAGTCACTCCGGGTGAAGGGATCGTCGGTCCTTTCCTCATCGAATAAGGTGCAGGATATATCGTATATATCACTGTGCAAAGCAAAAACTCTTAAAAGCAATCAAAAGACAAACCGAGTGTGTAGCATCAGCCAATTATTGCTAAAGGAGTCACTCCCGGTGAAGGGATCTCGGTCCTTTCCTCATCGAATAAGGTGCAGGATATATCGCATATACCGCTGTGCAAAGCAACAACTGTAGCTACCTGTTTTATTTTGAAATTCGATTCTGCAACATCTTAGGTTTCTTTTATTTCATTAATCACATTAATGAAGTCCCATCATTTAAGTACCTAAACATCACAGATAGATATGACGTACACTTATGCCATCCGCATTCGCCTCGATGTCCCCTCGTGCACCGTTAGGTTAGGTAACTAACGACAGAGCAGGGCAGGGCTAGCGCGGGTGTAAAACATAAGCAACGTCTATATAATATATCATATATACTATATACAGTATCTATCACAGAACATCACATGATCACATCACAGATATCGCAGCAGAAGAATCATATGAAATATTGGATATACTAGGACGTCCGTGTTTTCAATACGAGCCAGTATAAAACACGGATTCCACGGTCGTGATGAATAGCCAAACCCACACCCCTAGACCCCTACGAGAGCGGCAAGCAACCCTGCCAATTCTGGAGTTAGGAGACCCGGACTCGACTCCTCGAGTTGGTCTCCCACTGGACTCCAGAACCCGGTTACTTGTGCTCCCCTCCTTGGGTCTATCCTAGTGCGGAAAAGTAAATAATATACAAACGGTGACAACTTCCGCAACCTGGAAGTATCCCAATAAAAGAATATTACATACAAGTTTTTACATGAATGAAAATGAAAAAACACTCATCTCACATAAAAACCCCCGGCTATTCAAACACGACAATCCAATATAACATATCCAGCAACAAATAACATCACATGTCATCAACGTAAGTAAATATGTCCATCCCAATTGTCGTTGACATATAGCAACGAAACCGGCGATATCACATATTACACTTACGGTCACAGAAAAGAAAGTGTAAAACTACAACAGTTGGAATCCGCAACCACCTCAGACATCGCATGCCTGACCAAATGAATTACTTAGACATCGCATGCCTAACAATTATAAACCCCGCATTTTAGTCTCATTATCGAAAACACTTTTCAATATCAAGTCGGGTAATTCAATAAGATTCCCGACATGCTGATCGAATGCTCGTCGCAAACTTCAGTAGGCGGCCGCACCCCCGATACCGTCGACGAAGTGCACCAAGGCGGAACACCGCTACCGCGAGCACCCGGACGGATGCTTTCGGCGACGGGGTTCTCCTACAGTCACTTGGTCGGGGCTATGGAGTGAAGCTGTCTATTAAGTTTACCCGGCGAGTATCCGCGTACGCTACGTGATTGCGACGGACTTTTGATCACATCAAAATTCCGTGGCAACCGATCAAGTGAGACTAAACTGCTATGTTTATAACATTCATTTAGTTATCTCATAACTTATTGTGAATTCCAATTATTGTATCCCATTCCAGATAAATAGAAAATGCTAAACTTTTCGATCGAACAATCGAACACCCAAGTTTTCCCGATACAAATCAACACATGAAATAAGTCTAACAACATTCAGTTCGTACCTCAGTACCAACGGTCCAGCCGTAGAAGGGTCAAGCCAACGCCTCACATGTGGCACGCCGTACTGCCCCAAACCCGAAGGTTCAAAGGGCAGTTCAAGACGGTCACATAATCGAGTTAAGGTTTGTGTCTTCTAGAGGGACCATCGCGTTACTTGCACTACTTAGAACGTCGTTAAACTACGGAAAAATCCAACACTTGGAAATTTCCCGACAGGGGAAAAATTGGGTATTTATATCCGGTCGAACTTTTTAACATATTCTAAAATTTATCCGGAAAGCCACACAGACAAAATTTGATACCCCGATCGAAACACCGAATCCCCAAATCAACTCAGAAAAATTCAACTCTTGAAAATATATTAAAAATACCTAGGAATACCAGCACCTTTAAATAGGAGTTACTGTGCAATCAATACCTCACAACACGACAAACTTGCCGCGTTTCCGCCGCACGAGCCACGCTCGTGCCGCGGAAGCGCGGCGCTTCAAATGAATTAGGGCATACGACTTCACAGTTACTCTTAGATCTTCCTGCATGTTTTTCTGGATATTTTTAATACTGAAAAATCCCTGTTTTTAAAAAATGGACAGAGAGCAAGTTAGGTTTGGGTTTTCGGGTTCGTTCGGACTTCAATTTCCGTCTGGACTTCGCCTAAGGCTCTAGCTAGGCTCTGATACCACTGTAGGGTTCCTAGGCACGCTAGTGAGGTCTCCCAAGCCATCAACCATGGCAATTTTAAATTTTACGGTGCCTACAAACCCTAAACTACGGATCGTCGGCTAGATGTCTAGGCGAAAAACTAACTAGTTAGTTTTTAACTAAAAGTTTAACGGAAATACAACCTTTGTAGATCCGGTCCTCCACCTCCACGGCTCCGCAACGAGGTCGTCTTCGCTGTCCAAATCAAATCCGGGCTCTAGAGTCGGCTTCGTCGGAGAATGGGCAAGCTAGGTCGTCGATGTCCATGCCGAAGATGATCTACGTCGAGGCATCGCTAAATCAAGCTCCGACTTCACCAAGTCAAGAAACTTGTGAAGTAAACACACTCTACTACTTGGCAAGAGGTAGAGGATGAAGAAATAGGAAGTGGGTTAACTTTAGAATTGGATTTCTCACTCAAAAACATCAATCACCATTGATGAGGTAAGCTTTTCTTCACTTGAAGCAAGGAAGAAGAAGAAGAAAGCTTATGATAAGTTAAAAGAAAAATGAAAAGAAAATGAATTCTTATCAGAATTTTAACTAGAGTCAAGTGTAGAGAATGAATCATGGTTAGTGGGAATGGTTAGGGTTAAGGATGAGATAAGAATGGTTGACTTGAACAAAGCTTCATGAAGCTTCAACTGAAGAACAAAATTAGCCACCATTCTTTTCTCTTTTCTTTTATTCATTTATCAAAAATAAAAAGGATAATTAAATAAGATAAATGAATAATAAATAATAAACCCTAACCATTTCATTAACCAAGGTTTAATCTTTACACTTAAGCCCTAGCATGACATGTATCATCAAACATGATACAATCAAGTGCACAAAAGTATATCGCATATACAATGCGCCCATCCGAGTGAGAAAATCCATCTTAAGTAAACCGATGCTAGTTGATGCAAAGTAATATATCAAATATATAAATATGCATTAAATCATTAAATCAACACTTGATTCAATGACCCGGTTATGTCGCACACAACCGACTAGTATACAATATATCGGCTTATCGAATCAACGCTTGAATCGATAACTAGGTTATATCGCATACAACCATTCGATATATTTATCGCGAGAATAGAATACGGTATCACATACACGCATTATTCTCGGTCCCGCACATATCTCATATGCGCTCCTATTTCGTTTCGCTTGAGCCAGGAAACCTCTGTGTAGGACTCTAAAGACTCGTCAATACGCCGGCAGCAGATGATGATCATATCTAGCATCCACAAGCCGCAAGCGGTCTGCTAAACGTAACGGCCACCCGGGTATTGAGCGATCTGAAGATCGACGAGCAAGCCCGCTCACACTCCAGTGAATCCGACCAGTAACACTACCGTACAGTCCGGTCAGATCGTCTGATATGTCGCATATCTCGCCTAGGGGTGGTAAACGTCAGACCCCAATAGCTCAATAAGTCGTGTCGATATGAGGTCTATAACTATTCGAGAAACTACTGGTAACACTTACCAGTAAATCTCAGCAACCCTGGCCAGGGATTTCCTGTTATAGCCAATCGAACACAGCGCAACATCAACCCCCTATACCGGGAGAGACGAATCCCCTCCTATCGCTCATTGCCTCCATGTGACTCGGGACTGTACCCAAAAACCACCGTTTTGCACGCCCTCTTGGACGTGGTAAGATGGAAATCAAAGCACAGTGGGAACCACACAAGACTCTATGACGATCTCGGGTCAACAGACTACTCTGTACCAGTGTCACCAGAGAACTGCCATCTGACGTGAGGTATAATACCATCTGGGAGTTCTCGGCGAGTCCGTCCAGTGTACCCAGTCTCTACTGAGCACCCGTATATCATCTCTGATGTCAAACACCAATGGATATGGGATCATCCATCGCCCATCTGTATGGGTCGAGAAGGTATACGCTAGTCTACTCTGGTATATCGATGCCCCGTCTCGATACACCCACGACTAGGGACTTTGAAGGATGTACTTATGGACTACCATGTCCCCACTAGTATGATCCGCATCATAGTCCAGGTAGTCAAGTACAGATCCTAAGGGCTTTACCAACATGTAACAGAGAGACAATCAGTATACACGTTAAGGTAAAGATCAACCAGATAGCATACTATCATGTCGAGCAAGAAAGTCCTCCCTATATACGTCCCAGCATCCACTACAATATACATCCTATGTATAGTAATGGCCTCTAGGGCATACATATAACTAACACTATTGGCCCACAATGATTCAGGTCTGCCTCGAATATGCGAAGAAGTGTCACTCATGCCAAATCCACAGGGACTTCATTCACCAACACCTAAAACCGCTACATCCAATAGTAGCTAGCTGGTTGTTCGAAATGTGGGAACCAATATAATTAGGCCCATTGAATCGGCATCATCCAAAGGACATCGGTTTATATTGGCAAAGACCAAATACTTTCCTAAGTGGACAGAAGCAGTACCACTAAAGGAGGTGAAGACGGAGAATATCCTCCATTTCTTTAGGACACATGTCATCTATCAGTTCGGCAATCTGCGATGAATTATCTCGGATAATGGGCTAGCTTATAGAAGCTATAAAATCAGCCGCTTCACACAATAACATAATATATATTGGAGATACTCTTCAGTCTATAATCCTCGGGCCAACGGTCTAGCTGAAGCTTTTAATAAGACCTTGACGAAGATTATAAAGAAAACGGTGTCCAGAAATAAAAGAGACTGGCACAAAAGGCTGCATGAAGCTCTCTGGGCATACCGAACAACGTTCAAAACAACCATGAATACAACACCATACGCGTTGGTATTCGGCACAGAAGCAGTGCTTCCTCTGGAAATAGAACTTCCTTCTCTATGAGTAGCAGTTCGATGAAAGCTGACAGATGAAGAAAATGCTCATTTTCGGCTTGAGGAGCTCGACGCCCTCGACGAAACTCGCCTTATAGCACAGCAAAATCTGGAGGCTTATAAGACAAGGTTGACACGGTCATACGAAAGACTAACCAGGCCAAGAACATTCCGCGAAGGCGAACTCGTGCTAGTCGTCAAAAGACCAATGATCCCTAATCTTGCAAAATGGAGGAAATTTGAGCCGAACTATGAAGGCCCGTACATCATAGACAAAGTCTACCAAAGTGGAGCCTACCTGTTCATGTATATGTATGGCGAAAGACCTTTGCGGCCAATAAACGGCGATTCCTCAAAAAATACTATACTTGACAAGTCACGACTTAGGTCTATGATAGATGACGACGCTCGTGTCCGCTCGCTATCTTCCTTAGTCAGAACTCTAAGAATAGTATGTAAAGAAGCTCCATCGCCTCAAACATGGCGATGAAGGGCCGAGATGTCCATAAACTAGAAATTTGCCTCAAACATAGAGATAACGGATCGAGATGTCCTTAAACTAGAACCTCGCCTCAAACATGGTAACATCGGACCGAGAAGTCCTTAAACTAAGTATCTGCCTCAAATATGGCGACATAGGACCGAAAAGTCCTTAAACTAATAATCCGCCTCAAATATGGCAACAATGGACCGAGAAGTCCCTAAACTAATAACGGATCGAGATATCCCTAAACTAGAACCTCGCCTTAAATATGGCGACATTATACCGGAATGTCCCTAAACTAAAATTTCCCCTCAAACATAGCGATAATGGACTGGGATGTCCCTAAACTAAAATGTCACCTCAAGCATGGCGATAATGGACCAGAATGTCCCTAAACCAGCACATCGCCCCCAAATACGGTAACATACTCCCTTAAGATCTATATTGCAATCGAAGTCCTAATGGCAATGGTTGTAACTCAAGTCTCACTGGCTACTCAGCTACTCCAGTGATGAAGCCACCCTCAAAACCCACCGGCAAACAGGTGGGTCACCTGCGACGAAGCTACTTTCGAGAGTTTCGCCATTATAAAATGGTATGTCCAAAAGCGAAATGGGCACGGATGAAAACCCGAAAGAGCACCATGAGTAAAAACAGCAGGACTGCCGGCGAGTTTGTGAAAACCCGAAAGGGCGCAATCTCATTTAAAAAAAGGTATGTCCACAAACAAAATGGGCACGAATGAAAACCCGAAAGGGTGCTGTGAGTAAAAAACAGCAGGACTGCCGGCGAGTTTGTGAAAACCCAAATAGGGCGCAAACTCGTAAAATAAAAAATTCATGTGCACTTGCAAGGTCCTCTCGACCTGTAAGGAGAAAATACCTGCGTGAGATCCTTACGACGCACAAAGGAGAAACACACTTAGAAGTCCTCATGATTCCTAAGGAGAAATTATACTAACGGGGTCCTTACAACTCGTAAGGAGAATTTCCCTTATGAGACCCTCGCGGCTCATAAGATTCAAAAGCCTTAAACTACAGGGATCTGAACTTGTTCTTAAGCCACCACATCCCCGAAGTTGCCCTACAGGCAGTCCGATATTGACCCCTGTATACAATCCACGAGCACGAATAAATATTCCCTCACCAAGTTCCACCAACGATGAGAAATGTCCCCATATGGTGAACGACACTTGTAATTCCTCTCGACTTATAAGGAGAAAACACTCTTGGAAGATCCTTATGACTTACAAGAGAAAATATTACTTATGAATCCTCATGATTCCTAAGAAGAAAATACACCTACGATATCCTCACGACTTGTAGGAAGAAATACCTTTATGAGACCCTTACGGCTCATAAAGCCAAAAGGCCTTAGTCGACAGGATCCTAACCATGTTTGCTAAGCCACCTCTGTTCAAATCAACAAAGGCAAATGATGAGTCACTCCTGGAAATATTCCAGTCATAGAGATGCTGATGCCTAAACAAGTGTCAAACTCCAAGTCCTTTCATGGCAAATGATGATTATCTCCTGCCAATATTCCAGTCGTAGCAATGCTGATGCCAAGGTTAGTATCAGATTCAAAACCCGCAATAAAAAATAGCAGCGAGTTGCAAAAAAATGCATATAAAAACAGTCGAAATGTTTCGGCAACTCGTAATAAAAATCAGCGAGCAAAAAATATGCATATAAAAACAGCCGAAATGTTTGGGCAACTCACAATAAAAAGCAGCGAGTAAAAATATATATAAAAATAGCCGAAATGATTGGGCACCGCGGATTAAAACCGAAATGATTGGGCAATCGCGACTTTCGCGATATGAAAAGCTGAAAAGATAGAGCATCGCGGCAATAAAATATAAAATAAAATAAAATTTCCTCTGCCCTACAAGTATGTCCATATTGTCTCTTATATACGATCCATGGGCACAAACAAATGAAAAAAGAACCATACTTTCCTACCAGGCTCCGTCAAAAGGAGAGCCAGATCTTGACGGCAATATCTACAGCCTAGATATCAGCTCGAAGTTCTTCTCATTCCAACAGGGTGCAGACGTGACGTCAACAATGTTATTTATATGTATGCCATAGAGGCCATTATTGTACATGTGATGTATATTATAATGGATGCTTAGACATACATAGGGAGGACTTTCTTGCTCGACATGATAGTATGCTATCTGGTTACTCTTTATCTTAACATATACACTGATTGTCTCTCTGTTACATATTGGTAAGGCCCTTAGGATGTGTACTTGACTACCTGGATTATGATGCAGATCATACTAGTGGGACAAAGGTAGTCGGTAAGTGCATCCTTTAATGTCCCTAGTCGTGGGTGTATCAAGACAGGGCATCGATATACCAGAGTTGACTAGCGTATAGCTTCTCGACCCATATAGATGGGCGATGGATGATCCCATATCCATTGGTGTTTGACATCAGAGATGTTATATAGGTGCTCAGTGGAGACTAGGTACACTGGATTGACTTACCGAGAACTCCCAGATGGTATTATAGCTCACGTCAGATGGCAGTTCTCTGGTGACACTGGTACAGGTTAGTCTGTCGACCCGAGATTGTCATGGAGTCTTGTATGATTCCCACTGTGCTTTGATTTCCACCTTACCACGTTCAAGAAAACGTGCAAAACGGTGGTTTTTTGGTACAGTCCTGAGTCATATGGAGGCAATAAGCGATAGGAGAGGATCCGTCTCTCCCGGTATAGGGAGTTGATGTTCCGATGTGCTCGATTGGCTATAACAGGAAGTCCCTGGCCCGGGCTGATTCTGAGATTTACTGGTAAGTGTTATCAGTAGTTTCTCGACCCGTTATGAGCCTCATATCGGCACGACTTATCGAGTTACTGGGGTCTGACGTTTACCACCCCAAGACGAGATATGCGACATATCTGACGAAGAGACCGGACTCTATGGTAGTGTTACTGATTTGATTCGCAGGAATATGAGCAAGCATGCTTGTTGATCTTCTGATCACTCAATAGCCGGGTAGCCGTTACGTTTAGCAGACCGCTTGCGGATTGTGGGCGTTTGATATGATCATCACCTACTGCCGGCATATTGACGAGTTTTTAGAGTCCTACACAGAGGTTTCCTGGTTCATGCGAAATGGAGTAGGAGTACATATGTGATATGTGCGGGACCGAGATTAATGCGCGTATGTGATACCGCATTCTATTCTCGCGATTTGTGACATCGGTCGGTTATATGAGATATAGCCGGGTTATCGGATCAAGTGTTGATTCGATAAGTTGTTGCATTTGATATTAGTCGGTTATATATGATATAGCCGGATTATTAAATCAAGTATTGATTTAATAATTTAATATATAATTGTATATTTGATATACTAGATTGCATTAACTAATATTAGCTCACTTAAACTTTTCTTTTTCTCACAAGTGTGCACTAGTATATATGTGATATATATTAGTGTACATTTTATTGTGTCATGCTTGATGCCATATGCTACATGGGTGTATGAGACTCACACCATACTAATAATAATATGAGGGTTTATATTTAATTAAGTAAATCAAAATTAGTGTTAATTAGTCACATACTTGGAAGCTTGGAGAAGCTTGTAGCATCTTTGACTAAGTCCACTCCTTTTGTTTTACTTGTAGATATTTATTAACCTAACCATTATTGTTAGCCATGGTTTAATCAATACATGGGTTAGTGTATGACACTAACTTACCCATGGTTGTTTTTCTCACCTTATTAGTTCATTCTCATCTCTTCACTTCATCTTCTTCATCCTTGAGAAAAAGCTTTCTAGCTTTTGGAAAAGTGAGAAAATATTGTGAGAAAAATCAATCTAAAGTGAGCTCATTTCCTACTTCATCATCCTCTACGACTTGCCATTTAGTTTAGGGTGTTTGCTTCGCTAATTTCACAATTAGTGAAGAGGTAGCATGAGCTTGAGTCTTCTCGACGTAGATCATCTTCGGCCTCGAAGACTTCGAGCAAGCTTGTTCATTTCTCCGGGAGAACCCTTTCTAGAGTTCGGGTATTCATGACTTGCAGCGAAGGGACTACTACACAGAGTATTAGAAGTGAAGAACCGGTCTACAAAGGTTGTATTCCTCATTCATTTAGTTGTAAAGGTGTTTACATATAGTTTCATCGCATTTTCTAGTAAAGATTCTATGGTTAGGGTTAGCTAGAACGGCAAATTTTTTAAATTGGCATGGACGATGCCTCCCGAAACCTTGCTGCCGTGCTAGGGAACCCAGCAAACAAAGCTCCGAGGAGCCAAATCAAAATGGAGTAATGGCAAAATCCAAGCTCCAACTCGGCATTCCTTCTCATTCCAGCAGGATGCAAACACAACGTCAACAAAAGACCTAAGGATCGAAACAAAAATGGAGCCAAGGGAAAATCCTAGCTCCAAGTCTTGATGGTTCATATACAACCCAGAGACTATCTCAACGTTCTTTCTCATTCCAGCAGGATGCATACGCAACGTCAACAAAACACCCAAGGGTCGAAATAACTCCAAGTTTCGATGGCACATATACAACCTAAAGACCATCCCAACATTCCTCCTCATTTCAGCAGGATGCGAATGCGACTATCAAATGAAAATGGAGCAATGGCATATTCCTAACTCCGGACATCAACTGCGATACATATAGCATGGAGGTCCTACCATATGTCTGCCCTACTTCATCAAAGAATCGGCGCGACATCGTCAAAACAAAAAAATGAAACAACGACATATTCCCAGCTTCGGGTCTTGAAGGCAACTCATATAAAGCCTAAAAGACTATCGGAGATCATCCCACACCAGAGCGGAGTGGTTATGACTCATCGGGGCTCCAAACTGAGCCTAACCTCAGGTAAAAAGTGTCGTGGAAAATTCCTAACGTTTGCTCTTTCGATGGTAATATGACATAAGCAGATTACTTGAAGATGTCTTGTCCAGCCCCCGAAAGGATCAGAAATATGACAGACGCGGGGCTACTCAAATAAAGGCATAAAGACCACATATCCAGGAATATATCAGCCAATGTGATGGTACCACGAACTAAAACCCTAGTACCACAAACCTAATGGACCTCGTCGTAAAAAATAGAGGTTATCTGCATATAACATTAGGACAAGTTTTCCTGTAAATCTAAGGGAGGTAAACTAAAAACACTCCGAAATGATTACATAAACTAGAGACTCCAAAATGAGTGAAAAAACTACAAATTCCGAAATGAGTACATAAACTAGAAAACTCCGAAATGAGTGAATAAACTACAAACTCCGAAATAAGTACATAAACTAGAGACTCCGAAATGTGGAAATAAACTACAAACTCCGAAATCAGCACATAAACTAGAGACTTCGAAATGAGTAAATAAACTATAAGCTCCGAAATGAGTAAATAAACTACAAACTCCAAAACAAGTAAATAAACTAGTAAGCACTAAATTAAGACATCGGACATAGGGGAGCACATGCAAAAAAAATGTGAATTCTTTATTCATAAATCAAAATGGTTAACAATTATGTAAAGAAAAGTGAGAAATACAATTTTAAATGTTAAGAAGGTGGGGCTTTCAATAAATTGGCAACTCGCTCACTTTCTTCCCGCAGCTCCTCCTCGCGTGCCACTACTGCAGCTAGCCTCGCTTTGACTTGAGCCCGTTGTTGCAAACATGATGAAAGCTTCTCAGCGATTTCCTGCATTGCAACCTCGCAATCTCGCAAGCCCCGCTCGGTAAAGTGGAGGTTCTGCCTCAGCGCCAGTCCATTAGAAATGCATTGTTGGAGGTTTTCGAAAATAACTCGCAGCTGCGCGGTATTCGCTTCGATTTGGGCTCGCAATCGGCTGGATTCATCAGAAGCTGTCTCATGCTCCTTTCGCTTCAAGGTCAACCTTTGCTCAAAGTATTGAATAGAATCGGCACATTGCTCGATCCACGCGATCAATTGAGCCTTCGAGATTAATGCTTCAGGAGTGAGATGTTTGATTTTGATCTCATGCAAACAAGCCTCGATCCGCTTACAATAATTACCCAAAGGCCGACGAAATCTTCGTTGTTGAAATTCACAAGAGTCGCCAGCATCAGGTTGACCTCGTCGGCAAAATCAGCGACAAAAGTAAGAGCTTCAACGTTAAGATATTCGATAAATTCACTCAGCATTTGCCTGCTATTCGCTGCACCCCTGGAAGATTGATGCTTAGCAAAGGGCTCTGTGGGCATAGAAATGCGAGACTCAAAGGGAGCCAAAGCCGGTGTAGCTGCTACAAAATAAATCATGCACAAAGAAGGGACAGATTTCAACCTTAAAAGTAAAGAAGAATGATGATGGACGAGATCTACCGTACCAGTGTTCAAAAGTGGCAGGGCAGGGAGCACAGGAGGCTCGGTTATCCCTTCGCTCTCTCCCTCAGGTGTGATACTGTGGTCAATACAAGGAAATCTTAGCAATAGAAAGTTTACTCATGGAAAGATGAAATAACAGGTGAAGAATATACTAATCAATGCCTGAAGTGGGAACAAATTCCGATTGAAAGGCGAAGTGCGGGCTTAACATCTGGTGTAAGCGGTCAAAAAACACTCCTACAGGATTGCAACAATATATGGTTAATACAAGAAAACAGTATCTACACTGAAACAAGAAATGAAGGATCTCTACCTTCCATCATTAAACCCGAGAGAACTCGGGGGGACACAGAAGAGAGGGGTGGAACAGTGACAATAGTGGCCACAGCTGACAGTAATCCTTCAATCAGCACAATGCCGGGGTCTACCACGCCTGTATTCAGAATAAGGAAATATCAGCAGATATGTTTAATGGGATTAAGAAACCAAAAGTAATAGCTCGATGTATAGCTGATGGGACGGAAATCATAACAGGGTCTTAAGCGTCACCAGCCTCAACGGTTTCCTTAGTTTCCATCATCATCGGGAAGGTGGATTCGGCATCCACACCTTCGTCCCATGAATCAATAAGGGTCGTCGTAATGCTCACATCACCCGCTGATATCGGGGATCCATGAGGGGAGGAAGCGGCAGTTGGAATAGTCCCAGATTTGAAAGGGAGGCCTGATACTCCAGGCACTTCGAGCGCTGGCACTTTGCCTGCCACATCACCACCTGAACTCGGCCCTATTAAAAAAAGAGTGTTATAATTTAAGGAAAAAAGATTGCTATCAGGTTTCAATAAGAGATTCTGCACTATTTTACCTTGAAGCGACCGCTCGGCCTCTTCGCGAGCCGCACGCACAACCTGCCTATGAGCGGTGGACAAGAAAGAAGGAGCATCCTCCGTGCAAACGTCAGAAGGTCGGGCATCACTCGAACGCGCATCTACGGCCAGATTAGTCTGACATTCCCTTGTGGCATGATTTTTGCGCTTTCTCTCGGCTTTGGCTGTATGGACGGATCACCTCAAGACCTCTGACAGAGGAGCGTGTTCGTCCAGATCAGGCTCGGCCTCGGGACATACTGCAATATCCGTCATCGGCTGCTTCAGCCACGCCTCCTGTGGCGTCCTGTGGAAGACCTCAGCCATAACCGGTGGCTCTGAAGGCTCTTCCGCACCACCACCAGAGGTTGGCATTGTACTCGGAACAACATGGGCTACGGTGGTTCCTGTAACAGGAAAAGGAAAAGAGTCAAGTTTTGAATAAAATAAACTAAATATATAAAGGCGTCGTGAAACAAATCATACCAAGACGCATGGAAGCGCGAAGCCTCTCCTCCTCCTCAAACATTTTGAAGGACGCCAAGAGAGCTTCTTCAGTGGAGATTCCTGTTAAGAGAAGGGCGTTAGTAAAGCATAATAAGTTCATAAAAAGGGATATATTCAGGAGAGTATAAATGAAATATACCGAATGCCGCAAGAGAAGCTAACACCGCTTGCTCACGGGACAGTCTTTCAGAAGCTTCGATAGAAGCTTGAAGGTCGGTAGCGACAACAGAAGCTTCAAATAGACCATCGTTAGTGCCATATTCAAACAAGCCTTCGCTATAAGGAGCATGAGACTCTTGGCCGAATACTACATCAGCTGAGAATAGAGATTTCTTCTTCTTCTGCGAGCTGGCACCCAACACCCGATGATAAGGGTTTTTGCTTAACGGGCTTCTTCAGACGGCGGGTCCCGATCTCCGAGCCAATACTCGACTCGAGGGACGTAACAGCCACCATAGCTACAAGAGCATTTACCTCTGGTCTAGGCTTATTTGGAAAAGCTCGTGGAACCACAACTGAGTTGCTTACCCTCAACGAAGGAAGCACAACCGCTCGTCGCTTCAGCAGGACCGCTGGATTACTGGTTAGGACAGCATCCTTGTGGTCAAGCAGCAACCGGCTCTCTTTCTTGATGACAGCGCCCGTCGCATGTTAGTACCAAGCAACGTAAGCATTTGAGGCCCTTGGAATATGACTCGACTCGCTGACAATGAAATGAGACCCTATATTCAAACACATAAAATGATGTGTCGCGTTGCGAACACCTTCATCAACAGTAATGGGATCCACAATGAATGCCTCAAGGGGAACACCTTGGTTGTAACCCGATTGCTGAGCGAAATGGTGTGGGTTATATCTTATGAACAAAGCCAAGGCGTTCTGTCTAAATACCAGGAAACCCGGCCTAATAGAATACAAGTGGACGATCTTTCAGGCCCTTAAAGCAGAAGCTCCGTCCTTGAAAACGTCGTGAAGTGGCAGGATTGCTTTGGAAGATTCCTTGTCGATGGTCAGGACTCTGTCGACGAAGGTCATGTTGTCCCTGACCATGCGTGGGATAAGAAGCAATCGCTGAGCCTCCCGCTGTATTGGGTCTATAGAAGAAGTATCGACCAAGTGCATGACCCGAGGAAAATTGTATCCATCATAAAATTTGGGTCGTTTATGCACACCAAAAGCACCTAGCACGTGCATCTCGATCCATGAGGTGAAATAATGTAGTACAGATTAACGGGCTTCAGACCCGGCTGAGTAGTGTCGGCCGCTAGACTAGGGCCATGATATAAGTGAGCCAGACCTGCAACCCCAACAGCCAGGCATGTCCCTGCCACAATACGGTGAGCCGAATAAAAGATAGACGGTCTCATATAACGGGGATGCATCGGAAGTGCAAACCAGCTCAGCTACAAGCCGATGGACCCCAGGAAGAATGTCTCCTCATCAATGTCCGGAGCAGTGATCTCTGCGAATGAAACGATCGGGGTATCCGGAATAAAAAAACTGTTTTAAATCTGCTTCCGCGGTCGATAATTTTTCCAAGCCAAATCCGATCGGATCATCAAGCTTGGTGAACTTCGCAGCTTTCTTCGGCAAAGCCTCCGGATGAAGGAAGCGGGTGATAAAATCTGTAAAGCTAACTCCATGCCCACCAGACTCCAAGAATAAGCTCTCGTATATGTTCAACACCTTGATCAAGCTTGGAAACTTGTGTTGAACAGAATTCTCTTGGGTAAGACCCATTACCACTGATTCGGTAGCGAAGATGTACTCGTCAGGGGGAAGTATCTCTTCATAATGTTCCCCCCAATGGGTAATCCAGATATCTCCGCGAATTCCTCCAATGAGATTGAGACCTCCCGATCCGATAAGAGAAATGTGTGGGTCGGGATATTCCATTACTCCAGAAATGTTTGGCCCACCACACATGGGGAGTGTAGTAGTGAAAGAGAGACGTATAGATCGCTGGATATAGCTCGGTCTTCAGTAGCAGCGACTTTTTGGTCGACAGAATGTATTAGGCCCAGTGCAGATAGCCGGCCGGATAATGGGGAGTCATTCCTATCAAGTAAACCTACCTCCAAGGATGCTATTCTCCTTGGCATATGCGACGCCCTAGAATGTCTAGGGTCATCGGTGGCTGCACTGGTATCGATGCCATGGAAGGTTGGAGATGACTTTCTGAGGTCCAATTGACCTCTTCTACTGCGTAAGCGACCTGTGGAGAGTCAGTATAATGGATTGACGGGATCGGTTCTGACGGCGCTGCGCAAGTAAAACTGCGCCGACCCTGGATAATGTGACTGTACCACAACCCCCAATGATGAAGAGACTTCTGCTCTGGGTCATAATCCCGAATGAGCGCAAAGACTTCCCGATCTGAAGGCGCATCGGCGAAATCACTCTCCAAGAGAACGTAGGGGAAGGATGAATCGGAAGCCATAGTACCTATAAAAAAATTTAAAAGGGGGGCTAATTATCGACACAATGTTCATGACTTTAACATTTTCATTACACCTAAATTTGTACTACATTCTGGCATGTTAAAGTCACCACAGTTTAAAGAGAAAGGGACAATGGGCCTCACAAAATCAAGGTAACGCCCCCATCAATGAAGAGAAAGGGACAATGGGCCTCACAAAATCAAAGTAACGCCCCCATCAATGATGAAAAAGGCACTCATTGTAAGAATCCAAAAGGATTCTCATTTAATGAAAAATCCCATTGAATTGTGGAGCTAAACTCCCAATATTCTCAAAAAACGAGTTCTACAGCAGATTCAAATCTGCAAGAAGAACCCTAAAAAGAAAATAAGAAAAGGGAATAAAATTCCCAAAAGAATTTCTTAAAAAGAAAATTTCTCAGAGCTAAGCTCTGTAGAACAACCCGGAATTAAATTTCTCTAATAATGGGATTAAATCCCAGAAATCTTCATAGGAAATATACTGGAATTAAATTCCAGAGAACTCTTAAAGAACAGAGCAATAGGGTAAAACTCTAATATCTCTGAAACCAACGGTATACCTAAATAAAGTTTTTTAAGATCTCTAAGAGATCATTTCAAGAAAAAGAAACAAACTCTGGTAATGGGTTAAAAATCCAAGACAAAAAAGAGTTTCTTTTAAAAGAAAAATGGTCATGATCCTTTCCAATCTTCTTAAACAGAGTTAAACTCTAAGTGTTTCTTTGGGGAGAAATCTAAACTCTGAGAAGAGAATTAAATTCTCAAGGAAGAAGAAAGAGAATGTCGAAACGGCAATCGTCTCAAGGGCCAAAGGCCCTATTTATAAAACATGAAGGGACAGTTCAACTCTCCAAGAGATCGAACGGTGGAAAAGGTGACACCGTTGCATCCACGTGTAAGCCACATGAGAGCAACGGTGGGGGGAAATTGTTTCCCCAATATATTTAAGCTAATAAAAGAGCAAAGCTCTGTTGAATTTAATGAGACAATGCATCGTGTGCTCTCCACAAGGGCGCCAGTGCCAGAGCCAATCTTATAGGATTAAATCCTATGCCGGTGCATCATGTGCTCCTCATGCGGGCGCCAATATGCAAAGCACAGAAGAGTTCATTACATAAGAGTTAAACTCTAAGATGACGCCGCACGTGCTTCTCACGCGGGCGCCAATATGCAAAGCATATAAGTATCCATCTTAGAAATTAAATTCTTGAGTGGCGCCAATGTGCACAATACGCGAGCGCCAGCGTCCAGGTAGAATTAAATTCTACAATACTCTCCGTTAAACAGAACCGTTGGATCAAAAGATCCAACGAAGATGATAAATCATCAAAATACAGAATTAAATTCTGTTGGGAGAAAACATTTTCCAAATCTTTCTAAAATAAGAAAGATACTTTTGGTTGGATCAAAAATCCAATTATAGAATAAAATTCTATTTTGAAATATATTCTCTCAATCTTTCTAAATAAGAAATATTGCTCTCTATAAAACAGAAAACCATTGGATTAAAAAATCCAATGGTGATTAAAAATCACCATTTTTACAGAATAAATTCTGTACAGGGAAAAATATTTCCCCAATCTCGTTAAAAAAATCATATTCTATAAAAACAGAAGTCCTTGGTTTAAAGATCCAATGGTATGTAAAATTCCCCAACTCAATTTTGAGTCCAATTAAATCAATAGGAATCTCTCGATGAGATATTTTCTCAGAATTAAGTAACAAACTTGTCTCCACTATATAAAGGACCCGAGACTTCAAATCTCATATAGAAAAAAAAAACCCATAAGTTTCTGGAAAATATAAAAAGCTTCCAAAAACAATAGAGAATTCAACCCTCAGAGAGGAAGACTTCCCTTTCAAAAGAAACCTAGCTAAAAGAAATTCAGAGATCAAAATATCTCTTTTTACCTATTTTAAGGGTTTAACCCTTCTAAAAGAATTTAGTTCTTTCTCTAGATCAGAGATCCACAAGACAAGTCTTCCACAAGTTGAGAATTTAATTCTCATCCGGAGGATCTTGTTCTTGAGAATCAAAAATTCAAAAAAGAATTAGGTCCAAAAGAAAAACAAAAGGAAAAAGAATCTATAAAAGAACTTAGTTCTTAAAGAAAAACCTGATCCCAAATCTTCAAAAAACGAAGATCTTGGTGATCACTAATGGTCAAAATGCCATTAACAGATATTTAATTTCTAAAATAGGAAAAAAGACTAGCGCCTCACGTGCTCCTCACATGGGCACCCCCTTTTAGCAGCGCCTAGCGCCTCACGTGCTCCTCACATGGGCGCCCCCTTTTAGCAGCACCTAGCGCCTCACGTGAAAAACACGCGGACGCCCAAAACAGAAGGCCAGCGCCTCATGTGATACACACGTGGGGGCTAAATAAAAGTGCTCAGCACTCCATATGCAGCCGAAGATAGCTAAGTGCTTAGCACAAATTGGGCAGCGCCCAGTGCCGCACGTGCTCCTTACATGGGCGCCATACAAAAAGTGCTGAGCACTTCATATATAGCCAAAACGGCTGAGTGCTTAGCACTGATTGGGCAGAGCCCAGCGCTGCACGTGCACCTCACGTAGACGCCATATAAAAAGTACTTAGCACTTTACATTTAGTCAAAATTACTAAAAGTGTTCAACATTTATTGGGTAGAGCCCATGACTGAATGCTTCACATGACATACATGTGAGCGTCAAAGCTCAAATAAGTGCTTAGCACTTTTACATGAAAAGAAAAGGGCTGAACAAATAGAACCCAAATAAGTGCTTAGCACTTTTGAATAAAAAAAAGGCTAAATAGACTTAGCCCATATTAGCTAAGTCTCTAAAATTTTCTTAAAGCTGAGCCCAAATACTCTTTTGCTGGATCTTAAATAAAAATGATTCTTGAAATTTTGCTAAGTTGACCTTAGTCTCAAATTAGACTAATGCATCCTTAGCAAGAACAAATTGAGCCCAAATGCTCATACATTTAAGTTGATCTTAATCTCAAACCAGATTAACGGTCCTTAAATAAACCTAAGCCCAAATCTAAAATATACGGATTTGGACTGATCCGCGCCCTACGGGTGACGACATAAACTAGTCTCCGTATACAATCCACGGGCAACCTAAACAAACAAAAACACACACAACACGAAGTGAACTGCCGGAGTAGGAGAAAGTAGTTATCACAATACGGTAACGTAATTAACTGCAGGGGCTTGTGCCTGCAGAGAAGAGCGTCCCCACAATCAAAAACCCCTCATAAAATGAGAGGGAATCTGATAAAGTCTGCTACAACGGTCGCGTCTGTCCAAACCTCCGATATATGGTGCCATAAATCAACTTGGTATCTTCGGAGAAGTAGACGGATAAATCCAAATAGTATCTGCCCCCAAATTCAGCCCAGACATCCCAACGTCTCAGTCCAATCTTTCAGCGGTGAACAGTATCAAAGCGTTAGGTTTTACCTTTCGGGGTGTAGGATGACCTTTGGTATGATAGAGTAGGTAACTTAAGCAGAGTAATATAGCGTGGGTTTGTTCCGCGGCATATCCACGATACGATACTCCGCCTAAGTGACCGTAGGATATATGTCTTGTGATTCCTTCCTTGATTCTATGCATCCTTTTGTTCTGGTTGCTATGTTCTTACCAAATCTTATTTCTTGTTCCAGCCACCATGCTGCCAAAGACTACTAGGGCGCAGAGGGCTACTGTCAGAGACGAGGTCAGGGCGGGCTCGTCTGAGACGAGGAAAGACCAGGGCGGTACACCTACCCCTCAGGAGCAGACTAATCCACCTTCTCCGGGAAGGATTGCTAGGCTGAAGGCGAGTATTCAGTATTTGCGCCAGATGGTTGGATCTTTTGTTGAGGCCAGTCGAGCACAGAGGTCAGATGTTGTTCCACCTACTATAGGAACCGTGATAGTACCTACTGCTCAGACAGCTGTACCTTCCATTACCGAGACTATCGAGGTATCGCTACCAGAGCTTATGAGGCTGATGCCTCCGATTTTCATTAGCATAAATGCAACAGAGGATCCACAGTCATTTCTCGACAGGATGGCCAGGATTTGTCATTAACTGAGGTATTCTGATGCGAGATCGGTTGATCTTTCTAGTTTCCATCTGGAGGGCCTTGCCCAGACTTGGTGCGAGTCTATTGAGAGAGGCCGAGCCGCAGGTCTTCCTCCTATGACATGGGATGAGTTCATGACGGTTTTTCTTGCCTGTTTCCTTCCAAAGAGTGTCAGGGATGCTCGAGATCGCAGTTTTAAGTCTTTGCACAAGACTCCCGTTATGACAGTGGCCGAGTACGATATCCAGTTCACCCAGCTATCCATATATGCTCCTTATTTGGTGGACACTAAGAAGAAGCGCATCAAGAGATTCGTGCGAGGTCTTGATACACAGTTGTTCTTCTCTACTAGCGCCCAGCACTTTGATACTTATGCAGTGGCGATGGACGCAGCTACGCTAGTGGAGGATCGTATTACCGAGACTATGATTGTTTCGGGATCGAAGCGGATTCATATTGGTGTATCAGCTTCCGGGTAGCTTGGTAGAGGCATGGCAGGTAGAGGCCGCAGCGGATTCTTTCTAGGCCGTGGCGGCGGCAGAGGCTGGATACGGGGCTAGTTATTTAGCTCTTACCTACAGGGTCAGCAGCCGTCGCCAGGATGTTATCAGTGTGGGAGTCCGCATCACGGCATCAGGAATTGTACTGTGAGACATCAGGACGAGGCAACAGTTTTACAGGTCACTTTACCCCCTTCACCTCTTCCTTCACAAGCATTGCCTCCTTTACCCGTCACTACTCCGCACCGGACAGATGCTCAGAAGAGCCGTGGTCATGGCGGTCCTGTTCAGAGGGGATGAGGCAGTAGAGGCAGAAGATAGCAGGATACCGGTAGAGGACAAGCCAGAGTTTTCACTTTGACTCCTCAGGATGCACAGACATTGAATGCTGTTGTGACAGGTACTCTTTCCATGTGTTCTTTCGATGCGCGCATATTGTTCGACCCTGGTTCCACTCACTCTTATGTATCCACACACTTCGTATCAAGATTGGGTCGAGATTCGTCCTTATTAGATCAGCCTCTCATTGTGCTCACCCCCCGTAGGAGTGTCTTTCATCACCCGACATGTGTGTCGGTCATGTTCCGTTCTTATTGGGGATAGAGATTCTTCCATTGACTTGATCCTTCTTGATATGTTAGACTTCGACGTTCTACTCGGTATGGACTAGTTATCCACTTGTTATGCGTCCATGGATTGCCGTGAGAAGGCGGTCAGATTTTGTTTTCCGGGAGAGCCAATTCTTGTGGTGCAGAGGGACCATAGTGCTGCCCCTCATAGTCTGATTTCTGCTCTTTGCGCTAGTTGGCTCTTAAAGAAAGGATGTCGAAGATTTTTAGCTTATGTTCGTGATACTGGAGCCACAGCAGTCCCGTTGGACCAGGTTCCAATTGTGAGAGAGTTCCCCGATGAGTTACCGGGGTTGACGCCAAAGCGTAATATTGAGTACTGCATCGACTTGATCCCTGCCACGGGGCCTATTTCTATACCGCCTTATCGGATGGCCCCGACAGAGCTTAAAGAGTTTAAAGATCAATTGTAGGATTTGCTTGATAAGGGACATATTCGACCGAATGTGTCGCCTTGGGGAGCTCCTGTCCTGTTCGTTAAGAAGAAGGACGGCGGTATAAGATTGTGTATGGACTATCGTCGGCTGAACCGCATCACGGTGTGGAATAGGTATCCTTTACTTCGCATTGACGATTTGTTCGATCAACTCCAGGGAGCGGGATACTTTTTGAAAGATTGATTTGCGTTCAGGTTATCACCAGTTGCGGGTCCGGAATGATGACATTCCGAAGACTGCTTTTCGGACGCGCTACGGGCATTGCGAGTTCTTGGTGATTTCGTTTGGGGCCACCAATGCCCCAGCAGCGTTTATGGATTTGATGAACCGAATCTTCAGGCCGTTCCTAAACCAGTTTATCATCATATTCATAGACGACATTCTGGTCTACTCCAGAAGTCGAGAGGTGCATGAGCAGCATTTGAGGATTACATTGCAGACATTGAGAGAGCACCAGTTGTTTGCCCAATTCTCGAAATGCGCTTTTTGGCTTAACAGTGTTGACTTCTTGGGTCATGTGGTTATGAGTGATGGTATACGAATGGACCCGAAGAAGATCGAGGTGATACAGCATTAGCCCAAACCCATTTCAGTGACAGAGATTCGCAGCTTCTTGGGCTTAGCCGGTTATTACCTTCATTTCGTACATGATTTCTCTCGTATCGCTGCACCGATGACCCAGCTAACCCGGAAGGGTGTTCCATTTCTTTGTACCAAGACATGTGAGCAGAGTTTTCAGCAGTTGAAGACTCGTTTGACGACTGCACCGGTTCTATCCTTGCCTTCAGGCTCAGACGGTTATGTTGTTTATTGTGATGCTTCTCGAGTGGATCTAGGTTGCGTGTTGATGTAGCACGGCAGAGTCATCGCTTATGTTTCTTAGCAGTTGAAGAAGCACGAGCAGAACTATCCTACTCACTATCTAGAGATGGCCGCGGCGGTCTTTGCGCTCAAGATTTGGAGGCATTACTTGTACGGCGAGTCATGTCAGATCTTTACAGACCACAAAAGCCTGAAGTATATCTTCCAGCAGTAGGATCTGAATTTGAGGCGGCGCCATTGGATAGAGCTCATAAAGGACTATGATTGGGAAATCCTTTATCACCCGGGAAGGTCAAATGTCATAGTCGATGCTTTGAGTCGGAGGCCCAGAGGTAGTTTGTTCCATTTGAGCGCAATTTAGAAACAGACTTCTACAAGTTGGCAGATTTTATACGACAGTGGAGTATAGTTTGAGTTCACTTCCACAGGAGGACAGCTTGCTCATGTCCGTGCCCGTCCACTTTTACTTGATCGCATCCAGGAGGCACAGTCCAACGATGCTCGTTTGCCTGAGATTATGGAACAGGTTCGACAGGGGAAAGATTCGGAGTTCGTGATTGATGGCCAGGGAGTGCTACGATTTAGGACTCATCTATGTGTACCCGATTCTGAGGGGCTGAGACATGATATCTTAGAGGAAGCACATCAGTGAGCATACAGTGTTCATCCGGATTCTACCAAGATGTATCGTGATTTGAGAGATGTCTACTGGTGAGAAGGGATAAAGAGAGATGTTTCTGATTTTGTTTCGAGATGCCTGACTTGCCAGTAAGTTAAGGCTAAGCACCAAAGACCGTAGGGAGAGTTATAGCCTTTGCCCATTCCGGAGTGGAAATTAGAACAAATCTCCTCTACCTAGGTCCAGTCAAGGGTATGACTCAATTTGAGTAATCGTAGATCGGTTGACGAAAGCGGCTCACTACCTTCCAGTGAAGACCACTTTTGGGTTTGCTCAGTATGCTCAGCTATACATTGATGAGATTGTGCGGATACACAGCATTCCGACATGCATTGTTTCCGACAGAGACACTTAGTTTACCAGCCGACTCTGGCAGAAACTTCAGGAGGCTTTGGGTCTCCATTTTCAGTAACGCTTTCCACCCACAGACCGATGGTCAGTCAGAGCGGACTATTAAGACCTTCGAGGATATGCTCCGAGCGTGCACACTAGATTTGGGTGGCAGTTGGGATCGTCACTTACCCTTGATTGAGTTCTCCTACAATAATAGTTTCCAGAAAATGATTCAGATGGCACCTTTTGAGGCCTTGTATGAGAGAAAGTGTTGATCGCCAGTCTATTGGACCGAGCTCAGAGAGAGCAGGATTTTGGGACCGCAGTTAGTCCAGGAGACTACGGAGAAGTTTCAGTTGATCCAGGATAGGATGAGAGCAGCCCAGAGCAGGTAGAAGTCTTATACCGATCATCGGCGTCGCAAACTTGATTTCGCTATGGGTGATCATGTTTTCTTACGGGTCTCTCCGATGAAGGGTGTGATGAGATTTGGAAGGAAAGGGAAGCTTAGTCCCAGATATGTAGATCCCTTCAAGATTCTTGAGCGAGTCAGTACCATTGCCTATCGTTTGGCACTTCCGCCCAGTTTCCCGGATGTACACCTTGTATTTCATGTATCTATGCTTCTCAAGTACCATCATGACCCTTCTCACGCGATTCAGTATCAGACGATCAAGCTGGAGCGCGATCTTTCCTTTACCAAGCAGCCGGTAATCATCTTGGACCGGCAAGTGAAGAAATTGCAGTCGAAAGCCTTACCGTCCGTAAAGGTTCTATGGCATAGCACGAACAGCGAAGAGATCACATGGGAAGCCGAGAGCAAGATACGAAAAAATTTCCCCATCTCTTCGAAAATATGCGTGGTTGGATTTTAAATTCGAGGACCAAATTTCATTAAGGGGGAAGATTGTAACTACCTAAAACGTTATTAGAATTAATTATACATTAATTAAGCGATATAACATGGGTTTTCATTAAACCATAGTTAGTAATTATTTTCACATATTTTTAATTATTTACGTGCGCGCGCGCGCACACAAACACACGTGTGTGTGTGTGTGTGTTAACCTAGATTTAGCAATATGTTAGTTTAGATTAGAACACCTTTTGTAGCCATGAAAACTTAACCATATTTTTGCTTCTAAAATTATTTTAACTAATTAAATGGTTTTAATAAAGAAAAGAAAAGGAAAAGATGATGGGGAACATTGAGTTGATGGGCATTTATTGCTTAAGGAAAAATGGTGCATGGATATCATGAGCCATTTCTTTTCTTGTATTTCTCTTTTGCTTCTCCTTTCTTCTTCTCCATTCCCTTCTCTTTTTCTCCACCTCCTCTCTTGCAAAACTAATCCCACAACAAATAACCTCTTAATCACAAACCATCACAAATCCTCTCAAATCAAGGTTTGGTCTCTTCAAGAGTCTTGAAGCTTCATATGATTAGGGCCTTCTTCAAGTCATTGTGAGGTAATGATCAAACCCTTGAGCATGCTTTATTAAACTCTTGTTTTAATAAACTTTTGCTTAAACAACTCCTAATTTAAACTAAAGTATTTATCTTGTGGTGTTTAAAGTTTTAAAGTGAATTTTGGGGTTATGATAATTCTTAGGTTAACTATGACCTAAACTAAATTAGATAAGAGTGTTTTTATGCTAAAAATCCTTGTTTAAACACTAAGTTTTCACTAAACCACCATAATGTCTTAATTAGTGTTAAAACTTGTAATTAGTTAATAGTTAGGATTTCAAATCAAATCTTCTATCAAACCAGTGATCACAGAGATAAGTTACGATTACTGGGAGTTAGATTTTAGACCCTGGGTTCACCCTCGAAACCCGAGCGAAATCCCCCAACCCCAGGCCGCCAAAAAATGAATTTTGGCCGCAATTTGCGGCCAATCTGGGGAATTTGGGTATGGGTTTTTGGCAGGGGCTCTCTAGGACTCCTATTATACCTTTGGTGTATGCAACTTTTTCTAATTTTGTATACACAAAAATCTGGAAACGTTTTACCCTATTTTAGGCGACATGTTAATGTGCGATATGGATGTTTCGATTCTCGTTTTAGTGTTTTATGTGGTTAACGACCATTATGGGTTGTCTTACATGTTGTTGCGCACGTTTAACACGCTAAGTTCATATGTTGTAGGTCGTGAGAGTTAGTTCATTCACGTAGTATATGTTTACGTGTCATATCGGAATTATAGCCTCATGTGTTAAGGTTTTTGTTTGATGCCTGGATCGGTTGTGGAAGCTTCGGATGCGGCAAGAAAAGGGAAGGAGGTGATCGGGTTCGAGTAGTTCGAGACCATTCCGGTGAGTAGATTTAACATCTATGGAGGAAATCATCTGGATGGCGTTAAGCGCCGATATCTAGATTTTAGTTGTAAAATCTCACATATATATACATGTATGCTCATACATTCATATGTTGCATAATGCATCATGATACGCATCCCATTACTTGTTACGTATTGATACATCCTCGTTAGGACACTTGCACCATTACCAATAATTCATGCCACATATGCACAAACTCATATGTACACACACCATCGGTAATTGCCATGCCACGAACACTATAGAACTTGCCGCGACATCCTACATTGTACTGCATCTTCATTGGTAGTTAGATTTTCGTTCATTTTGTACTACCATGCATCATATCCATATCATGTACATTGCCATTATCACCATATTCTCATATGATACTGTTCGTGAGATTTTCGGTTTTCATGAGATTTGAGAAACCACAAAACATATTTTCAAAACTTGGATTATTTAAAATGCGGTTTTCTCTTGATATGATATTTGGTGCCCAACATGAGTTTTCTCGGTTCTGAGTGATGAGTATACCCGATTCGAGGAGTGAGGAAGCACCTTCTGCGGGTACATGGTGGACCCGATACGGTATCCCGGGGCAAGAAGATCGTATAGAAAGGCATTGATCCCGGCAGGGGAACACTACCTACCGGTGATAGTATGGAAACTCGGAGGATATCCGGAGGATATCCGGAGGATACCGACCGGAGTTATATGATCAGATGGATATGAGGTCCGATCAGAGTGATGGCGTCTGAGATATTGGGATTTCGAGTGTCGATACTTGACACCGGTTTTATGATGATTTATTGATGGTGCCTCTATTTTTACCACATTAAACTTATTATGACGTGTTCAGTTTCATGTAGTTATTATACCCCTGATATTATACCTTGATCATTTATTCATGTTGCATCGTACTATTATACATCATCAAAATCTCATACTTAGGATTTGTCGCTGCTACGTTCATGATTGCAATTACCACACATGATGTTATTTACTACTCACGAACAGGCAACTCACCCCATTGTGCCACAGTGTCTTGCAGAGCCGATCCTTCAGCGTAGTCGTGGCAGTGCATACCACTTTTGCTACAACTACTACCGTTACTTTTGGACGTGATATTTTGTTAGGTGGATTGTGAGTATTCTTTTGTCTTCTACCCTGTACTCTTTTTCATTGTATCTAGTATACTCTATCTACCACATGTGTATATTGACTTTGTCACGACCCGAAGGTATGGAACGTGACTGGCACTTAAACAACGAAACGTCTCAAGGCGTAACGTAATCTAAGTAAGCGAAAGCCCAGAAATCTAAACCATATAACAATTAGAGTGAAGGAAAACTTGTTTTAAAGTAAGTGATTTTAACAAAATAAGTGGCATGAAACATTTAAAAGCAACATCAAATTTTCCCGAAAATTTCGGCAGAGTCTCCTTTGTAAATACTAACCCCCAAACGGGTACAACACATGAAAATACATATAAATAATGAATAAGGCATCCCCAAGCGGGAGCTAACTCTTCGCCCATGGCGGAATCACAACCACATTCAATATGTATCAGAAGCACGAAAATAAGCATCTGAAAGCAGGAAATAAGAAACACCACGTCGGCTCAAGTAAGAATCGACACCAAAAACCACAAATACAAGTCTCATAAGTCTCACCAACTAGTCTAATATATAAGGGTAGATAAGGTAGATGGAGTGTACTAGATACATGTAATAGTACAAGATGGAACAAAAAAATATCTTCGCAACCCACCTATGAGCGACGCCGCAAGTCCAAGCAAAAGAAGAAGTACGCCTGTCACTACTATGCTAATAGGCCGGACCTGCAAAATACTGTGGCACAACGGGGGTGAATTGCCAACTCGTGATTAGTAAGTAACATCTAATAAGGCTATCGTAAGCATGCACGCAAATGCGTCACATCCTACATATACCGATATGATGTGATGCACTAGTATGTGTGCAATATGAATGCATAATCACATGAAACCTGAATATGTTTGGTACGAGAAAATCTGTAATCTTATCTTAGTTAAACTTTTGTGAAATAACTGAAGGATCATCAATGAAATCAACTGAAATCCGTGTCAAGCATCGACACTAAATATGTATATCTCGGTGCCTCAATATCTCAATGTCACGACATCTCAATGTCACAGTACCTCAATGTCTTAATATCTCGATGTCTCGACATCTCAATGTCACAATATCTCAATGCCTTAATATCTCAATGCATCGGGCTCCGTCAGTCCGGATCGGCCCATATCATCAATCCCACGACTACGGTCGATATCTTCCGGATATCTGCTGCGCCATAAATAACCGGTAGGTAGTGCTCCCTTGCTGGGCTCATCGTCATCCCCACGAAAACTATCTCACCCTAGGGTACCATACCGGGTCCACCATGTACCCGCAGACGGTGCATCCCCCACCTCGAATCGGATATATGATACAGCTCAAGAACCGAAAAAACTCATGGTGGACACCACACAGATCATATCACAAGAAAACCGCAACTTGAATTTTAAAAAGATAATAAGTTTGTAAAAGTCTTGTGGTTTTCCGCAAAATCCAGAAATCGCATAAGTACTGAAATCCTCAAAAAAGGATCACAATATGAAAACATGTCGATGGTGATGGAAATCTATGATACGGTAGTATATACCATGCAAAGTACGGCCAGAAGCTATGCATGAATCATGATGCAATGAGGTATGTATAAATGACTAACAATCCTACGTATCCATTTAATGAAATGAATATACATGTTTAAATCTACGGATCATATATGATGCAAATGCACAGTTACCGATTTTAAATAAGTTCTATAGTGTTCGTGACACAGCAATTACCAAAGGCGTGTGTGTTCGCATGAATAGTGCACGTGCGGCATGAACCAATCGTAATGGTGCAAGTGTCCTATGATGATGTCACATATATATACATATATAAGAAGATGCAATGCAATGAGATGCATAACTAGGAAACTACGCATATAATGCAAGTACTGCAAATAATACTAAACCAGCGGGCGCCTCGTGCCATCCAGACGATCCCCCCATAGATGTGTACATCTACTGACTGGGATGTCTCGGCTAATTTGATCCAATCTCAGCTTTATCTTTCCGCGCCACGTCCGACGCCTCTGCACCTGATCCTAGAATCGCACACAAGCAATTAAGAGGATGAATATACGATTAGTCACGGACAAAAACGACACAAGTCAATCCACGAGCACAATAAGACGCGCGCACACTTGGTGCACAAAACGCGCTCGTGATAACGCCACAAACTACAACTAGGGTCTCTATACGAGAAAACCCCCAAAAATAAAACCCAATCGTACCAATCGCGCATTCACAATACACTAACTATTATATGAAATAGGTTATAAATAACCAAAACCTCAAACTTAGTTCAAACGATTTAATCCAAAAACCTAGTAAGCGGCCCATTACCTTTTTAGCACAAATCTAAATGTTTTAACAATTTTAGTGACCACAATGATCACTTAATAGCTTAGTTAAACCACACAACCCTTTACTAAAATTTTATCTCACCAATTTATATTAATCCTAAAAACCTAGTTTGCAAAATTATCTAATTTTAATAATTTTAAAGTAACAATTTACAAATTAACAACTAGAGTAGATTTTGCATATCTTAGGATGTTAAACTATACACACTAACATAATCAAATAATCAAAACCCTAACTCGAATTCAAAAACCCTCTCTTTTAATTTCAAACTTGAAGTTAAAACCATAATAATACATAAATAAGTTTGTTTTAAAGTAATTAACTAACAATTAAACCTTAGGATTAGGATTTATACCTCACAAACTTGAGATCAAACTTGAAAGCTTGCCTCCCAAAATGGCCTCTTGCTCCAAGATTCAAGTTAGAATTGGCCAAGGAATAATGGATAAGGGTTAAATTAGGAATTAGTGATGTTTTATGTGGATTTTTGATGCAATTTTGAAGAATTTTTTTGAAAAGAAAAGGAGGTGGAGAATGGGGGGCTGCAGCTTGGGGTTTCGGCCAAGATGAAGAGAGGGTGAGAGAGAGTGAGGTGTGTGTGTGGGTGTGTAGAAGCATCTCCAATTAATACACCTATTAAGTCATTTCATAATTATTTCATTTATTTTATTTTCTAATTTAGTTTTCCCTTAGAAATCTCTAGAATTATGGAGACACACTAAAACAAAATGAGCATGTTACAAACTTGTTTTTATGTTGTCATAGTTCTTATTTTTATAATTAGCCCATTCAAATTTGTAATTTACACTAATTTAATGTGTAAATGAAATCCTATAATAATAGTTAAAATAATTAATTAAGAAAAAATATTTAAGTAACTAACAATTTATAAGTGACTAATTAAATACCAAATATTAGCAATTGCATAATTAAAATGGGTGTATTTAAGTCTATATTGAAAAATAATTATAGTTAAGTTTAACGGAAAATATGATTTATTTTACCGATTATCTGAAAAATTCTCCTAAACGAGTTATTTATTTACTTATTTATTTATTTATTTTTAAAACGTTACAATCTTCCCTCCTTAAAAAAATTCGGTCCCCGAATTTAAAATCTAACTACGCATACCCTCGAAGAGATGGGAATGTTTTCTCCCGCATCTCTACCTCGGCTTCTTACGTTTCCTCTTCGCCGCTCGGGCCATGCCAAAGAACATTTACGGACGGTATGTTCTCGGACCTTGGTTTCTTCACCTGCCGATTTGGAATGACTATCGGCTGCTCTTGCAGGAGAAAGATTGCACTCCAGCTGGATTGACTGATGTTGCATCACGTGAGCGGGGTCAGGAAGGTACTTGCAGAGCATCGATACATAAAACACGGGATGAACATCTAGAAAGCTAGGTGGAAGAGCCAAACGATAAATAATTGTGCCGATACGCTCGAGAATCTCGAAGTAACCCACACATCTGGAACTAAGCTTCCCTTCCTTTCCGAATCTCAACACGCCCTTCATTGGAGAAACCCTCAAGAAAACATGATCTGTAACGACGAACTCAAGTTTGCTCTAACATCAGTCTGCATAAGATTTCTCCCTGCTATGGGCCGCTCTCATCCTATCCCAAATTAACTGGATCCTTTCGGTCGTCTCTTGCACAATCTGTGGTCCCAAAACACTGCTCTCACTAAACTCTATCCAACAATCGGGCGATCGACATCTCTTCCCACAAAATGCTTCAAAGAGTGCCATCTGAATCGTCTCCTGGAAACTGTTATTGTAGAAAAAACCTTATCAAGGCAAATGATGACCCCAATGCCATGAAATCCAGAACGCAAGCTCGGAGCATGTCCTCAAGAATCTGAATGGTCCGCTCTGATTGACCGTCATTCTGTGGATAGAAAACTGGACTGAAACTCAATTGGTGCCCAAATCTCTTGAAGTTTCTACAATAGTAGGTTGGTGAGCTGGGTGTCCCGGTCGGACGCAATACAAGTAGAAACTCCATGTAGTCGCACAATCTCATCCTCATACATTTGAGCATACTTAACGAATTCGAGAGTGGTCTTGACTGGCAAAAGTGAGCTGCTTTCGTTAATCGATCTACAATCACTCAAATAGAGTCATACTCTTCATTAGTCCTAGGTAGACCCATGATAAAATCCATAGAAATAGGTTCCCATTTCCACTTCGGAATGGACAAGGTTGTAATTCTCCTGCTGGCCTCTGATGCTCGGCCTTGACTTGCTGACAAGTCAGCATCCCGAAACAAAATCTGTGATATCTCTCTTTATCCCTTCATCTCATACGTTATGATACATCTTGGTGGAAACTGGATAAACACTATATGTCGACTGGTATACCTCCCCTAAAATCTCGCGTCTCAGTCCCTCATAATCTGGCACACAAAGTCGAGTCCCAAATCGTAGTACTCCCTAATCATCAATCATGAACTGTGAATCTCTGCCCTGTCGAATTTTCTCCATGATCTCTGACAAACAAACGTCATCGGACTATGCCTCACGGATATGATCAAATCACTGTGGACATGCACGGACACGGGCAAGTTGTCCCTCGGTCGATGTAAACTCGAACTGCACTCGGCTGTCAAATAGTATCTACCAATCTACCGTCAACTGTCTCTGAACTGTGCTCAAACAATAAAAGCTATCTCCGGGCCTTCGACTCAAGCATCTGCCACAACATTCGCCTTGTCCGGATGATAAAGAATCTCGCAGTCATAGTCTTTCACTAGCTCCACCCAACGGCACTGTCTCAATTTCAAATCTCGCTACTGAAAGTTGTAGTATCTCCAGATCTTTAAGTGTAAAAACCACCGCAGCCATCTCTAAATCATGCGTGGAATAGTTCTGCTCGTGCTTCTTCAACTGCTGAGAGGCATCGAAATAACCAACAAAACCACCTGATCCTGAAGGTAAAGATAGTATTAGCACCGTAGTCAAACGAGTTTCCAACTACAGAAAGCTCTGCTCGCATACCTCAGTCCGACGGAAAGAAACTCCTTTCCGGGTCAACCCGGTCAACGTCACAGCTAAATGCGAAAAATCCTGTACGAAATATCAATAGTATCCGCCCAAACCCAAAACGTTGCGAACCTCCATCACTGATATAGGTCTAGGCCAGTGCTGAACGGCCTCGGTCTTTTTCGGTTCCATATTTATCATCTCTCGTAACTACGTAACCCAAGAATTCAACATCATCCAACCAGAAAACACACTTGGATAATTTAGCGAATACCCGTTACTCCCTCAAAGTCTGCAACAAAATCCTCAAATTCTACCGGGGCTTCACTCGGCTCCAAAAGTGTACTAAAATGTCATCAACAAACGCGACAATAACTGATCAAGAAACGGCCTGAATGTGCGGTTCATCAAATCCATAAACGCTGCTGGGGCATTGATGAGCTCGAACGACATCACCAAGAACTCATAATGCCCGTAACTTATGTGAAAAGAAATCTTCGAAATATCATCCTCTCGAACCAACAGCTGGTAGTAGCCTGACCGTAAGTCAATCTTCGAGAAATGTCCCGCATAGCAACCCTATTCAACCGACGATAATCATTACATAGACGCAAACGGCCGTCCTTCTGACGAACAGGACAGGAGCTCCCCACAGTGACGCACTCGGATGAACAAGCCCTTTATCCAACAATCTTGCAACTGTTCCTTCAGTTCTTTACACTTCGTCGGAAATCAAGTCAAAGCAGAACACAATATCACATTCTGGCAACAAATCAAGCAACTCGTCAGGACAAGCATCTTGAAATTCCCTCACAAATGGGACGTGGTCTAACGGGACCTATGCGACTCTAACATCACAAACATATGTCAAAAATTCCTGACATCCTTTCCTCAAGAGCTGACTAGCGCAAAGAGAAAAAAATCAAACTGGGAAAGGCGACGCTACGGTCTCCCCGAAAACAAGAACTGTCTTACCCGGAAAACTAAATCCGACTGCCTCTTCATGGCAGTCTACGGATTCATAACACGTGGCTAACCAATCCATGCTCAGAAAAACTTCGAAGTCAAACATATCGAGAAAAAATCAAATTGACCGAAGAATCCCTACCTCCGATACGAACAAACGAACACGAATGAAAACATTTCGAGCAACAAGAGATTAGTGTACGGAAGAAATCACAATAAGCAGCTGATTTAGCAAGGACTACTAACGGCTAGACTTCGATACAAAGTATGTGGATACCATTTCAAACAACACTAAAAAGAAATACGCATCGGAAGAAAACACCGAAAGAATAAGTGTCACAACGGCGTCTATCAAACCGCCTCTCTCAATTGACCCGCACCACATCTGAGAAAGACCTCTCTAGACAAAAACTCGCTTGCTCAATCCATATCTTGTCAGAACATCTCTGTGAACGACAAATTCTAGCCATCCTGTCAAGGATTGTGTACGGATTCTTCACTGCATCTGTGCCTGTAAAAATTAGAGGCTTCAGCGTCAAAAACTCCTATAAGGATATGGAAATAATCAAGGAAAAACAGGAACAGCTGCCTGAGCAGCAGGTACAATCACAGTCCCTAAAATATGAGGGACGTCATCAGCTCTCGAAGCTCAAATAACTACCACTAACAATCCAATCATCTGTCACAAGTCCTGAACACTCGACTCCAGCCTAACCATCCGACCTGGAAAAAGCGGATCACTTTGTCCCTGAGGGTTAGGCGTACCACCCTGATCGGTCCTCGTCTCAGACGAAACTGCTCTAATCTCATCCCCGGCGGCAGCCCTCTTGGCCCTCGATATCTTCAGCAGCATAGTGGCTGGAACAAGAAACGGGATTGATAGGAACATCGCGATCGAATCAAAAGATTTCCGGAATCAAGGAAGGAAATACAAGCAATTATATATCCTAAGGTCACTTAGGCAGAGTACCGTATCGTAAGTATGCCGCGAAACATACACACGCTACGTCACTCTGCTTAAGTCAACTACTCCATCTACTAAGGGTCATCCTACAATCGGAAAGGTAAAACCCTGCGCTCTGATACTAACTTTGTCATGACCCGAAGGTACGGAACGTGACTGGCACTTAAACTACGAAACGTCTCAAGGCGCAACGTAATCTAAGTAAGCGAAAGCCCAGAAATCTAAACCGTATAACAATTAGAGTGAAGAAAAACTTGTTTTAAAGCAAGTGATTTTAACAAAATAAGTGGCATCAAACATTTAAAAGCAACATCATATTTTCCCGAAAATTTTGGCAGAGTCTCCTTTGTAAATACTGACCCCCAAACGGGTACAACACATGAAAATACATATAAATAATGAATAAGGCATCCCCAAGGGGAGCTAGCTCTTCGCACACGGCAGAATCACAACCACTTGCAATATGTATCAGAAGCACGAAAATAAGCATCTGAAAGCAAGAAATAAGAAACACCACGTCGGCTCAAGTGAGTATCGACACCAAAAACCACAAATACAAGTCTCACAAGTCTTACTGACTAGTCCAATATACAAGGGTAGATAAGGTAGATGGAGTGTACTAGATACAAGTAATAGTACAAGATGGAACAAAAAAATATCCTCGCAACCCACCTATGAGCAACGCTGCAAGTCCAAGCAAAAGAAGAAGCACGCCCGTCGCTACTATGCTGACGGGCTGGACCTGCAAAATACTATGGCACAATGGGGGTGAGTTGCCAACTCGTGAGTAGTAAGTAACATCTAATAAGGCTATCGTAAGCATGCACGCAAATGCGTCACAACCTACATATACCGATATGATGCGATGCACTAGTATGTGTGTAACATGAATGCATAATCACATGAAACCTGAATATGTTTGGTACGAGAAAATCTGTATTCTTATCTTAGTTAAACTTTTGTGAAATAACTAAAGGATCATCAATGAAATCAACTGAAATCCGTGTCAAGCATCGACACTAAATATGTATATCTCAATATCTCAATGTCTCGACAGCTCAATGTCACAGTATCTCAATGCCTCAATATCTCAATGTCTCGACATCTCAATGTCACAATATCTTAATGCCTCAATATCTCAATGCCTCGGGCTCCGTCAGTCCGAATCGGCCCATATCATCAATCTCACGACTACGGTCGGTATCTTCCGGATATCCGCCGCGCCATAAATAACCGGTAGGTAGTGCTCCCCTGCCGGGCTCATCATCATCCCCATGAAAACTATCTCGTCCCGGGGTACCATACCGAGTCCACCATGTACCCGTAGACGGTGCATCTCCCTCCTCGAATCGGGTATATGATACAGCTCAAGAACCAAGAAAACTCATGGTGGACACCACACACATCATATCACGAGAAAACCGCAACTTGCATTTTAAAAAGATAATAAGTTTGTAAAATTCTTGCGGTTTTCCCCAAAATCCAGAAATCTCATAAGTAATGAAATCCTCAAAAAGGATCACAATATGAAAACATGTCGATGATGATGGAAATCTATGATACGGTAGTATATACCATGCGAAGTACGGCCAGAAGCTATGCATGAATCATGATGCAATGAGGTATGTATAAATGACTAACAATCCTACGTATCCATTTAATGAAATGAATATACAAGTTTAAATCTACGGATCATATATGATGCAAATGCACAGTTACCGATTTTAAAAAAGTTCGATAGTGTTCGTGACATAGAAATTACCAAAGGCGTGTGTGTTCGCATGAATAGTGCACGTGCGGTATGAACCAATGGTAATGGTACAAGTGTCCTATGATGATGTCACATATATATATATATATATATATATATATATATATATATATATATATATATAAGATGATGCAATGCATTGAGATGCATAACTAGGAAACTACGCATATAATGCAAGTACTATAAATAATACTAAACCATCGGGCGCCTCGTGCCATCCAGACGATCCCCCCATAGATGTGTACATCTACTCACTGGGACACCTCGGCTAATTTGATCCAATCTCAGCTTTATCTTTCCGCGCCGCATCCGACGCCGCTGCACCTGATCCTAGAATTGCACACAAGCAATTAAGAGAATGAATATACGATTAGTTGCGAACACAAACGACATAAGTCAATCCACGCGCACAATAAGACACGCACACACTTGATGCAAAAAATGCGCTCGCGACAATGCCACATACTACAACTAGGGTCACTATACGAGAAAATCCCCAAATCTAAAACCCAATCATACCAATCGCGCATTCACAATATACTAAATATTATATGAAATAGGTTATAAATCACCAAAACCTTAAACTTAGTTCAAATGATTTAATCCAAAAACCAAGTAAGCGACCCATTACCTTTTTAGCACAAATCTAAATATTTTAACAATTCTAGTGACCACAATGATCACTTAATAGCTTAATTAAACCATACAACCCTTTACTAAAATTTTATCTCACCAATTTATATTAATCCTAAAAACCTAGTTTGCAAAATTATCTAATTTTAACCATTTTAAAGTAACAATTTACAAATTAACAACTAGACTAGATTTTGCATATCTTAGGATGTTAAACTACACATCATAACCATAATCAAATAATCAAAACCCTAACTCGAATTCAAAAACCCCCTCTTTTAATTTCAAACTTGAAGTTAAAACCATAATAATACCTAATAAGTTTGTTTTATAGTAATTAACTAACAATTAAACCTTAGGGTTAGGATTTATACCTCACAAACTTGAGATCAAACTTGAAAACTTGCCTCCCAAAATGGCCTCTTGCTCTACGATTCAAGCTAGAATTGGCCAAGGAATAATGGGTAAGGGTTAAATTAGGAATTAGTGGTGTTTTATGTGGATTTTTGAAGCAATTTTGAAGAATTTTTTTGAGGAGAAAAGGGGGTGGAGAATGGGGGGCTGCAGCTTGGGGTTTCGGCCAAGATGGGGAGAGGGTGAGAGAGAGTGAGGTGTGTGTGTGGGTGTGTAGAAGCATCTCCAATTAATACACCTATTAAGTCATTTCATAATTATTTCATTTATTTTATTTTCTAATTAAGTTTTCCCTTAGAAATCTCTAGAATTATGGAGACACACTAAAACAAAATGAGCATGTTACAAACTTGTTTTTATGTTGTTATGATTCACATTAGTATAATTAGCCCATTCAAATTTGTAATTTACACTAATTTAATGTGTAAATGAAAGCCTATAATAATAGTTAAAATAATTAATTAAGAAAAAATATTTAAGTAAGTAACAATTTATAAGTGACTAATTAAATACCAAATACTAGCAATTGCATAATTAAAATGGGCATATTTAAGTCTATATTGAAAAATAATTATAGTTAAGTTTTACGGAAAATATTATTTATTTTACCGATTATCTAAAAAATTCTCCTAAACGATTTATTTATTTATTTATTTATTTATTTTTAAAATGTTACAGACTTAGAGACGAGACTGAGAAATTGTATTATATTGACTCTGGGTGTCGTGCTCATATGAGCCGACTTTTGCTTTTATGCTGTGGCTATTGTTTTGCATCTCGTATTTGCTTATTCCTTCGCCTATGGCATCGTATGTTTTACTATGTATTTGTGTTCCACTAAAATTGCTCCCAAGTGGGGATGTGTAAGTATATTCATGTTTATATATCAGTTTTGGATCAGATTTTACAAAGGAGATACTGCCGAAAATTTTAACAACAACTCGAGATTAAAAAGGTTTTGATATAACTCTTCTACTTTTAAAGTTGATACTTTAAATAAAGATTTTACCACTCTACCTTTATTCACGGTTTAGATTCTGGGTTTCGGCTTACTTGAATTACGTTACTCCTTTAGATGTTGTGTGATTTAAGTGCCGGTCATGTTCCTCATTTGGATCATGACACCAATGTTAGGATTTCTAATTATGCCGACATGACCTGAATGACATTTGCCATATTGGCCATCTATGCTCGCAGCTCGTCAATCTGATGATCTCTATCCTTTACAGGTACGTTTTCATCAGTATTATCATCCCGTTCTGCGAACAGAGGATTCTCATCGATATGTGTAATACCCAGCCCTTTTTATACGATATAAATATATATTTCTCTTTCACATATAAAATTTAATTACTTTATATATAACTATTTATTTATTTTAAAGTCCCATTTCTTTTCTTTATTTAAACTAAACCCTAAAACCTAACTAATTCCCACAGCCCATTTGTTTTAAATTAAAATCCAGCCCCAGCCCATTTTCTTTTATCAAAAATTAAAACCCAAAACTAAATCCCTTTTTCCCTAAACCCAAATCCCAAGCACACTCCCTTTATTTTTTACCATTTGATTTTTCCTCTAAATAACTCAGCCCATTCCTTTATAAACTTATTATTTCCTTTTTAACCCCAGCCCACTTCTCCAGCCCGGCCCCCTTCTTCTTAGTTATTCTTTAAGTTTAAAATCTTTGTCCTGGCCCAACTCCCTCCAGCCCGCGCCTCCAACCCGACCCGGCCCGCTTCGCCACTCCCTCTTCTCCAACGGCTATATCTTTTCCTCGCTCGCGACCCCTTCCTTCGCCGTAACCCACGCCGCCGCCGCCGCCCACGCCTGCGTCCTTGTCGGCCATGCTCGCGCACGTTATTCCCACGACGCGCGCCTCGATCTCTCCTCACGATCACCCCCACACCTTTCCCCCTCTCTATGTTTTCTCCCTCAACACCCTCACCCACCACCACCGAGCTCCCCACTTCAACCAAACCTCCTCATCTCCTCCACCTCGTCACCAAATTTCCCCACTCACCCACAGTACCCCCGAGCTCCTCCTCCGCACCGACGATCCCCTCCCTCGCTCACTCCTCTCTCCAAAAACCCATCGAGCTCGAGCCTTACTCGCCTCTGCCACCGAGCCTTGCCCGCTTCCCTCGACGACGGCAACGACCCCACCACCTCGTAACCCTCGATCAAGCATCTCCTTTCCCTTCACTCCCCCTCACCCGACTTCTCTCTCTCTCTATCACTGTCTCTCTGTTCTCTCACTCTCAATCCCTGCACTCTCTCTCTCTGTGTGTGTTCACTGAGCTCCTCCTCCGCACCGACGATCCCCTCCCTCGCTCACTCCTCTCTCCAAAAACCCATCGAGCTCGAGCCTTACTCGCCTCCACCACCGAGCCTCGCCCACTTCCCTCGACGACGGCGACGACTCCACCACCTCATACCCCTCGATCAAGCATCTCCTTTCCCTTCACTCCCCCTCACCCGACTTCTCTCTCTCTTTATCACTGTCTCTCTGTTCTCTTACTCTCAATCCCTGCACTCTCTCTCTCTGTGTGTGTGTGTGTGTTCACTCTCTCTCTCTCTCTCTCTCTCTCTCTCTCTCTCTCTCTCTCTCTCTGTGTGTGTGTGTGTGTTCACTCTCTCTCTCTTTCTCAATCTCTCTCTATGTCCTCTCTCTCACTCTCTGAAATCTCTCTCTCTCTCTCTGTCCTCTCTCTCTCACTCTCTGAAATCTCTCTCTCTCTCTACACATCTCTCTCTCAACATTCCTCTCTCTCTATATCTCTTCCTCACTCTCCTATCAATAGGCCAACACCACAAACAACCGCTGTACCGAGCCGTCAAGCGAAACTCGAGCCGAGGCCAATCTTTGCATCGTGATCGCGTCGTGCCATTGCGATAGACCGCGCCGCTGCTGTGTATCGCCAGAACGCTTTCAGGCAAGTTCTCTACTAGCTACATGCTAAGTTAACTTTATTACAAATTAAAATTGTAAAGATTCCGTAGTAATATTTCCTGATAAATTATATTACGTACATGTTCGATGCATGTTCCCAAAGAAAATACTTTTCTAATTTGACGGAACAGGATTGCTTATATTGGCCCTTGTAGTGATGAATACCTTGTATAAATTTCGCTGGAAAATATGACCGTTAATGACTAAAACGACTACCCCCAAGTTTACTCGTGAAACTGGAATTTTATCGTACCTGAAAACCGTTAAAATCATCATAAATTATATACATGCTGGAATGATGCATTCGAGGGATCAAATCGAAGCCGACTCGACGAACTATAACCCTATGCACGTTTCAAATTATTTCTGTACTAATACTGTGTCAATATTTGGATCGGAGTGCGACTCTGGACTGCAGTCCAGAGCGACTCCAGTTGTGATTTACTGTCCCGTATTGAACACCACCCTGTTTCCTTAACTTGTAGGTTGCGGAACTCTACTGTTTATTATAATTGAATCTGTTAGCTAGATAACACAAGTAGTTTCATTCTGTTTCGTTATCGTTTGTTATTTAATCTGCAATTTAAAAGATGTGGACGTATAACAGTCCCAACAGAATCAGAATTGACATACTAGTATTGAACAATGTATATCTCCTGACGTACAGATGCGATTGAGGATCTGTATATTGCGTTGGAAACCTTAGTGAAAACTATAGATTTCATTCAACTGTAGCGTCGCTAAAATCTGACCCTAACTGGGATTAAAATGCGTTGCGAAACGGACTTCCGATTCTGAAACCGGATTTCCAGCCGTGAACGCTTAAAAGGAAATGGCCATAACTAATGATCCTGAAACCCGATTGCTGTGAAACCAAATTCGCTGGTTAGATAATTAATCATACTATTTATTCTCCTTTTATTGTTTCGCTAAACTGTACGCGTTTTATTTATGATAAATATTGCAAGTGGTAGATTACTGATTCATGACATCCTAACTATGTTTTACATACTGTTTACGCATCATATCATACATGTCACTGCATTAATAACCTAGTGATAACGTGCATTATCCAGTGTTAGGTATTAGTGATGATTGTGGCAAGTACGTTAGTGTTCGTGTATCAGTGAATAAGTGAAAGTGATACGTACTTGTACACAATCAGTGAACCTTATTATTCTATTGCATTGTCGACGTCTGTAGGATGCGTGTATGTGTGACTATAAGTGGTATGGGACACTTATGGAAGCTCTTGCACGGGTGTCACAGATAAGGCACCAGACACTGCCATTTATCTTAGGTATTAGTCGGGACGTGCTTGATGGAGGTCCTGCCTCCAGTTCTCACGCAGACTTGTCACAGACCGATTGGTATTTAGGGTTATGGTTAGCGTTTGATGTAGACCACGGGGTGTGGGGTAGTTTGAGTGTGAGTTCAACAGAATCTCGGGAGTCCCTTGCCGGCTTATATATTTAGGGAGATATATGGAGATTTACAGGGTACATGATTATTACCGTGATTTACATGTTGGGCCCGTGGTCCCTTGCCCTTGGGTTCTACCCTTGGGTGGAGGACACTCGTGAGTGGTTGACTCTCACACTTGGACTGACGATAGGCTTAGTGACCTGTACAGTGAGACTTAGAGACTGATAGGGATTATAGCATCGATATACATTACTTACTGCGTTGACATACATGGCATATCATTCTACTGCTTTTACTGTTCCGCTGCATTGATTACTGCATGTTCATACCTATACCGTCATTGATTTACTGTTATAAATATCTATTATCACTGTTAGAATTGTCACATGAATTTATATATTATATTTCTATTGTGTCGCTCTGACGACCTGAGTATGCATGCTCAGTGTGAGGAGAAGATTTAGCCTGGACCAGGACTAGACGTACATCACGGACATCTTGATTAGCTATCCAGGGTTATACTCGTTTGTTTCCCCTCAGGTCAGTTCTTTACATTGTTTCATTCAGTTACTGCATTTCTCATTACCTGCGCATCATTTACTGTTTACCATGAAAAACTAGAAGCCGAAGTGTGACTACGGCAGAACTTTTCCTTGACCGTAGGAGCATGGCTGGCCTTGTCAACCCCGTGTATTCCGTATTTTGGGAAGCAGGGCGTGACATGGTTTAGTTGGTATCAGAGCCAGGTTTTGCTTCGATTGGGATTGCAGTTTTCCGTGTATAGCTTGGCAATCTATGACATCTATCGGTCTAGGTTGTAAACTTGTTATTCTTAATCCATATTCACATTGAGCGTTCTGCTATCCATTCGCTAGGGTTTTAGGTGACTTGGCAAGTTTCGTGGTTGTAATTGTGAACTACAACACGATTACACTACCATACTCTGTTTAAGTGACTTAGAGTCATACAGTTGATTTTTTCCACTTATAATAAATTTCATCACATCTGATATTCTTGAATCTTTATGCAATCCATATTACATTTTGATTCTTATAGCTTGTGCCTTATATTGCTCTCAAAATTATTGTTTCCAGGATCATGTCTTCCTACAACTCTTCCTCTATCTCCACTCCCCAGAATCAGACCGTTGAGATTCTGAGTGTACTGCAAGGTCTGAAGGAAGCCCAGGAGCGAACAAACAATTTGTTAGCTGAAGGACTGAGAAGGAAGGTGAATCAGGCACCAGCGGGAGTCTCAAATAATAAAGGGATCCCCGTTAGACGGGGAAAAGAGAAGAAGATGAAGCGCCAATTTGTTTCCCCGCGACAGAAGCAGCAGAAGACCCCATGTTGTGGGTACTGTAAGAGGCCAGGACATCTTCAGAGGGATTTTCGTCGCGCCCAAGGGAAATGTCTGATTTGCGGATCCAGCGAACATCTCATCAACGGTTGCCCAAAAAGGAAAGAGCTACAAGGAGGAGACTCGTCCACACTCCCCACTTCTGCCAAGTGATGATTATTGCGTAATTCGAACCTCGAGGATAAGGCGGACCCAGCACAGGGTTCAACTCACGTGACAAGAATGCAACGTTCTAGTAGTTAAGGAAGAATTTTCATGTTTTCTACTTTCAGTAATAATGTTGTCATCCTCTTATGAATATTTCTTTCCATTTGAAATCTTGTATCCGTTGAACTTTTAATGAATGCAATAAAATTTGAATCGTAATATATGTATCATTCTCTTGCTTTCTCCCTAATTATACTATTCATTATCACAGCATTTTAATCCTGATCTTTCAGTTCCTGCCACCGCATATCTTTCTATACTTCGTACACTTAGCTATTTTCTTGATGTATTCCACTGTCTAATCATGACTCTTACTTTTCAGGCCATGGTCCACCCGGGAGCAGCGCCGCATCTAGATGAGGATGCACAGTCATGCGTTTCCTTAGACCGCACACCGATGAGTTCTGATGATGAGATCAACGATCCCCAGGCTATTTTCGGGAATAGCGATTCCGAAGACGAAGGAGCAGTCGCCCCAGAGTTTGACATGATAGGCGATTCCGACGAAGAGGAAGGTGAACCTGAAGAGAACCCGATAGAGGAAGATCCCGATGAATACCCGATAGAAGAAGATCCAGTGGAGGAAAATCTTATAGAAGAGAATCCCCTGGAATCAGACCTCGATGAAGAAGCCCCAGCCGAGGAAGAAGGACCAGAAGATCAAGACCCTGCTGTGGAAGAACTCCCAATAGCGGCCCCTGCGAGGCGCTATGGAAACGGACGTCCCTACCTGAGCGCGCGAGTCTACCGCAACCTACTGAATCTCCACAACCACGACTGACGAGATTTCTTTTTGCTGTTGTCTTATCTGGCCAAATAAATCTGTGTATAGTTTAGGGCCACCTTCCGCCTTCGAGAATGCTTTGTTTAAAATCCTCTGGAATAAAAATAAATTGCTGAGTTCGCTAATCTTTCGATCTTTTTAGTTCACTTGCTGCTTGATTATTTCTTCTATACAATTATTTTTCCTACTGAGATCTGTCCACCCCTACTCCTTACATTGTCTTAACACTCACTAGGATTAGCTAGTACCGCAACCGATCTTTTAGAGGTCCACCCTTCATTCTTCGTCTGTGCCTCGTTTGAAATCCTTCTGGGAGGAGAAGTTCATAGTGAAAACTTCCGAGTTCGCTAACCCTTAAAATTTTTGATTTATATGATGTACCGACCGTTATCCTTCCCATATTTTTCCCTTGTAGTCCTTTACTGCTCACCCTTATTTCCTGTGCTGACCAGACCCCAATCTCTTTGACCTTCAACCTAAATCCGTCACACTCCGACCTTTGGTATGAGCCACACTTCATTGTAACCCCTACCCTAGTTGTCCTATATATATTTATGTTTTCTCTATCACCCTAACTATATTTAGGGACATTAGTATTCGAAATTTGGTTTCCACTATTTTTGTATTTTCGAAGAGTGCGTGTTATTAACTACTTAGTTTCATGTATTTCAAAGCACACTGCTATTATCCTCATTTTCAGTAGCACAACCTTACACCGCGCATATTTTGTTCCATGTTCCCCATTTTCGCAATGTGAGTTTTCTAAGTTAATTCAAAACTATTTGATCGATACATTATCCTAAAATGTTTTAACCTACCGACAAATTTTTCGCTGCTTTATTATCGTTACTTCATTTTCGGGTATTGTGCTTATGGTTACTATTATAAATGGTTGAGCCTTATGCTTATTATTTCTGCTTGCTATTTTTGATATACTTATATGTGCATATATTTGGGTTTCGACTTTTGTCGAACACGCCATGATTATTATTGTTCGTTATTGTTATCTATATTCTCGTATACATGTAGTTGCCCTTATAGTGTTCCTGCCTTATACCTATTAGACCTATCTTTTGTATGTGGTTCTTACATATATATATATACCTTCAAAATTTTATCCACCCGTTTTAAGTAAATCACTATGTGTTAGTTTTCGATATAGTAACTTTTCAAGTATCATTTTGTAGCCTGTCGTTCTTTAAATTTCGAGGACGAAATTTTTTGTAAGGGTGGTATGATGTAATACCCAGCCCTTTTTATACTATATAAATATATATTTCTCTTTCACATATAAAATTTAATTACTTTATATATAATTATTTATTTATTTTAAAGTCCCATTTCTTTTCTTTATTTAAACATAACCCTAAAACCTAACTAATTCCCTCAGCCCATTTGTTTTAAATTAAAATCTAGCCCCAGCCCATTTTCTTTTATCAAAAATTAAAACCCAAAACTAAATCCCGTTTTCCCTAAACCCAAATCCAAAGCACACTCCCATTATTTTTTCCCATTTGATTTTTCCTCTAAATAACTCAGCCCATTCCTTTATAAAGTTAATATTTCCTTTTTAACCCCAGCCCACTTCTCCAGCCCGGCCCCCTTCTTCTTATTTATTCTTTAAGTTTAAAATCTTTGGCCCGGCCCAACTCCCTCCAGCCCGCGCCTCCAACCCGACCCGGCCCGCTTCGCCACTCCCTCTTCTCCAATGGCTATATCTTTCCCTCGCTCGCGACCCCTTCCTTCGCCGTAACCCACGCCGCCTCCTCCGCCCACGCCTGCGTCCTTGTCGGCCACGCTCGCGCGCGTTACTCCCACGACACGCGCCTCGATCTCTCCTCGCGATCACCCTCACACCTTTCCCCCTCTCTCTGTTTTCTCCCTCAACACCCTCAACACCCTCACCCACCACCACCGAGCTCCCCACTTCAACCAAACCTCCTCATCTCCTCCACCTCATCACCAAATTTCCCCACTCACCCACAGCACCCCCGAGCTCCTCTTCCGCACCAACGATCCCCTCCCTCGCTCACTCCTCTCTCCAAAAACCCATCGAGCTCGAGCCTTACTCGCCTCCGCCACTGAGCCTCGCCCGCTTCCCTCGACGACGGCGACGACCCCACCACCTCGTACCCCTCAATCAAGCATCTCCTTTCCCTTCACTCCCCCTCACCCGACTTCTATCTCTCTATCACTGTCTCTCTGTTCTCTCACTCTCAATCCCTGCACTCTCTCTCTCTTTCTGTGTGTTCACTGAGCACCTCCTCCGCACCGACGATCCCCTCCCTCGCTCACTCCTCTCTCCAAAAACCCATCGAGCTCTAGCCTTACTCGCCTCCGCCACCGAGCTTCGCCCGCTTCCCTCGACGACGGCGACGACCCCACCACCTCGTACCCCTCGATCAAGCATCTCCTTTCCCTTCACTCCCCCTCACCCGACTTCTCTCTCTCTCTATCACTGTCTCTCTGTTCTATCACTCTCAATCCCTGCACTCTCTCTCTCTCTCTCTGTGTTCTCTCTCTCTCTCTCTCTCTCTCTGTGTGTGTGTGTGTGTGTGTGTGTGTGTGTGTGTGTGTGTGTGTGTTCACTCTCTCTCTCTTTCTCAATCTCTCTCTCTGTCCTCTCTCTCACTCTCTGAAATCTCTCTCTCTCTTTGTGTTCACTCTCTCTCTTTCTCAATCTCTCTCTCTCTCCTCTCTCTCTCACTTTCTGAAATCTCTCTCTCTTTACACATCTCTCTCTCAACATTCATCTCTCTCTATATCTCTTCCTCACTCTCCTATCAACCGGCCAACACCACAAACAACCACTGTAACGAGCCGTCAAGCGAAACTCGAGCCGAGGCCAATCTTTGCGTCGTGATCGCGTCATGCCATTGCGATAGACCGCTCCGCTGCCGTGTATCGCCAGAACGCCTTCAGGCAAGTTCTCTACTTGCTACATGCTAAGTTAACTTTATTACAAATTAAAATCGTATAGATTCCGTAGTAATATTTCCTGATAAATTATATTACGTACATATTCGATACATGTTCCCAAAGAAAATACTTTTCTAATTTGACGGAACAGGATTGCTTATATTGGCCCTTGTAGTGATGAATACCTTGTACAAATTTCACTGGAAAATATGACTGTTAATGACTAAAACGACTACCCCCAAGTTTACTAGTGAAACTGGAATTTTATCGTACATGAAAACCGTTAAAATCACCATAAATTATATACATGCTGGAATGATGACTTCGAGGGCTCAAATCGAATCCGACTCGACGAACTATAACTCTATGCAAGTTTCAAATTATTTCTGTACTCATACTATGTCAATATTTGGATCGGAGTGCGACTCTGGACTGCAGTCCAGAGAGACTCTAGTTGTGATTTACTGTCCCGTATTGAACACCACCCTGTTTCCTTAACTTGTAGGTTGCGAAACTTCACTGTTTATTATAGGTGAATCTATTAACTAGACAACACAAGTAGTTTCATTCTGTTTCGTTACCGTTTGTTATTTAATCTGCAATTTAAAAGATGTGGACGTATAACAGTCCCAACAGAATCAGAATTGACATACTAGTATTGAACAATGTATATCTCCTGATGTATAGACGCGATTGAGGATCCGTCTATTGTGTTGGAAACCTTAGTGAAAACTATAGATTTCATTCAACTGTAGCGTCACTAAAATCTGACCCTAACTAGGATTAAAATGCGTTGCGAAACAGACTTCCGATTCTGAAACCGGATTTCCAGCCGTGAACGCTTAAAAGGAAATGGCCATAACTAATGATCCTGAAACCCGATTGCCGTGAAACCAAATTCGCTGGTTAGATAATTAATCATACTATTTATTCTCCTTTTATTGTTTCGCTAAACTGTTCGCGTTTTATTTATGATAAATATTGCAAGTGGTAGATTACCGATTCATGACATCCTAACTATGCTTTACATACTGTTTACGCATCATATCATACATGTCACTGCATTGATAACCTAATGATAACGTGCATTACCCAGTGTTAGGTATTAGTGATGATTGTGGCAAGTACGTTAGTGTTCGTGTATCAGTGAATAAGTGAAAGTGATACGTACTTGTACACAATCAGTGAACTTTATTATTCTATTGCATTGTCGACGTCTGTGGGATGCATGTACGTGTGGCTATAAGTGGTATGGGACACTTATGGAAGCTCTTGCATGGGTGTCACAGATAAGGCACCAGACACTGCCATTTATCTTAGGTATTAGTCGGGACGTGCTTGATGGAGGTCCTGCCTCCAGTTCTCACGCAGACTTGTCACAGACCGATTGGTATTTAGGGTTATGGTTAGCGTTTGATGTAGACCACAGGGTGTGGGGTAGTTTGAGTGTGAGTTCAACAGAATCTCGGGAGTCCCTTGCCGGCTTATATATTTAGGGAGATATATGGAGATTTACAGGGTACATGATTATTACCGTGATTTACATGTTGGGCCCGTGGTCCCTTGCCCTTGGGTTCTAACCTTGGGTGGAGGACACTCGCGAGTGGTTGACTCTCACACTTGGACTGACGATAGGCTTAGTGACCTGTACAGTGAGACTTAGAGACTGATAGGGATTATAGCATCGATATACATTACTTACTGTGTTGACATACGTGGCATATCATTCTACTGCTTTTACTGTTCCGCTGCATTGATTACTGCATGTTCATGCCTATACCGTCATTGATTTACTGTTATAAATATCTATTATCACTGTTAGAATTGTCACATGAATTTATATATTATATTGCTATTATGTCGCTCTGACGACCTGAGTATGCATGCTCAGTGTGAGGAGAAGATTTAGCCTGGACCAGGACTAGACGTACATCACGGACATCTTGATTAGCTATCCAGGGTTATACTCGTTTGTTTCCCCTCAGGTCTATTTTTTACATTGTTCCATTCAGTTACTGCATTTCTCATTACCTGCGCATCATTTACTGTTTACCATGAAAAACTAGAAGCCGAAGTATGACTACGGCAGGACTTTTCCTTGACCGTAGGAGCATGCCTGACCTTGTCAACCCCTCGTATTCCGTATTTTGGGAAGCGGGGCGTGACAATATGAAGCAGGTTTTCGTCTGATTCATTGATTTGAGCAATCCTTTTTCGAACTTTCGGGTTAAAAGGATCTGGATTTGACGTCCCCTCAGATTGAAGGAGACTGTCATGGTTTCTTATGCCTGCTACTGGACCTTCTAGCTAAGAAGGCTGGTGATCATCCGGATTTCTGGTCCTAATCATTCGATAAGTGTGGACAACTAAATGAATCGGAGAGGCAAGCATTGGGATGGTCGAGCGATCCTTTGCTGGACTTGCGGAAGGAGTCCTCAAGGGCGGTGGATTCTTTCGTTTGAAGAAAACCCTATTAGCATCTGGCTCTGAGTAATCTGGAGTTGGGCTTCTTTCTTTGTGTGAGGGAACATAAGCCTCGCTTTCCTTTTCTTTTGATTGAAGACTTTAGGGGAGACGGTCTTTTGGAGACTCTTTACCTCTCGATATGCCCTATAGGTCTTCTGATTAGTATTCCCTTATCTGCGAGAGGGACTAGTGGCACATCCATTCCTCCAGGGCTAATCTCGTAGTTGTTGGAGGGAAGAGAATGTGTTTCTGATAGGCACGATTGTCACCTTCCATGCTGGGTGAGGGGATGAGTGCCCTCCTATCGGGCCTTTTTAGCGGTCTTTCTTCTCACATTGCGAGAGATCCACTTTTCTTGAGGTGGGTGGAGCAGCGAAGCAGCCTATCCTAAAGACAATATCGTTGTCCCCTAAGGGATCTTTCTTGAGTCCTTTAGAGATCAAAAGTCTTTCAAATACCGACTTTCATTTGGTTTCGATAGTAGGATCTAGAACCGCAATCGGTTTCCCCCTGTAGATAGTGGTGATGTTGTTCAGAACCACCTTTCCATCCCAGACTTGTCGGATGAACCCTCTTGGATGATGAGGGAATGTTAGCAGTGACTTGTTTGAGAACCGGCCTTTTCTCGAGCCTGGTCTGAGTTGACCTGGCTGTCTTTTGAGTTGGTGTTGTTGGCTAGCTCACCTGGCAACTAAATTTTTTCTTTGAGGGAGGACCGCTCTCCTGTCCATCCTGTAGTGCCGGGGAGTCGTTGATAGTGCTAAAGGGGCACGCTTCAGGGTCATATCCCGCAAGGCCCGCATGGGACATGACAAACTGAGGATTGGCCCCGGTTATGACAAACATTGTTCTCGCTATTTTGGCTGCTGCTGTTAAGTCAGCGGGTGATGGTGTGCCATTGCTATTGTTGTAGGCCATTTGTTAGTCCTGAAAAGGAATAGCCATAGTGGCATTAGAAATCTTGTAGATAGAACGGGTCCCGGTCATAGTGGTTGACCGGACCTCGCTACTTTGTGTTAGTGTCTTAAAGGTTTCGTGATGCTGATATTATGTTCTGCAAGCACTGTCTAAGTCGATGTTCAGACTTAGTAAGCTTTGCTAAAAGGTATGTAGATGTTTGGCCCAATGGGTAATGCACTGGTTTTCGAAACCAAAGTTTCTTCGACCAGGGGTTCTGAGACAAAACGCGTAATGTGATATGATTTAGAATGAGCTAAGGAGAAGTCATTGCCCCCAGTGGGGTCGCTATTTTTGTTTACCCTCTTTGGGACCTCCAGCGTTTGAACGTTCTAACAAAGGTGAGTTTAAACAAAACAAATTATTTTTAGTGTTTTAAAAGTTAACCGAAAGGTCCTGGATTCGAGACTTCCGGCAGTGCAAACGCGTACCGTTAATTACACCATATTGTCATAAGACACACCTGGATGGGATACCATACTAGCTCATTTCAAACCGCATCATTATAGTGTAAGGGTTTGTGTATATATTAGTAAAGTAAATATCAAGCATAAGTCAAACAAAAAATGTATATTTTATTCATTTTGTTCAAGTTTGTATAAAATTTGAATGTAAATATATTGATATTTGCAAAAGAATGTAAAATTACAATGAGCTCATTTAGGAGTTGAATAGAAAACACATTGGGGTATTTTAGTGTCAACTTAGTAAAAGTTGATGGGCACTGCCCTATGTGGAGACCACATCATTTTCTTTGAAGTATAGATAGGACTCTCTAGGTGGGGCCCCCAACATTTAATTTGAAATGTAAATATCGCCTCATTCGAATTGGAGGGTGAAACTTCATTTAAAGTGTAGGCGGGACACCCTAGGTGGGGTCCATACTACTTCATTTGAAGTACGGTTGGGACACCTTAGATGGGGTCCGCACCCTATGCATGAAACAGGAAGCCTTGTTTCCGGGAAGTCAATTTATGGCATCCCGAGGTCTTGGGAAGGGGTCGTGAAGCAGCCATGAGGCCTATTTTGGGCATCCCGATGGCAGCTTCATCAAGCCAAGTTAGAAAACTCTTGTTATAGAGTTTTCTTAAAATGAAACACATTTATTTGAGTTTCATGCACCTACTGAGAATGTTTGATACCATTCTCAATAGTTTGTGCAAAATGAACACATGGATTTGCATTCAAGAGTAAAAACACGGCTTTGAGGCCATGTTTATATGATGAATGCAGTGTTTTTGGCACTGTATTCACTGAATCAAATATGTGTTGTATGTCTGATAAGTGAACAGGGTACTTATATTCACAAATAGATTGAGAATATGATTTTCCTATTCATGAAGGTCCTAAGTACATAGTTTTCATGGCTCAAGACACGAATGGAGTATTCCATTCATATATGTCTATTATAGACATATATCCTACACAGATATGTTTATGCCTGAAAATGAATAGGGTTTTTCTATTCACAATTCAGGAGACATGATTTTCTTGTCTCATAAATAGGGTTTTCCTATTCATAAATATTCTAAAAATATATTTTTATGTCTTTGGGAATGAATAGGATTTCCATTCATGTGATCTCAGAGACACATATCTATATCTCGGAGTGAATAGAATGTTTTATTCATTATGTCTGTTTAAGAGAAAGAAACATAGGGTTTTGATCTATATTCTTCAAGAAATAGTCTATCTATTTCTATTTATATGATAGGAAATATGGTGGCCTATTTCTCAAATATGCTTATCATGGGATGGCCTATATGCTTTGTTCTGTCCATATAGTCAAGAACACATTATGTTTTGAGTCTTCATCCTCTTGAAGAAAAGTCATGGCCATGGCTTCTTAAATTCTCATTTCAGAACTGAAAACTTGTATAAGTTTCTCATTATCTCTCTATCTAAATCAGAGAGTGATAGAGGGAGGGAGATGGAGAGAGACTGAGAGCGAGAGAGAGAAGAGTGAAGGAATAGGGATCTCCCATTCCTATATCTCACTTTCTCACTTCTTCTTTTTCCTCTTCTGTCTTCTTCTTCACAGAACTTTAGCCATAGCTCTAAAAGTTTGAGCCAAAAAGAATTTCGATCCCTGATCAATTGCTCACAAGGGATATTTATACCCCTCGATGAGTGGGGAGTAGTGCATAATTATTAGTAATATGTATGCCCTAGAGGCCATTATTGTATGATATAGTGGATACTTGGACATATATATAGAGGACTTTCTTGCTCGATATGATAGTATGCTATCGGGTTGCCTTTATCTTAACATGTTCGGTGGTATTATTATACTGTCTCTCATATACATGTTGATAAATCCCTTAGGATGTTGGCTTGACCACCAGGACTATGATGCGGATTATACTACTGGCACCTGGTTAGTCTACAAGCACATCCTTCAATTGTTCCTAGTCGAGGGAATATCGAGATAGGGCATCGATATTCCAGAGTAGAATAGTATGTACGTTTCTTGACCCTGTATGGAGCGATGGATGATCTCATATCCATTGGTGTTTAACATCAAAGATTGTACACAGGTGCTCATTAGAGAATGGGTACACTGAACAGGACTCACCGAGAACTCCTAGATGGTACTATACCTATCGTCGGATAGCAGTTCTTTGGTGACACTGGTACATGTTAGTCTATAAACCCAAGATCGTCATAGAGTCTTGTGTGGTTCCCGTCGTGCTTTGATTTCCTCCCTACCACGGCTCAAAAGAGTCATGCAAATAGGTGGATTTTGGGTACAGTCCCGAGTCACATGGAGGCAATGAGTGATAGGAGGGGTTTCGTCTCTCCCGTTATAGGGAGTTAATGTTGCGCTATGCTCGATTGGCTATAACAGGAAGTCCCTGTTCAGGGTTGTTGATGAGATTTACTGGTAAGTGTTATCAGTAGTTTCTCGTACCGTTATAGGTCATATATCGGCATGACTTATCAAGTTATTGGGGTCTGACGATTCCACCCCTAAACTCGATATGCGACATATCAGACGAAGAGACCGGACTGTACGGTAAGTGTTACTTATAGACTTCATGGGAGTTTGGACAAGCTTGCTTGTTGATCTTCTAATCGCTCAATACGTGGATAGCCGTTACGTCCAGCTAGTACCACTGACGGCTTATGGGTAAATGATGTGATCATTACCTACTGCTGGCGTATTAACGAGTCTTTAGAGTCCCACACAAAACTTTCCTAGTTCAAGCGAAACGAAGTAGGGCACATATGTTGATATGTACGGGGGCCTAATTAAATATGAGTATATGATACCGTATTCTAATCTAGCGCTTATTTGTTATCAGTTAGGTTATATGTGATATAACCGGATTATTGACTCAAGTGTTGATTTGATAATGTGATATACAGATAAATGATATTAGTCGGTTATATGTGATATAACCGGATTATTAAATCAAGTATTGATTTAATAATATGATATATATTTATATTTGATATAATTATATATTAACTAATATTATTAGCTCACTAATTATTCTTCATAATATATATATATATATATATATATATATATATATATATATATATATATATATTATATGAAGTATAGCATGGATTTTCTATTTTTATGAAAATAGAAATTGAGGTAGAAAAATGGGGAGATATTTGTGGTATGGAGCAAAGCATGGCTTATTCTTTTTTATATTCATTTGCTTACACTATTGAAATATGGCTACAATTTTTAATTGTTGAAAACTGTATGCTTCAATAATGTGTGAGCTTTGAAGAGCCATTCTATACTTCATTTTTCACTTGAGCTCCTTGCTCTCTAGCTCTCTCCATTTTCTCCACCTCCTCCTCTAAGCTCAATCCCTCACAAGAGTTGTGAAACCTTAAGCTTGTGAGAACCCTAGTGAGCAAACAACACCCCTACTTCACCATCTTACACTAGATTAGCACTTTGGTGTAGTGTGTTTCCTTCACTAAAGAGTTTAGTGAAGAGGTAGCTTGGATTAACGGACTTCGGGTAGATCATCTTCGACACGAAGGTCATTGAAGCAAGTTCATTCAACCTTCAAGTGGAGCCTAGTGGAGTCGCGTGGACTACTACACGAAGGTTTAGAAAAGAAGGACATGGACTACAAAGGTTGTAGCATCTTTTCTCTTAGTATAGTTTTTATGATATCATAGTTAAACCTTAATCATCTAGTTTAAGATCTTGGTTAGTGTTGATTAGCACCCCGAAAATTTTTATAATGGCATGCTTGATGCTAGTAAAACCCATTGGTGGTGCTAACAAACACTTTCATTGTATCAGAGCCAAAGCTAGAAGATTAGACGATGTTTATAGAATTTCTTAACCGAAAACTCTGAAACATGCAAACTCGAAACCCTGTTCTCTGTTGTTTTTAAAACGGTCTCTGAAATTTTTTTAAACAAGTGCAGAATGTTATATTTGATGTAACTAGAAGACCAGAGAAACTCGAGACCCTAACTCCTAAGTCTCACCGGCCAGAGTGCACTTTTTCCCGGCCTCGACGGCCAGACTTGATTCATTTTGTCTCAAGTTCCTTTGGTGTTCTATAGGCTTGGTGTTGGGGTTTCAGGTTATGTTTGATTAGCCCCATATTGCATGTGATGTTAATTTTGTTAAGGGGCTAATACAGAGTGTTTTGTAGTAGTAATTTTTACATCGTCGGGTTTAAGTTTGATATGTGATACAGTAGTTGGAATCCACATTAAATTGGTTTTGTGAAAAGTAGTTTTTTTGTAAATATAGTATGTTAGTCTCTATTGATCGATTGCCATGAAGTTTCGATTCGGATCGAAACTCCGTCGCATTAGCGTATTGTACGCAAATACTCGCCAGATAACTTTACTAGGTAAGCATGCCCCATAGCCCCGACCAAGTGACTTTAGGAGAACCCCATTGCCGAAAGCATCCACTCGGATGCTTGCGGCCACGGTGTTCCGCCTAAGTGTACTTGGTCAACGGCATCGAAGGTACGGCCATCTACTAAAGTTCCCGATGAGTATTCGATTGGGTAGTCGGGAATCTTGTTGAATTACCCGACTAAATTATTGAAAACTGTTTTCGATATGAGACTAAAATGCGGGGTTTCTAAGGTTAGGCATGAAATCCATAATATAAGATATTCCGGTTTTATGATGTCTAAGGAAATGCGGATTCTAATTATTGTAGTTTTTCATTTTTTTTCTGGGACCATAAGTGTAATATGTGGGGTATCCCAAATCTCGTTGCTATATGTCAACGGAATTTGGGATACGCATATTTACTTACGTTGATGACATGTGATGTTATTTGTTGTTGTGATATATTATATTGGATCGTCATGAATGAATAGCCGGGGGTTTTTGCGTGAGATGAGGGGTTTTCAATTTTCATTCATGTAAAAATGTATGTAATATTCTTTTATTAGGACACTTCCGGGTTGAGGATGATGTCACCATTGATGTATATTATTTACTTTTCCGCATTAGTGTAGACACAAGACGGGGAGCATAAGTAACCGGGTTCTGGAGTCCAGTAGGAGACCATCTCGAGGAGTCGAGACCGAGTCTCCTAATTCTAGAATTGGAAGGGTTGCTTGCTCTCTCTCGTAGGGGTCTAGGGATGTGGGTTTGGCTATTCATCACGACCATGGAATCCATTTTTTTCATTATCGGCTTAATTTAAAACACGGACCTCCTAGTATATCCAATATTTCATATGTTGACTTCTGGAGCTTAGTTCTGTGATGTGATCATATAACTGCGTGAGACGAATGCTATTATATATATGATATATAATAAATGTTGCTTATGTTTTTCACACGCGCTAGTCCTGCCCCCGCTCTGCCGTTAGTTAAGTAACCAACGATGCATGACGGGGCCCCGTGGCGAATGCGGAAGGCATACGCGTATGTTCTATTTTCGTTTCTTTTTCTGTGATGTTTAGGGAAACATTAAATGATGGGACTTCATTAATGAGATTGATGAAAAGAAAAGAAACCTAAAGATGTTGTAGAATCAAAAGTTTTTTAAAAAGGTAGCTCTATTTCTTACTTTGCATAGTGGTATTCCTTGATGAATATCCAGCACCTCATTCGATGAGGAAAGAGCCGAGATCCCTTCACCAGGAGTGACCTCTTTAACAAAACTAGCAAATGCTACAACCCACTCGGTTTTGTTTTAATAGCTTCTCTAGTTCTTGCTTTGCATAGTGGTATTTCTTGATGAATATCCAGCACCTCATTCGATGAGGAAAGTGCCGAGATCTCTTCACCAGGAGTGACCTCTTTAGCAAAACTAGCAAAAGCTATAAAAACATTCCTTTTTCAAATCCCTAGATTCTACAATGATATCAAGTTCATTACGTTAAAGGTTTTCTTAAAAACCAGCTGTAGCCCTCCATCATTTCAGATAAGTATATTTAGTATTCGTGCTGCATTTGTTAGCCTACGTCAAGGTGTAGTGTACGGTAGCTAATTAGTGCTTATCTGTCGCATTTGATGCGATTGGATTAGGGTAGTCGTGCGGCCTTGTTGACCTTGTCAAGGGTCGTGCGGGTGGGTTTAATTCAATCACGAAATGAACGGGTTGAACTTGACTTGCGGTTTATGGTTTGTTGACCTTGTCAAGGTCATAAATCACATGGGTTAAAAATAGATATCGAAAATTTCAAGTGTTGAAATTTGCAATGAGATTGCATACCTTCTATATGATAATTGGATCCCGATACCCACTGTGAGTAAGAGTTACTCCTGGGAGAGTTTTGCACTTTACAATTAGCCGATCAAGTAGGTGTCTAAGAAAGGTGTTAACGGGGTTATGCCCCTGCGGAAACGGGGTTATTTAATTAGTTACATGCGAAAGCATAGGGAGACTCCCTCGGAGTACCAATACCTGCCTGGCCGAACGATTGGCAAACTTGTAGGATGTAATTAATCCTGGCTAATCTTAACTTTTATGGATTGAAGGAAGATTTGATAAAAACAGTGGGAGCCATTCTGATTAGATAAAATAATAACCAATCTAATCATGTAAAGAGCGCACGCAAAAGTGATTATCCTTCTCTCTCTCCTGGTAGCGAGCAATGACACGTAAAAGTGATAATAATATGGATGTATTGACCGAACCCACTTATTATACTGGGCTAGGTTCCGCTCTATCTTATGACTGTCATAAGTCTGAGCAAGGAATAGGGGAATATGCGGATTCCCATGACACCCAAACGAAGAATAAACATGTTGATGCATCGTCTTCGGGTGTGTTCGTAACCGAGAACTGTTTTTCAGTTTGCTCTACGTCCTGGGTATTGGATACCAGATCAAGATCACACATATGTAATTTGTTACATGAGCTAAAGAGAGGTCGAGAACTAGCAAAGGGTGATGAGTCTCTAGTAGTAGGGAATGGTGCAATTGTTGCAGCTAAAACAGTTGGCGAATATCACCTTATATTACCAAGTGGTAACACAATGATTCTGAGCGAATGTTATTTTGTACCAAAAATATTGTGAATGTTTTCCTAAATCAAGTATTGATTGGGTATGGTACGTTATATAACGGTATATACGTTCTAAATCACAACACAGTTCTAACTATACAGAATACACACAAGAGGAACAGTTCAGAAATGAACAAAGCCTTCTTGTGGCATTGTAGACTAGGTCATATCAATGCAACAAAACTAGCTAAAGTTGTATAGAGATGGATATTTGAATCCGTTCGAATTTACATCTTATGAAACTTGCGAGTCATGTCTCAAAGGAAAGATGACCAAAAACTCCATTTACTGGACACGAAGAAAGAGCTACTGAACTCTTGGGACTGATACATAGTGATGTATGTGGTTCTATGTCTACACATTCTAGGAATGGTTCCTCGTATTTTATTACATTCACCAATGATCTCTCAAGATACGGACATGTGTTCATGTTGAAACACAAATCTGAATCTTTTGAGAAATTCAAGGAATATAAGTACGAAGTTCAAGTCATGTCTCAAAGGAAAGATGACCAAAAACTCCATTTACTGGACACGAAGAAAGAGCTACTGAACTCTTGGGACTGATACATAGTGATGTATGTGGTTCTATGTCTACACATGCTAAGAATGGTTCCTCGTATTTTATTACATTCACCAATGATCTCTCTGTAAGTGCACGGCGGCGCCCCAGCCGTCAATCCGACGCCGGAAATGCGGAAACGAAAAACTTTACAAACTAGTAAACTGGCACCACCGCGCACTTTTAACCCGGATCGGGCCATTAACCTAACTACTAGCAAACTAAAAGACGGGTAGAGAGTTATACCAAGCGATCCGTGTCCTTCAGTCTTCGTCTCCACTCCGATCTCCCGCGGAATCTCAGTTCGCCACCTTCTCGTCGGAAAGGGCACCACGTAGCAGATTTCTTTTACGGGCTCCCATCTCTGGACCGAGGCAACTCGGGCGTGAAGTTGGCTAGCCGACGCATCCAAGGGTACTGTAGGTGTAGTGTAGAATGGTGGCCTCTTTGGGGTTTATGAAGTTGCCATGGATGTGGAGGTGGAGAAAGAAAATGAGCTTTGGAAAAATGGAGCTATCATTTTCTTGCAAAAAATAAGATGAAGGAAAAATGCCACACACTAAAATGAATCTCTCTCACTTTCTCCCAAAGTGGCCGGCCCCTCTAAAAAGAATGGTGGAGGGAAAAAGGAATGAATCATACAAGAGAAGAAATGGTATCATAATGAAATGAAAATGGTCACACCATTTCAAATCCTATCCTTTCACAATTTAATGCAAAAGAAAAGACCAAAAAAGAATCTCATGATGAAAGAAGTATCATGAAGCCACAAATGCAATAAAACCCCTCCACAAATATTATTTGCACACTTGCAAATAACCCCCCTCCATCACAAAAGTCCGGCCGTGAAGGAACGAAGAAAAAACGGCCGGAACGGAATGCAAACTGGCAACCTCAGAAAACCGATCCCGTAATAAATTACAGGAAAACCCCGCGACTGCATATACATGCCCGCATTTGTATTCTCACTGAACACAAATGCAAAGAGACAAAATCTACACTGTCTAATACTAGGATCCGGCTTAAACCAAAGCCGGCTAGTAAAATCCGTCCGATCACTATCCGTGCAATACCGCACGTATCTGATCGAACCCTGCCATATCTCCATACGGCCTCTACAGCGTTTCGTCCGAAACTTGAGTAACTGTCTGTGTGGGGGACTCTAAAGACTCGTCAATACTATGGCTGTGGATTTAACCACTAGCACGTCAGAGGTGTTAGCCATACGTGACGGGCCACCAGCTATTGACCAAAAGGGACGTCTGTGAGCGAATTCATCCTGACACACTACTGAGCCTGTCAGTGACAATATCCATACAGTCCGGTCCGTTCGTCTATGAGTATCGCATGGCGGGCCTAGAGGGTTGGTAAAAGTCAGACCCCCAAAAGCAGTACAAGTCGTGTCGGAGTGTAGCCCAGAACACCCTGAGATACTACTGGAATACCTACCAGTAAATCTCCTGCCTCGGACGAGGGCTTTGTGTAATGGCTCTCGTAGACATAGCGCGACCTCACCCCTAATACCGGGAGAGACGAACCCTTGCAGATCCGCTCACTGCCTCCATGTGGCTCGGGACTGTACCCAACTAAAACCTGTTTGCACGTCTCCTTTGAGCATGGTAGGGTAGTAATCAAAGCACAGTGGGAACTCACACGAGACAAATGACAATCTCAGGTCGATGAACTAACCTGTACACATGTCACCAGGGAACTGCTATCTGACGTCTGGTATAATCCCAACTAGCAGGTTCCCGACGGGTCCTGTCCGGTGTACTCATAACCCAATGAGCACCTGTATACATCTTAGGTGAACCAACTGACACCAGTGGCTTGTGAGACCGGCCACCGCCCCTCGTCGGGGTCTCGACTGTATACACTAGTCTACTCTGGAGAATCGATGCCCTGTCTCGAAACTCCCACGACTAGGGACCTTTTAAGGATTTGCTTATAGACTCCAGCTCCCACGTATATGATCGCCCTCATACTGCTGGTAGTCAAGCAAGAATCCTAGGGGCTCTATCAACGTGTAATAGTGACCTGCAAGGTCACCTAAAGCAGTACACGATGATAAAGATAAACCAGATAGCATACTATCATCTTGAGTAAGACTGTCCTACCGCATAGCTCCTCCCTCAATCATTGCAATCACGTGCCTGTGATCCAATAATTGACTCTGAGGGCACTATATCCAACACTCTCAAGATACGGACATATGTTCATGTTGAAACACAAATCTGAATCTTTTGAGAAATTCAAGGAATATAAGTACGAAGTTGAGAACCAGACGGGTAAAAGTATTAAAATCGTTCGATCTTATCGGGAAGGAGAATATTGAGCACGGAATTCAGAGACTCCTTAAAAGAGAATGGGATTCTCTCTCAGCTTACTCCTCCGTATACACCACAGCACAATAGAGTTTCAGAGCGAAGGAATCGCACCCTATTAGATATGGTGCGCTCTATGATGAGTAATGTTGAGTTACCTATTTCCTTTTGGGGTTATGCACTTGAGACAGCTGCATACCTATTGAATAGAGTTCCGACCAAATCCGTTGCCTACCACTCCATATGAGATATGGAATGGGAAGAGACCATCTCTTAAACGAGTTAAGATATGGGGTTGTCCGGCCTATGTTAAAAAGCAAAATCCGGACAAGCTTGAACCAAGGTCTATTTTGTGCAAGTTTGTGGGATGTCCAAAGGATTCATATGGATATATTTTTTACCAGACTGAGGAACAAAAAGTATTTGTTTCTCAACATGCCACCTTTTTTTAGAAAAGGAATTTCTTGTGAAAGAAATTAGTGGTAATGAGGTAGAACTGGAAGAAATTCCAGAAACACAAACTATAACAGATGATTTGGTAGAACCGGAGGATTCAATAGTCCCCGAAGAATCTCAGCCACTCCGCGGATCTAGTAGGGTTCCTCATCCACTTGAGAGATACTACAGTTTTCTCATAGACGGTGGGAGCGAAAATTGCATCATGGAAGATGATGACCCAACTAATTTCGAGCAGGCCATCATAAGTGGGGTCTCTGTGAAATGGCTGGATGCTATACGATCTGAGATGGAATCCATGTACACCAACAATATATGAACTTTGGAAGTTGCTCCTGGAAGGGTAAAACCCATCGGGAGCAAGTGGATCTTTAAGAAGAAATTTGGTGTAGATGGAAAGGTTGAGACCTTCAAAGCTAGATTTGTAGTAAAAGGCTTTCGTCAACGATCAGATGTCGACTATGATAAAACCTTTTCTCCAGTGGCTATGCTTAAGTCCATCAGGATCCTACTTGACATTGCTTCATACCATGACTACGGAATCTGGCAGATAGACGTCAAGACCACTTTTCTAAATGATGATTTAGAAGAGAGCGTTCACATGACACAGCCAGAGGGCTTCATAGACAGTGGGAGCAACGGAAGCGTGTGCAAGCTACTTAAATCAATTTACGGATTAAAGCAGGCATCACGGAGTTGGAACATATGTTTCGATGAAGCTGTCAAAGAGTTTGACTTCATCAAAAATGTAGATGAACCTTGTATATACAAGAAGGTTGTAAAGAGTAAGGTTGTATTTCTCGTATTGTACGTGGATGACATACTCTTAATAGGAAACGATGTTCCTATACTACACTCGGTCAAGCTCTTCTTATCACACAAGTTCTCCATGAAAGATCTAAGTGATGCCTCCTACATCTTGGGGATAAAGATCTATAGAGATAGATCTAGACGGATGCTGGGATTGTCCCAATCCAGGTACATAGACACCATACTAAATAGGTTTAGTATGGAAGATTCTAAGAGTGGTAATTTACCCGCTTGTTCAGGAATCACTCTCTCCAAAGAGATGTCTCCCAAGACTGATTTGGAGAGAGCTCGCATGCAAGGGATACCCTATGCTTCGGCAGTCGGGTCTATCAGTATGTGATGTTATGTACCAAACCAGATGTAGCTTACTCACTAGGTGTAGTGAGTAGGTATCAATCAGATCCATGGGAGAAACACTGGACAGCTGTGAAGAACATGCTTAAGTACTTGAGAAGAACTAAAGAAATATTCTTGGTGTATGGTAACGGTGTACTCCAGGTGGAGTCCTTTACCGATTCGAGCTTCCAGATCGATAAGGACGACACTAAGTAGGTCTCGGGTTTTGTCTTCACCCTCAATGGAGGGGCAATATGTTGGAAGAGTTCCAAGAAAGATACCGTAGTAGACGCGACGATGGAGGCTGAATATATCGCTGCCAATGATGCTGCCAAAGAGGACTGTCTGGATGAAGAAATTCATAGCTGAACTTGGTGTGGTTCCATCCATTGAGCATCTAATACCTGTGTATTGTGATAACAATGGAGCTGTGGCTTTGGCCAAGAACCCCGGTCCCATCAGTGATCCAGAAATATTCTTAGGCTATATCACCTGATCAGGAAGATAATAGATCGCCGGGAGATCGAGGTCAGGAGAGTTGTCACAAAAGATAACACAGCGTATCCATTCATGAAGGCCCTCCCCCAGATGATATTCGAGAGACTTTTTGTGATGTTGGGTATGAGATACTACAACCACTGGTCTTAGTGCAAGTGGAAGATTGTTAGTAATATATATGCCCTAGAGACCATTATTGTATGATATAGTGGATGCTTGGACATATATATAGAGGACTTTCTTGCTCGACATGATGGTATGCTGTCTGGTTGCCTTTATCTTAACATGTTCACTGGTATTATTATACTGTCTCTCATTTACATGTTGATAAAGCCCTTAGGATGTTGGCTTAACTACCAGGACTATAATGCGGGTCATACTACTGGGACCTGGGTAGTCCACAAGCACATCCTTCAATTGTTCCTAGTCGAGAGAATATCGAGATAGGGCATCGATATTCAAGAATAGACTAGTGTGTATGTTTCTTAACCCTGTTTGGGGCGAAGGTTGATCCCATATCCATTGGTGTTTCACATCAAAGATTGTACACATGTGCTCATTAGAGAATGGGTACACTGAACAGGACTCGCCGTGAACTCCTAGATGGTACTATACTTATCGTCATATAGCAGTTCTCTAGTGACACTGGTACAAGTTAGTCTGTAGACCCGAGATCGTCATAGAGTCTTGTGTGGTTCCCGCTGTGCTTTGATTTTCTTCCTACCACCATAGCTCAAAGGAGTTGTGCAAATAAGTGGATTTTGGATACAATCCTGAGTCACATGGAGGAAATGAGCGATAGGAAGGGTTTCATCTCTCCCGGTATTGGGGGTTGATGTTGCGCTATGCTCGATTGGCTATAACTGGAAGTCCCTGGCCAGGGCTGCTGCTGAGATTTACTGATAAGAGTTATCAGTAGTTTCTCGAACCGTTATAGGCCAGACATCAGCATGACTTATCACGTTACTGGGGTCTGACGATTCCACCACCAGACTCGATATGCGACATATCAGACGAAGAGACCGAACTGTACGGTAAGTGTTACTTATAAGCTTCATGGGAGTTTGGACAAGCTTTCTTGTTGATCTTCTAATCGCTCAATATCTGGGTAGCTGTTACGTCCAGCTAGTACCGCTGACGGCTTGTAGATAACTGATGTGATCATTACTTACTGCCGGCGTATTGACGGGTCTTTAGAGTCCCACACAGAAGTTTCCTGGTTCAAGCGAAACGAAATATGTCACATATGCTGATATGTGCGGGGGCCTGATTAAATATGAGTATGTGATACCGTATTCTAATCTGGTGCTTATTTGTTATCAGTTAGGTTATATGTAATATAACCGGATTATTGAATCAAGTATTGATTTGAAAATGTGATATATAGATAAATGATATTAGTCAGTTATATGTGATATAACTGGATTATTAAATCAAGTGTTGATTTAATAATATGATATATATTTATATTTGATATAATTATATATTAACTAATATTATTAGCTAACTAATTATTCTTCATATAATATATATATATATATGAAGCATGGCATGGATTTTCTATTTTTATGAAAATAGAAATTGAGGTGGGAAAATGGGGAGATATTTGTGGTATGGAGCAAAACATGGCTTATTCTTTTTTATATTCATTTGCTTGCACTATTGAAGCATGGCTACAATTTTTAATTGTTGAAAATTGTATACTTCAATAATGTGTGAGCTTTGAAGAGCCATTCTACACTTCATTCTTCACTTGAGTTATTTTCCTCACTTGAGCTCCTTGCTCTCTAGCTCTCTCCATTCTCTTCGCCTCCTCCTCCAAACTCAATCTCTCACATGAGTTATGAAACCTTGAGCATGTAAGAACTATAGTGAGTAAACAACATCCCTACTTCACCATCCTACACTAAATTAGCACTTTGGTGTAGTGTGTTTTCTTCACTAAAGAGTTTAGTAAAGAGTTACCTTAGATTAGCAGATTTCGGGTAGATCATTTTCGGCACGAAGGTCGTTGAAGAAAGTTCGTTCAATCTTCAAGTGGAGCCTAGTGGAGTCGCGTGGACTACTACACGGAGGTTTAGAAGAGAAAGACACGGACTATAAAGGTTGTAGCATCCTTTCTCTTAGTATAGTTTTTATGATATCATAGTTAAATCCTAATCATCTAGTTTAAGATCTTGGTTAGTGTTGATTAGCACCCCGAAAATTTTTAAAATGGCATGCTTAATACTTGTAAAACCCATTGGTGGTGCTAACAAACACTTTCAATAATTACTCCTTGAATATCAGAAGAAGTGGGGGTGGTGGAAATCCCCCCACTGTCTCCTGAAGAATAGATCAAACCTATTCTAAAATAGGATGTCCCGACACTATTAAGTGTCAGGACACCCCAATTAGGGGCCTCCTGATCTCGGAAGGGGGCATCCCCAAATCAACTCAATTTTGAGTTGAGACAACTCAATTTTGAGTTGTATTAAGAGGAACCTCCTTTGGCAGGGGGTTCCATCCGTCATGAACAAGCCTTTTACTGGATTACTTAATTTTGGCTTGTTCTCGATTATGTTTTGATCAAAAAATGAATTATTGGGGTGTATTTTTGTAAAAATACTTATATATGTATTTTTCACATTTTAAGAGTTAAAATTTTAACTCCAACAGTATTATGCCATATACATAGAGATTGAATAAATCTCATATGTATTATGCAATATACAAATTATTGACCAAATCTTGCCTGGTTCTCACATATTATGTTCTCGCATATATATTGTTATACAAAATATTGACCAAATCTTGCAATATCAGTCCTATTATGCCTAGAGATGACAAAGGAAAGCTATGATTGGATTCACTTTAAGGCTGTCTATATTAACGATCTAGATGACTAGGTTTGTTTGGTGGATTTAGCCTTGCGATAGTTTGCTTGTTTGTCGGTCAAGACGAGTAGTCCCAACACTTCGATCCGGTTCTACCCAAAATTTTTTGGTTGCCCTTTTCACTTTGTTTTAATAATAAGCTCTCGTCTATAAACGTTAGACCGAGTGATCTAGAAGTCTGGTCCTGCACTCGATGAGCGAGATTAGACCGAGTAAATAAGATGACGAATCCAGAATCGGTTTAAGGCTTGTGTCGCAAGCGATTCAAATGTCCAGCCCAGTATTTATGTACGGTATATAGATCAAGTCTCGGTTGATGATTAACATTGTTTAGATTGCAAAGCTTATTATATTTGTTGACTTGATCAATATATTATCTTAATGAATAAAGTTTATCTCTTTGGCTCGTTTATCGTTTATGCTACTCATACAATTTTGGGGATCAAATTCATAGGCAGCATGTTCTCCCTTTCTTTTGATAATAGCTCATTTATTAAGTGAGACTTGTTTGCTCAAAACGTTTATTAAGTCTCCGGCAAGGATGGGTTAGGGACGGCGGGTTTGACGGCGGGATTAAAGTCGTCGGTGGCATCGGGGTCAAGGTCGTAGAGATGGAAACAAGGAAGAAGGAGAGGTTTTTTTTTTTTAGGGAAGTGCAGGACTCCGTTCCATAAAAATATATGAAAACAACAGAAAGTATACAAAATGTTTAGCAGGAAAATTACATCAGCTAACACATGCGTACACCAACCAAAAGACAGAAATTTATACAAAGTAGAGAAGAAAGAAAAATAGAGAGAAGGGTAGAAAAGAAAAGAAAAGAGCAAAAGAAAACAGTAGCAGCTTGATCAGCAAAGGCCTGTGGTAGAACTTCTCAAATTTTTGAATTTTGCAACTTTGATCGGCAGCAGCACCAGCTACTGTCCTGCATACAACCAAGGTACAGCAGTACCAACATAGACATAAAAGCTTGCTTAAGAAAGTACATTGACTGGATACCAAAGTTATATTTTGATATGAGATGTAATGTAGCTGCATTCAATCTTGCAAAATACCAAACAAATTTCAGTAATGCTATAAAAGCCCATCCCTCACCGAACATAGCAACTGAGGAAAATATTTTTTAAAGAAAACCGTTCATAAGTTTTACTCATACATGCATTTTAAAACCAGAAAACAAACATTGTGTGGTATAATTTTGAACTGAACTGGATATAAAATATGATAATCATAAAAGCTAAACCCCAGTATCAGAAACATTAAAAATACGAAAAGGTTCAGAACTTGACCAAATATATAATAATAGTCTTAAAAAGAAAGCCCAAAGACCAAAGCTAAAAATAAAAAACCGTTCTTCATTCCAAAAACGTTCATGACGCAGAAGAAGAAGACCTTACATTTTAATGAGGCCTGGGTGTATATAGAAATTAAGGAAGTAAAACTTTGAGGGGATGCACATCTTCATAAAAATCAGGAAGATAAAGATAGTTACATCATCAATTGGGTATTTGGTATTTGAACAAGAATAAATTTAGCAACAAACACCTCATCTCATATCAAAAGAAAGAGTATAGAGTTCCCTAAGAAGAGAAAAGATTAAGGCATCAAAAAGGGATTGTATTGTCTACTGACAAGCACAGCCATCTCCCCATTATGTAAATTTTGTAGATTTTTGAACTCCTGAGAAGTAAGAATATTATGCTTATTCTTGTTGGTAATCTCTCTCCCACCCAACTGAATACAGAATAGTATTCAAAAGCAGAGTATGAGAGCAATCAATGTTATTGAAAATCTTATTGTTCATACATTTCTATATGTTCCAACAAAGTAGTATAAAGCAAAAGAATCCACATGTGACTAAACTTAGCCTGAATATTAGCAGACTTCTAATCATCAATAGCATGGATGAAGGTGTCAGGGACCGTATGAACATTAATAGCTTGAAGTAAGTCTTTCCAAATGGACTTAGCCACTTTGCATTCAAAAAAGAGATGAGTAGATACAAGAGTCAAAAACATAAGCAGTATTGTTAAACCGACCTTTCTTAATAAGATTTTTTTTAGTCAAGACCCTATCCTGAGCTAACAACCATGAAAAAACTTTAATCTTAGTAAAAGAGTTTTTCCACACGGTATTATAAAAAGGATAATGACTATTGAGCCTATTCAAGGTATTATATGCGGATTTAATTGTGAATAAACCAGTAGAAGAATCAGACCAAATAAAGTTTTCCCTAATATCAGGATTGATGGTGTAATTAGCAAGACTGGCTATAAGCTTCTGCATGTGAACTCTATCCTCAAATAAGATGGTATTATTGAATGAAATTTTCCAAATCCACATACCTTTGCTAAAGTAGCCCTGTGTATGTGTTAGTGCATATGCCCTAGGGACCATTATTGTATCATACTAGATTGTATATTACTTAATGGAAGCTTGGGATATTCACAGTTATATATACAGTCTTGCTAAAAATGGTAGTATGCTACTTGGTTTGTGTCTACTTTAATATGTGCATATGTTTCTTGTAATGTATCACTTATACATATTAGTAGAGCCCATAGGATTTTTGCTTGATTACCAGCGTCGTGATGGCAGTCACACTAGTGGGGGCTGGGTAGTCTGTAAGCAATATCCTATACAGGTCCCTGTCGTTGGATTATCGAGATAGGGCATCGATATTCCGGAGTAGACTAAGTGTGTACGCTTCTCATCCCAGTTGGGGAGATGGTCTGTTTCACAGCCATCAGTACGTCGTACTGGAGATAGTATGCAGGTGCTCGTTAGGTTACGGGTACACCGGACAGGACTCGCAGGGGAACTGATTGGTTGGTATTATACCCGTCGTCAGTTAATAGTTCCCAGATGACATGAGTACAGCATAGTCCGCAGACTTGACACTGCTATTTCGCCTCGAGTGTGTCCCACTGTTCTTAGATTGCTACCCTACCACGGCTCAAAGGAGTCGTGCAAACAGGTAGCAGTTAGGTGCAGTCCCAAGCACTTGGAGGCAGTAGTGGTTAGATAGGATTCGTCTCTCCCGGTATTGGGAGATGATATCGCGCTGTGTCAGAGAGCCATTACGCAAAGTCCCTGGCCAGGGCAAGCGAGATATACTGGTAGGTTCCAGTAGCTTCTCAGGGTGTAATGGGCTTCGCTCCGACATGACTTATACAGCTATTAGGGGACTGACGCTTGCCGCCCCCTAGGCTTGATATGCGATAGTCTTAGACGAACAGACCGGACTGTACGGAGATTGTCACATCAGGCTCAGTGGGAGTTCGGATGATTTTCCTCATCGGCCTTCTTATCGACATCTACCTGGGGACCGTTACGTACAGCTAGTGCCGCTTGCAGTCTGTGGTTAAACCCACTGCCAGCGTAGTGTCGAATCTTTAGAGTCCCACACAGAGAGTTTCCCTGCTCCGGGCGAAACGATATAGAGGTCGTATGGTATTACGACAAAGGTTCGGACGCGTACGTGTGTTTACGCACGTACGACTTTTCGAACAGTTTTTACTAGTCGGCTTTGGTTTAAGCCAGATTCTAGTATCGGGTTATTAGATTTATACAGTCTAAAGTCTTTCCGTGTTTTCACGGATTGGAGGGGCATTCTCGTAATTTGTCGGGAAGCTTCTAGAAGAGTGGTGACTAAGGGGTTAAGGTGGCATTGCATTAAATGAGATTAGTGACTCATTTGTGTGATTCATCCAAGTCATTAATGCATCATAAATGCTTAATGACTCATGGTGATGAATCACTCATAGATATTTATGAAGCATGGTTGTTAATTCTTTTATTTGATTTTTAGATAAATAATAATACTTCATATATATTATGATAACATCATTATCTCATTTCATTCTCATCTTCACATTCTCTCTCCTCAAGCTCACTCTCTCTTCAAACCCTAACCCTAACCTCTCATGTGTTGAGATCAAGGGTTAGCTAGACTAATACTTCCATAACCTCACTCTATATCCCCTAGGTAGCTTAGATTAGCATTTTAAGCAACCTAGTTATCTCAAGTTTGAGATTAAGCTTGGCGTAGGAGCTTTCGGATGGATCGTCTTTGATTCGAGGAGGCCGTTGAGGTGCCGATGTTCCAAGGAGCCTACGAGGAGTGGAGGACCGCGATGAAGACCCGAAGGACTAGTATCGTGAGGTATAACTTCGTATCCAAGTAGTTAAACCTCTAATAGCTTGTTAGCAATGGTTTAGAAACAATTCATGCGCTCAAGTCCGTGTTACGAAACTTTGATAATCGTTTTTCATATATTCCACCTCCCCGCAAGTTCGTGGGGTGCGTGACATGGACTTACAGTGGTATCAGAGCCAACTAAACCATTACTAGCTTGTTAGCAACTGATTAGAAGTTCGATCGACGGAAAACACGAAAACAAAAAACCGAAAACCCTAAGTTTCTGTTAATTTTAAACTTGTCTAAAAAAATATTTGACATGCCTTAAAATTCACAGCAGGGTATTTTAAGAATACTGGGAAAAAACGAGTCAGTGAATCGTCTAAACGGCCGCGGTTCCGCGGCAATAGAGAGCTTGTGCCGCGGAACCGCCGCCGAATCAACGCCGAGTTGACTCGGATTTGCTCAGTAATTCTTATTTTGTTGTTTTCTGTTTTCTTGTATGTTCTGTTTCTGCCCAGGTTGCCTCTGTGATGATTTGCTTTTGGGGTAGACACGGATATAGGTAATCGATCGATGTTCTAAACTATTTGCTAATTGGATCTTTATCTGTAATGTTTAATGTGTTCGTAAACCTCCCTTAACTGCTAGTATGTCGGTTGGCAGGGGGTTGCACATTTCTGAAATGTTTACTGTTTGTGTATATGAACTGTGTTGGACTGTTGTGATGATTAGCCGGGGTTTGAGATGTGTTTAATATTCATTCAATGTAAATGTAATTTGATGTAATATTCTTTTGCGGGACACATCCAGGTTGCGGTTGTAGCCACCGTTGTATTATTTCTTTTTATTGTTTTTGCTCCTAGGATAGACCCAAGGTGGGGTACACAAACTACCGGATACGTCAAAGTGTTTAGTGGCCTACTCACGTTGTTGAGGGAGACCGCTTCACTTCGGGTACTTGGCGGGTAGTTTGCCGTACCCGTAGGGGTCTAGGGTGGGGTAATGGCTATTCATCACAACTGTGTAATCCGTCTTTTATTGCAGGCTCAAAGCAAATACGGATTGCTAATAAATCCAATAAAGTTCATCTGTGATCTGGAATGCTTATTATTGCGTCTGACGAATGTACAATATCTATATATGATAGCTATTAGACGTCACTTATGTTTTACACCCGCGCTAGCCCAGCCCCCGCTCTGTCGTTAGTTAAGTAATCTAACGGGTGATGACGGGACCCAGTGGCGAATGCGGATGGCATAAGAGGACTTGGTATTTTCGTTGTTTTCTGCAATGATAGGATAAATGATGGGACGCATTATTATAATGCAAAGAAAATAAACCAAAGTTAAATCGTTGGAACAAATTTAAAAGAAACCACTCGGTTATTTTAAAAGAGCAGATTTTTTAAATTGCGGAGCTTTAACCACTCCTTTTAAAAAGCTATCAGGTTCCTTCGATTATATCAAGTTCACTACGTTCACGGTTTTGCCAAAACCGGTCGTAGCCCTCCGTCATTTCTTATGGATGGTCAGTAGTATTCAAGCTATATATTTTGACCAACGCCAAGGCATAGTGTTTGGTAGCTGCTGGGTATTCATTTGTTGCATAGATAGATGAGTTAGTTTGGGACAGTTGTATTATCATTTTGGCCTACGTCAAGGATATGTACGGATGGGTTCAAATTAACCTGGATAATGACGGGTAGAACTTGACATGTGACTTATGACATTTTGACCAACGCCAAGGTCATAAGAGCATGGGGCAAAAATATACATCGGGAATTTCTAAAGAAACTGAAATTTGCAGAGAGATGCATACCATTCTGGAGTTTGATGAATGTTGGTAGGATTCCTTCAACATTATCATACGATGATATTTTGGATCCCGATCCTACTGTGAGTATATACTACTTATCAGGGGATTCGTCACTTAACGATCAATGCTATAAACCAAGTAGGTGCCTAGAAAGGTGTCAGCGGGGTTACGCCCCCAGAGAAAAAAGGTTATTTAATTAAGGAACTTCGCGAAAGCGTTGGAAAACCTCCCTCGAAGTATCGACACTGGCCTGGCTGAACGGTTAAGCAAGTATTGTACGGTAAGAATTGTCCTGACTAATTCTTCTTTTATGGTTTGAGGAAGGATTTGAGAAACAGTAGGAGCTATCCTGTTTAGATAAATTAAAAACCAGTCTAAACTTGCAACAGCATCATGCTAAAATGTTTTCTTTTCTCTCTCTTAATTGCAGCGACCTTGTGACCACACATAGGTTACATCTAGATAACAAATTGACTGAATCTGACTTATATGACTGGCAAAGGTCTGTCCAGATGTCCATTGCCTATGACAAGCTGGACCACCCTATTACTACTCAAGATCCCGCCGTCCCAGGTCCAGTTTCCACTGTTGCGGATATGGATATCCGTCAGACAAGGGAAAAAGATAAAGCGAAAGCAAAGTGCCTCGTGTTAGCTTCAGATGATGGTGTATACCAGAAGCAGCACGAGAAGATGGACTTATTTTCCATCTTTCTCCATAATAAAGATTTATATGGAGAGCAATCTCATATCATGAGATATGAAATCTCGAACGAATTAATTCAAGCGAGGTTGGCTGACGGGTCATCTGTAGGGGACAATGTCCTTACAATGACTAGCTGTATTGATGAGCTCCAGGACCTGGAGACCGCGTTGGGAAACGAGTCAAATACTGACTTGATTCTACAGTCTCTGCCTCCTACCCTGAAGGAAACCAGGGAAGTAGAAGGAAAGAGAAGGGCAAAAGTTTCGGGACTTAAAATAGTAAAAGAGGGACGTTCCTATTGTTATGGGATTGGGCATAGGCAGAATGATTGCAGGGCTTTGTAAGCCAGTAGCCAAGATACAAAGCATGTTGTGGTTTCAGCCTCAAGTGTGTTTGTTATTGAGAACTGTTTGTCAATTAACTCTACTTCTTGGGTATTAGATACCGGAGATGCTATGAGAAACCGTAAAGTTATAAAGGTAGGTGATTGGTCTCTCAAAATTGCAAACGGAATGACAGTGAATGCTGAATCCGTGGGAGAATATCGCCTAGGTTTGACAAGTGGGCAGATATTGATTTTACGTAACTGTCTGTATGTACCTAGTATGACTTGTAATATCATATCAGTGTCCTCACTTTCAAGAGAGGGATATAATTTTACATTCGAAAGCGATGTAGTAAACATCCACCTAAATCAAGTTATGATTGGGTCAGGTACATTAGATAACGGAATATACGTATTAAGTCAAGCTCAGGTTTTCAATATCCAGAATACCCTTAAAAGAAAGTCTCCGGAATTAATCAGGCTTTCTTATGGCACTGTAGACTAGGTCACATCAATGAGAGAAGGTTGACTAAGTTACATAGAGAAGGATATTTGAATCCGTTCGAATATCAATCTTATGCTACTTATGAATCTTGTCTCATGGGAAAGATGACAAAAACTCCGTTCACTGGACACGGAGTAAGAGCAAGCGAGCTCTTGGGACTCGTACACAGTGACGTGTGCGGTCCAATGTCTACACATGCGCGAGATGGTTATTCCTACTTCATTACTTTTACAGATGATTTCTCTAGGTATGGATATGTCTTCTTAATGAAGTATAAATCCGAGGCTTTTGAGAAATTCCAAGAATACAAGAATGAAGTGGAAAAACAAACAGGCAAGAGTATAAAGACACTGAGATCTGATCGAGGTGGTGAATACTTAAGTGCCGAGTTCCTGGGTTACTTGAAAGAGAATGGAATTCTCTCTCAGCTTACTCCTCCATACACGCCACAACATAACGGTGTATCGGAAAGGAGGAATCGAACCCTATTGGATATGGTTCGTTCCATGATGAGTAACGCTGAGTTACCACGATCATTCTGGGGTTATGCACTAGAATCTGCTGCATATCTTTTGAACCTAGTTCCTACCAAGACTGTGCCTACCACAACATATCAGATGTGGAGTGGGAAGAAACCCTATCTTCAGTATCTAAAGATTTGAGGATGTCCGGCTTTTGTTAAAAAGCAGCATGCGGACAAGCTCGAGGCACGATCAGTACATTGTAAGTTTGTGGGATATCCAAAGAACTCCAAGAGGTATCTATTCTATTACGCAGAGAAACAAAAAGTTTTTGTTTCTCGTCATGCTCACTTTTTGGAACATCAGTTTTTAGAAAAAGAAACAAGTGAGAGCGTAGTAGAACTGGAAGAAATTCCAGAACCATAAGCTGTTACTGAAAGTATGGTAGAACCAGAGGTTTCAGAAGAAAGGGACATCCCGACGCCACTCCGCAGGAGTAGTAGGCAGTCTCATCCGCCCGAGAGATACTACGGTTTTCTCATAGACGGGGATAGAGAGGATTGCACTATAGACTATGATGAGCCTACTAACTTCCAGCAAGCCATTCAGAGCGGTGACTCAGTAAAATGGCTGGATGCAATGCGGACCGAAATAGAGTCCATGTACACTAACAAAGTATGGACTTTGGACGTTGCTCCAGATGGGGTAAAACCCGTAGGATGCAAATGGATCTTCAAAAAGAAGATTGGTGTAGATAGACAGGTTGAAACCTATAAGGCTAGACTTGTTGCAAAGGGTTTCCGTCAAAGACCTGGTTTGGACTATGACGAAACCTTTTCTCCAGTGGCTATGCTTAAATCTATTCAGGTCTTTCTTGCTATTGCTGCCTTCCACGATTATGAAATCTGGCAGATGGACGTAAAGACGGCCTTTCTAAATGGTAATTTGAAAGAAAGCGTCTATATGGATCAGCCGGAGGGATTCATTCAGAGTGGGAGCAGCGGTAAAGTATGCAAGCTGCTTAAGTCCATTTATGGACTAAAACAGGCATCGCGGAGTTGGAACATCTGTTTTGATGATGCTGTCAAAGAATTTGACTTTATCAAAAATCCAGATGAACCATGCATATACAGTAAGATTGTAGGGAGAGCTGTAGTATTCCTCGTCTTGTACGTGGACGACATTCTCCTAATAGGAAATGATATTCCTATGTTACAGTCAGTCAAAAGATTCTTGTCACATAAATTCTTCATGAAAGACCTGGGTGATGCCACCTATATCCTGGGGATCCGGATCTATCGTGATAGATCAAAGAGGATGTTGGGACTTTCACGGTCCAGGTACATAGACACCATAGTGAAGAGATTCAGTATGGATGATTCTAAGCGCGGTAACCTACCGGCTTGTCACGGAATCACCCTCTCCAAAGACATGTCTCCCAAGACTGATTTAGAAAGGGATCGCATGTCGATTATACCCTACGCTTCTGCGGTAGGCTCTATAATGTATGCGATGTTATGTACCAGACCAGATGTAGCATACGCATTGTAAGTCGATGTACAACACCCCAATACTTGTGGGGAGGCGGAATTTTCAAAAACGAACTTGTTTAGTGAACAAACATCGACTAACCGCTTGAATCGAAGCTAAACGATAACTAACCAAACACATAGTTGTTCTAAACTACTATGCTTAGGGATTATACCTATCGAACCAAGTCCTTCGGCTTTACGATCTCCTCGTCCTCCTCGGCCTTCTCGATGTAGTAGATGATCCACCCGAGAGCAAAACTCCAAGCTTAGCCTCTAAACTTGAGGCAACTAACCTTCTTGGATTGCCAATCAAAGAAGATAGATGAGATAGAGTGAGGGTTATGGATTATTTAGTCTAACTAATCCTTGTTCTCAACACATGAGAGGTGAGGATTAGGGTTTGAAGAGAGTGAGCTTGAGGAGAGAGAATGTGAATGATATTATTAAGTGAGAATAGTAAGTTATCATAATATATATGAAGCATTCTCTTTTATGAAGAAAAGAATAATACATGATGAATAAGCATGCTTCACAAATATCTAATGGTGATTCATTGTCATGAGTCATTAAGCATTTATGATGCATTAATGACCATGATGAATCACTCTCATGACTCACTAATCTCATTCAATGTATATGCCACATAAACCTCCTTAGTCACCATCTTCTAGAAGCTTCTCGCGTAATTACGAGAACGCCCCTCCGATCCGTAAAAATACGGAAAAACTTTAGACTGTATAAATCCAATAACCGGATACCAGTAACTGGCTTAAACCAAAGCCGACTGGTAAAAACTGTCCGAAAGTCGTACGTGCGTAAACACACGTATGCGTCCGAACCCTTTGTCGTAAAACCATACGACCTCTATATCGTTTCGCCTGGAGTAGGAAACTTTCTGTGTGGGACTCTAGAGATTCGACTACTACGCTGGCAGTGGGTTTAACCACAGACCGCAAGCGGCACTAGCTGTACGTAACGGTCCCCAGGTAGTTGTCGATAAGAAGGCCGATGAGGAAACCCATCCGAACTCCTACTGAGCCTGCTGTGACAATCTCCATACAGTCCGGTCCGTTCGTCCAAGACTATCGCATATCGGGCCTAGGGGGGCGGCAAGCGTCAGTCCCCTAATAGCGGTATAAGTCGTGTCGGAGCGAAGCCCATTACACCCTGAGAAACTACTGGAACCTACCAGCAAATCTCGCTTGCCCTGGCCAGGGACTTTGCGTAATGGCTCTCTGACACAGCGCGATATCAACTCCCAATACCGGGAGAGATAAATCCTATCTAACCGCCACTGCCTCCAAGTGCTCGGGACTGCACCCAACTGCTACCTGTTTGCACGACTCCTTTGAGCCGTGGTAGGGTAGCAATCTAAGAACAGTGGGACACACTCGAGGCGAAGTAGCAGTGTCAAGTCTGCGGACTATGCTGTACTCATGTCACCTGGGAACTGTTCACTGACGACTGGTATAAAACCAACCAACAGTTCCCTGTGAGTCATGTCCGGTGTACCCGTAACCTAACGAGCACCTGCATACTATCTCCAGTACGACGTACTGACGGCTGTGGGACAGACCATCTCCCCAACTGGGATGAGAAGCGTACACACTAGTCTACTCCGGAGTATCGATACTCTGTCTCGATAATCCAACGACCAGGGACCTGAATAAGGATGTGCTTGTAGACTACCCAGCCCCCACTAGTGTAACTGCCATCACAACGCTGGTAGACAAGCAAGATCCTAAGAGCTCTATCAATACGTACACTCACATATTAAGATAGAAAAACCAAGTAGCATACTACCATGTTTAGCAAGACTGTTATATACATGTGAATATCCCAAGCTTCCATTAAGTAATATACAAACTAGTATGATACAGTAATGGCCTTCTAGGGCATAAACACTAACAATCTCCCACTTGCACTAGGGCCATGTACTGGCGTATCGTAGACCAATGATCTCGAGTAGCCTCTCGAACTGAATCTGGGGTAGGGCCTTCGTGAATGGATCAGTAATGTTCTCTTCAGAAGCAACTCTCCGAACCTCGATCTCCTGAAGATCAATGATCTCCCTGATCAGGTGATACCGCCTCAAGATGTGTCTGGACTTCTGATGGGACCTTGGTTCCTTCGCTAAAGCTATAGCTCCGTTGTTGTCGCAATACAGAGGTATTGGATCAACTATGGTAGGAACCACCTGAAGTTCTGTTAGGAACTTCTTCATCCAGACTGCTTCTTTTGCAGCATCGCAAGCAGCTATATACTCCGCTTCCATCGTCGAGTCAGCAACGGTGTCCTGCTTGGAGCTCTTCCAGCACACCGCCCCTCCATTGAGGGTAAAGACATAACCCGACATGGACTTGGAATCGTCCTTATCACTCTGAAAGCCGGAATCAGCAAAGGCCTCCAACCTGAGGTCTTTTCCGCCGTAAACCAAGAACATCTCCTTAGTCCTTCTCAGGTACTTGAGAATGTTCTTTACTGCTATCCAGTGCTTCTCCCCTGGGTCTGACTGATACCGGCTTACCACGCTCAGTGCGTAAGCTACATCTGGTCTGGTACACAACATCGCATACATTATAGAGCCTACCGCAGAAGCGTAGGGTATAATAGACATGCGTTCCCTTTCCAAATCAGTCTTGGGAGACATCTCTTTGGAGAGGGTGATTCCGTGACAAGCCGGTAGATTACCGCGCTTAGAATCTTCCATACTGAATCTTTTCAGAACAGTGTCGATATACCTGGACTGCGAAAGTCCCAACATCCTCTTGGATCTATCACGATAGATCCGGATCCCCAGAATGTAAGAGGCATCACCCAGGTCTTTCATGGAGAACCTGTGTGACAAGAATCCTTTGACAGATTGTAGCATAAGAATGTCATTTCCTATCAATAGAATGTCATCCACGTACAAGACGAGGAATACGACACTTCTGGCTACAACTTTACTATATATACACGGTTCATCTGGATTTTTGATAAAGTCATATTCTTTGACTGTCTCATCAAAACAGATGTTCCAACTCCGCGATGCCTGCTTTAGTCCATAAATGGACTTAAGCAGCTTGCATACTTTCCCGCTGCTCCCACTCTGATTGAACCCCTCTGGCTGATCCATATAGACGCTTTCTTCTAAATTTCCATTCAGAAAAGCCGTCTTTACGTCCATCTGCCAGATTTCATAATCATGGAAGGCAGCAATAGCAAGAAGGGCCCGAATGGATTTGAGCATAGCCACTGGAGAAAAAGTTTCGTCATAGTCCAAACCAGGTCTTTGACGAAAACCCTTTGCAACAAGTCTAGCCTTATAGGTTTCTACCTGTCCATCTACACCAATCTTTTTCTTGAAGATCCATTTGCATCCTATGGGTTTTACCCCATCTGGAGCAAAGTCCAAAGTCCATACTTTGTTGGTGTACATGGACTCCATTTCGGTCCGCATTGCATCTAGCCATCGTACCGAGTCGCCGCTCTGGATGGCCTGCTAGAAGTCAGTAGGTTCATCATCATCTATGATGCAATCCTCTCTATCCCCATCTATGAGAAAACCGTAGTATCTCTCAGGCGAATGAGACGGCCTACTACTCCTGCGGAGGGGTGCGGGAATGTCCTGTTCTTCTTGAACTACCGGTTCTACCAAACTTTCAGTATTAGTTTGTGGTTCTGGAATTTCTTCCAGTTCTATTTCGCTCCCACTTGATTCCTTTTCTAAAAACTGATGTTCTAGAAAATGGGCATTACGAGAAACAAATACCTTTTGTTCTTCTGCGTAATAGAATAGATATCCCCTGGAGTTCTTTGGATATCCCACAAACTTACACTTTACTGATCGTGCCTCGAGCTTGTCCACATGCTGCTTTTTAACAAAAGCCGGACATCCCCAAATCTTTATATACTGTAGATGGGGTTTCTTCCCGCTCCACATCTGATATGGAGTGGTAGGCACAGTCTTGGTAGGAACCATGTTCAAAAGATATGCCGCTAATTCTAGCGCATGACCCCAGAAAGATCGCGGTAACTCAGCATTACTCATCATGGATCGTACCATATCCAATAGGGTTCGATTCCGTCTCTCCGATACACTGTTATGCTGTGGAGTGTATGGAGGAGTAAGCTGAGAGAGAATTCCTTTCTCTTTTAGGTAACCAAGGAACTCGGCACTCAAGTATTCTCCACCTCGATCAGATCTCAGTGTCTTAATACTTTTGCCTGTTTGGTTTTCTACTTCATTCTTATACTCTTGGAATTTCTCAAAAGCCTCGGATTTATGTTTCATCAGATAAATGAATCCGTATCTTGAGTAATCATCCGTGAAAGTAATGAAATAGGAAAAACCACCTCTTGCGTGTGTAGACATCGGACCGCATACATCGCTGTGTATGAGTCCTAAGAGCTCGCTCGCTCTTACTCCTTGTCCAGTGAATGGAGTCTTTGTCATCTTTCCTTTGAGACAAGATTGACAAGTGTCATAAGTTTGATATTCGAACGAGTCCAAATATCCTTCTCTATGCAACTTAGTCAACCTTCTCTTATTGATGTGACCCAGTCTACAATGCCATAAGAAAGCTTTATTTAAATCTGGAGACTTTCTTTTTAGTGTGTTCTGGACATTGAAAATTTAGAGTTGGTTTAAAACATATATACCGTTATTTAGAGTACCGGACCCAATCAAACCATGATTAAGGTGGATGTTGACAACATCTCTTACAAACGTGAAATCATAACCTTTATTTGATAACAAGGAAACTGATATGATATTACACGTTAAGCTTGGTACAAAATAACAGTTATGTAAAACCAAAATGTGTCCACTCGTCAATCCTAGGTGATAATCCCCGACGGACGCAGCTCCCACGCTAGCTCCGTTAGCAACCTTTAGGGTCATATCACCTTCCTTCAGCACTCTACGGTTTCTCAGTGCCTGCAATGAATTGCAAATATGAGATCCTGATCCGGTATCCAATACCCAGGAAGTAGAGTTGATCGACAGACAATTCTCAATTACAAACACACCTGAAGTCGAAGCCACAGCTTGCTTCGGTTCCTGGTTCTTGGCGTTCCACGCCTTGCAATCCTTCTTCCAGTGCCCTTTCCTGTGACAATGGAAGCACTCATCCTGACCCACTACCGGTACTGCAAACTTTTTCTTTCCGTTCCCTCCCACCTTACTAACACCTCCTCTAGGTCTGGGTGCGGCCTTCTTCTTCCTTCCTTTGGCCCTAGCCTTGGACCCGGAAGAAGATGCACCGCCAACAAACATAGCGGGTGTTTCCCTTGCCTTCTGCAAGGTGCCCTCTGCACTCCTTAACATGTTCAAGAGTTCCGCAAGTTCAACTTCTTTTCCTTGAAGGTTGAAGTTGAGGATAAACTGGGCGTAGGTGGGAGGAAGGGACTGGAGAATAAGGTCTGTATAGAGCTCATTATCCAAAGTTGTCCCAAGGTCTGCGAGCTCTTCAATATAGCCGATCATCTTTAGGACATGTTCTCCTACTGATGACCCGACAGCCAACCTTGCTCGAAACAAGTTCTTAGAGGTCTCGTATCTTGCTATACGAGATTGCTCTCCATAAAGTTCCTTTGTATGGAGAAATATGCCATCTAGAGTCATATCCCCGTGCCTCCTCTGATGTTCATTGTTCATTGAGGCAAGCACGATGCACTTGGCTTTCGCGCAATCTAAATCCCAGGTTTTGCGGATTTCCTTATCCGCATTGCTGGATTTGGGACCAGGGTCAGCAGGTGCCGTAGCGGTGAGGATGTACCCCAATTTGTCATAGGTCAAAGCCATTTTGACATTCCGCAGCCAATCTTTATAGTTTGGCCCTGTCAGTATATTTTTCTCTAAAAGTAACTTAAGTCCAGTCATTTTCAGGGTCGCTGCAATTAGGAGAGAGAGAAGAAAACTCTTTAGCATGATGCTCTTGCAAGTTTAGAGTGGTTTTTAGTTTATCTAAACTGGATGGCTCCCACTGTTTCTCGAATCCTTCCTCAAACCATAAAAGAAGAATTAGCCAGGACTATTCTCACCGTACAATACTTGCTTAACCGTTCAGCCAGGCCAGTGTCGATACTTCGAGGGAGGTTTTCCAACGCTTTCGCGAAGTTCCTTAATTAAATAACCTCTTTTCTCTGGGGGCGTAACCCCGCTGACACTTTTCTGGACACCTACTAGGTTTATAGCATTGATCGTTAAGTGACGAATATCCTGATAAGTAGCATATACTCACAGTAGGATCGGGATCCAAATATCATCGTCTGATAATGTTGAAGGAATCCTACCAACATTCATCAAACTCCAAATGGTATGCAACTCTTTGCAAATTTCAGTTTCTTTAGAAATTCCCGATATTCATTTTTGCCCCATGCTCTTATGACCTTGGCGTTAGGTCAAAATGTCATAAGTCAAATGTCAAGTTCTACCCATCATTATCTTGTCAATTTGAACCCATCCGTATATATCCTTGACGTTCGGCCAAAATGATAATACGACTGTCCCAAACTAACTCATCTATCTATGCAACAAATGAATACCCAGTAGCTACCAAACACTATGCCTTGGCGTTAGGTCAAAATACATAGCTTGAATACTACTGAATACCCAGATGAAATGACGGAGGGCTACGAATGGTTTTGGCGAAACCGTGAACGTAGTGAACTTGATATAACCGAAGGAACCTGATAGCTTTTAAAAGGAGTGGTTAAAGCTCCGCATTTAAAAATATCTGTTTTTAAAATTAACCGAGTGGTTTCTTTTAAATTGTTCCAACGATTTAAACTTTGGTTTGTTTTTCTTTGCATTATAAATAATGCGTCCCATCATTAACCTATCATTGCAGAAAACAACGAAAATACAACGTCCTCTTATGCCATCCGCATTTGCCACGGGGTCCCGTCATCACCCGTTAGGTTACTTAACTAACGACAGAGCGGGGGCTGGGATAGCGCGGGTGTAAAACATAAGTGACGTCTAAATAGCTATCATATATATAGATATTTTACATTCGTCTGACGCAATGATATACATTCCAGAACACAGATGAACTTAATTGGATTTGCAAGCAATCCGTATTTCTTTTGAGCCTGCAAGAAAAGACGGATAACACAGTTGTGATGAATAGCCATTACCCCACCCTCGACCCCTACGGGTACGGCAAACTACCCGCCCGGCAGTTTGTGCACCCCACCTTGGGTCTGTCCTAGGAGCAAAAACAGTAAAATGAAATAATACAACGGTGGCTACAACCGCAACCTGGATGTGCCCCGCAAAATAATATTACAACAAATTACATTTACATCAAATGAATTAAATAATAACCCATCACATAACCCCGGCTATACATCACAACAGTCCAACACAGTTCATATGCACAAACAGATAAAATCCATTTCAGAAATGTGCAACCCCCTGCCAACTGACATACTAGCAGTTAGGGGAGGTTTACGAACACATTATACAATCACAGATATAATCCAATATGCAAATACTGTACAATTTCGATCGATTAAACGCATTTAATATTGCTCCAATACTGCTCTGTAAACTTGAAACCTGAGCAAAATTAAAAATTACCAGAAAATACCAAATATCACAGGGGACCCACACAAGAAATTTGGGTTCACGACTCGGCAACTCGGCGGCGGAACCGCGGCGGATCGTGTAGGATCCGCGGCGCTTTAGCCGAGTCATGGGCCCAATTTTCTTGGGTGTTCTCCTGGATGCTTTTCAAGCTTTCTGAACATCCCTGAAAAATTTTTAGACTTCATTTAAATTTCGACAGAAACTTGACAGTTCGGGGTTTTCCGGTTTCGTTTTTTCCGTTCGAAATTCGTACAAATTTGCAATTAAGTTATTTATTGTTTAGCGAGGCTCTGATACCACTGTAAGTCGATGTACAACACCCCAATACTTGTGGGGAGGCGGAATTTTCAAAAACGAACTTGTTTAGTGAACAAACATCGACTAACCGCTTGAATCGAAGCTAAACGATAACTAACCAAACACATAGTTGTTCTAAACTACTATGCTTAGGGATTATACCTATCGAACCAAGTCCTTCGGCTTTACGATCTCCTCGTCCTCCTCGGCCTTCTCGATGTAGTAGATGATCCACCCGAGAGCAAAACTCCAAGCTTAGCCTCTAAACTTGAGGCAACTAACCTTCTTGGATTGCCAATCAAAGAAGATAGATGAGATAGAGTGAGGGTTATGGATTGTTTAGTCTAACTAATCCTTGTTCTCAACACATGAGAGGTGAGGATTAGGGTTTGAAGAGAGTGAGCTTGAGGAGAGAGAATGTGAATGATATTATTAAGTGAGAATAGTAAGTTATCATAATATATATGAAGCATTCTTTTTTATGAAGAAAAGAATAATACATGATGAATAAGCATGCTTCACAAATATCTAATGGTGATTCATTGTCATGAGTCATTAAGCATTTATGATGCATTAATGACCATGATGAATCACTCTCATGACTCACTAATCTCATTCAATGTATATGCCACCTAAACCTCCTTAGTCACCATCTTCTAGAAGCTTCTCGCGTAATTACGAGAACGCCCCTCCGATCCGTAAAAATACGGAAAAACTTTAGACTGTATAAATCCAATAACCGGATACCAGTAACTGGCTTAAACCAAAGCCGACTGGTAAAAACTGTCCGAAAGTCGTACGTGCGTAAACACACGTATGCGTCCGAACCCTTTGTCGTAAAACCATACGACCTCTATATCGTTTCGCCTGGAGTAGGAAACTTTCTGTGTGGGACTCTAGAGATTCGACTACTACGCTGGCAGTGGGTTTAACCACAGACCGCAAGCGGCACTAGCTGTACGTAACGGTCCCCAGGTAGTTGTCGATAAGAAGGCCGATGAGGAAACCCATCCGAACTCCTACTGAGCCTGCTGTGACAATCTCCATACAGTCCGGTCTGTTCGTCCAAGACTATCGCATATCGGGCCTAGGGGGGCGGCAAGCGTCAGTCCCCTAATAGCGGTATAAGTCGTGTCGGAGCGAAGCCCATTACACCCTGAGAAACTACTGGAACCTACCAGCAAATCTCGCTTGCCCTGGCCAGGGACTTTGCGTAATGGCTCTCTGACACAGCGCGATATCAACTCCCAATACCGGGAGAGACGAATCCTATCTAACCGCCACTGCCTCTAAGTGCTCGGGACTGCACCCAACTACTACCTGTTTGCACGACTCCTTTGAGCCGTGGTAAGGTAGCAATCTAAGAACAGTGGGACACACTCGAGGCGAAGTAGCAGCGTCAAGTCTGCGGACTATGCTGTACTCATGTCACCTGGGAACTGTTCACTGACGACTGGTATAAAACCAACCAACAGTTCCCTGTGAGTCCTGTCCGGTGTACCCGTAACCTAACGAGCACCTGCATACTATCTCCAGTACGACGTACTAACGACTGTGGGACAGACCATCTCCCCAACTGGGATGAGAAGCGTACACACTAGTCTACTCCGGAGTATCGATGCTCTGTCTCGATAATCCAACGACCAGGGACCTGAATAAGGATGTGCTTGTAGACTACCCAGCCCCCACTAGTGTGACTGCCATCACAACGCTGGTAGACAAGCAAGATCCTAAGAGCTCTATCAATATGTACACTCACATATTAAGATAGAAAAACCAAGTAGCATACTACCATGTTTAGCAAGACTGTTATATACATGTGAATATCCCAAACTTCCATTAAGTAATATACAAACTAGTATGATACAGTAATGGCCTTCTAGGGCATAAACACTAACACGCATTAAGCGTTGTAAGCCGGTATCAGGCAAACCAAGGGGAGAAGCACTGGATAGCAGTAAAGAACATTCTCAAATACCTAAGAAGGACTGAGAAGATGTTCTTGGTATATGGCGGAAAAGACCTCCAGATGGAGGCCTTTGCCGACTCCGGCTTCCAGAGTGACAAAGATGACTCCAAGTCCATGTCGGGTTATGTCTTTACCCTCAATGGAGGGGCGGTCTGTTGGAAGAGTTTCAAGCAGGAGACCGTTGCTGACTCAACAATGGAAGCGGAGTACATAGCTGCTTGCGATTCCGCAAAAGAGGCTGTCTGGATGAAGAAGTTCCTCACAGAACTTCAGGTGGTTCCTTCCAGTGTTGGTCCAATACCTCTGTATTGTGACAACAACGGCGCTATAGATTTAGCGAAGGAACCCAAGTCCCATCAGAAATCCAGACACATCTTAAGGCGGTATCACCTGATCAGGGAGATCGTAGATCGCCGGGAGATCGAGGTGAAAAGAGTAGAGATAGAGAATAACATTGCTGATCCATTCACAAAGTCCCTTCCTCAGACGCAGTTCGAGAGGCTATTCGAGATGATAGGTCTACGATATGCCAGCTCATGGCCCTAGTGCAAGTGGGAGATTGTTAGTGCATATGCCCTAGGGGCCATTATTGTATCATACTAGATTGTATATTACTTAATGGAAGCTTGGGATATTCACAGTTATATATACAGTCTTGCTAAAAATGGTAGTATGCTACTTGGTTTGTGTCTACTTTAATATGTGCATATGTTTCTTATAACGTATCACTTATACATATTAGTAGAGCCCATAGGATCTTTACTTGATTACCAGCGTCGTGATGGCAGTCACACTAGTGGGGGCTGGGTAGTCTGTAAGCAACATCCTATACAGGTCCCTGGTCGTTGGATTATCGAGATAGGGCATCGATATTCCGGAGTAGACTAAGTGTGTACGCTTCTCATCCCAGTTGGGGAGATGGTCTGTTCCACAGCCATCAGTACGTCGTACTGGAGATAGTATGCAGGTGCTCGTTAGGTTACGGGTACACTGGACAAGACTCGCAGGGGAACTGATTGGTTGGTATTATACCCGTCGTCAGTTAACAGTTCCCAGATGACATGAGTACAGCATAGTCCGCAGACTTGACACTGCTACTTCGCCTCAAGTGTGTCCCACTGTTCTTAGATTGCTACCCTACCACGGCTCAAAGGAGTCGTGCAAACAAGTAGCAGTTGGGTGCAGTCCCGAACACTTGGAGGCAGTAGTGGTTAGATAGGATTCGTCTCTCCCGGTATTGGGAGATGATATCGTGCTGTGTCAGAGAGCCATTACGCAAAGTCTCTGGCCAGGGCAAGCGAGATATACTGGTAGGTTCCAGTAGCTTCTCAGGGTGTAATGGGCTTCGCTCCGACATGACTTATACAGCTATTAGGGGACTGACGCTTGCCGCCCCCTAGGCTTGATATGCGATAGTCTTAGACGAACAGACCGGACTATACGGAGATTGTCACATCAGGCTTAGTGGGAGTTCGGATGATTTTCCTCATCAGCCTTCTTATCGACATCTACCTGGGGACCGTTACGTACAGCTAGTGCCGCTTGCGGTCTGTGGTTAAACCCACTGCCAGCGTAGTGTCGAGTCTTTAGAGTCCCACACAGAGAGTTTCCCTGCTCCGGGCGAAACGATATAGAGGTCGTATGGTATTACGACAAAGGTTCGGACGCGTACGTGTGTTTACGCACATACGACTTTTCGGACAGTTTTTACTAGTCGGCTTTGGTTTAAGCCAGATTCTAGTATCGGGTTATTGGATTTATACAGTCTAAAGTCTTTCCGTGTTTTCACGGATTGGAGGGGCATTCTCGTAATTTGTCGGGAAGCTTCTCGAAGAGTGGTGACTAAGGGGTTAAGGTGGTATTGCATTAAATGATATTAGTGACTCATTTGTGTGATTCATCCAAGTCATTAATGCATCATAAATGCTTAATGACTCATGGTGATGAATCACTCATAGATATTTATGAAGCATGGTTGTTAATTCTTTTATTTGATTTTTAGATAAATAATAATGCTTCATATATATTATGATAACATCATTATCTCATTTCATTCTCATCTTCACCTTCTCTCTTCTCAAGCTCACTCTCTCTTCAAACCCTAACCCTAACCTCTCATGTATTGAGATCAAGGGTTAGCTAGACTAATACTTCCATAACCTCACTCTATATCCCCTAGGTAGCTTAGATTAGCACTTTAAGCAACCTAGTTATCTCAAGTTTGAGATTAAGCTTGGCGTAGGAGCTTTCGGGTGGATCGTCTTTAATTCGTGGAGGCCGTTGAGGTGCCGATGTTCTAAAGAGCCTACGAGGAGTGGAGGACCGCGATGAAGACCCGAAGGACTAGTATCGTGAGGTATAACTTCGTATCCAAGTAGTTAAATCTCTAATAGCTTGTTAGCAATGGTTTAGAAACGATTCATGCGCTCAAGTCTGTGTTACGAAGCTTTGATAATCGTTTTTCATATATTCCGCCTCCCCGCAAGTTCGTGGGGTGCGTGACATGGACTTACAGTATGAGCTAGAGCATGTTGGTTCGAAGCAATTTTGTAAAGAGAAGATTATAAGTCTGACAGAGCCTGAGGAGAAGCCCACTTATCTGACCAAAAGTGTATTTGTTTGCCATCATCTATACTCCATGAAATATGATCATAAAAACCGGCACTACAATCTTGCAAACCCTTCCAGAAACAAGATGGGAGGGGGGGGGGGGTTGTACTAATAGCCCTTTTGTTGATGTTATAGATGGATCTGAGTACAACTAGAGAATATTCATTAGATTTAAATAATTTCCAAAGCCATTTACATAGAGGAAAGAAGTTAAAATGAGTAATATCCTTGACCCCCAAACCCCCTTCCTTCTTACTAGTGCATGCTTTTTTCCAGATAACTAATTATACCCTTTACTTACATTGTTAGTACCCCTCCAAAGAAAAGTTGGTCTTATATTATCAATCTTCCTAAGAAGGAGAAGTTTTCTTTTTCTTTTCTTTCCCTTTTCTTTTTCCTCCTCTTTTATGGGTATTTTGGAGTAATCTTTTTTATAATATTTTGGAAGGTAAAAGGTAAAAGAATTTAACTCAGTAGGTAATCTACAGGTTTTTAAAAGTGAAGAAGGTTTCATACCAACAGGCAAAAATTGAGGAGGTTTCCTGCATTTTAGCCTATTATTTAAGAGGATATGAGAAGCAGCCTAACCGGCCAACACTCTTGGCTTTTTGCTTAATCTGGTGAGCCCTGCCATCTAAAAATACATGTTCCACTTCTTAAGAACGCTCCATCCAAAAACGAAAGCTTGTGTAATCATCATTTTTTTAAATAGAAAAATAGGTCAATAGTACTCTAGCTCGTACGACTGCCATTCCCTTTAAACCGTGTTGAATATTACGAGCACCGAAACGATGAGGTTACTATAACACATCTCGTCCCCCACCATTAGTAGTGAATTTCCACCGGTCTTATACATATATAATGCTCTTCATGAAAAAGGGCGAAGGTAAGGAGAACAAGCCGGGCATAGGAGTATACACTTGGATAGCAAGCAGTTATGAACCAACCGAAGAGTCGCATCGCCCCAAATTGATAATACAGTGAAGAAAAGGGGAATTGTAGAGAAAGTTGGGGATGCGAGCATTTGTTGTTAAGTTAAACGGTTATTGGGTTGGTTTAAAGTTTAAATCGTAATTTATACCCAAGTCCATAAAATTAGTTAAAACCCTAGACATAATGTTCACCTAAACCCAGCAATCCAATAAAGCTTAAACCCATAAAAGAACTCGCTCTTCTAGCAGCCAAATTGACGAAGTCATAAATTATTGAAGGGTTTGCTCGAGCGGCAATGACATTTCCCCTCTTGGTGGGAGGTCTTTGGTTCGAAACCCCCCCACCTGTAGTGGGTAAGGATGGATTTTCAACCAATTTATGAAGAAAGCTTCAATGGGCGCCTTAACCCCCTCCCTCAAAGCATATGGGCTATCGAAGGGTTAAAGACATTTTCTTAATTTTGCATCCAAAATGCAACAGGGCTCTCATATATTCTTTTAATTTGTAAGTATCGATATATCTTGATATATTTCAACCAATAGGGTTTATTTGGTTTTAGTTCTCAACAATTTGATTTTCAAATGTTAAGAATTAAGGTTTCATTTTTCCTAAACTTGGATTTTTCTTTTCATGTTTGTTTAATAGTGTTTAGGGTTGAATGATTGCGGTTCTTAAATATTCCAAGTAATGCATCTTGTTCAATTGATTGCACTGTATTTCAACACTAAAATTTTGTTAATCTTTTCAGTGTAGATTCTGAGGGTTTTGAATATATTTTAATTACCGTTTGTAGATTAATTAAAATATAGATTAAACCATGACTAACCAAAAACAAGATTTTGTAATACGATGGAGGATCACTTTCTTAATCCATCAAGAGAGAGAAATAGCTGAGAAGTTTTATAATAATTAATATGATTAGTTCTATGAGGTAATTAATCATCATATACAATTGAAGTAGCGAATTGATAAATATGCAGCGATTGTGTGATTATCTTTTTCAAGATGGCAGCGAAGATATAGATAAAGGAAAGATACATCTATATCTGAAAATCAATATGGGTTTATGCTTGAAATGTCTATAATGGAAGTGATTAATTTTTTTAGGAAATTGATGGGAAGGTATAGTGAGAAAAAAAGATCTACATACTTATGGGTTTTATTGATTTAGAAAAGTGTGAAGATAAAGAGTCCTTAGGGATATACTGTGGTTGGTTTCTGAGAAAAAAAAATGAAGAAAAACTAACATCTCATGGATATATTTATGTGATGAAAGATATGTTTGATGAAGTAATTACTAGAACGAGAATGATTGAAAAGAGACTATATAATTCATTAGTTTTGAATGAACTATCTAAACATATATATTCAAGAAAATATTCCGTGGTATATGTTGTTTGCTGATGATCTAGTTTTAGTAGATAAATCTTTAAAAAATGATAATTTCAAAAATAGAAAAAATGAAAGGAAGCCTCAAAATATTTGAAGTGTTCAGAGTTGGCAGATCAACAAGAGAATATATGGAATGTAATTTTAGTAAAACAAGATGAAGTAATGGATGTGGGTTTTTTTTTGAATTATTTTAATTTTAAAATTAAATTATAAAAATAGGGGGGAATTTTATTTATGAGAATAGGGTGGTTTCAAACCACCCCCCGGCCCACCCCCACCCCCAGTATAGGGGGCGGGTTCCCAGAACCCGCCCTCTATAGTTTTCTATAGGGGGCGGGTTCCCAGAACCCGCCCTCTATAGTTTTCTATAGAGGGCGGGTTCTGGGAACCCGCCCCCTATACATTTGTATAGGGGGCGGGTTCTGGGAACCCGCCCCTTTTTTTTAATTAAATTAATTTTTAATTTTAATTATTAACGTTTATAATTATAATATTATTATTATTATAATTATAATTATAATTATAATTCTTAAAAATAAAATAAAATTAAATAGACAAAAAAAAATATTTAAATTAAATAATAAAATTTCACTATATCAATTTTTTTTTTACAGAATGAATCCGTCAAAATTTACAATACCAAAAAATCCTATCTATTTGTAAAATGTAAATGCTATTTTTTTCGGTCGAATTTATAATAACAAAATGAATCCGTCAAATTTATAATACAAAAAAATCTGAGTGCACTTGTCACGATCCTGAAGGTCCCGCCCCTAATGCATATCCTGGACATCTGGTCCTATAATGGCCTGGTTGTTTGCATAGGCTACATCTGGATTGCCTTTGCTGAGGATCAGCATCCATTGTCATTCGATCTCGACGTACCTTAGGTCTTCCGGGCCTTATATTTTTTTCCGGCGGTAATACAGTCGGTGTTTGTCGTCGGCAGTATAATAGTGCCAATAGCGACTGTCCGGTATAGGATGAAATTTTGGATCGTATGCATCTTGGTAATTAGAAACTGTATAGTAATGGGAAGCAAAACTGTAATGTGAGGTATGCATACTGCTCGCAGCAGCAATTGCGTGGGCACAAGGTAAATGTTGTTGCTGGAAAAGACCGCATGTACACGAAGAGAGCCCTTCATCTCTAAAGTTCACGGTATATTGATTCCCATTACCGCCCGTCGCCTGAAACTCCGCCGTGTCAAACCTTTCGGATCTGTAGTATTGTGCTCTGCGCTCTCTTTTCCGAAAGATATCTTCGTAATACGCGGTGAGCGGAGTGTCCATCGCCAAGGACTTTTCTCTTCTGTGCACAAAATAAGTATTCATCCGGAAAAATGTTCGAACAATCAACCCCTGTATCGGTAAGCCTCTAACCCCTTTAAGGACCCCGTTGAAGCTTTCAGACATATTAGTCGTCATTAGGAGATATCTGCACCCATCATCATGTGCTTGTGACCACATGCGTACTGGAGACTCATCTAACCACGCTTTCGCGGCTTGACTCATCTCCCCAATTTTCGTCATGTATATGTCGTGAACATTAGGGTCAGGCGTTTCACCGGCTCTGTACATAAGTTTATGTAGATCCGAATTTTTAAATTTTTGATCAAAATTTTGCCTGAAGTGTCGTAGGCAAAACCTATGTGGGGTCGTCGGAAATACAGATCTCATTGCAGCTAGTATTCCCAGATGTCTATCAGATATGATGCATAAATCCGTTCTATGAAGAACAGATGGGATATTTTTGAGGTTGCGGAAAAACCATGACCAGGATGATGTATTTTCACCCTCGACAATAGCAAATCCCAACGGAAATATACCGTTATTAGCATCAACACCTGTAGCAATTAACATGTAGCCTCTGTACTTACCGTATAGATACGTACCATCAACGCACAATACCGGCCGACAGTGTGTGAAACCAGCCGCACATGGACCAAAGCACCAGAAAATTCTTTGAAACCTGACAGAGCCCTCGACGTCTGTTTCTGTGGTTTTTAAACGGTATACGGTCCCCGAATTTGATGCTTTCATGGTTTCCATAAAAGGGACTAGTGAGTTGTACGAGCTTTCCCAGTCCCCGAATATCTTGCACAAAGCCTTTCTACGAGCATCCTATGCCTTCACATACGAAATCTGAATTTTATGCTCTCCGCTAACCAAGAGCTGTATCTCTCGGGGAGTCATCGCCACATCTGTACGGATCAGGGGCATGATTAGCGAGCAAATGTAAGATGAAGTGCAATTCCGGTGATCCTGTAACATGATAGAATTGATGCAAGTGTGTTCTTGGTTGTATTTCGTGACCTTCCAAGCCTTGGCTCTTTTGGAACAACATGCATGCAATCTCCACTGACATTCAGGAGCTTTCGTACATACCACAGTATAGTACGTCTTATTTGACTCTTCGGTTTTAAATGTAACGTTTTGCTGAATGGACCACGACTTCAGCTTACAAATAAGATCTCCTTTTTCCTGAAATAAATCCCCGACGCTGATGCAATCTTCGCTTGCTGCTGTCGCGTCCAAATAGGGTGCCGTATTTACTTCTGCAACGGCTAAGTCTACCCAACCATCATTTTCCAGCGGATCGAGGCCGGGATCTTCTAGTTCGACAAAATCGTTATTCGCAATCATACCATCAAAGAATGCTACCTCATTCAATCCAGCAGCATATTCCACGCTATCCTCCCCCTGATGATCTTCACCGGTTTCATCATCATCACTGCCACACATATCAATATCACCCGTAGCAACATAAGGCTCGGGTGCAATATATGATGGTTGTGGTCGGTGTAATGTGGATGGTTCGGGGTGAGAAGACCGGAAAGATGTGGACGGACATGCTTGGAATGCGCTGCTTGGATCGTGTTGGAATGATGCGGAGGTATGGGGAAATCTGCGTTTAGTATATAAATTGTTATTATAATATTATTCCTTAATATTTTCGTAACTAAATCATCACTTGTTTCAAATTTATTTACCTGTGGAAGGCTGTGTATGGTAATTCTTGCTGTTCTTCTGGGGTGCATGTAACTGCAGCAGTCGACTGGGGAAACCTGGATTTATGCATTTTATTAAATGTTTGAATATTAGTATATAGGTATTACTAAAATGTTTAAATATGGGTTTATAAAATGTTTACCCATGTGCTTGAAGATTTGAATAATGTTGTGTATAGTCATATCCACCGGCACTGACGGCATCATCGTTGACCATGTGACCGTACCCCCAGGAACTATCTCCAGCATTACCATCAAAATTACCCGTTGGAGGTACATCTGATACTTCCAATTGGTCCTTCTGAACCAAAAGTTCGAAAGAATGCTGGGTGCTCAAGAGACCGAAATCTATGTTCGAAGATATTGATGCATCGTCTATAATTTCAACCAATACATTTCCACTGAACATAGGCCATATACAACTTAACTTAACCCTACTTTCACGGGGATCGTATTTCGTAATTTTGAACACTTTAGCCTCTAATTCATCATAAGTCGTTGATGCTTCCAATCGCATGATTCGTGCAGACCCGCCCATATACTCGGGACCTTGTGCACTTGTGATAACCTGGCTATCGTATTTACATACAACAAATATACTTGGGGAGGCCATAATCCTGCACAAAAAACAGTTATATTTTTTATGTTGTGTTGAAATTGCAAAAAACTTTCAAACTCGAAGATTGCTTACTTCCAATACTTTATGAACTGTTCTACTGCTCGAAGATTGCTTACTCGCAGAATATGGTACTGAACTTCACCTTCTTCTAAAACTCCACACTTACACAAAATTGATAGTGGAGAAGAATTGCAAAAAGTAAATGGATAGTGAGCGGTGTAGGATGAAAATTTGACAGAGATGAAATGAAATGGGTAGTGCGGAGACATATTTATAGCGGCAAGATATTGAAGAGAGCAGGTTCCAAGAACCCGCCCTCTTCAATATGATGTTCTGCAGATTTGACAAGACAATATAAAAAAACAAAATTAATGAAGGAACCCGCCCTCAACGTTACTTCTGCACACACGTTATTTCTGCACACTTACTTACACCTACATTGATTTGACAAGACAATATAAAAAAACAAAATTAATGAAGAGGCCGGGTTCCTGAAACCCGCCCTCAACGTTACTTCTGCACACACGTTACTTCTGCATACTTACTTACACCTATATTGATTTGACAAGACAATATAAACAAACAAAATTAATGAAGAGGGCGGGTTTCAGGAACCCGCCTTCTTACTTTCTGAAATTGATGTGACATCTGAATATTATTGATGTGACAACATATGAATATTATTTATAATTTATAAATAATAATTCAAATCAAAAGTGACAAAGTTCAACGTTGTGAAAAGGTACAAATAGTACTTAAATAGTACTGATGTGACCTCTCACTAATTAATGAAGAGGGCGGGTTCCTAAAACCCGTCATCTTCTTTGTGAATAAGAACGCTCTCTGTAATTAATGAAGAGGGCGGGTTCCAGGATCCCGCCCTCTTCATTAATTAGTAATTGATTTGACGAATTATGTCAAGCCTTCTCGGATTTCATAAAGGAAAAGGGAAAGAAAAAAAATAGCATTTACATTTTACAAATAGATAGGATTTTTTGGCATTGTAAATTTTGACGGATTCATTCTGTAAAAAAAAATTTGATATAGTGAAATTTTATTATTTAATTTAAATATTTTTTTTTGTCTATTTAATTTTATTTTATTTCTAAGAATTATAATTATAATTATAATTATAATTATATTATAATTATAAACGTTAGTAATTAAAATTAAAAATTAATTTAATTAAAAAAAAAGGGCGGGTTCTGGGAACCCGCCCCCTATACATTTGTATAGGGGGTGGGTTCCCAGAACCCGCCCCCTATACTGGGGGTGGGGGTGGGCCAGTGGGGTGGTTTGAAACCATCCTATTCTCATAAATAAAATTTCCCTCCCTATTTTTATAATTTAATTTTAAAATTATAATAATTCAAAAAAAAAACCCAATGGATGTACGATGCAAATTGATGGCCAATATATATTTGTAAGCAACTATTTTCGTTACTTAAGATTTATAATTAATCATGATAAAAAGATCGAGAAGGATGTAGTCTTTAAAGCTTGATGGTTGAAGAGGAAAAATGCTTGCGGAGTGCATGTGATCAAAAGATATATAAATTTAAAGTAAAATTCTATAAGATGGTTATAAGTCTATCTTTACATAATAAATCATAATGTTCGTCAATTAAAAACATGTGAAAGAGATGAATATTGTGATTGAAATGAGAATGTTAATTTAGATAAGCAGTAATATGCTAAAAGATATGATCATAATTGAGAGGTTTCTTAATAAATCATAGATCGATCCAATAAAAGATTAGACGAGAGAGAATTGGACATCTCTGACATGTACTCTATAAGAGCCCGCGTTCGACGGAGAGAGAGAAAGACACAATACTAAAAACTGAGTCGAACCAAGAACTTTCCTCTGCTTTTCATTTTGCAAAATCCATTGATTTTGATGTTTGATTTCTATTTGTTTTTGGGCAAAGGTTGTAATCGTATCAACCAGTCGAATCGCCGAGTGCATGGCGTGAAGGATTACCATGAAGAGGGTTTCATTGTATCTCGGAGGTGAACCGCCATTATCTAGATGCATCGTTTGGGGAGGCAAATATCTATCTTAAGGACATGGTTGATTTTACATGCGTCGATAAATTCCTCAATTCTTTGTTTTAATTTCAGTCTAATTTGATTTTAGGTATTTTACAACACTGCTACAAATTAGGTATACCCCTCTGGTTAGAACCGTAGGGGCAAAACACCGCCCTTAAGGTGGACACCGTAGGGAAAAAATTTTCATCCATAACTCAAAACACTGTAGGGGAAAGTATCTGCTCTTACGAATGAAACTTTGTCCCTACAGATAAAACCGTAGAGCCCCTATGGTAACTAACGCAAGGGCAGTTTTTATTTTTAATTTATTTTTAAAAAATACTAATATTTTGTCCCTTCGGTTCTTACCGTAGGGAAAAATACATGGTCCTACAGATTCCATCATAGGGGCCATAATTTTAACTTCTTTTATTTTATTAAAAAAAAAATTGCCCCTACGGTTGTTACTTGTCCCTGTGGATTCCACCATAGGGGCCAAAGGTTCATCTTTTTCTTTTATTTTATTAAAAAAAAATCGCCCCTGCAAATTCCATCGTAGAGGTAAAATGTCAGATTTTTCTGATGTATTTTCCCTACGCGACAACCCGTAGGGCCAAATGATTGCCTTTTCGGTGACAATTGTAAGTGCAAAAAAAATATTTAAAATATATTTCCCCCATTTTTTGCCATCTTGTATACAATAGTATATATATCATACACCATATCATATACCCGAATACAGAAATATCTATCAATAGCATTCCATGCATAATATATAACAAAATAAATAAACACAATATAAAACCAATCTAAAATCATGATCATAATCATCATATACAACAACCGATATCTAAAATATACAATATATATCAAATAAAGTACAAATATCCTACAAAAATAAAAAAAAATAAACAAATCACTGCTGACTCGGTCCAGGTGCTCCACTTCTAAGTATCTAGGAAATCAGGCACATCTACTCCTCGCTGCAGCCCTGGGCCAATAGAATTTCGAGTAATGAAGCATCAGGAGTAGGAGTGGGCTGTGGAACCGAAGGAGTGCCTTGCGCAGAAGAACCTGGACGATTGGCCTACGGAGCCGGAGCCGAAAGAGTGGCCTACACAGCAGGGGCCGAAGAAGTGGCCTGCGGAGCCGCAGCTGAAGGAGTGGCCTGTCGAATTTGTAAAGTTTTTAAGTTTGTGTAATAAAGAATAAGGAACAGTGTACTAGATTTAGTCTATATATCTTGTCGTGAAATTCTAAGTCCAGAAATTAAGTTTTGTGAATTAAAATGACGTGTTATTGATCTATAGAATTCGTGTCGGATTCGTATAAATATCAAATTCTTTCCAAACCGTGAATCCTACTCGTATCCATATTCAAATCCGTGCTTATACGTAGATTAGAACTATCAAGATATACGTATAAACAAACAGAAGTAACATACGTATCATCATCTCCTACAACATATCGAATTTGGCATTCAGTTTGGCCATCTCCTTTTCCAGACATCGCTCGCGGGGGATAGCAGAAGTAATTTCCAAAGAGGATGACAACTTCAAATGGGCCCTGCCGGGACCAAGTCCACGGCCTCCCTCCCAACCACCGTGGTGCACTCTGTGTACGGCGTCTAGGACATAGGTCAGCACGGCCAGATCGGTCTCTACACTGAAATCAATCCCTGATCTCTCCGTCTGCTGCACCACCCGTTCCTACACCAAGTAAAGCATTCAAACGTAAGTAAACCATTTAAATTTAAATTTATCAAAACAATTTTTCATTCGAATTTGAACAAATATTAACGCTTACGCAATACTCCTGGGTAGCAGTATCGGGATATCGAAGCTTGCCCATGGCCGGATATCTCGATATGGCATGGACGGACAGATAATCCGTCAACACGCTCAGTGTACTACCTTCCGCCTCGGTCCGAGCTTTCTACAATTCACCAAAAACACACATATATAACATAACTTTTCATATTGCATTATATCAAAAGAGATATATATTATAATTTACCGCTGCCTCCATGGCACGAGTCATGTTCTTGAAGACACCCGTGTAAGTAGGTCGACCCCTCTTCGTGGACTTCCGATTCTCTTTATTTTGAGAGGTATGTTTCTGTACAACACAATCAGATTTAGTTTTCTAATTAAGCAACAAAAAAATAAATTATATACTAAATATTGGATTACATTTAAATTACAAACCTGCTTGCGCTCAAATGACCAAAACTGGCACAAGAGAAGCCATGTTTCTAAATCGACCCCGCTAAAGGCCAGAGACGTAAGAGAGCTGCTCTCTCCGCCTCGGGGGTCACCAGCCATAAGTCGTAACAATCTGTCTTCAGCTTCTTCCTTTTATACCAGACCTTACTCTGCATGCTGGTGATGAGGCCCCGGTAAATAGCCCGAAAATTAATCCATTTATCAAGGTCAATGGGATCAACTACAGACTAAAAGTCATAATCCAGCTGCATATACAAGAAATTAACATCAATAAATTATAAATGCCAAATGATGTAAATTTATTTGATAAATCAAATAAAAATATATAATAATACCTGAGCCTGCTCAAAGAAGAGGTTAAAAGAGCGCTTATATTGTGCGTCCCAACCAAAATGAAGAGGATACTTCTTGAAATGACGACTCTCATCCCCTATATACTGGCCGAATATCTTGGCATTATCACTAGTGGGTCGGGAGTCGGCGATAAAGAGGAGGGGGAATGCTCCTTGGCCCGTAACAGCATCGGGCTTCAACCTACAGGACCTATTCGGCCTTCAAGTCCCACGAATGGACCGTGGCTGCCCTGCATATGAGTGTGTGTGTGTGTGTGTGTGTAAACACATACATACATACATGGAATGTCAAGACAAAACAAATTATGCTTACAATAATCAATAAAATAAGGATAGGGTGCCAATATATGATATAAAAAATGTTAGCAGCAGAAAAAATATAGGCAAAATTAAGATTATTATTGGCAAAAATAAAATGAAGTTGTTACAATGCGTATGGAAAATGCATAACTCAAGAACGGAAAAATTGGACAAAATAAGTTTTATGAGAGAAATTATTAATCATATTTATCCGTTATCTCATGGCTCAACTAATAGCTTACTTAAATTCTGAGCTATAAATTCTAATGTGTTTGTTTGATCTATATATTACAAGCTTAATGCGTTTGTCTCGTTTACATGACATCATAATTTTTAGAGCGCGGTATATATATACCTCCGGCGACATCACCACGAGCCTAAGCCCGGACAACTGCACGAGCAAGACAATAGTTTTTCCGGTGAGGAACAGTTGATGACCCGGACGTGGATGCACCCTCTCCAACTAGATAATAAACAATGACGATATACGTAACTTCTGAATAAAATAATATATAATCAATTTGACATATTATATAGTAAAGAATACTAACATGCAAACTGCTCGAAGGGTACGGATCGTGCGGGAGCTACCTCTGTCCCAGATGTGCACCCTTTCCAACTAGACAATAAAAAATATCTATATAAGTAACTTCGAAATGAATATGCGTGTATATCTATAATATAACATTCAAAATGAATATGCATGCAATATAGAATATATAAACATACATACTGCAGGTGTGGGATTTAGGTATGCTCCGGATGTGGAAGCACCCCTCCTACTAGACGATAAAAAATCACTATATAATTAACTTCAAAATGAATATGTGTGTATATTTTTAACATTCAAAATGAATTAATATACGTGCAATATACCTGGAAGTGTGGCAAAGTCCACACGGAATGCGTCATCTAGAGGGGGTATGGATGGTGTGGCAAAGTCCACACGTAATGGGAGATTTGGAGAGGGTATGGACAGGGGTACAAAAGCACCTCTCTATTGTAGGATCTGCTCCCTACGCAGCAGAATTTGTTTGCCGATTCCTCCGTCAGTGCCCCTGCCGCTGCCCCTGATGCCCCTCGCTGATCCGGAGATCATCATCACCCTTAAATAAAGTACAATCATTACATATGCATACAATACATGTATGTAAGAGAAATAATAATAATAATACATGTACAGATCGTAGAAAATGTAAACTCATAATATAATAATAATGATAAACTTTTTCGTTTCGTAGATACTTTAGACGCATTATGAATATCATTATCAATATCATTCTTAACCCACGTAACTTCATGCTCAGCCGTAGATAACTCGTATACGGAGACAGACGGTTGGAGCACTCTAAGTCTTCTCTCTTCTTCTTCCTCATCACTGTCTCCTATGTGATCATCGAATTCTGGGACATCATAAATATCTCTGGGTTTCCATCGGCATACAACACTCCATCCCGGATGCTTTAAGCACTTAGAGTAGTATACTTGGAATGCTTGTTATGGAAAGATAAATGGATTGTCCTCACAACAAAATCGACGTATGTTTATACTAGTCAATCCATATTCATCTTTTCAAGTCCCGAGGCTGTCTTGCCATCTTATAGTATCGGTTCATGTATCGTACCAGATACACTGAAATATATAAAACGGTTCTGCTCGTCCAGGATATTGGATACTGATTATGCAATCTAAGTATCCATAATAAATCACACCGTTCGAGCCAACGGTCGCAACCTTACTATTCTTGGTGGTTCGATATTTTTCTATGTCCTTAACTTCAAATTTATATCTAAGGACACCAAATCCTTTGTAATATGCAAGCTTCATGCTAGGATACTGAGATAGACATCTTGAGTCTTTCTTATGATGTTCGCATGTAAATTCGATGAAAGCAGCAACTCCTGTGACAAACTTAGGATTCATGCGTTGTTGTCAATCCATGTACATTCAGTCCTTAATTCTGATACACTCATGGGCCATGTTAAACTGTATAACATATAAATTGTAAGTTCATAAATGAAAGAAATTAGTGAAGTTATGAAATTGGTGCTTGAATCGAAGATCGTGTGGCTAGTTGGTTTTTTATCGTGGCTATATTGAGAAATGTAAGAACGAGATGATTATTGATAAAGATGATAATGAGAAGGGTAAATTTGTCGTTGAAGAAGATAAATTATCGATCAACAAAGTTATGTTTGAAGATACCTAAATATGAGTTGTATTATGTGTATGTGAGTTTCAATTTATGATTTCTTTTAGATGTAGCGTTGTTAGTGTGTATGTGTTTTGCGTATGTGTGTATTGTGTATTCATGTTGTATGTGTGTGTTTCGGCCGTCGGGGGTGAGACTTCTATCCCATTAAGAATGTATAGAGCGACACCCTTTCGCTTGTATTTTCATCCGTTTTGAGAAAATTTTGGCAACACCTCCCCGCTTTTCTCCGAGTACACCGTGATAGAATAGATAATCATTTCAATACTGTGAAACAATATTGAAATGAATATCTAATCTATTTTTATACATGGAGAACCAGCGGAAAGGTACTGACGAAATAACTCAAAACAAATGAATACAAGTGAATGCAGGTGTTTCTTTTATACATTCCTAATTTGTTTAAACTGGACAAATCTATAGGTTATTATATGATTGAATCTTCTCGTCACATAGACTACACGACGGTTGTTAGCACCGATCGATACCGTCCGATATTTAACAAACTTCGTGTGGTTTTATGTTACGACGAAACCGATAGACGGGAACTAAGGTGTGCTTTGATTTTCACATATGATTATCGATGAGAATATGAAAATTTTATATTATTATCGAGTGTCATACATACATTTATTGTAAGATTTAATTTGAATTGATTTTACGTTTGCGTGTTTCAATTTCAAGGGTACGAAGTTTTTAGTTTAAACTTAATGCTTTTCTTAATCAAATAAGTTATGCATAGACATTGAAAGCCACTCTGACTGGCTTGCAACTCTGACTCGTATGCAAGTGAATTGAAATTATAAAAGATTAAAAACAAAATGATTCTCAAGTCAAATGAATCTTCATCTTGTGGTTCAAAATGCATGCACATTTTGCATGCATAAAAGGTTTCTGAAAATTGAAGGTGTCTACAATTTGTAGACGAAACTATATTAGTTGAGATGGGCACATTCTTCTTTCTTCATTTTATTTTGTACAACCATTCCTATAATTAGGTGTTAGGCTAGAGTTGTGGTTCTTATCCAATTTAATTACCTAAGTCTCCCAAACTTTTGATCCATTTGGTTTGAGGCGGAACCAGAAAATATACGGAACACTTACTAAAGTAGCAACTGAGTGACGATCGATCCGGTTCAGCTTCTAAAATAAGGTCTAAATTTGTTTGCTACGAGTTCATCTATAGGATAATGTTGGCAATAACAACTCTGGTTATGATTATGCACGTGTCATATAATATAATATAATACCAAGCTGATATCAAATAAAATATAATAGTTGTTATTGCTAACAAAATCCTAAGTATGTACGATGTGTGTGTATAATATGAAAAACATAAATGCCAATGTAAGTCTATAATTTGTATGGAAAAACATGTATAACATAAGAAGTTGGTTTGTATCTCATGAAAATCATTTTTAAAAAAGAATGTAATTTAAGGGATAGGTAAAATAAAAACGTTATGAACATACTAAAATGAAAATTTCACTAAGAATACTATTTAGTAACCGCTAAAATACAGATATCCATAGTCTCAATTCTTTGTTGTTTATTCTTTTCTTGGATTTTTGTAATTAATAATTTTGTTAAAGTGACAAGCTATTTCCAAGTGTGCGGTACAGTGTATGTATGGTGACGCCATGGAAAAAAAAGATTTGAGAAGGTCTGTTAAAATTAGTTAAGATAATAATTATTTTAAAGAAATTTTATTTAAGTTAACAAGGCTTTTAAAGAACCTTTTAAGATTTGACAAAATTGGAAAGTAAATCATGTTTTTCTTAAACACTTTTTTCTAAAAATTATGAAATGATGAGGCAGACACACACTTAAAAAAAAAAATCTCCATAAAGTTCCATTTAGATTAAACTGGACTCTGTTGTGTCCTAGTTATAATAGAAGAGATATGGATTTAGCTATTAATTTCTTCTAACAAAGTTTATATTAATTTGGTGTCTATGGATTTATGATAATTGTAGGTTGAAGATACATCAGTTCTTGTTCTTTCATAAAAAAACAAAAGATAAATCACTTCACCTTTTCTTTGGTTTATCTTACTGGGCTTTAACATCGGGCCTAATGTTTGTCTATATGGGCCATTAATGATAGTTCTATGGTTAAATTGTCAAAAAATCCCATGGGCCCAGTTAAGACCATGTTTATACTAGTTGCCACTCTTTTGCGGTCCAGGGATTTTCACAGAGATTTTGAACAGTAGTCCCTTCTCAACAATTTTGAAAATATTAGGGGTTTAGGAAACTCCCAAGCGAGCTCAGGGATTTTTGACAATTTACCCTGCTTCTATTTAGAGAAATGCTACGTGTTAGACCTTTTTTCCACCTTTAATTTTCAAGATTTTTATAGAATTTTCAATAGGACACAAATTCCTGCTCAACTCGACTCAGCCCCCTGTTGGCCCTGAACATTAGTGCGTAGTCCCCTGGCCCACACCAAAGATTTTTATAGAATTTTCAAGAGGACACAAATGCTACGATGTTAGACCTTTTATCCCCCTATTATTTTTGCCTGAAAAACAGGAACTCCTCCTGAACTTGGAAAATATGTAATTACCCTATAAATTTAATACGGTTGTTAGTTTTTGAGGTATATTTCCAAAATACCCCTCAAGCATTTTTGCTCCAAGTTCTTTCATTTTTTCTTCTTTACAAATTTTTTTCCTCTTCAAATCTTTTAATCATTTTTTTTTTCCACAAATCTCTAATTCACACCATCTATCTCTATCTTTGCTTCTCTAAAAAGTAGGGGCGTAAACGAGCCGAACTCGAGCCAGCCAAGCTCGGCTCGAGTTCGGCTCGTGGTTCTTTTTGTCGGCCCAAGTCCGGCTCGTTTAGTTAATCGAGCTGGAGATGCTCGGCTCGAGTCCGGCTCAATTAAACATGCCCAGCTCGTGTTCGGTTCATTTGTGGCCCATTAACTAAACGAGCCGAGTTCACGAGCCGAGCTCAACTGAGCTCGTTTAGAGCTCGGCTCGTTTGCAGCTCATTTACTCATATTAATAGTATCTTCCAAGAAAAAACATAATTAACAATAATGCTTAAAACTCAGGGTTTTCAGATATGGAAAAATTAAAAAACATTAACATTTAGGGTATTGAATGGGTCTAAGTGCTGGGTTTTATATTTATCTCAGTACACTTTATATACTGTCATTTAATTGAATTAAGTGTTCTGAGAGTTATATAGAATCTGCTATATATTACATATTACTGTTTTTTTTCAAACTGTGTAACCCAGCCGAACCCGAGTCAATACCGAACGAGCCTGGCTGAGCTCGAGTCCGGCTCGTTTAATAAACGAGCCAGGCTTTCTGGCTCATGTCCGGCTCATTAATAAATGAACCAAATTTGAACGAGCTGATACCGAGCCGAACCTTAATCGAACCCGAGCTGGCTCGTTCAATTACCACCCCTACTAAAAAGTGAGCATGGATTCAAAATGGTACCGATTAGAAAAGATGAAGAAAAGAAAAAAGAATGTTAGGTTGATCAATTAAATATATCGAAAGGCCATTTTTTCTCTCCATAAAATAGGCTCATGGATGCAAAATCTAACAACGTTATGGTTTTTAAGGATAAAGTGCATGTGTTTTTATAAGTTCGGATGGGTTTCATATTTTTTAGACAAAAGTGAGTGAGGTTTCCTGCATTTTAGCTTATTTCTGGATACAGCTCCTAAAACATATATAAACAAGCTAAATAGCTTACAACCTTTGGATGCGATGAAATGGCTACCAAAAACTGAATTAGAAAATTACAAATTAAACCGAAATAAAAATCAAAGATCGAGGAGCTTACCGAGACATGTTAGAATGATGTTGTCTGTAGGATAGATTTCCGCTTCCCCAACGACGTATATCCAGATAATCCCGGTCTATCCAAGATAATACGAAACCTCCTTCACGGTAAGGCTTCACGCTGTGCACTCGACAATTCGACCAGTTAATGCGACCTCAGCCTTTGCTGGAAAGAAAAGAATGGAAAAAGGAACAAAAAATCAAAACGAAAAGGATGGATTTTGGAGAAAAAAATTTAGGAAAGTTCTCAGTTTCTTGTATCCTTTTGCTCTTATAAGAGCCACCAAATGTTAGAAATAGGGGTGTTAACTGGGTCGGTTTGGACCCGTTATCCGTCCGAACCAGCTCGCTTTAGACGGATAAAATGACCGTTTTAAACCTACATGAAAGGGACGGGTTCAAAACCCGTGGCCCGTATTTGAATAGGACGGGTTTTAAATTTTTTATACCTTGCTCGAACCCGCATGTGAACCCGCACCCGCGTGTAACCAGTACCTGCCCACAACGGACCCAAACCCGCCGCTTAATAAACATCCGCCCGCTTAGTAGTCTGAACTTATTTGGTTGTAGACTTAGCTTTGATTAATCATACTTATTTAAAACTATCTAATTAAAATAAACTACGGTTTTCCAAACTAGATATCCAAACGGGGCCTAAATCCTTAAGTATTCTTAAATTGAAGTTTCGCAATAATGTCACGACTCGGAAAAGACACGTGACTGGCACTTGAATCATGTGAAGTCTATAGGACCCCACCTAATCCAAGTAAGCCAAAAGCCCAGAAATCTAAACCTTTTTAGGAAAAATAGTGGAGTTGAAGTTTTGAAATAGAGGTTTAATGAAATCTGGTTCTATCTTTTAAAACATAAGTTATATTATATTAAACCCAAGAAGATTATATACCGTAGATAAAACATTTTCGTCATTAGAAATTTGGGCAGTACTTCCTTTGTAAATTTTAACTCGAAAAGAATACAAGTAATAATAATAGGCATCCCCAAGCGGGAGCTAGCTCTTCGCCAATTGACGGAAACAACCACGCAAGATATAAATATACGACGTCCTGAGGCGAAGATCAGACACAGAAAGAAAGTAAGAAACTAAAAACATAATCAAAGAAAACAGAAATAAGAATAAATACATGTGTATGGCTCTAAATCCGAAAGAATATACAACTATGGCTTCTAAATCTACAAATATACATATTGTAGTTGATGGAGATTTTAACTAGATACAACTGAATAAAATATACAAGTACAATGGTGGTCACGATGCAAGTGTACCCCACATAACAAAGCAATCACCTGGAAGGAATCGGTGTGCCAGCAAAACCGCTACAGAACCTGTGCGGTCAAACCTGCAAGAAAACCGTGGCACAACGGGGGTGGGTTGCCAACTCATGAGTAGAAAACATCACCGAGTAGAAACCGAATGTATGACTATCTCCTATGTCATACAGTATAGTAATAATAATATAATGGCGTCTAGTGGTGCAAGGGTAAAAGTATAAGCATCAGTGTAACCATACTAAAGGAATCATGTCCAGGTCAAAATGTAATACCATGTCATATGTAAATATATGCGTGAGTGTAAATGCATCAACTAATGTGTGTCCAGCAACGACACACTAAATCATGATAAAATCTGAATGTCCAGCATCGACACTCAAAAATATCATGAAAACCGTGTCCATCAACGACACATAATCCTTATATATCGGGTTTCGTCTATCCGGATCGGCCCCATATCATCTGATCTCCCGACCACGGTCGGTATCCTCTGGATATCCGCCGCGCCAACTATCACCGGTCGGTAGTGCTCCCCTGCCCGGCTCAACGTATCTCTATATGGCCTTCTTGTCCCGAGGTACCGCACCGGGTCCACTATGTACCCGCATACGGTGTCTCCTCGCTCCTCGAATCGGGTATACATATATGCTCCAGAACCGAGAAATCTCATGGTGGACGCCACACATCATATCAAGGAAAACCGCATTTCTTCTTTTAAAAGGAGCTTAAGTTTTCGAATTCACATGCGGTTTCCCAAATCTAGAAATCTCATGAAAATCGGAATCTCATAATCATGAGCTAATAAGGAGATAATGAATACCGGCATAAAGCCAAACTGCAGTGCATAACCAGAATGTATGTATACAAATGGATGTGGTATCTAAGTAAGAAATGCAATATCTAAACTAGCATGTGATAACAAAATACTAACAATATAAGTAAACTATAAGCTATCAGGTTATACGAGTGAGATAACGATTTCTAATGTGTACGTGACATGACAATTACTGATGATGATGTGTGTGAGCCGGTCAGTAAGTGTACGTGCAACATACACATCATTGGTAATGGTGCATTTGTCTTAACAGACGAGATCATAACAACTAATGAAAGCACATGTATAAATAAATGCAATGCAGTAATATGAACGTAGCAGAAAGGTAAATAGTAACGCAACAAGATAAGATATACATCGATATATGAGCCATACAATTATCGTATTTAAAATAGCACGAATCTTTGTTTTTAGAAAAGTAGGGATTACGGTGTTTTTGAGAAAAGAAATACCTTTTGAAAATCCGTAGCATCTCTCGACTTGTCCTTTGAAAATTCATATGATTCGTTAGTTTTGAAAATAGGTATGACTCGAACTCTGTTCTAACACCTACTAAAGTAATTAAAGGACTAAACTAAAACAGTGTCGGAAGTAAAAAGAAACCAAAAGTATTCCCGAGTCGATATATCTAGTAGTCGGCGATCTAGCCTCATAGTATCACGTACGGTATAATCTGTCGTATGGCATTCTCGAGTCAAGAGTGCGGATCCATCATTATATAAACATCTCGTACGGTATAGTCCGTCGTACGGCATGCTCAAAATCGAGGGTACGGGTCAATATCATATATATAATAATTCGTATGGTATCATCCATCGTACTATATCATAATCAAAGGTACGGATTTAAGGTCACGTACATTCTATTATATCATCAAGTCACGTGTTATCGCATGTTATGTATATTTCGTCCAATGACCCTTTGATATATCGCATCATATACGATGTCTCAACTCAAATCATATATCATAATCTCTTGACATCATGTTCGATCGTATCGACTCATATCCATATAACATATCATATCCTCATCTTATATATATATATATATATATATATATATATATATATATATATATATATATATATATGAACATACACAAACCTATATATGTATATATGTATATATATATGTATATATATATATATATATATATATATATATATATGCATATACACACATATCATACCAAGTGTGTAAGTATGTGCATGTGTGACAACATAAAACCAAAGCTCACGACTAAGAGGGAAAAAACTAAGAGTATACTTACCTACGATTACACTTAACCAATTTATAGTCTCCTAAACCCTATTTGCTAGGTATCTAAGTCTCATATCGACACAAAAATATAAGTATATATAAATATCCTAATCTACGGTTACGGGGGTGCTATACGCCATCCACCCGACTTTCCCTGTAGATATACTTCTACTCATCTACAACGCCTTGCTCTAGTCGATCCCGACGGATACCTTACCCTCCTTCGTCGTCCCGAAAATCCCCGCACTTGTACCTACAAATCAAAACACATAGTATCGCATCAAAATAATATTCGAAAACCAACGCGACACGTGAACCGCACATAGGTTAGAACCTATGGTCCTAAAACAACAAAATACTATCTGACGTCAACGTGCAAATATCGAACGACCAAGTCACATCAAGAAATTCAAAAATCCAAAATTCAAATATCGGAAAATATTGTCAAACCCAACTCAAAATGCTCTAAGATTTTGGCACAGGTAGACTAAGACAAAACTAACAATACAATAGCTAAGTTATAAGGAGTGTGAGCTACAGGCCAAACCCCAATATCAAACTCCAAAATTTGGCCGCCAGAAGTTGCTATAGTAACCGGTGGCGATGGGTAGATTTTGGAGTTTGGGTCTCGTTCTTCTGTGGTAGTCTAATTAGGTCAATTTAGTTGTTTGTTTTTTTTATAAATACCCCAAGTTGCTCCAGAATTCATTTGATCCTCAAAAACTTTAGAAAAACGACATCGAAAAATTCTAAACTCAAGTTATCCGAGAATTCTAACACTAGAAGGGTTTGTGGCCACTACTAAACCTTAAATACACTTCACAATTCATAAAATCTCCTCATTTAGGAATTTTCCAAGATCACTAAAGCTCATTAGTTGTGCTCTAAACTACAATAGGACATTAGGAAAACTAAAACTTAACAAAAAGGGCAGAAATATACCTCATTTTTTAACTCAAGAAAATTTTAGGGTTGTCCAAGATGCTCAAAACCTTAACTTGTTTCATCCATCATACTTGTAGTGTGCTAGTGGTCATTTTTGTTGAAGGGGTGTGAGGTTTTTGGTTAAGTTTCGATGGTATTTTGTGGTGGAAGAGGAGGTAGAGGAATGAGGGAGATGAAGGAGGAGAAGAAGAGGAAATGAAATAAAGAATTAGAATGAACCATGATGTAGAATTCTCCCTTTTTCTCTCTCTCTCTCTCTCATCCAAGGCCCATGTCTCCATGTCCCCTCTCTCATCAAAATATCTCCATGTCATCCTTTTCTTTTATTTTATTTCCCTCTTTTTTTATTTTAAAACAAAAGCAAAAGAAACCATACAATGAAATGAAATATGTTTCAAAATAATGCAACAAGTATTGCAACATGTCAAGTTGCATATCATAACACATAAGCAAGATTAATGCATAATTAATGAAGTATTAATCGAGTTTAGTATTAAACTTGTATACAAACAATTATATAATAATGTTTAAATGCTCAATTCATCTAAATTCTTTCAAGATCAATAATTCAAATTAATTTTTCAATTATTTTCCAAACTATAAATATATAATCATACTACTTCATTAAAACCAATCTCCATACTTTTATAATATCCATGAAATTTATTAGTTTATTTATTTAAATTCTAAAAATAATATTTTATTTTTATGAAATGTTACAAATAACCTGATAATGATACGAATTCGACTAAAATCTAATACACCGTTTTTACTCGTTTATTACACACAAAATTTAACAGATGCGACAGGCTGCTTCGGTTGCGGCTCCACATGCATCTCCTTCGGCTGCGGTTCCGCAAGCCACTATCTCGGTTGCGCTTGCGCAGACCACTCCTACAGCTCCACAGCCCGCTCAGACTTCCGCACAGTCCGCTTCTTCATTAGTCGAGGTTTTGACGACTCAGCACTGCACCGAGGAGCAGATGCGCCAGATTATGGCGTTTATCAGAGGTGGAGGAGCTGGATCGAGCTAGGGTAGCCTTTTTTATTTATATTTTTGAGAATGTATGTACTTATCTGATACATATTGTATATATTTTGGACGATATTGGTGGTTGTTTGCTTGTTCACGATGATTTAGATTGATATCGTATTCTGTTTGTTTATTTTTTTTTATATATTATGCGTGAGATGTTGATTATGAATATTTCTGTATTTGGTTATATGATGTATATATTATTGTGCACAGGACGGGGAAAAAACAGGAAGTCCGTTTTTTTAAAAAAACCTGATATTTTTTCCCTACGAATTAATCCATAGGGCCATCTATTGCATCTACGGATTAATCCGTAGGTGCAATGTTTGCCCCTACACAGTTAGCCGTAGGAACAAAATATCAGGATACCTGATATTTTGTCCTTATGGACTCAGTAACAGGGGTAAAACTTGCCCCTACGAATTAATCCGTAGGGGCATTTATCGGGCCCTACGGATAAATCCGTACGGGTAAGTATCAGGCCCAACGGATAAATCCGTAGGGACAAGCATTTTATTTTATAAACCAATAAATTAAATAAAGATTATGTTCCTACGGAATATTCCGTAGGGCTAAATATCCCTATGGAGTAAGGCGTAAGGGCAATTATTACTCCATAGAGGGATGTTCAGGGCGAAGACTAGAATCTGCGGCCTTTGCACCTACGGGGGAATTTTATATCCCTACGGATATATCCATAGGGGCAGTGGTTTGTCCTTATGGCTAAATCCGTAGGGGCAACCCATTATTGTAGTAGTGTTTTTTCTTACTTTTGAAATCTAAAGTTGATTTAAATGAGCCGCATTAATTTTTATTCTTTTTCCTTTTTTTTTTTTTATCTTTTCATCTTCTTAAATTAAATACGAAATCTTTTTATTTCTCGATTGTAGGATCCAAACTAAGATTTCAACTTTTAATATTAATTCTAATATTAAGAGATGGTATAAAACTATGGTTTAAGTAGGAATCATGAGATGAGAGAAAGCTAGGGATTTACGGTTCATTGTTTTATTTCCTCTAAATTAAATGTCAAATTTAATATGTGAAACCCGCGACCTGCCCGAACTAATGAAACACAAATCCGGGCCTGAAACCCGTTGAGTTCGGATTCGGGTTTATCTATCCGCTCCATTGAGCGGGTTTAAGGTGGCTAGAAAATCCGTTCACTTCAACGGTTTCGGGTTCATTTATGATCCATAACCTGTCCAATCCAACCCATGCACAACCCTGCAGTTGGAAAATGTGTATCACGCCTTTCCATATATACACTTTCGCTAAATATATTTAGTTTCCAGATATATACAACGAAAAGACGTGAGAAAGCTATTTTGGAATTAGTATTGCACTTGGAGGAGGTAGAAGATTAATAATTTGAGGAAAGGAGCCTTCTGTTCGCACAAAAATGATATAATCATGAACTCAAATTAATTAAGGATATTCTTTTTCTTTTACGACGATCTAAATGTATGCGCATCTTTTCTTAGAATGTAAGATAACTCTTTGTAGAGTCCGTCCCATAAACAAATATTATTAAAAAATTTAACCAAGAGAACAGCAGAAAAATCTGCAAAAGGTACAAAGGCAAGCCTACACGCCTCATCAGATGCGCACACAGTCAGGCCACGAAAAGAAAGAAAGAAACACGGAAAAAGAAAACAAGAACAAGAAGAGCAAAAGGGAACAACAGCGGAGCACATGAACAGAGGGAGACATTTGGAGATACAGCAGGGCAGAATTTGATCAGCAGACAGGTTGTTAAACTCAGAAATAGTCTTCTCTGGCAACGACTTCAAGGCCTACATATCTCAAGCAAGCAGTGTTTTTGTATAAAAGCTTTTTTGGAACCAATGTTGTATAAGAAATGCCAACAAAACACAACAGAAACAAACCCAGTACAAGTGATGGATGCACACTTGTAATATCCTAATTTCCACAGGCTATACAGGCTTTCGTAAAGCACATTTTCGAAAAATATGTTCCACGTTCTCCGGTTTCTTGTTGCACACGACACAAAAACTTCCTTCCGTCAATTTCTGTTTTTTGAAAATAAGAAGTCTTTCGCTTGTTACAAATCATATACGTGTCTTAAACTTAGATGGACCTTAAATTTTCATAGCACATAGGCAATTGGAAATATGCATCCACCAAAGTATAAGAATTTGTAAAAAAATTTAACAGTAAATCTTCCATCCGTATCCCAATTCCAACTCCATATATTCATCTGTCCTGAAGGGGCCAGGAGAAAGAAGTAATTGAAATAATTGAAATAAGAGACCGAACTCATGTTGATGTTGTTTGGTAAAGAAGATATTTGAATCCCATCTTATTACACTTGTGAAGCAAACTAAATGACAGTATGAATGTATATAGCTCATCGATGATATGCAGTACGTTCAAAATGTGCGGAAAATTGATAAACGTATTTTAAATAAGACAATCAAAGAAATGCATGGTTTATTAATCCTTCTATTTAATTTCCATTTTCATGAAAATATAAACCTTTACCATTGTTGTGTATACTTTGCTAAATTGCTCTATTTGAAAATTTTGGTTCCCTCATCGATATAAAAGAATGCAAACGAAAATTTCAGAAGATTTTCCTTGAAGAAATGAGGTCAAATGGGTCTGCAAATGAACAAGCTATCTTATCTTATATATTACATGTATAAAGCCCTATGAGAAAAAATTCCCATATCAAGCTTTCTTTTGTCTTCACTTGCCAACAAAATTTTATCCACCATCTTAGATTTCTTTGCAAATTACAATCTCCCTTTTCACTAATTTGTTTGATTGGAAAATTTACAAATGGGCATATTTTCTTGGCAAAAATTACAAAGTAGCTGGAAATTGGCTTGGGTACTTCCTCAAGTAAGCCATGGATAAAAAAAAATAACGTCAATTGATTACAAATATTTCCTCGTTTCTTTTGAAATCCATCAACAAATAATATAAATAAATATTGAATAATTACTATCTAAAAGCTTAAAAGTTATATTTGTACATAATATAAAATGTTGGGCGTGTAGCGGAGGCGACATCAATCTTGATGGATATAAACTAAGATCCTCTTTAACGGATAACAACTAGAACAAACGAAAAATCAAATAAAACACAAGAGATTCGGGAAAAGAGGGAGAATACTTTATTAGAACTTTAGAGAAAAAGAAAAAATCCTACAAAAGATTACAAAAACTCTCTCCTTATAGATCTCCAACGAGATCTTCTTTCTTCTCTCTAAAAGTTCTCCTTAATGGCACCTCGATCCTTTATAGAGCCGCCATTTCACCTCCCTTAAATCTTATGATCAAGATTGCACAGCTTAAAATTTAACCCAAGCATCCTATTTATGGCTCAAATACAATATGAATTATAATAGGATCCTTAATAACGAAATTGCCTTCCAGAGCCTGAAATTTTCGAGATAAACTCGAAACTGGATTTGCTCTTATCTGTTCAACAAACGTCTGACCCTTTATGCTACAGACGTCTGCGCCTCCTCTACTTTCAATGCAGAGCGTCGCCAGACGTTTGATCTTGTATGGGTTAGACGTCTGACACCTTCACCGCATCTGGCCAGAGAGTTGCCAGACATCTAAAGCACACACACTCAGACGACTGCGTCTCCTCTAGATTTCTGGGACTTTATTCATCAGAAGTCTGAAGCACATTACTTCAGATGTCAGACGCTCTTCTGGAACCGTATGCAGTCTCGTGATATATATGACACCTTCACAACAATCTCGACCTTGGCTTGTATATCCTTATAGCCATCTTGAAAACTTGTTACTTTTGTCTTGTATTTTTTAGGGTTGTCTTATAGTTCTCCCCGTTTCCCTTTCTAGCATAACTCCAAATCTTGAAACCGCGAACTGTCACAATTTATGGCTCAAATACAATCTGAATTATAATAGGATCCTTAATAGCGAAACTGCCCTCCAGAACCTGAAATTTTCGAGATAAACTCGAAACTGGATTTGCGCTTATCTGTTCAACAGACGTCTGATCCTTTATGGTACAGACATCTGCGCCTCGTCTTCTTTCAATGCAGAGCATCCCCAGATGTCTGATCTTGTATGGGTCAGACGTCTGACACCTTCACCGCATCTGGCCAGAGAGTTGCCAGACGTCTGAAGCACACACTCTCAGACGACTGCGTCTGGATTTCTGGGACTTTATTCATCAGACGTCTGAAGCACATTACTTCAGACGTCTGACGCTCTTCTGGAACCGTATGCAGTCTCGTGATATACATGACACCTTCACAACAATCTCCTCCTTAGCTTGTATATCCTTATAGCCATCTTGAAAATTTGTTGCTTTCGTCTTGTATCTTTTAGGGTTGCCTTATAGTTCTCCCCGTTTCCCCTTCTAGCATAACTCCAAATATTGAAACCGCGAACTGTCACAATTTTTGCTCAGAACTGCGAAACTGATTCTGTCACAATTTTTCGCCAGAACTGTGAAATTGATTTTGTCACAGTTTTTCACCAGAACTATGAAACTGTTATGACCCTCCTACCGAGATCGCGCATCTTTTTCATATCTGGGTTCCTGAATAGACGCCAAGGCTGTCTTGAACTTCTCTATAGGAATAATCTTTGTTAGCATGTCCGCCGGATTCACCCTAGTATCGATTTTGATCAATTCAATCTCTTTTTCGACCCACTCCTTTATCTTGTGATACAGCATGTCGATGTGCTTAGTTCGACTATGGTATATCTAATTCTTCGCTAGGTGAAATGACGCTTTGATTGTCACAAAACAAAAGAACCGACTCCTTATCGAATACGAACTCGCCAATTAAACTTTTTAACTATAAGGATTCCTTCGATGCTTCCACTGCCACCATGTATTCTGCTTCCGTCATTGATAGCGCCACGGTATCCTGAAGTGTCGATTTCTAACCGATTGAAGATTCTGCAACTGTATATGCATAGCCCATAGTTGATCTTCTTTTTTCCAAGTCACCAACGTAATCCGCATCTAAGTATCGTTGCAACTGGCTCAATTTATCTTCTGACTTATGAAAGAGTAAACCGAGATCTTTATAGTTCCTTTTAGTTACTGAAGTATCCACTTTGCAGCTTCCCAATGGAGTTTTCTTGGATTTGGCATATACCGGCTAACCAGACTTACTGCATAGGATATGTCTAGACGTGTGCATACCATAGCGTACATCAGTGATCTCACCGCACTCGCATATGGTACTCGAGACATGTTTTCCTTCTCCTCCGCTGATTTTGGACACTCCTTAGAAGATAGCTTGAAATGACCGGCGATAGGGGTACTCACCTGTCTTGAGTCCTTCATATTGAATCTTTCCAGCACCTTCTCAATATACCTTCTTTGGGATAGCCAAAGCTTTACAGACTTCCTGTCTCGAAAAATCTTCATCCCAAGAATCTTGTTTGGTTCACCTAAATTTTTCATGTCAAGTTCTGCACTCAATGAAGCTTTGAGCGTCTTTAATTCCACCATGTTCTAAGCAGCAATCAACATGTCATCGACATATAGGAGTAGATATATTGACGAGCTATCCTTAAACCACTTCGAGTACACACAGCTTTCATACTAACATCGAGAGTAGTTGATCTTCTTCATAAAAGAATCAAAACTCTTGTACTACTGCCTGGGAGACTACTTCAACCCGTATAGAGACCTCTTGAGTTCACATACGTGATCCTTCTTGCCAAGTTCTATACATATTTCAGGCTGCCTTATGAAGATCGTCTCTTCCAACTCATCATGCAGAAATGTCGTTTTCATGTCCATTTGCACCAACTCTAAATTATGAAGTGCTACCTTTGCCAACAAAATTCGAATAGATGTATGCTTGACTACAGGAGAGAAAATCTCGTTGTAGTCAACTCCTTCCTTTTGAGCAAAACCCTTCGCAACTAACCGTGCCTTGTATTACTCATTATCATTTTTTCCTGAATACCTACTTGCATCCAATAGCCCTTTTCCTTTTAGTAGCTTAATCAGCTTCCATGTTCCGTTATTTCGAAGTGACTCCATCTCCTCTATCATCGCAATAATCCATCGATCCTTATCTTCTTACCCAATAGCATCCTGATAAGAGCTGGGGTCTCCACTTTCAGTGACTACAGCAAATGCGACCATATCTTCGAAACCATACCTGACTGGTGCCTTAAGTGTATGTGCTGATCTCCTTAATGCCATTGTCTGTGGATCCTGTTGGGGTTGGTTCTTATCGTATGTCTCCGTATTTCGTCCGTCCACCTCCGCATCAATAGGCTAAAATTATGCTTCGGTGTCTGTATCCTTGTGAGTGCCAGAAAACTCCACCTCCACCGGACCAATGTCACCTGATGCTCCACCTGCCACCTTATTGTCTTCAGCCATATCTTTCAACATGGATTTCTCATCGAAGATCACATCTCAGCTAGTGAACGCTCTTCTGTTTTTCGGATCCCATAACTTGTAATTTTTAACTCCAAGTTTGAATTCCAAGAAAACACACCTTTTTGACTTTGAATCCAGCTTAGTCCTATCCTTCTAATTCATGAGTGAGTAAGCAGGGCATTTAAACACTCGTAACGAATCATAATTGACTGGCTCTCCTCTCCATACTTCTTCTGCAATATGAAGATTTATGGCTGTAGATAGAGCTTTGTGGAAGCTTTGACTTTGTCCTCACTCTTTGATATTTTCTTTAGGTATTTGTTAACCCAATCCTAACCTTAACCTAGGGTTTATTCTCTATAAGGGTTAAACATGACATGCTTAACCCTAGATTGCAATTGTAAGGATAACAATAATTGCTTCATCACTTTCTTCTTCATCTTCTTCAAGCTCTTAAAAAGCTTGCTTGATTTTTATTTATGATGAAACAAAGTGAGATAAAGAAAACAAAAGAGAGCAAAATTCCTACTTCATCATCCTTATCTATTCTAGCCATTTAGATGGGTGTTTGCTTTACTAATACTTGATTAGTGAAGTAAGAACTTGGGTTTGAGATTCTTCAAGGTAGATCATCTTAGTTTTTGAAGATTGGAAGCAAGGTTGTATCTTTCTCTTCATGGAGCCTCTCTAGAGTCCGGGTACTTGATGACCACAGCGAAAGGACCTCAACACGGAGCTTATGAAGCGAAAGAACAGACTACAAAGGTTGTAATCCCTAACTCTTAGATGTTAAAGTGTTAACATGCTAGTTTTAGTTTGATTCTCTAGTTAATAATCTAGGTTTAGGGTTATCTATAATGGCAAGATTTGAAATTGGCATGAGAGATGCCATCCGAAACCTAGCTGCCGTTGTAGGTATCCCAACAGTGGTATCAGAGCCTAACTAGAGAATTAGACGGATAAGTGTAGGATTACGAAACCGAAACAACTCCGCAACACCCGATATCAAACCCTAGTTTCTGTCGAATTTTAAATGAGCTCTAAAATTTTTTCAAACATGTGCAGAAGATTGTATGAGATACATTATGAACATGGCCCAAACCCCACCCCCTTGCTCGAATTTTGGCCGAGCACATGGCCAAGAAATCCGAGCAGGCTGCCCCCCCAGTGTATTCTGGGCTCCTGGTTTGGGTCATGTTCAAGTCTCTGGGGTTTGGTATTTTTGGTGTTGTTTATTTTTTCTAAATTTGCATGAGATGTTTATTTAGTATAAAGGTAATTCAGAATGTTTCATATTCGCAATTCTTCGGTTTGTTTAGATAGTGTTAAAAGTTCGAACGGATATCGATAACTCACTTTTTCCCCTGCTGGAAAATTTCAAAGTGTTGGATTTTTCCTTAGTTAAAGAACATTCAAATATCGTGCAAGTAACGCGGTGGACTCTCTAGAAGAAAGAAAACCTTAACTCGATTATGTGACCGTCAGAACCGCCTTTAAACCCTAGAGTTTGTGACAGTTCGGCGTTGCCATATGTGAGGCGTTGGTTTGACCCTTCTACGGCTGGTCCATTGGTACTGTGGCATGTGATAGATACTTTTAAACTAAGTTCAAGTGTTGAGCAAATAGGGAAATTTTGGGTATTTGTTGATTCGATCGGAATATTTAACGTTGTCTAACTTTTTCTGTAATGTGATACAATATTTGGAATCCACATGTAGTTATGAGATAACTAATTTGAATGTTATAAATCTAGCAGTTTAGTCTCATTTGATCGGTTGCCACGGGATTTTGATGCGATCAAAAGTCCGTCGCAATCACGTAGCGTACGCGGATGCTCGCCGGGTAAACTTAATAAATAGCCACGCCCCATAGGCTCGACCAAGTGACTGTAGGAGAACCCCGTCGCCAAAAGCATCCGTTCGGGTGCTCGCGGCAGCGGTGTTCCGCCTTAGTGCACTTTGTCTACGGCATCGGGGGGTGTGGCCGTCTACTAAAGTTTTCAACGAGTATTCGATTAGGATGTCGAGAATTTTGTTGAATTGCCTAACTAGATTGTTCCCCTCCGAACGGCGGCCGGGACGCGGACGTCTCGCCTGAGGTTCGGGGCAGATGCTAATTGGTGCTATCCGTCCACCTCTCCGAAGATGCCAAGTTGATTTATGGCACCATGTATCGAAGGTTTAGACAGATGCGTCCGATGTAGCAGACTTCGTCAGATTCCCCCTCGTTTGAGGGGTTTTTGATTGTGGGGACGCTCTTCCCTGCAGGCGCAAGCCCCTGCAGTTAATTACGCTACCGCATTGCGGTAACAACTTTCTCCTTCTCCAGATGGTCACTTCGTGTCGTGGGTGTTTTTTTTGTATTTTTGTTGCCCGTGGATTGTTTACGGAGACTGAGTTATGTCGTCGCCCGTAGGGCGTGGACTAGTCCAAATCCGTATTATCTTAGATTTGGGTTTGGGGGTTTGGTTTGAGGATACGTCAGCCGTACTCGAGGCTAAGATCGACTCAAACGTTTGTTAAGGATACGTTAGTCTAACTTTGTGACTAAGATCAACTTAACGGGATCGTTTAGATCCGACAACGGAGCGTTTGGGCTCTATTGTTCCAGTTTAGGGACCTAGTGGTCCATTAAATGTATGGCCATCAGGACCCGTCACCTCTGCGACGACGTTGAAGGATTACAACGACGGATGTCAGAGGAGTTCAGAGATGTACCCTCGAGCCAGAGTTAATTGGGGGGATTCATAGTCCAGTCTGTTTGAAGGTTTAAGGATACGTTAGCCATCTTTGAGGCTAAGATCAACTTAAACGGGATCGTTTAGATCCGACAAAAGAGCATACGGGGCTCTATTGTTCTAGTTTAAGGACATTTCGGTCCATGGGTAGTTTAAGGACGTTGCGGTCCATTGTTAGTTTTAAGACATCTCGGTCAAGGTTAAAGACGTCGTAGTCCATGGGTTTAAGGACCCCACAGTCCATTGTTAGTTTTAAGACATCTCGGTCAAGGTTAAGGACGTCGTAATCCATGGGTTTAAGGACCCCACAGTCCGGTATGTGCTCTGGATGCTTCACACGGGTTCACTGCCGTGCTCTGCGAGGACCAGGCTCCGCTCTGGATGTTTTCCACGGGGTCAAAGAGTGACATTATCCGCGTTCCACGTAACCAGGAATTTTGCATTAAACACGGGTTTAAGGACCCCACAGTCCATATCAATGTGTGGTCGTCGGGACCCGTCACCTCTTTGAAGACATTGAGGGATTACAATGCCAAATATCAAAGGAGTGAAGAGATGTACCCTAGAACCGGAATGGCTTAAGTAGTCTTTGACCCAATTTAGGATCAAGACCGATTAATTATGTTATGAGCCCATTGGCCCAGTTAATCACAAATTGAGGACTTATGGCCATCTTGGGCTAAGTCCCATCAGGAGAGGCTTTGCCTCTATCCATTTAGGCCAATTAGGCCAAAGCCTAGTGTTAAACACTACAGAGCAATCAGTGTTGGACACTGAGAATGAGATTGACAAGTTAGTGTTTAACACTAAAAGATAATTGGTGTTAAACACCAGCAACAAGACTTTTCAAATTAGAGTTAAACACTAAAACAGATCAGTGTTGAACACTGGCAACAGAGCCCAGATTAGTGTTAAACACTAAGGTAGTCAGTGTTGAACACTGCAAACAAAGCTTTTTGATTAGTGTTGAACACTAAGGCCCAACAGTGTTTTAACACTGGGTTCGGGAGTTTCAATTTAGTGTTAAACACTAAGGCAGGAGGGGTCACGTGGCAGCACGTGAGAGCGCCCTCCCTTCATTTATTCTGCTGAGATTATCACATCTTTCAGAGCATCACGTGCCATCACGTGATGGGCATTCAAATGCCTATGTATAAAAGCTTCTGTCAAGGGTCACGTGGGTCACGTGGGGTGCTGCCTCAAAGGGGTTTTCTGTAGATCTCCTGGAGGGGTCACGTGGTGACACGTGACCCTGCCTCTATGTATATTGTTTAGAGGATCTGTTAATCTTTTTCAGGAATCAAATTCCTCGTAGGGTTAAACCCTGACTGTAATTTCAGAGGAATTAAATTCCTACTTCCTTTTAAATATTTATATTCTGAATTGGGTTGGACCCTGAATTTTCTGTAGGAATTAAATTCTTCATATATGTGAAGAACTGAATAGGGTTAAACCCTAATAAAAGCTTTTAAGGAATTAAATTCCCACTTTCTGTTAAGTTATGATCAAGGGAATTAAATCCCCGCTGTTCCAACAGAACTAGGTTCTTAATTAGGGTTAAACCCTGTCTTTTTTTTTCTGAAGGAATTAAATTCCCATAACACAGGGTCAAGCCCTAGTTTTATTTTAAAGGAATTAAATTCCTATAGTTCTGTGAGAATTAAATTCTCGTGCTGCCATTCCCTCTCTATGTTTTGGATCTGCATGGCAGGATCTCGACCCATTGAGAATTAAATTCTCAACTTCAAGGGGAGATGTGCACTTTGCAGATCCTCTATCCAAGAGAGAAGAAATATGTTCTTCTGTTTTATATATCAGAGTTAAACTCTGTTGAGAATTAAATTCTCTTTCTTTAAAAAAGCCTTCCCTTTCTTACCTAGGGTTTTCTTTTGCAGAAGATCCAAGTTCCTCGAAGTATCAAGGCTCTCTCTTTTTTCTTTCCTCTGCCTATCTATATCTCTATCTCCTTTTTTGTGTCTCTTGGCTCCTATTTATAGGAGAAGCAGCCGAGTCAATTAGTTTTTGACGAATCTTCATGAGAGATTTGATTTGCATCCGTCATTCGTTTTGGACCTTTGGATTATTAGGTGAATTTTATTCACCATTGGATTTTAAGTCCCCGGATTCTCCTTTGTTGTTTCGGTTAGATTTAAAGGGGAAATCTTTCCAAACCCGAGATTTTCCCATAAACAGGTGATATTTAATCATCTTTGAATCTTTAATTCGATTGGTTCCAGATAATCGCTTTCCTTTGGAAAGATTTAAATCTTCTTCAGAATTTAATTATGTCAACGAAATGGGCTTTGAAAGCCGGTCACGTGTGACCACGTGACCCATGGTCACGTGTGGGCACGTGACCCCCTTTGGAGTGAGCCTTCTTCTTTCTTTTTGCGCTGTATTCTGGTTGCTGCTTAACCGTCACGTGCTACCACGTGACCCCTGGTCACGTGTGAGCACGTGACCCTGGTCTGGACTCTTTTTCTTGATTTGATCAGGGAACCGATATGCCTTTGAATCCGCTTTAAAATGTCACGTGTCAACACGTGACCCTGGTCACGTGGGAGCACGTGACCCTTTCTTAAGCCCTTTTTCTTTGATGTAGTCAGGAAGCTGAACTTGCTTTGCCGGTACTTTTGGGTGTCACGTGCCAACACGTGACTGCTGGTCACGTGTAAGCACGTGACCCTCTTCTCAAGCTTTTTCCATAAGCTTTCCTGATTTTAAATCAGGAAACAAATGCCCCCACAGCGTTGTTCTCACGTGTCAGCACGTGAGTGCAACGCTGTCACCTTTTGAGACCGTTGGATTCCTTTAGGGATTTGGGGAGATGAAGCGTTTCCATCGCCTTGTATAAATACCTCTGTCTCTTCATAGGAGCCTTCACTTTGCTCATCTTCTTCTTCTGAGAACTCTTTCTTTGAGAATTTAATTCTCTTCTTCCAGAGCTCAGTTCTCTGCCTTGAAACAATCTTCAGAGTTTAATTCTGTTCAAAAAGATTTCTTTTCCTCAGGTAATGTTCTTGGACAAACGATGGATCTTCACATTCCTCTGGATTTTAAATCCAAAACAAGGGTTTTTACCCTTTTCTCTTCATGTTTTCCCATAAGAACCGCTTAACCTTCAAACTGTAGATCTTTTAGGGTTTAGATGATGTTTGGGGAGATGATGATGGCGTTTCAACTCCATGGAATTTAATTTCCATCCAAAATGTTTCTGGGAATTTAATTCCCTTTTCTTAATAAGGAATTTTAATTCCAATGAAGAACTCGCTTTCTTCACACAGAGGCTTCCTGGGGTCTCTTGGCCCGAGGTTGTTCTTCTGCAATTAATGAAATGGTGGTTTTGTAATGATGTCTTCTGTGGGAATTTAATTCCTTTGATCTTGTTGGATTCATTGTAGAGCCTGAGATAGATCCCGTTGGGGGAAATGTGCATGGTCATCATTCTTTATTAAATGGGGATATTCCCTTTGTTTTATTGTAACTATTTGGTCTCATTATTAATGAGCCGTCATCCGGATTCTGTGGGGCCCATGTGTTTTGTAGCCAATGGTCCCAGGAAACTTTGCTGTTGCTTTCTTCAACTAGTCTTCATGTTCATGCATGAATATATATCGCTAACTTTTCTTTTAACGGTCTCCCTTTATTGGATTTCAGGTGCGATAGCTTCTGTTCCACGCTTTCCCTTTTCTCGCTCGGAGGCGGCTTTTCCTCAGTCACCATCTGATGAGGAGGCGATGGCGATGATTCGGGCCCATGACCCGAACTGCACCAACCTTCTTCAATGGGGATCTTGGTACAGTCAGATTATTCAGGGTCGCCGGAGTTTTCTTTGCGCGGTGCCGACGGAGCCCACTTTCCCATTCTTACCGATGGATCCTCCAAGGACAGTTTTTGCTGTGGAAATGCCCAACTGGACTCCAACGGGGAGGCTCGAGCCTTCGACGACTGGTATTCCGAACCATCCGATCCCGGCCATAGACATCTTGGGGCGGCGTATCTGCCAGGGTGAGGCCCACCCGTGGGGGCAAATTTATAAGATAGGGTTCACTCCCCGGCATCCTACGGGTTACCTTCTCTGGGCTCGCTACATCCTTTCTGCCCATCGTGCGCGGTTGCAGAAAGTCGGGCTTTATCAGGCCATATACGCGTCACTATTCCATTATAAGTCCCCGCATGCCTGGTGGGTTAAAGCGTTTTTAAACCAATGGAATCTTCCTACCAACACTTTCATCCTAAGAGATCGTGAGGTCTCGATCTCTCTTGCAGAATTTTATGAAATCTTGGGATTGCCGATCAGGGGTGCACTGTATGAGGAGTTGTTGCCTCCTGATGAGTACGTCTTTGAGCCCGAGTCTGCACCGGCTGACGGCTTGTCTGTTGAGAACGCCGTTCGCCACAAGCGCCCCAGCTTGATCAAGGCGCTGGGTATTTTTGATCGATTGTTCACTGAATCTGAGGAGCAGGGTGTTACTTTTAAAAGCTTCATTTCCTGCTTCCTTCGTGAGGATATCATATCGAAGACTGCTCCGAAGTTTGCTAACATCAAAGACCCCTTTGGGTTTGGTCCGAAGAAGCTACCGACCGCTGAATCGGACCTGCCACAATATTATATTCCCATCGTGTCGCCGATGTCTTATGAGTCCGTTGCAGCACCCGGTATGGATGAGGAAACATTCTTTGTGGGGTTTGTCAGTGTTTGGCTTAGCTGGTTCGTTATCCCCATGCATCGCCGCTTCATGAGAGCCTCGGTCATCTACCCGGCTCATCGTATTGCTGAGGGGACGCGGTTGGCCATCGGCATCCCGGCCTTGGCGCACCTCTATAATGGATTGGGCACCGCAGCTAATACCTCTACGCCTGGCGTGGATGTGGTAAACTTTTCGCTTCATTATTTCACGTTCTGGATCGAAATGCACGTATTGGGGGCTTTCGCCATGCATCAGAGGCCCTCATTTTACGATGCCTACCCCTTTCCACGACTTATGCGGTTAGTGGATGCTTCTGCCGCCGACCCGACTCAATTCGGGGCTATTCGGGTGCTAATTTCTCCTCATGCCACCGCTGGCGGGTTGGTTTTTAATGATCGGGTCTTGTCTGCTCCTTCAGGTCCCGTCCAACAACTCTGGGACCAGTCGAAAGAAAACGCACCTTCTTTGAAGCCCCGGGAGGCCGCGCATTTGTACACAATTAGACCGGGCTACTTGGTGTTTTGCCAGGACAGTGCAGCTCTTTTCATGCGGTACAATCCGCATCGATTTGCCCGACAGCTCGGATACGACCAGGGCGTTCCTTTCGAGGCTTTTATAGTTGCCCCGATCCCTTCGCTCGATGCTGTTCGCGATGCCGCTCATCATTTCATGAGGCTGAACACCGGCTCTTATTTCATGGTCCCTGAAGCCGAGTACATGCCCCGATGTGTAAGTGCATTTACGGGCTGGTATCTTCATCGGATCAGTCCGATTATTCTTGAAGAAAGAAGGGTGCTTCTTGGTCACGACGCCCCTCCTCAGGTTTCGGAGGCTAAGCTACGGCCGAGGGTTCCGGTCCGCTTCCCTTTGAGGGAGATTGGCACCGCGCTCATTTCGGGGGAGTCCGGGGTAGACCTTACTCCGATAGCTGGTATGCCCTTGGGTTCTCGATCGCGGGGTAAACGGGCTCCGGTGGTAGCACCTCTGCCGGTGGCGGCACCGTCCCCCGTGGCGTCGACAATGGAGATGTCGTCCTCGGTTGTGGCACCGAGCGAGAGTAACAGGGATGAGGGCGCTGAGGGTGATGTGGGCCAGCGCCGCCCTAAGGCTTCGCGAGGGAGGAAGCGGTCATCCTCAGCGACCGGCTCTGGGTCTAAACGGCGGAGGAAAGCGGCTACCACCCCGCTTGATTCTGTGGTGGAGTCTGAGCCTATCCTTGAAGACGAACCATTGGCCCTGCAAGGGTCAGACGCTGGACTTCTCTTCCCGAGTTCGGCTGATGAGGAGGCTGCACAGTTGGCCGAGGCCATACGGCGCTCAAAAGACGCGTCTCATAATACCAAGGTTCCGAAGAAGTCTTATCCCGCTGTAATTTTTTATGACGACCCTTCGTGGATTCGGCGGCGATTTATCGGTCCTCTGGAGGAATGGGGAGAAAGGGCTTTGAAGCAGGCCGCTTCAGAAGATGCAGCTGACGCACTTTCTTTGTGGACCGGCGGTCATGAGTCTACCCTTGAACCCCGGCGAGCCCACCTCCTTGAGAAGGAGCAGCGGCTTGAAGAAGCCATATTGAGGGCTTCTTTGCGTATAGGTACGTTGTGCCTCCTTTGTAGTCTTTCCGATTATTTATGCCTGTGCATATCTATCATTATTCTTATTTGAACCGTGCAGAATCTTCGACGCTGGGGGAGCTCCCTACTGGCCCACTAAAGCTAAAGCCCGCCGAAATTCTCAATGAAGCCTTTCTAGATGTGGAGGGGGCTGACGAGGCTGCTCCTCTTATGGTAGAACTTCCAGCGGCGGTTCTTGATCAGGGAGTGCTTGCCCCTTTGGGGGAGGCTCCTTTGGAGGCCGCCGCCCCAATGACTCTTACTGAGGGCGGCCCAAAGGCTGGGAGCGAGGTAGTCGGGGCTACTCTCCCTTCGTTGGAGCCTGAGGTCACGGCGGAGACCGTTGAAGCTGCTATCCCCCCGGCTCAGAATGGGAGGAGTGTTGAAGGTATCCTTCTGCGTTTTAATTTAGCAACCCCTTCATAGTCTGAACTCTTTTATCTTTCCCAGAATTGCGCGGTTTGGCGGCCACGATCGCGGATCTGTCGCCTCGACAGTCATTTCAGCGTTTATTGGAGATGGCAGCTCCGCAGGCGATCTCCCCTCAGCGTATTGTCCTTTCCTCTGGGCAAGGTTAGTGTCATTCGCCCCCCTTTTTTTTACCATAGCATTGTTACTATTTTGCGAAATGACGTTGATGTCTCTTATAGTTTTGGAAGCCGACGATGAGGTCGAGGTCGTTGAAGGACCAGGGGAACCTTCAGCTCCTACTTGCATGACTGTCGGTGAGTGACATTTTATTATAGTCCCGTTCGTTCTGCGTTAAGAGTTTTACTAACATTTGCCAAACTTGAACAGCCCTGCCAGTCTCCATGGCTTTGGAATCACGCATTGTGATGCCGCCCGGCCCCTACGCTCTGCGGGCTTCAGAACGCTTGGCCCAATTGAGCCTTGTCTCCCTATCTTCTTTCGTCGAGGAGCTCCGTGCTGGTAGTGCGACCACAGCCGAAGCGTTTGCCGCTGAAGCTAACGGCTCCCTTCCTTTTCTCGCCACCTATCACAGCGAGGAGGTGGTGCGGGTCTGGGTGGAGTTCTGTAGGAAGGTGGAGGCTTGTTTGTATGATCTCGAGTGTTCTCGCCTTTCCTCGAAGGCCGTGGCTGCAAAGGCGGAGTTACGGGGGCTGATAGCACGGTGCGCGGCAAACATGACGTCATGTGATAAGAGGCTTGGTCGCAAGTTCTCGGAGAGGGAGCTAGCCTCCAAGGCGCTGGGCGAGCTTCAAGCCAATCTCATAGCCAAGGCCAACAAAGCGTATGAACTCTGGCGGGTGCTTCAGGAGTCCATAAAAGAGGTGGTGGCTCTCGATAAAGCTGCCATGTTTACTCGTGAGAGGGTCGAGGCTCATAAAGCCACCGAGAAAGAGCTCGAAGCTCGGCTCGCTTCGTATCAGGCTCAGCAAGCTCAGGCGGAGGCTCGTCTTTTGGAGATCTTGCGTCATGAAGCCGTGACTCAGCAACAGAATGACGAGTTGGTAAAATTATTGCACCGCCCGCCGGCTTGAGGACTTGTATCTTTTTTTCCCTTTTTTTGTACATACTCATGGATAAGAGTATCTTTCGTTTTGTTTCTTTCATGACTTGTATTTTGTATCCATTTTGGCTTATGAATAAAAGATACAGTTTTCCTCTCAATGGTGTGTCCCCTTTTTATTGAATATATTCTGCGGATATTCTATCTTGATCTCCTTGCAGGACAGCGATGGCTCAGGATTCAGGGTTAGGATCTGCTTCCTAAGACTTTTGCATTTTACGAGCCACGAGGGTCTCATAAAGAGTTTTTCTCCCTACAGGTCGAGAGGATCCCATAGGTGTAAGTTCTTCTTAGAGATTGTGAGAATCCTTAAGCGAGTTTTCCCTTGAGAGTCGTAAGGATCTCACAAGAGAGTTTTTCTTCCTTACAGGTCATGAGGACTTGTAAGTGTTGGATGCGGTCACCCTTGTCCGTGTTTTACGGAGTTAGGGGTTTCTCCAGGCATCGTAGTTTAAAGACATCACGGTCAAGGTTAAGGACCTCATAGTCCGTGGATTTAGGGACTCCACAGTCCGCTGTTAGTTTTAAGATATCACGGTCAAGGTTAAGGACCTCATAGTCCGTGGATTTAGGGACTCCACAGTCCGGTGTTTGGTTGCAGGGACCCGTCACCTCTTTGAAGACGTTGAGGAATTACAACGCCGGGCATCAAAGGAGTGAAGAGATGTACCCTTAAACCAAGGCAAAATCTGTAGGGAATTGGGGTGGTTGATCGTTAGTTTTAAGACATCACGGTTGAGGTTAAGGACGTCATAGTCCGTGGATTTTAAGGACTCCACAGTCCGGTATTTGCTCTGGATGCTTCACACGGGTTCACTGCCATGCTTGGCGAGGACCAGGCTCCGCTCTGGATGCTTCACACGGGTTCACTGCCGTGCTCTGCGAGGACCAGGATCCGCTCTGGACGTTTTCCACGGGGTCAAAGAGTGACATTATCCGCGTTCCACGTGACCAGGAATTCTGCACTAGATGCTTCACACGGGTTCACTGCCGCGCTCGGCGAGGACTAGGCTCCGCTCTGGACGTTTTCCACGGGGTCAAAGAGTGACATTATTCGCGTTCCACGTGACCAGGAATTTGCACTAGATGCTTCACACGGGTTTACTGCCATGCTCGGCGAGGACTAGGCTCCGCTCTGGATGCTTCACACGGGTCCACTGCCGTGCTCTGCGAGGACCAGGATCCGCTCCGGACGTTTTCCACGGGGTCAAAGAGTGACATTATCTGCGTTCCACGTAACCAGGAATTTTGCACTAGATGCTTCACACGGGTTCACTGCCGTGCTCGGCGAGGACTAGGCTCCGCTCTGGATGCTTCACACGGGTTCACTGCCGTGCTCTGCGAGGACCAGGATCCGCTCTGGACGTTTTCCACGGGGTCAAAGAGTGACATTATCCGCGTTCCACGTAACCAGGAATTTTGCACTAGATGCTTCACATGGGTTCACTGCCGTGCTCGGCGAGGACTAGGCTCCGCTCTGGATGCTTCGCACGGGTTCACTGCCATGCTCTGCGAGGACCAGGATCCGCTCTGGACGTTCTCCACGGGGTCAAAGAGTGACATTATCCGCGTTCCACGTGACCAAGAATTTTGCACTAGATGCTTCACATGGGTTCACTGCCGCGTTAGGCGAGGACTAGGCTCCGCTCTGGACGTTTTCCATGGGGTCAAAGAGTGACATTATCCGCGTTCCACGTGACCAGGAATTTTGCACTAGATGCTTCACACGGGTTCACTGCCGCGTTAGGCGAGGACTAGGCTCCGCTCTGGACGTTTTCCACGGGGTCAAAGAGTGACATTATCCGCGTTCCACGTGACCAGGAATTTTGCACTAGATGCTTCATACGGGTTCACTGCCGTGCTCGGCGAGGACTAGGCTCCGCTCTGGATGCTTCGCACGGGTTCACTGCCATGCTCTGCGAGGACCAGGATCCGCTCTGGACGTTTTCCATGGGGTCAAAGAGTGACGTTATCCGCGTTCCACGTAACCAGGAATTTTGCTGAATATATCCGCATTTCACGGGATGAAGGTTTGACTGTTGGCGATATGTATACCACCGAGCCATGGAACTGGGAGTTGCCGCTGTTCCGCTTAGCTTGAAGTTGTGTCCGTTGTTACGAGACGAGTGTTGGGATGATCTCTAGGTCGCTTGTGGCCCGTCGAGATTTAGCTTCTTTCTTTGGTGAAACCTAGGGGAGGGAGGTACGTTCCCTTTTTGTTTATGCCATTGGATTGTATACAGGGTGTGATGGAACATCACCTGTAAGGCATACATTTTATTTTTATTTTATTTCTTTTTCCGCGATGCTCTATCGTTTCAGCTTTTATATCGCGAAGGTCGCGATTGCCCCATCATTTCGGCTATTTTTCGCGGTGCCCAATCATTTCGGCTATTTATTTATTTTCTACTCGCTGCTTTTTATTGCGAGTTGCCCCATCATTTCGGCTATTTTTTATGCCTTCATTCTTACTTGCTGCTTTTTATTGCAAGTTGCCCCATCATTTCGGCTATTTTGTAGGCATGTGTGGCTTGCTAGCTTTTTCGCCGCAAGCTCGGATTTTGGACACCGATTTCGGCATCAGCATTGCTGCAACTGGGATGTTGCCAGGAGCGAATCATCATTTGCTTCTGTCGATATTGAACAAAGGTGGCTTAGTAAACAGGGTTAAGGGTCCTGTCGACCAAGGCTTTTGACTTCATGAGCCGTAAGGGTCTCACAAAGGTATTTCTCCCTACAAGTCGTGAGGATCTTGCAGGTGTATTTTCTCCTTAGGGATCGTGAGGATTCCTAAGTGTATGCTCCTATGCAAGTCGTAAGGATCCTACAAGAGGGCTTTCTCCTTATGGGTCGAGAGGACCTACAAGGGTTGCTCATCATATGGACATATCCCTAGTCACGGGTGGGACTTTGCTTGGGAAATGTTTTTTCGCGCCCGTGGATTGTATACAAGGGTCAGTATTGAGCCTCTTGTAGGGCAATATCGAAGGTTGTGGAGGATTTGCTTAAGAACAGGTTTATGTTTCTGTAACTTAAGACTTTCAAATCTCATGAGCCGTGAGGGTCCCATAAGAGAATTCTCCTTACGAGTCGTGAGGATCTCGTAAGTGTATTTTCTCCTTAGGAATCGTGAGGATCCCTAAGTGTGTTGCTCCTTTGTGAGTCGTAAGGATCTCACGCAGGTGGTTTCTCCTTACAAGGTCGAGAGGACTCTGTAAGTGTCCTTTAACGAGGTTGCGCCCTTTCGGGTTTTCACAAACACTCGCCGGTAGTCCTGCTGTTTTTACTCACGGAGCCCTTTCGGGTTTTCATCCGTGCCCATTTTGCTTATAGACATACCGTTTTTTTTTATTCTTTTTCACTTTTTTTTTTACAAGGTCGCGCCCTTTCGGGTTTTCACGAACACTTGCCGGCAGCCCTGCTGTTTTTACTCACGGAGTCCTTTCGGGTTTTCATCCGTGCCCATTTTGCTTATGGACATACCGTTTTTTTTATCCATCTCGTCAGCCTAAGGATGCTGCGGTAGTAGTTTTAGGGACGTTTCGGTCCGTTGTTAGTTTAGGGACGTTTCGGTCCGTCGATAGTTTAAGGACGTTTCGGTCCGCCGTTAGTTTAAGGACGTTTCGGTCCGTCGTTAGTTTAAGGACGTTTCGGTCCGTCGATAGTTTAAGGACGTTTCGGTCCGTCGATATGGGAAGGCTGGCTGCTGCTTGTAAAGTCTGAGCCTAGGAAGATAGTGAGCGGACATAGTCGTCGTCATCTATCATTGACCCAGGCTGTGGCTTATTAAGCATAGTATTTCTTTAAGAAGCGGCCGTTTATTGGCCTGAAAGGCCTTTCACCGTGCATGTCCATGAGTAGGTAGGCTCCACCCTGGTAGACCTTGTCTATGATGTACGGGCCTTCATAGTTTGGCTCGAATTTTCCCCGCTTGGCGCGATTGGGGATCATAGGCCTTTTGACCACTAGCACGAGTTCGCCTTGGTGGAATGTCCTCGGTCGGGTCAATCTTTCGTATGAGCGCATCATCTTTGCTTTATAAGCTTCCAGATTTTGTTGCGCTATGAGCCTAGTTTCGTCGAGGGCATCAAGCTCCTCAAGCCGAAGGTGAGCATTTTCTTCATTCGTCAGCTCGTGGTGGACTGCTACTGGTAACTCTATTTCGAGGGGGAGCACTGCTTCCGTCCTAAATACCAATGCGTACGGCGTTGTGTTCGTGGCCGTCTTGAATGTAGTTCGATAAGCCCAAAGGGCTTCTTGAAGCCTTTCGTGCCAGTCTTTCTTATTCCGGGAAACGGTCTTTTTTATGATCTTCGTCAAGGTCTTATTGAGGGCCTCGGCCAGGCCGTTAGCTCGTGGATTGTAAACCGAAGAATATCTCCAGTCTATATTGTGCTGCTGTGCGAAGCGGCTAATCTTATGGCTTCGGTAGGCCGGTCCATTATCGGAGATAATCCGCCGTGGAGTTCCGAACCGATAGATGACGTGCATCTTGAAGAAATGGAGGATATTCTCCGTCTTCACTTCCCTCAGTGGTACTGCTTCTGCCCATTTGGAGAAGTAATCAGTTGTCGCCAGGATAAAACGGTGTCCCCGGGATGATGCTGGCTCAATGGGGCCGACTATGTCAGTCCCCCACATTTCGAACGGCCAGCTAGCTACCGTTGGGTGCAGTGGATTCGGATGTTGGTGGATGAAGTCTCCATGGATTTGGCATGAGTGGCATTGCTTCGCATACTCAAGGCAGTCCTGGATCATCGTGGGCCAGTAGTAACCCATCCATTTAATTTTTAACTTCATCTTTGGGCCTGCTTGGTGAGAACCGCAAAGTCCGTCCGTCATGTACTTCCTGGATGGCTCTTTCTGCTTCGTCAGGTCCTAAGCATCTCAGCCATAGAGAATCAAACGATCTTTTGTATAGAATATCGTTGACGAGAGTGAAAGATAGAGCTCGTTTCATGAGCTGATGTCTTGAGGACGCATCTTTGGGCATTTGGTGGGACTTAAAGTAGTCTATGAAGACTTCCCTCCAGTCTTCGGCCTTCTCATGGTCTTTTATTTGTAGGGTCATCTGCTCAGTCGCTCCCTTTTCTTCGCATGATTCCGGAGATATTTCTGCCGGGGCGAGCACTCGACGGCTTTGTACCACGATTCTGACGTCATCGAGGTTCTCGTCCGCCAGTTCTTTAGCCAGTTTAGCCAACGCGTCTGCTTTGCTGTTTTCCGCGCGCGGTATGTTCTCCAAAGTATAGGAGGGAATTTGGGTCAATAGTTGTTGCACCCTTTCGCCGTACTTCACCAACTCCGGCTTGCACGTTTGGTAGTCACCATTTACTTGACTAACGACCAGCTGAGAATCCCCGTATATAAGGAGGTCTTCAATTCCCATGTCGATGGCGATTTCGAGGCCTGCTATCAGAGCTTCGTATTCAGCTTCATTGTTTGTCCTCGGCTCTGTTAAGGAGAAGGCGAAGCGCATTATCCCTCCTTGTGGAGTTGCAAAGATGAGGCCTATCCCCGATTTGATCATTGGGATACCTTGTTTCTGCTTCTTTATAGAGGACGCTCCATCGAAATAGAGTTCCCATCGGGTGCTTCCGCCGCTAATCGCATCAAATGCATGCTCGTCCGGCAAATCACAGTTCAGAGGAGAATCGGCCGGTATCGGGTGCTCAGCGAGGAAGTCGGCAATGGCCTGGCCTTTCACTGCCTTGAGAGGTTGATACGTTATCGAGAACTCCATCAAGAGCAGGGCCCACTTAGCGAGTCGTCCCGTCAATATGGCTTTCGACATCAAATATTTGAGAGGGTCCACCTTCGAAATAAGACGGACTTCATGTGCTAATGCGTAATGTCTAAGCTTTGTTATTGCGAAGATCAACGCCAGGCAGTGCTTTTCAATGGGGGAATAGTTGCTTTCTGCCCCCAGCAGCACTCGACTTAAGTAGTAAAGTGCTCTTTCTTTCCCCTGATCGTTCTCTTGTGCCCATAATGCGCCTAAAGAACCTTCGAGGGCGGTCGTATAAAGAATGAGGGGTTTTCCCTTGACCGGCGCGGCCAACACCGGAGGGTTCTGCAGGTACTGCTTGATCTCGTCTAGTGCACCTTGACATTTGCAATCCCAAGCGAATGGAGTTCCCTTTTTCATCAGGTGGCTGTAAGGACGGCATTTGCCCGAAAGATTAGCGATAAACCGCCGGATGTATGCGAGCTTCCCTTGGAGAGACCGCAACTGCTTGAGGGTTCTTGGCGGAGGCATTTCCATGATCGCCTTAATCTTTGACGGATCTATTTCAATACCTCGGTGTCGGATGATGAATCCCAGGAATTTACCCGAGGAGACTCCAAACGCGCATTTGAGGGGATTCATCTTCAAATTATATTGACGAAGGCGTTGAAAGACAGTCTCCAGATGTTTTAAATGCTCTTCGTACGACATGCTCTTCACTACAAGGTCATCGATATAGCACTCGACGATGTCATGTATGAGATCGTCGAAGATCTTTGTCATGGCCCTTTGATAGGTAGCACCGGCGTTCTTTAGACCAAAGGGCATAACCCTGTAGCAGAATATACCCAAAGGGGTCCGGAAAGCGGTGTGCTTCTGGTCTTCGGGATGCATCTTTATCTGATTGTATCCTGATGAACCATCCATAAAGAAGAAAACCTCGTGAGTGGACGTGTTATCTATCATTAGCTCGGTTACTGGTACTGGGAAATCATCCTTGGGACAGGCTTTATTGAGATCCCTGAAATCCATGCATATGCGTACCGTCCCATTCTTCTTCATTACCGGGACGATATTGGCGATCCAGTCGGGATATTGGACTTCTTGGATAAATCCAGAATCGATCAGCTTCTTGACTTCGGCGTTGATGCTCATTTCAAGCTCGAGTCGCATCCTTCTTGGCGCCTGCTTGACTGGCTTGATATCCGGGGATATTGCTAACTTATGCACAGCAATCTCCGGATCTAATCCTGGCATCTCGGAGTAGTTCCACGCGAAGCAGTCTTTATGCCGTAGAAGCACGTTCTTTAACGCAGCCACCCTTTCTTCGGATAGCAGCTCGCTGACAAATGTCGGTCGCGGGTCGTCTGCCGATCCTAACTCAATCTTTTTGAGGTTATCTGCAGTAGTATGTATGCCATCTTCTAGTTCTTTCGGAGCGGGCGGAAATTCTGAGATCACCTCATCATCGCTGTTCTCAAAGCACCGGGGAAGGTCATCTACGTTCTCGGGCTCTTCTCCTAATATCGTAATCGTATAACAAGTGCGAACCCGCTCCCCGGACTGAGGTGGACCCGGTTCTGCTCTTGCGGCCTTGGGCTCGTGCTTCTGTGGCGGCATTACCCTCCAGCCGTCGGATAAAGAGAATCTGCCCTGTTGGTACTGGTCCTCGACCCAGTTCTTGAAGGTGAAGCAGTCTTCGGTAGGATGTCCTATGGCTTGGTGATAAGAGCAATAACTCAGACGAGAAGCCTTGTTAGCTTGCTCAGGATATCTAGACTCTGGAAGCGTGATCATTTGATGTTTTATAGCGAGGTTGAGTAACCTCTCCGTCTTGTCTCGGGGGAAGGAGTACGCTCGACTCATCTTCTTCATGAGGGACAAACCCGAGCCGCTTCTTGATTTATTTCCGTCTCTGCGTCGGGCCTTTCGTACAGCGGATTGACGAGGGTAAGCGTCTTTGTCTTTTGCAGCACGTTGAAATAGACGTTGCGTCCTGGCCTTCTCGTAGATGGCCATTTCGCGGTTGTGGTCTTCCCGAGCCTTCTGACCCACTTTCCTGATAGGCTTGCCTATTCGTTCTTCAAACGACGGACTCGGCGCTTTAATCGCGGGGTCTAGTTTTGATGGGGGGTTGGCATCTCCTGACAGGGCGTCCTCTTCTTCATCAAAGGTATATATAGCGTAGCTGCTGTGAGCCCGTTCCCGTTTTCCGGCTCTTGCGTATCCAAGCCCGAGTGTTTCCATCTTCCCGTTGGGCAATTTGCGTTGAGTCCCGGGGACATCCCAAATCCTGTTGTAGAACCGAGCCTGCCGAACGGTCTGTTCTAAGGGTACTCGCTGGCGCTTCAATAGCTTTTTTAATCCATTTGTATAGTATCTGGGCAGACGGATGGGTTGGAGCCTGTCAAGTGTAGCATCCGCGCCATGCCAGATCTCTTTCTCTATTTTCGACTCTGAGGATCGGTAGAATAAGATCACCTTCTCACCCCATTGCCTGGGAGGGACGTAAAATGTTCGCAGGTCCTGCACATTATTAGCCTGCAGCGTGTCGAGATCCTTGTAGTGTTCTCGTGGTACCATGGTGATTTGCAAACTATGGTCATCGCCAGGGGGTGTTTGTATTGACAGCCGATTGGAGAACACGGCATTAACTTCATCTTCTGAATCACTTCCGAAGACCAACATGGGGGCGGGCGTCCCCCGGTTGTTGCGTTGAGATGGCCCTGCATAAACTATCTCTTCCTCTTCTTCGGTGTCGCTTCCGAAAACGGGGATGGTGGCGGCGGTTTTGTTCTCCGGATTGCGACATCTTTCTGTATCCTCGAAATCTGGCAAAAAGTACTTCGCATCTTCGTATTTGCGGACTTCGTTTACGGAAAATGGGTTTAACTCACCTGTTACGGTATACTCGAAACCATCCTTAAAGTACTTCATACACTGATGTTGTGTAGAAGGGATGATGTTGTATTCGTGTAACCAAGGACGACCGAGCAAGGCGTTGTAGCAGGTCTTGGCGTCAATGACATGGAATTTGATGTCTGTGACGAGAAGTCCAAAGCGTAACGTTAGTATCACAGATCCGAGAGTCCGTGACGATTGTGAATCGAAACCGGAGATAGTAATTTTGTCACGAGCGAGATGTTGCACGCTCATGCAGATTTCCTTCAACACCCGAACATTAAGGAGATTGACGGAGGATCCATTATCCACCAGAATCTTTCCTATCTTGATATCATGGCAGTATCCGGAGACATATAGGGGACGGTTGTGGTCGCACGTCCCGAGAAGGAGGTCTTCATCACCGAAAGTGATGTCGGCTGTATGCACTTCCTCCAGTTTATCCTTCATCTTTTCAGTGGCAAGGAAGGCTTGGAATTGCTCAGGTTCTTGTAACGCCTTAATTAGTGAGTCCCGCGCTTCTTTTGATAATAGGAGGGCATCGAGAATGCTAAGCTGAGAAGGTAGCTTCCTTAGGTGCGCGAGGATGTTATAGTCCACCTTACCCTTCCTAGGAGGGTCTTTGGCAGCCAGTTCTCTCATGACTTGGTCATCTAAAGTGATATCTTCAGTGACCTTTTCCTTTCCCTTATCCTTTCTACTTACGGGCCCGAGATTCTTTTCTGGGAGTGTGCGATTGCGCAGCTGAATGTTCTCGCAGGCCTCCGATTTCTCCTCTTTCCCTAAAGCGGATTCTTTAAAGAGAGGGCCCAGAGCGATTTCTTCATCAGAGTCGCTCCCAAAGGTGAGAACTTATGACCCCCTGGCGTTTACCATGTAACAGTTGCCAGTAGTTCTGTCTGGCCCATCGATAGTACTTCTTCGCTCCCGACGGCTCTTGCGTTTCATGCGCTTAACATGTTGCCGACGAGCAACATACCCTTGCCACCATATCTTAAAGGCGTCGCACTCCTCTGTGGGGTGTGATATTTTCCGGTGATATGCGCAATAATCAGGGTGCCTCTCCACCCCATCGTGTGCGTTTCCTTCCGAGGGCGGTAGCTTCATCCCCATTGACATGTCTTTGGCAAACCTTTTTCTCGTCTTGAATATCTTCTTGTCTACTTCGGATACCTTTCGCTCTGGCAGGGGTAGTTCAACTCTTTCGTTCAGTTGCCCGCATTTGGCTCCTTCCGATGTGGCCATCTCATGCTCCTGGTCCGCTTTACATTTTAGACGAATCTCGTCTAGAAAAGCGTCGATCATTTCGTCTGTTGGCCATGCACGCTCTGGTACAGGCTCTGCCTCCAGCTTCTTAGTGCCAGGAGTTTTCCCATCATCGGTAAACGAGTGGGAGATTACGTTACAACTCGCCACATATCCTTCGGATTCATCCGACGAGCTCTCTCCATCATCTTCCTCTTGAAAGATGTGGTTGAGGAACTCTTGCAGTGTGACAGGAGTTCGCGCCTTTTGATTGTATTCTTCCAGCGCGTCGATTTGCTTCTGCCAGTTCGTATGCTCGTTTCCAAGCTTCACGGGCTTCTTGGATTTCTTCTTCTTTTTCTTCGAAGATTTTGACGATTGGGCGTGAGTATTTGGGCTCTTATCGCGAGTCTTTGTAGTTGGGCGGTGCCTTAGCATCCTTTCGATAATTTGAGGTTCAAGAGGGTCCTTCCATTCGATCGCAGGGCACGCATGAAGGTCTCTCAGCATTCTTTTGGTTTTAGTTGATAGCACGACCTCTCATGGAGCTTCTTCAATAAAGGAGCAGGTTGCCCCCGGTGTATCTGCTTTCTTAAGAGTATGCGGTTGTGGTGGGTTCACCTTCCACTTTTCGGAAAGTACAAACTTCCCCTGGAGGTACTGGTCTTCAATCCATCCTTTGAAGACGAAGCAATCTTCAATCGGATGGCCTACCGTTTGATGGTAAGGGCAATAGTTAGGGTTATTCACCTCGGTGGGTTGCGGCGGTCGCCTTGGATTTGGTAGGTTTATAAGTCTGTTGCGTATTGCCAGCTCGAATAGCCGTTTCGTCTTGTCCCGTGGGAACGAGTAGGGACGCTTCATCTTCTCATTATAATACCGACGTCTTTCCTCCAGTTGATCTGCCGGTTTCGGGGCGTTAGGTTGCTGTTGGGCATTCGCAACAAAGGTTGCTCTTCCTTTACCCTTGTCATTCCGAGGTTCCGACTTCGGGGGAGGTGGTCTATGACCCATCTGGTCCATCTGAGCCAACTTGTCGATCAAAGCCTGGAATGTGGTTGGCTTAAAGAACATCATAAACTGGGAGATAGTTGCGTGGGGGTCTAGGGTTCCCACGAACATGCCCACTGCGGGTGCCTCCTCAATGCGTTGTTCACATCTCGACCACAAGTTCCGCCAGCGTATAGCATACTGGACCCAGGTTTCGCCTAGTTTTACCCTGGCGTTAATAAGTGCAGTTATTGGAGTGCGTTCGCTGGCACTTGCAAATCGCTGAGTGAACAACAACTCCATTTCAGCGAACGTTTTGATAGAATCGTTCGGGAGTTCCGAATACCATTCGAACGCTGTTTCTGATAAGCTGCCCACGAACTGGCGGAGCAACAGTTTATCATCACCGCCGGTGTTACCGCAGAGGGCCCGGAACTGGGCGACATGTTGATGGGGATTGCCGGTCCCCTTATACACGTGGAATTTTGGTATCGTATAGCCTTGCGGGTATTTGATTTGGTCGTACCAGCTTGGATACGGCCGCTCCGTTTTCACGACTTGACCAGCTGCCTCAGTCGCGTGATGAACCCGGATTTGCTGGGCTATGTAGTCAGCCAAGTCAGCCTTAGAGATTGCCTCCTCCTTGGCCGTTGAGAGGGCTGGTGGTGGATTTGACGTTTCTCCTCGGTCGTCTTCAAGAACGATTGGGGGATTCTCGGAGGGTAAGTCCTGCTGGATCATCATTCCTATCATATCTTGGAAGAGAAGGCCCATACGTTGTATGTTGGCCGCTTGTTCAGCAGCCTCTTTGTCCTTTTTCTCCAGTGTCCGGCGAAGGAATTCAGCGTCGGTTTCTTCCTCTCGGCGTGCGTCTGAGGACATTTCTGGGTTTTCTTTTGGCCCGGTAAGCGCGGCCATAGCATTCATCATTTCCTGAAGCTTTTGTTGCTGCTCCTGGGCCTTCGTCACGGATCGGGTTAGCGGTCGGTGGCCCGTAGAAGTGCGGCTTTCCTCCTTTCCAGAGGCCATGTAAACAGTGTGCACCACCATGCCCCCAGACTTAGGGCGTCTGGGCTCAGTGCTTTTAGCCGTCGTTGCATGCTGGGGGGTCTTTCTGGCCTCCTCCTTTTATGAGCCAGTTGATCAACAGCCTTTTGGGGTTTAGCCTGGTGACCAGCTTCCGGTTGGATTTTCAGCTTCTTGTGCTGGCGGGAGAAGTTTGGATCGATGATCGAGTCTCGGGCCTGCCGTCAAACCTTATAGATTTTGGAAGACAGCCGTTGAGGAGATCGGGGCTGTTCGGGTTTTATTTCCACAACCTTTTTTAATGGGGGAGGAGACCTCTTCAGCACTGCAGTAGCAGAATTCCTTCGCACCTTATTTAGCATTTCGAAGCTGTTCCCAGTTGGAACAGCAGCATTAACTTCTGCCACCGGGGCCGATGGAGTCAACCCGGAGGGGGAGTTGCCCCCAGCCTTCCTTACTCGGCGCCAATGGCGACGTCGAGCGTGTCGAGCGGACGGCGTAGGGTCAGCGGTAAGAATGGTTTCGTCTTGCCCCCTGTGTAGGTGGGGGGGGGCGCTGTTGGTGTTAGCCTGTCAAAGACCGACGTCCTTTGGGCAGCAGGAGCGGGAGCTGGAGCCGTCAATCTTGTAAAGACCGACCTTTTGGCCGGAGAAGCCGCCTTGACGATTTCGGGAGCAGGAGCAGCCACTTTCTTAGAAGCAGCCTTCTCTGAGATTGTAGGCCCCATGATGGGTTTGCAGGATTTCTGGCCCAATCTAGAGAAGACCGAGGCGTTGACGTTGGGCAACTCGTTGAGAGGAGCCGCGACAGGGGTAAGACGATCAAAGACCGACTTCTTGAGAGCTTCCGTTGTCAGCACTGGAGCGGTGAAGTTTGTCGGCGGGAGCATGGTCCCGAAGAACAATCCTGTGGTGGCGCGAGTGACCTGTTCCACGGGCATTGTGAATAGGGAAGCATCTTGGGGTCCGTAGGCTATACCTCCTGGCGAGGCAGAGCGTTGGTTGCAATTGCAGTCTGAGCAGTTGGAGAATTTCACGGAAGTAGAAGCCATCGATCCTTTGCTTTCTGCAATAAGCAAGACGCCAATTCTTAGTATCTTGAAACCCAAGGGCAACCATTAGTAAACCGCGATTGGTTCGCGAGTCACGACACACGAAGTGTGGAGTGGAAAGAGGAAAAGGTCCCACCGGGCGTGCCAGAATCTGTTCCCCTCCGAACGGCGGCCGGGACGCGGACGTCTCGCCTGAGGTTCGGGGCAGATGCTAATTGGTGCTATCCGTCCACCTCTCCGAAGATGCCAAGTTGATTTATGGCACCATGTATCGAAGGTTTAGACAGATGCGTCCGATGTAGCAGACTTCGTCAGATTCCCCCTCGTTTGAGGGGTTTTTGATTGTGGGGACGCTCTTCCATGCAGGCGCAAGCCCCTGCAGTTAATTACGCTACCGCATTGCGGTAACAACTTTCTCCTTCTCCAGATGGTCACTTCGTGTCGTGGGTGTTTATTTTGTATTTTTGTTGCCCGTGGATTGTTTACGGAGACTGAGTTATGTCGTCGCCCGTAGGGCGTGGACTAGTCCAAATCCGTATTATCTTAGATTTGGGTTTGGGGGTTTGGTTTGAGGATACGTCAGCCGTACTCGAGGCTAAGATCGACTCAAACGTTTGTTAAGGATACGTTAGTCTAACTTTGTGACTAAGATCAACTTAACGGGATCGTTTAGATCCGACAACGGAGCGTTTGGGCTCTATTGTTCCAGTTTAGGGACCTAGTGGTCCATTAAATGTATGGCCGTCAGGACCCGTCACCTCTCCGACGACGTTGAAGGATTACAACGACGGATGTCAGAGGAGTTCAGAGATGTACCCTCGAGCCAGAGTTAATTGGGGGGATTCATAGTCCAGTCTGTTTGAAGGTTTAAGGATACGTTAGCCATCTTTGAGGCTAAGATCAACTTAAACGGGATCGTTTAGATCCAACAAAAGAGCATACGGGGCTCTATTGTTCTAGTTTAAGGACATTTCGGTCCATGGGTAGTTTAAGGACGTTGCGGTCCATTGTTAGTTTTAAGACATCTCGGTCAAGGTTAAGGACGTCGTAGTCCATGGGTTTAAGGACCCCACAGTCCGGTATGTGCTCTGGATGCTTCACACGGGTTCACTGCCGTGCTCTGCGAGGACCAGGCTCCGCTCTGGACGTTTTCCACGGGGTCAAAGAGTGACATTATCCGCGTTCCACATAACCAGGAATTTTGCATTAAACACGGGTTTAAGGACCCCACAGTCCATATCAATGTGTGGTCGTCGGGACCCGTCACCTCTTTGAAGACATTGAGGGATTACAATGCCAAATATCAAAGGAGTGAAGAGATGTACCCTAGAACCGGAATGGCTTAAGTAGTCTTTGACCCAATTTAGGATCAAGACCGATTAATTATGTTATGAGCCCATTGGCCCAGTTAATCACAAATTGAGGACTTATGGCCATCTTGGGCTAAGTCCCATCAGGAGAGGCTTTGCCTCTATCCATTTAGGCCAATTGGGCCAAAGCCTAGTGTTAAACACTACAGAGCAATCAGTGTTGGACACTGAGAATGAGATTGACAAGTTAGTGTTTAACACTAAAAGATAATTGGTGTTAAACACCAGCAACAAGGCTTTTCAAATTAGTGTTAAACACTAAAACAGATCAGTGTTGAACACTGGCAACAGAGCCTAGATTAGTGTTAAACACTAAGGTAGTCAGTGTTGAACACTGCAAACAAAGCTTTTTGATTAGTGTTGAACACTAAGGCCCAACAGTGTTTTAACACTGGGTTCGGGAGTTTCAATTTAGTGTTAAACACTAAGGCAGGAGGGGTCACGTGGCAGCACGTGAGAGCGCCCTCCCTTCATTTATTCTGCTGAGATTATCGCATCTTTCAGAGCATCACGTGCCATCACGTGATGGGCATTCAAATGCCTATGTATAAAAGCTTCTGTCAAGGGTCACGTGGGTCACGTGGGGTGCTGCCTCAAAGGGGTTTTCTGTAGATCTCCTGGGGGGGTCACGTGGTGACATGTGACCCTGCCTCTATGTATATTGTTTAGAGGATCTGTTAATCTTTTTCAGGAATCAAATTCCTCGTAGGGTTAAACCCTGACAGTAATTTTAGAGGAATTAAATTCCTACTTCCTTTTAAATATTTATATTCTGAATAGGGTTGGACCCTGAATTTTCTGTAGGAATTAAATTCTTCATATATGTGAAGAACTGAATAGGGTTAAACCATAATAAAAGCTTTTAAGAAATTAAATTCCCACTTTCTGTTAAGTTATGATCAAGGGGATTAAATCCCCGCTGTTCCAACAGAACTAGGTTCTTAATTAGGGTTAAACCCTGTCTTTTTTTTTCTGAAGGAATTAAATTCCCATAACACAGGGTCAAGCCCTAGTTTTATTTTAAAGGAATTAAATTCCTATAGTTCTGTGAGAATTAAATTCTCGTGCTGCCATTCCCTCTCTATGTTTTGGATCTGCATGGCAGGATCTCGACCCATTGAGAATTAAATTCTCAACTTCAAGGGGATATGTGCACTTTGCAGATCCTCTATCAAAGAGAGAAGAAATATGTTCTTCTGTTTTATATATCAGAGTTAAACTCTGTTGAGAATTAAATTCTCTTTCTTTCAAAAAGCCTTCCCTTTCTTACCTAGGGTTTTCTTTTGCAGAAGATCCAAGTTCCTCGAAGTATCAAGGCTCTCTCTCTTTTCTTTCCTCTGCCTATCTATATCTCTATCTCCTTTTTTGTGTCTCTTGGCTCCTATTTATAGGAGAAGCAGCCGAGTCAATTAGTTTTTGACGAATCTTCATGAGAGATTTGATTTGCATCCGTCATTCATTTTGGACCTTTGGATTATTAGGTGAATTTTATTCACCATTGGATTTCAAGTCCCCGGATTCTCCTTTGTTGTTTCGGTTAGATTTAAAGGGGAAATCTTTCCAAACCTGAGATTTTCCCATAAACAGGTGATATTTAATCATCTTTGAATCTTTAATTCGATTGGTTCCAGATAATCGCTTTCCTTTGGAAAGATTTAAATCTTCTTCAGAATTTAATTCTGTCAACGAAATGGGCTTTGAAAGCCGGTCACGTGTGACCACGTGACCCATGGTCACGTGTGGGCACGTGACCCCCTTTGGAATGAGCCTTCTTCTTTCTTTTTGCGCTGTATTCTGGTTGCTGCTTAACCGTCACGTGCTACCACGTGACCCCTGGTCACGTGTGAGCACGTGACCCTGGTCTGGACTCTTTTTCTTGATTTGATCAGGGAACCGATATGCCTTTGAATCCGCTTTAAAATGTCACGTGCCAACACGTGACCCTGGTCACGTGGGAGCACGTGACCCTTTCTTAAGCCCTCTTTCTTTGATGTAGTCAGGAAGCTGAACTTGCTTTGCCGGTACTTTTGGGTGTCACGTGCCAACACATGACTGCTGGTCACGTGTAAGCACGTGACCCTCTTCTCAAGCTTTTTCCATAAGCTTTCCTGATTTTAAATCAGGAAACATAGATATTGAAAAGTGTTTTCGATATTGAGACTAAAATGCGGGGTTTATAATTGTTAGGCATGCGATGTCAAAGGAATTCATTTGGTTAGGCATGTGATGTTTAAGGAGGTTGCGGATTCCAACTGTTGTATTTTTACACTTTCTTTTCTGCGACCGTAAGTGTAATATGTGGTGTTTCGCTGGTTTCGGTGCTATATGTCAACGGCAATTGGGATACGCATATTTACTTACGTTGATGACATGTGATGTTATGTGTTTCTGTGATATGTTATATTGGATCGTCATGATTGAATAGCCGGGGTTTTATGTGAGATGAGAGTTTTTCATTTTCATTCATGTAAAATTCATTGTATGTAATATTCTTTTATTGGGGCATTTCCGGGTTGAGGATGATGTCACCATTGTATATTATTTACTTTTCCGCATTAAGATAGACCCAAGACGGGGAGCACAAGTAACCGGGTTTTAGGGTCCAGTGGGAGACCATCTCGAGGAGTCGAGACCGGGTCTCCTAACTCTAGAATTGGCAGGTTGCTTGCCGCTCTCGTAGGGGTCTAGGGGTGTGGGATTGGCTATTCATCGCGACCATGGAATCCGTGTTTTATACTGGCTTGATATAAAACACGGAAATCCTAGTATATCCAATATTTCATATATATTCTTCTGCTGCAATGTTCTGTAATGAGATCATATTACTGCCCGAGACGAATGCTTATGTTATATATATGTGATATATTTTATATATTGTTGATTTCGTTTCATATCCGATGCTTGTGTAGCATAATAAAATGGGACTTCATTAATGAGATTAATGAAATAAAAGAAACCTAAAGATATTGTAGAAACTTGTCTCGAAAACCGGTAGCTCTAGTTGTTGCTTTGCATAGCGGTATTCCTTGTAGAATATCCAGCACCTTATTCGATAAGCAAAGAGCCGAGATCCCTTCACCGGGAGTGACCTCTTTAGCGAAACCAGCAGATGCTGCAAACACGGTTTGTCTTTTGATTGCTTTTATAGTTTTTACTTTGCATAGTGGTATTTGTGAAATATCTTGCATCTTATTCGATAAGGAAAGAGCCGAGATCTCTTCACCGGGAGTGACCTCTTTAGCAAAACTAGTAAAAGCCTCAAAAGCACTCCTTTTCAAAATCGCTCGATTCTACAACGATATCAAGTTCATTACGCTCATGGTTTTCTTAGAAACCTGCGTAACCCTCCGTCATTTCAGATAAGTACTATTTAGTATTCGTGTTGCGGTAGTTTGACCTTCGTCAAAGCGTAGTGTTCGGTAGCTAACTAGTGCTTATCTGCAGCATGAGATGCGATTGGATTAGGGTATTCGTACGGCATAGTTTGGCCTTCGTCAGGGGTCGTGCGGGTGGGTTTAATTCAATCAAGAAATGAACGGGTTGAACTTGACTAGCGCAATATGGGTAGTTTGGCCTCCGTCAAGATCATAGGACGCTAGGGGTAAAAACCATTATTGGGAATTTCAAGTGTTGAAATTAGCAATGAGATTGCATACCTTCTATGAGATAGTTGGATCTCGATACCCACTGCGAGTAAGAGTTACTCCTGAAAGAGTTTTACACATTACAATTAGCCGATCAAGTAGGTGTCTAGAAAAGTGTTAACGGGGTTACGCCCCTGGGAAAACGAGATTTATTTTAATCAGTTCCGTGCGAAAGCACGAGGAACCTCCCTCAAAATACTGACACTAGCCTGGCTGAAAGATTGGTGAAATTGTAGGGTGTAATTAATCCCGGCTAGTCTTTCCTTTTAGGGTTTGAAGGAAGATTTGACTAAACCAGTGGGAGCCATCCTGATTAGATATATTAATAACCAATCTAATCTTGCAAGAGCATACACTGAGTGTTTTCTTCTCCCTCTCCAGAGGTAGCGAGCATGCCACGCCTTAATCAAGATAATAATATGGATGTATTGACCGAATCCGCTTGTTATACTGAGCTAGGGGTACATTGGTCCCGCTCCAACTTATAACTGTTATAAGACAGAGCAGGAAATAGGGGATTACCAGAATTCCTGTGCCGCCCAAACGAAGAAAGTGTATGATGATGTATCTTCTTCGGGTGTGTTCATTACCGAGAACTGTTTCTCAGTTTCCTTTACGTCCTGGATATGAGATACCGGATCAGGATCCCGCAAATGTAATCTGTTACATGGGCTACAGATAGTTAGAGAACTAAGAAAGGGTGATAAGTTTTAAGAGTTAGAACAGCCAAATCTGTTGGCAGTTATCACCCTGTATTACTAAATATATTGATTCTGAACGAATGTTATTAGATACCGAACCTAATATACAATAGCATATCAGTCTCTTTATTTAGTAAAGAAGGATATAATTTTGTATCGTTGGATAATGTTTTGAACATTTTCCTATATCAAGAGTTGATCGGTTCATGCACGTTATCTAAAATCATATACGTTCTAAATCAAACCACAGTTCTTAACGTACAGAACACATACATGAGGAAGAGTTCAGAAATGAACGAATTCTTCTTGAGGTATTGTAGACTAGGTCATATCAATGCGACCCGACTAGCTAAGTTACATAGAGATGCATATTTAAATCTGTTTGAGTTTACATCTTGTGAAAATTGCTAGTCATGTCACAAAGATAAGATGACCACAGCTCCGTTTATTGGAAACAGAGAAAGAGTTAGTGAACTCTTGGGATTGATGCATGATGATATATGTAAGGTCCCCTGTCTACACATGCCAGGACTGGTTCTTTGTACTTCATTACATTCACTGATTATCTCTCAAGATTCGGACATATGTTCCTATTGAAACACAAGTCTGAACCTTTTGAGAAATTCAATGAATAAAAATCAGAAGTAAAGAACCAAAACAGGTATAAGTATTATGTCCTGTGATGAGATCAGGGAGGAGAATACTTGAGCACGGAATTGCTGGACTATTCTAAACAAGAATGAAATTCTCTCTCAGCATTACTCCTCCGAATACACCACAGCACGTTGGTATATCAGGGCGGAGCAATCGCACCCTATGTGATATGGTGTGCTCTATGATGAGTACTACTGAGTTGCCTATTTCCTTTTGGGGTTATGCACTTATGAAGCTACATACCTATTGAATAGGGTTCCAATCAAATCAGGTGCCTACCACTCCATATGTGATATGGTATAGAAAGAGCCCATTTCTTAGGGAAGTTAAGATTTGGGGTTGTCCGGCCTATGTCTAAAAGCAAAATCCAGATAAGCTCGAGGCAAGGTCAGTTCTGTGGAAGTTTGTTGGATATCCCAAGCATTTGTAAAGGGATATCTTCTACCACACTGAGGAACAAAATGTATTTTGTTTTCTCAGCATGCCACCATATGGAAAGGGAATTTCTTGTGAAGAAATTAGTGGTTAAGAGGTAGAACTGGAAAGAGTTCCAGCTATACAAACTACAGCTGATGATTTGGTAGAACCAGAGAATTCAATAGCACCCAACGAACCTCAGCCTCTCCGCCGATCTAGTAGGGTTCCTCATCCACCTAAGAGATACTTCAGTTTCTCTATGACAGTGGGAGCGAGGATTGCATCATGAGATGATGACCCAACTAGTTTCGAGCAGGCCATCAAGAGTGGTGACTCTGTGAGAATGGCTGGATGCTAAGCGATCTGAGATGGAATCCATATACACCAACAAAGTATGGACTTTGGTTGCTTTATCTGAAGGGTTAAATCCTCATCGGGAGTAAGTATATCTTGAGAAGATTACTTGGTGTACATGGAAAAGTTGAGACTTTCAAAGCAATGCTTAAGTCCATCCAGATCCTACTTGCCACTGCTACATACCATGACTACGATATATGGCGGTTGAGTGTCAGGACTGCTTTTCTAAATAATGATTTAGAAGAGAGCGTCTATAAGTACACAGCCAAAGGGCTTCGTAGACAGTGGGAGCAGAGGAAATGTGTAGAAGTTGTTTTATGGGATAAAACAGGCATCGCGGAGTTGGAACATCTGTTTTGATGTGGTAGTCAAAGAGTTTGACTTCATCAAAATGGTAGATGAACCTTGTATATACAAAAAGGTATTAGGGAGTATGGTGATGATCCTCATATTGTACGTGGATGACATACTCTTGATAGGAAAGAGTTTCCTATGCTACGCTCGGTCAATCTCCTCTAATCAAAAGGATTCTCCATCTAGGATCAAGGTGATACCTCCTAAATCCTGGGTTTTGGATCTATGAGATAGATCTAATTGGATGTTAGGATTCTCACTAGGTGTAGTGAGATGGGATCAATCGATCTTGGGGAGAATCACTGGAAAGCTTCCAGGGTGGTATGGTCGACTGAATGTCAGTCATAGGCATTGTCTTTACCCTCGGTGGAGGGACGACATGTTGGAAGAATTCTAAGCTAGATACCGTGGCAAACTAGACGATTAAAGGCTAGATACATCGTTACCAAGGATGCTACCAAAGAGGCAGTCTGGATATATATAAGTTCATGAGATGAACTTCGTTCCTACCATTGTGTGACAATGGAGTTGTGGCTTAGGCCTAGGAACCCCCGTTCCATCAAAGATCCAGACATATTCTTAGGCAGTATCACCTGATCATGGAGATGGTTGATCTTCAGGGAGATCGAGGATAAGAGAGTAGATACAGAGGAAAACAGCACGGATCCACCCACAAAGGCCTATTTCCCAGTAGAGACTTTTTATGGGATGGTTGAGTATGGGATATTTCAACCACGGCTGATTGTTGGGTATGAGATACCACAACAGATGACCCTAGTGCAAGTGGGAGATTGTTAGTGATATGTATGCCCTAGAGGCCATTACTGTACATACGATGTATATTGTAGTGGATGCTTAGACATATATAAGGAGGACTTTCTTGCTCGACATGATAGTATGCTATCTGGTTGCTCTTTATCTTAACATGTACTCTGACTGTCTCTATGTTACATGTTGATAAAGCCCTTAGGATGAGTACTTGACTACCAGGACTATGATGCAGATCATACTAGTGGGGACAGTATAGTCGCTAAGTACATCGTTTAAATGTTCCTAGTCGTAGGTGTATCGAGACAGGGTATCGATATACCAGAGTAGACTAGCGTATAGCTTCTCGACCCATGTAGATGGGCGATGGATGATCCAATATCCATTGGTGTTTGACATCAGAGACAGTATATGGGTGCTCAGTAGAGACTGGGTACACTGGACGGACTCGCCGAGAACTCCCAGATGGTATTATACATTACGTCAGATGGCAGTTCTCTGGTGACACTGGTACAGGTTAGTCTGTAGACCCGATATCGTCATAGAGTCTTGTGTGATTCCCACTGTGCTTTGATTTCCACCTTATCATATTCAAGAGAACGTGCAAAACGGTGGCTTTTGGGTACAATCCCGAATCACATGGAGGCAATGAGCGATAGGAGGGGTTTCGTCTCTCCCGGTATTGGGAGTTGATGTTGTGCTATGTTTGATTGGCTATAACTGGAAATCCCTGGTCAGGGTTGCTGAGATTTACTGGTAAGTTTTATCAGTAGTTTCTCGAACCGTTATGGGCCTCACATCGACACGACTTATCGGTTACTGGGGTCTGACGTTTACCACCCCTAAACTAGATATGCGACATATCAGACGAAGAGACCGGACTGTACGGGAGTGTTACTGATTGGATTCACAAGAGAATGTACAGGCTTTCTTTTTGATCTTCTGATCGCTCAATACCTGGATGGCTGTTGCGTTTAGCTGACCGCTTGCAGCTTGTGGGTGTTTGATATGATCATCACCTACTGCCGGCGTATTGACGATTCTTTAGAGTCCTACACAAAGGTTTCCTGGCTTAGGCAAAACGGAGTAGGAGCACATATGTAATATGTGCGGGACCGAGAATAATACGTGTATGTGATACTGTATTTGAATCTCGCGATATGTGATATCAGCTGGGTATATATGATATAGCCGGGTCATCGGATCAAGTGTTGATTCGATGAACTGATACATTTTATATTAGTCGGTTATTTGTGAGATAGCCGTCTTTTCGGATCAAGTATTGATTCGATAGTTTAATGTATAATTATATATTTGATATAATACATTACATTAACTAATATAAGCTCACTTAAAGATTCTTTTTCTCACATGATGATATATTGATATATATGAGATATATGTTAATTGTATTATTTTCTTTTGTTACAAAATATTGTATATGTGATATATAATATTGTAACATATTAGGGTTACAAATGCAACTAGGTTTTGAGATTAAACCATGTTAGGGTTTGGATTAGGGTTATTGTTTTGGATGAGCTTTGTGGAAGCTTCTTGAAGCTTTGACTTTGTCCTCACTCTTTGATATTTTCTTTAGATATTTGTTAACCCAATCCCAACCTTAATATTCTCTACAAGGGTTAAGTATGACATGCTTAACCCTAGGTTGCAATTGTAACCATAACAATAATTGCTTCATCACTTTCTTCTTCATCTTCTTCAAGCTCTTAAAAAGCTTGCTTGATTTTTATTTGTGATGAAACAAAGTAAGATAAAGAAAACAAAAGAGAGCAAAATTCCTACTTCATCATCCTCATCTATTCTAGCCACTTAGATTAGGGTGTTTGCATTACTAATACTTGATTAGTGAAGTAAGAGCTTGGGTTTGAGATTCTTCAAGGTAGATCATCTTAGTTTTTGAAGATTGGAAGTAAGATTGCATTTTTCTCTTCATGGAGCCTCTCTAGAATCCGGGTACTTGATGATCACAGCAAAGGAACCTCAACACGGAGCTTATGAAGCGAAGGAACGGACTACAAAGGTTGTAATCCCTAACTCTTAGATGTTAAAGTGTTGACATGCTAGTTTTGGTTTGATTCTCTAGTTAATGATCTAGGTTTAGGGTTATCTATAATGGCAAAATTTGAAATTGGCATGAGAGATGCCACCCGAAACCTTGCTACCGTTGTAGGTATCCCAATAAGCTACCAGCTAGGGATGGCCGAGTAGGGTTGCTGCTCGGCTGCCTCTTGGCGGGGGCTTTGATCCCTGGCGTCGTGGGGTAGGAAAACTACCGGCCAGGGATAGCCGAGCAGGGTAGCTGCAGGGCTGCCTCTTGGCAAGGGATTTGATCCCTGGAGTCGTGGGGTAGGGAAGCTACCGGCCAGGGTAGCTGCAGGGCTGCCTCTTTGTGAGGGCTTTGATCCCTGGCGTTGTGGGTAGGGAAGCTACCAGCCAGGGATGGCTGAGCAGGGCAGCCGCTCGGCTGCCTCTTGTTAAGGGCTTTGCTCCATGAAGAAGGACCGAGCAGTGAAGCTGCTCAGTTGCCTCTTGGCGAGGCTCTGTCCGACCTTCCCATGTGAGCACCGAGGAGTGGGACGGCATCGAAGACACGTGTCGTAAGGGCGCTGTGAAGGCGAAGCGCAGGAATCTCGTCGTTTCAGTTTCGCATGGGGAGGCGCGACGCTTGCTGCGTGGCACCTGCGTTGCGGGTGAAACGGGCGACTGTTGGATTCCCAAGCGTCGTTGGCTATAAGATGGAATCGTTTGAGATTGTTGATTACTCTTTTCCTTGCAACCGAAACGCAAAAATGCAGGACTCCCCCTTCACCATCGAAGACATCGTAAGCTTCGAGGATGTCTACCTCTGTGACCCGTACTGCACTGAGCATACGGTGCAGTTGGTAATAGGCAGGATCGAGGACCACTTCGGCCGATTGCTTACCCGGCGGTCTCCCCTCCTTCAGCTGCTGATGTATTCCATCTGGAGGGCGTCGCCGGGGCTTTACAACCCCTTATCCGAAATGTTGTTCGATGAGGCCATATGCAAGCTAAGGTCTCTGAGGCGCTTCGGCCTGATCTTCACGAGCCAGCTGAACCGCTCGGAAGCGCTCGTCCGTGAGTGCTACCAGTTGAGGCTCGACGTCTAAGCTCGCGGGGAGGGGGATCAGAGGCAGATGTTAGATGCTGCGAGGGCTCGGCTGGAGGAGATATGCTCAGAGTACCACGAGCAGTGCTCTCTGCACCCCATTCCCCGCTGTTGTAATAATAAATTTTTTTCCTTTTTTGTGTACGGCTGAGGAGCCGACGGTACCTTTTGAATGAATAAGATTCCTTTTTCTTTCCTTTCTGCAATGCTCTATTGATCCTTTTATTGTATAAACAAAAGATCTTAGGAAGATGGTACATTGCTTTGAAAAGAAAATACATGCTAGTAGATGATTTTATTCATGCAACTTGAGCCCCCCATACGTCTGCTGGTATATATGCTCTGCATGGGGTACCGGGCTTCGGGGGTACCAGTCGCATGCTCTGCTGACACTACCATGATCTGGCCGATGGTCTGCTCGGTTGGAGGGGGACGCTGCTCCTGCTCGCGGTCAGCTTGCCGCTTGTCCCTCAGGTACGCCGCGAGGTGCCCCGAACGGATCAGCTCCTCGATGTAATCTCGAAGTTGTTTGCAGCTCTCCGTTGAGTGGCCTAGCGACCTATGAAAGCCACAGTAGGGGCCCCGGGTTCGCTTTGAAGCCGAGCGTGGGATCGAGGGGAACTTGAAGAACCCTTCGCCCTTGGCCTCCTCAAGTAGCACTGTCTGGGAGACATTAAGTGGCGTGTACTCCTGGAACTTTGGGGGATAGGGCTTTTGCCGTTCCGGTCCTCTTCTCTCGTCCCCGGCCCTCTTTTTCTGGTCGGCTTGCTCTGCTCGGGAGAGGCTTGCGTTCACTTCGGACTCGAGCTGGACCTCGCGCTCGGTCCATGCCTTTACCTCGGCCATGATCTTAGGTTGCGCCAGTGCAAAAGAGCGTAACCACTCCTTGTGCCTAAGACCAGACCTTAGAGCCGTGATGACCATTTTGTCCCGATGCTCTGGGACCTCGAGAAGGGCGTTGTAGAAACGGGTGGCGTAGGCCTTGAACGTCTCCCTGTCCCCGCTCTTGATCGTGAAGAGGTGGTTGACTGTGCACTTCTGCCGTCTGTTCCCGACGAAGTGGCCGAGGAATTGTGTGGCCAGCTCGTCAAAGGTTGAGATCGAGCGCGGCTCGAGTCCTCGGAACCGGTCTCGTCCGGCACGGATGAGAGTGGCCGGGAAAGCTCGGCACTGGACGGTATCGGAGTGGTCTTGGAAGCTCATTCCCGCGGTGAACGCATCCAAGTGGTCCTTCGGGTCAGATTTGTCGTCGAAGAGGGAGACCTTTAGGGGCTTGTTGCGGGAGGAGACGTGGATGGCGAGCAGCTCCTCGATGAAAGGTTTTGTGAGCGAGTCAGCGGCATACTTATCCCCGTTGCTCGAACGGTGGCTTTTCCGATACAGACTCTCGATCTTCTTCTCGAGGGCGTCGAGTCGGCCATGGTGCCCCGATGACTCGGCGCATTCTGATCCCAGGCCCCTGCTGTTGGCGGACTGCGTCTGGCCTCGGCCGCATTTTCTTTCAATGAGGTTCCTCAAATCCCCGGGCGAGGTGGCCCTTGAGTTGCCTTGACGACCCCCGTCTGCGCGGCCCCGTCGGGGGAGGGTGTGTCGGTCATGCCTGGTGACAGACGAGCTAACCGACATTTCCTCATGAGGGACAGGCGCGCGAAAGATCTCGGGACGGGACGCTCTAGCGACGGACCTCGGTGTCGAGCTGTTGGGCGCCCAGCGGGTCTCAAAACGTACTGGCTTGGGGGATCCGCGGCCGTGGGAGGCAGCGAGGCGGCGGTCGGCCTTACCGACGCGGGCTGAGTGTTCTCTTCCCCCGTAGAGGTCCTGGTCCCGAAGCGGGGGAGCGGCGACCTGGGGATTTTGCCCCGTCGTTTGGACGCGGACGAGCACTTCCACGAAGGATGCGAGTCGATCTATGCGGCCGGCGAGGACGTTGATAGCATTCGGCGGAGGAGGCTCGTCTGTGCCACCATTGAGAGGGAGGCGTCGGTTGGCGCTTGGATCGTCTTGATGATCACTCGCCATTAGAGTGAGATCGGGAAGAGAACTTTTGTTTTTGTGGAATCTACGTTCCCACAGATGGCGCCAGCTGACGGAGGGTGGAATCTCCTTCAGATGTTGCTTCCCGTTGATCTGCGGATGGCTGCGATGTGAGGCTGAGATTGGATCTGGAGGCTGTTTCTCCTGAAACATGTGGATCTCAATGGGTTGAGGTTGAGGTTGCCGAGTTACCTGCAAGGAAGTCCCGGGGTGGTTTTACCACCGAGGACCCTCCGACGATCAAGTTAGTCTAGAGATCCGAGCAGAGTAACGGCTTATTGGAGTTGAATTGGCTTATCTTGACCGTCTGAAAGAGGGGTTTAAGTAGCGGTGGCAGCAGGTGCAGCAGGCGCGAGAATCACGCCGACCGTTACGCTCCCGACATCACGCCCGCGTGATGAGCGGGGCCTTCCATTAATGGCGAGACATGCTCGTTAATGGGTGATCGTGGTGGCGTGGAACGTGGGATGTAGCCGGCGGAGATCTCGCGCATGGCAAGATTCACGGGATGGTGGTTACGCCTGCAAGCGGTGTCGTTGGTCGATCAATAAGACCGAGGAAGATGACCTCGGCAGGAGAGCTCGCGGACGAGCGGGAAAGCCGAGGTATCTAGTTTCTGCGGTAGCTCGGGAACGAGCTGTGAGGCCGAGAAGGCCAATTGTGCTGGGGCTCGGAGGCGAACGAGCCTCGTCGGTAGGACAAGCATAGGAGCAGTCTGGTCGGCTCCTGTAGGGCCTTTCTTGCATGTTCTGGGACATGTCATCTGCCACGTGTCATCATCTGGGAGGTCACCGATATCGAGCATCATCAACTATCTTTACTGTCAAGTACAAGCTGAGGACCTGACGATTTGATTCTCAAGATGACACAGAGTAAGAAATAAGTTCATAATTTTGAGCTAAAAAATTGTTCAGCAAAAGTATCATATCAAAATTATAATAAATCGTTTCTATCTTTATAGATAAACTTTCAACAAGGACTGCTTGCATATGTGCATACGCTGCATTTTGACCACTTAATCTCGATGGTTACGTTGCAACCAACCATCGTTTACCAACATCTAGTAGTTCCTACGTGAATGTCACTAAATTTAAGATTAGGTTTATAATGAGTGTAAGCACAAAGATTGTTATTCAATTCATTTATAGGACCTAAGCAGCAAGAATCTTCCATTGATGTGGACTCTTTATTAGAATATATAACAACCTTAATTAACATTTAAGTATACATATCTCGAAACCCAAAAATTAATTGTTGTGTGTGTACATGTGTGTGAGAGGATAATGTAGAAAAAGACCATATAGAAAGGAATTTCCTTTTGGCGTCCTAAATATACCCCGTCCGTCCTTTTTGCCGACAATCAGCACCCATCATCTGCATCTTTATCATTTAAGATGTGGAAACACCAAATTTCATACGATTCTACTACTTTTTCACCGTTGATTTAGTCGGTACAAAATTAACGGTTACCGACAATAGAACTTCTTACATTGCTAATTCAAGGGTGAAAAAGCGGTAGGATCATATGAAATTTGGTGTACACATCTTAGATGATAAAGATGAAGATGATGAATGCCGATGGTCAGAAAAAATCATAAAGAGTGTGTATTTTCGACGACATAGGAGAAAATTCACTCCTCTCTCTCTCTCCCCCCCTCCCCCCTCCCCCTCTCTCTCTTTATATATATATATATATATATATATATATATATATGAGAGGATAAAGGCCTTAGGCTAGGATATCCTCTTATGGCGTCCCAAAAACTCTGCCATCCAACATTTTTCTTGTTGATCGGCACATACAATCCTTATCTTTATCAGCTAAAATGTATATATACCAAATTTCATATGATTTCAACACGTTTTTACCGTTTTTAGTGGGTGCTAAATTAACAGTTTTTCGATAATAGAACATTTTAAATTTTTTTACATCTCTAGATCCAAGATGAAAAGGGGTTGGAATTATATGAAATTTTGTGTATCTATATTTTAGATGATAAGAATCAAGGTGGACGGTACAGATCATCGAAAAAGACGGCGGAGGGTATACTTCTATCGACGCCATAGGAGGATTTCCCACCTGGGGCCTCTTTCCTTCAGTGTGTGTGTGTGTGTGTAATGGAGAAAATAGGCCATAAGAGGGGTGTGTGTGTGTGTAATGGAGAAAATAGGCAATAAGAGGGGATTTCCTCCTATGGCGTCGAAAAAAATATAATCTCCACCATTTTTTCCGACGATCGGCATCCAGTATCATCATTGTTATCATCTAAGATATGTATACACCAAATTTCTTGTAATTCCACCACTTTTCACCGTTGAATTAGCAATGTAAGAAGTTCTATTGTCGATAAACCATTAATTTTGCACCAACTAAATAAACGGTGAGAAAATTGTATAATCACATGAAATTTAGTGTATCCACATATTAGATGATAAAGATGGACGTGATGTATGCCGATCGTTGAAAAAAATGGTGGAAGGTGCATTTTTCCGACGTCATAGGAGGAAATTCCCTTCTATGGCATCTTTCCTCCATTAACCCCTCTCTCTTTCTCTGTGGGTGGGGGGGGGGGGGGCTGATCCTATGAGGTCCGATCGCATTTTTTATTTTGAGGTATATTTTTTAAACGCACAATACACCATGTTTTTCCATGATCTACACCGATAATCTTGATCTATACTTGTCAGATAGCTTATGTATCAAATTTTACGAGATTTGAAGATCTCTTATTAATCCATCAAATAAACTAAAAAATCGATGGTTTTACGATGCATGAAAAACAAAATCGCTTGATGGTTGTCTTAGATGTCTCCAAATCTAATGAAACTTTATATATAACATATCTATTACAGCTAGATCAATGTAGATTGGTAAAAAACACGGGGGTTGTGTGTTTAAAAGTTTGGTCTCAAAATAAGAAATGAGAATCGGTCTTATAGGATTATCTCCCCATATATATATATATATATATATATATATATATATAGAGAGAGAGAGAGAGAGAGAGAGAGAGTATCTATGTCCAGATGTATTGAACTTCCCTATATCACAAGGCCAAATCAAATGTGAACTCATGTTGGTCCAATGCACATGCGGTGGGGACTACACGTTTTCTCATGTGATCCATATACTAAAGCCATAGAGAATTCTCTCTCTCTCTCTCTCTATAGAGAGGGGGGGGGGGGTTTAATGGAGGAAAGGTGCCATAGGGGGAATTTCCTCCTATGGCATCAAAAAAATGTACCCTCCATGATTTTTTTCGATGATCGACATACATCAGCTCCATCTTTATCATTTAAGATGTGGATACATCAAATTTCATGTGATTATACCGTGTTTTCACCGTTGATTTAATTGGTGCAAAATTAATGGTTTACCGACAATAGAGCTTTTTATATTGCTAACTCAACGGTGAAAAAGTGGTGGAATCACATGAAATTTGGTGTATGCACATCTTAGATGATAACGATGATGATAATGGATGCCGATCGTCGGAAAAAATGGTAGAGAATGTATTTTTTCGACGCCATAGGAGGAAATCCTCTCCTATGGCCTCTTTCTTCCAGTATTCTTATATATATATATATATATATATATATATATATATATATATATAATGGAGAAAAGAGGCCTTAGAAGAGTTTTTTCGTCAGGTGGCGCAAAAAAATTCACTCCCACCATTTTATCCGACGATCGGCATTTGTCATCATCATCTTTATCATTTAAGATGTTGATACACCAAATTTCATGTGACTCCATCACCTTTTCACCGTTGATTTAGTGGGTGCAAATTTAACGGTTTACCGACAATAGAACTTTTTACATTGCTAAATCTACGGTGAAAAGATGCTGGAATCACATGAAATTTGGTGTATCCACATCTTAGATGATAAAGATAATGAAGATGGGTGCTGATCGTCGAATCAAATGGTGGAGGATGTAGTTTTTTGACGCCACCTGACAAAAAGCCTCTTAGGGTCTCTCTCTCTCTCTCTCTCTCTCTCTCTCTCTATATATATATATATATATATATATATATATATATAAGTGGACAGGTGTTAGGGTCGTGTCGATCACGGCCGCTGCGGAATTTGAAAAACAATAATTTTATAAAACATAACCCCAATCCATCACCAAGAGGGTGTCATCCAGCACTTTCTCGAATCCATTGACTTGAGCACTCCTCCGCGGGTCATCCTAATCCCCTACAAGCGTGGCAAGCAGCCTGCCAATCCTAGAATCTAGTGACCCGGTCTCAACTCCTTGAGATGGTCACTCGCTGTAATCTAAAACCCGGCTGCCCGTGCGTATTTGAGTGTTGTGATAATGTGCTTCATTTCCATTCATGTTGTAACCAAAATGTATATTGTTTTATTTGGGGCGAGCGGTCGACATGTCGCCGTCACTACCGCCTTTTGTATTATTATTTGTCGGTACTCGATCAGGTTGCAATCGATGTTACCGTTGTATTAATAAAGGTTTTAGAATTAACCCGCGGAGAAGCGATATATATATCTATATAATTTAAGTCTAAGTACGCCTATAAGCAAATTGAAACTTTTTTTTAGACCATGTATTTAATTAAAATTTAGTATAAACTAAAATATCCTTTTATAACAAATTTAAATATAAAATTTAAAATAACAAATATAATATTAAAAATTCTTATACATTATGTATTTATCTTTCTTTACCTTTATAAGCAAATTGATGCTTTTTTTTTGTCAGCATGTTTAGTTAAAATTTGGTATAAACTAAAATATCCTTATTATAATAAATTCAAATATAAAGTTTAAAATAACAAATATAATATAGAAAATACTTATACATTATGTATTTATCTTTAAAATTTTACTTCATGCACTACTATTTTAATATAAAAGTCTTCTTCTTTCTCCTAAATCTTCCCTTTACTTTCTCAAGCTTCGACAAGTCCAACGAAAGAAGGAGATGCAGTTTAAGAAGGGCTGAATTTCACTAATATAACCCAAACCATCAGCATTTTTTCACTTATAGATTCTACTGTTTATTGATTATATACAATTAAATATCCTAAACCTTTTAGCTTATACATTCACCTCCTGTGTCCGGTATTAGGAAAACTATAGGTGCCATTATAATTGTCTACCCCTACAACCTGACCAATTTCTTCTATTTCTCTAGCGTATCACAAAGCCAAAGCCTGCAAAATCCATAATAAGCTGTTTAAATCGAGGAATCATGCAAATAAGAATTTCAATTTTATTCTTAGGAAATTTGATAAAACAAATAAAAACTGTAAAGGAAAATATCAAGCACCTCAGCTGCCTTTCTCATTAAAAACCTAGAAAATCACATAAATCCCCAAATTGAAAAGCGATTGAACAGATAATTACCAACATAGAGATACTATCTGATTATATCAAATTCAAAACCCTAAAATGTGTGTATTATATCAAAATTCCCATTAAAAAATCTCAAAACCTTAACATATAGTTGACCAAAACTATCAGCAAAGCATCGATCTTTACCTGGTTCGATCAGCAGAAAAGAATCGACGGATCAAAGATCAAACCCCTAGACCTTGAAAAACGATCGTCGGGAACTACTTCTTCCTTCGCTCTGGAGGTTCGACTTTTAATAAATAAGCGAAATTGAGACATGGGAGGATCGGAGAGAATCAATCGCATGAAGAGAGAGAAGTTGAAATAGAAGAGAATTGCGTCGTGAAGAGAAGTTGAGATAGAAGAGGATCACGTCACGGTTAGATAACGATGTCTAACACAAAGAACACGGACAAAGAGAGAGAAGTTGAGATAGAAGAGAATCATGTCATGAAGAGAAGTTGATCGGAGTTGTTCTGCATATGCAAAATGTGTAAGCTTATTTTAGCCGTGCAGTTTTTAAGATTTTCAAACTTGGTTTTGTACATGCAAAATCCATCCGATCAACGTGATTTTTCATTCGTACACTATCTAAAATGTGTAGAACAAGTTGAACAGAGAGGATCGTTGAAAGAACACCGTACGAAAATATTCATGAATTGGAAAAATGCGAACTCGTCTTAACGGATCCGCACTATATATATATATATATATATATATATATATATATATATATATATATATATATATATATATATATATATATATATATATATGGAGTGCTCTATTATAAACCGGTTCGCGTTTTTCAAAAACGGAAACTCTCAGCTTACGACATATTTGAATCATCTGATCCGTTCAAATTGATCAACCTACCCTCAAATATATGTGTATGAAAAATCAAAGGATTTGAAGACATCCAACCAATCCATCGGATGGAGTTTATGTTGTATTATCGAACGACGTTCATTTTTTACCCCTCTGATGCATTGGTTAGAGATCTTCAAATCGTTTGATTTTTCATATACATACATTTGAGAGTAGGCCGATCAACTTGAGCGAATCGGATCATTCAAATTTATCGTAGACCAAGAGTTCCTGTTTTTAAAAAATACGGACGGGTTTACAGTAGATCACAACACTATATATGTAATCCTTTGATTTTTCATATACAGACATTTAAGGGTTGGGTTATCAACTTGAAAGGATCAGATTGTTAAAATATGTTGTAGACTGAGATTTCCCGTTTTTAAAAAACGCGGGCCGGTTTGGAATAGATCACTCTCATATATATATATATGAGAGTAGGCCGATCAACTTGAGCGAATCGGATCATTCAAATTTATCGTAGACCAAGAGTTCCTGTTTTTAAAAAACACGGACGGGTTTACAGTAGATCACAACACTATATATGTAATCCTTTGATTTTATATATATATATATATATCACAACACTATATATGTAATCCTTTGATTTTATATATATATATATATATATATATATATAAGGCCATAGGAGAGAATTTTCTCCTATGGTATCGAAAACATACACCCTTTACATTTTTTTCCGACGATCAGCACCCATCATCTTCATCCCTATCATCTAAGATGTGGATACACCAAATTTCATACGATTCTATGAATTTTTCACCATTGATTTCATGGGTGTAAACTTAACGGTTTACCGACAATAGAACCTTTTACATTTCTAATCACATGAAATTTGGTGTATCCACATCTTATATGATAAGGATGAAGATAATGGATGCCGATCGTCGGATAAAATCATGGAGGGTGTACTTTTTTGATGTCATAGGAAGATCCCTCCTATGGTTTCTTTCATCCATTATTCTCAATATATATATATATATATTTGAAAAGCTTCTACTAAGCATAGGATCAATACATTTAGGCATGCTATTTTTTTTCAAAATGACAATAAAAATTTTCACACACGTATTAAGAAAAATATCAGTCTAATCGAGCTCAAAATGGTTTATAAGACCTACTCACACTACTACAAATAGGGGTTGCCCCTACGAATAAATCCGTAGGAGCAAACCACTGCCCCTATGGATATATCTGTAGGGTCAAGAAATTACGCCGTAGGTGAAAACGCCGCAGGTGCAAATCGTAGCCTTAAACAAGCCCCTACGGTTAAATACTTGCCCCTACGGGTTAATGCATAGGTCCATATGTCCCTACGGATTTGACTGTAGGGACAAAAAAGTTATTTAATTTATCGGTTTATAAAATAAAATAGTTTTCCCTACAGAGTTATCCGTAGGGCCAAATGTCTGCCCCTACGGATACATGCATACGTTCAGATGTGTAGGGGCAAAATATCAGGTATCCTGATATTTTGTCCCTACGGATACCTGTGTAGGGGCATGTTTAAGCCCCTATGGTCAAATCCGTAGGGACAAGTATAACCCCTCTTACTGAGATCATAGGGGCAAAATATCAGGTATCCTGATATTTTTCCCCTACGGATAAATGTTTATGTCCATATGATTCAATCCGTAGGTGCAAAGTTTGGCCCTACGGTTTAATCCATAGGGACATATTATCAGTTTTTTTTAAAAAAAGGTTGTCTGTTTTTTCCTCGCCCTGTGCACAATAATATATACATCATATATAAAATTAATCAACACGCAGAATATATACCGCAGTATTCATAATCAACATCTCACGCATAATATATAAAAGAAATCAACAAGCAGAATACGATATCAATCTAAATCAATATGAACACGCAAACACCACCAATATCAATATCGTCCAAAATATATACAATATGTATCATATAAGTAAATATATGTTTAAAATATAAGAATAAAAAATCTACCCTATCTCGGTCCAGCTCCACCTCTGATAAACGCCGTAATCTGGCATGCCTGCTCCTCGGATATACCCTGAGTCAATATCTCGAGCAATGCGAAGTGTGCGGGAGTCTGAACGGACTGTGGAGCTGTAGGAGTGGTCTGCGCAACCGCCGCCGAGGTAGTGGCTTGAAGAGCCGCAGCTGTGGGAGTCTGAGCGGGCTGTGGAGCTATGGAGTTGTATGCGCAACCGCAGCCGAGGTAGTGGCTTGCGGAGCCGCAGCCGAAGGAGATGCATGTGGAGGCTCAGTCGATGTATCCTGTCGTGTCTGTTCAATTTTGTGTGTAATAAATAAGTAAGAACTGTGTATTAATCGAATTCGTATCATTATCAGGTTATTGCGAAACCCCAATTTATGTATACTTAGGGATCTAGGCCTCGTTTGGATATCTAGTTTGGAAAACCGTAGTTTATTTTAATTAGATAGTTCTATGTATGTATGATTAATCAAAGCTAAGTCTACAACCAAATAAGCTCAGGCTACGTACTAATATTGGATATGTTGCTATCTATAATATGACATAATATTTTACTATTAAGTAGTAGACATACCAACATCTCCTTCAACTCCTGAACGGTGGCCTTCAAGGTGTCCAGTTCTTGCTCGAAACGTCGCTCACGGGAGATAGAGGAAGTAACCGTCGGAGTGGAGTCCAACCTCATATAGGCCCTGTTAGGACCCAGTCACCGGCCTCTCTCCCAAGCTCCGTGGTGCCCTCCGTGTGCGGCGTCTAGGATTGAGGTCAGAAGTATCGGATCGTTCTGTCCAGTAAAATCGATCCCCGATGCCTCCGCCTGCTCAACCACCCGCTCCTACACCCACATTAACCAGTAAAATATAAGTATATCATTTAAATTTGAACCTTTTAAAACAAAAATTTCAAATAGGGGTTGAATAAATATTAACACTTATGCAATACTCCTGGGTAGCGGTGTCGGGTATCGAAGCTCGCACGTGGCGGGATCTGTCGTGTTGCCGTGGACGGCAAGATACGCGGACAGCAGGCTCGGTGTACCCCCCTGCGCCAGGGTCCGAGCTCTCTGCAATTCACCAAAAATTTACATATATTAGAAAATAAATCTTAATATTATATTATATCACAAAGGTCGGTCTATTGTAATTTACCGATAACTCCATTGCACGAGTAATATTCCTCGAGCCATCTGTATAAGTGGGGCGACCCCTCTTTGCTGACTTCCTATTCTCTTTATTTTGATCGACCTGTTTCTGCACAACACATTCAGATTTAGTTTTCTAATTAAGAAACACAAAAAATAAATTATATACTAAACAATGAATTATATTTAAAATACATACCTGTTTGCGATGAGAGTCGAAATATTGGCACAATAGAGGTCATGTATCTACGTCGACTCTCGCAAAGGCTGGAGTATGTAGGAGGGCCGCTCTCTCTGCCTCGGGGGTCGCCATCCACAGTGAATATCAGTCGATCTTCGGCTCATTCCTATTGTATCGGACCTTTGATTGCATGTTCTTCATCAGGCCATAGTACAGAGCGTGAAGATCGAGCACCCTCCCAGGGTGATCAGGGTCAGGTACAGGCTAAAAACCGTAATCCAACTGAAAATACAAAAAAATGTTATTAGATTGTAAGTGTTAATAATAAATATATTGAATAAATCAAATGAAAATATATATTAATACCCGAGCCTGATCCCAGAAGAGGGCGAATGAGCGTCGGTGCTGGTCGCCCCACTCAACGTGAACTGGATAGTTCTTTACGAGGCAGCTCTCATCCCCCATATACCGGCCGAAGCTCTCGGCATAATCGCTGGTATAGCGATAATCAGGGGTAAAAAAGAGGGGGAATGCTGCCTCCCCCTAGCTATGTCGGGCCTCAGCCTGTGGGACTGATTCGGGCCTCGAGTCCCCCTCTCGAGATGGGGAAGCCCTGCGTCTATAAGAAATATCAAGACAATCAATATTAAGACAAAGTGGTATTAAGAAATCAAGTTTTAACGAAAATTGAAGTGTGATATATACCTCCGGAGACTAAAGCACGAGCCTGGGCCCGGGCAGCAGCACGAGCGGGACGATAGTTCCTCCGGTGAGGAACTACCGGTGACCCGGACGTGGACGCATCTCCAACTAGAAAATAAAGATCGATAAAATTATATAAAGTTCATGTTTTTTCTTAAAGGATATGTAAAATGAATAAATATTTTATATTTATTCATACAAACCTGCTGACTGAGCGGAGGGTATGGAAGTGACGGGAGTGACCCCTGCACCAGACGATGATGCACCGCCTATAATTAGACAATCAAGTATCAGCTATATAAGTAATTGCAAAAAGAATGCGCATATCAATAATATAACATTCTAAATCAACATGTATACACTATAGAATATATAAACATACTCGCAGGTGCGATGGTGGGCTCTGCCAGAGATGTGAAGGCACTACCTATAGCCCGAGATATAAGTACGTTAGAGAAAAAAGAATGTATGTATATTTATGATATAGCATTCTAAATCAATATACATGCACTATATGATATATAAACATATCTGGAGGTGCGGGAGTGGCCTCTGTCCCTGATGTGGACGCATCACCAACAGCTAGACAATCAAACATTGATAATGTAAGTAATTTTAACATGAACATGCATGTATATCTACAATATTACATTCAAAATGAATATGCATGCAATATATCTGGAGGTGTGGTAAAGTCCACACGGAAGGAGGCATCTGAAGGGGTCTCCAATCGGGGTGCAAGACCGGCCCTCTGAAGCTCCCTACGCAGCTCTCCGGATGGCAGAACCACTCTGCCTCTGCCTCTGCCTCTGCCGGTACCGCGGATGGAGCTCCTGCCACCCCTCGCTGCTCTCGTCATCGTCATCAAATCTAGATAAAACGGTTCGTAGACGCATTAGACAATCATTACAAGTATTGACTATATATGTATAGATCGTAAAATGTGAAGTAATAATATAATATTACTGATAACCATTTTCGTTTCGTTGACGCATTAGACATATCTACTTGGATTTCATCATCGATATCATTTCTAACCCACGTAACTTCATGATCAGCCGAAGACAACCCGTCTTTCGCAACAGACGGTCGGAGCACTCTAAGTCTTCTCTCTTTTTCATCCTCATCGCTGTCCTCGAATTTTAGGACATCGTAGACATCCCTAGGTTTCCAATGGCATACGACACTCCAACCCGGATGCTTCAAACACTGTGAGTAGTATACTTGAAACGCTTGGTTTGGAAAGATAAGCGGATTTTCCTGACCGTAAAATCGAAGTGTGTTCTTACTGGTCAATCCATATTCATCTTTCCAAGTCCCAAGATTGCTTCTCCACTTATCCATATTGGTTTGCGTATCGTACCAAGTACACTGAAATATATAAAAGGGTTCTGATCGTCTGGGATATTGGATACCGAGTATACAATTTAAGTATACATATTAAATTACACCATCCGATCCTACCGTCGCAATCCCACTATTCTGAGTGGTTCTAAATGTTTCTATGTCCTTAATTTCGAATTTGTATCTAAGGACACCGAATATTTTATAATATGCAACGTCCATACTAGGAAATTGAGCTACACATCTTGAATCACTCTCTAATGATGCAGACAAGTTCGGATCGTAGATCTAACAAAACAAATTTTACGACAAATACATAACGATATAAGTTTAGATTAAAACTGATAGCAATAACATATTTTTCGAATAACTTACATGATCGGCAACTCAATCGCAAAAATTATCCTGATGATATTTTTCCAATCGTTCATCGTTCCAATCAAAATGCCCCTCACGTATCTCGTTAAAATGAATTCTGTTCAGAACAATAAATTATGACATTAATATTATATCATTTCATACACACACAAACACAAATATAACAATTAATCGAAAAAAACTTACTCTCTAATTTTTTCATGACATGCGCAATTAAGCAAGATAAACCGGTATATCTTGTTGATAAATATAGTGTCTACCCTCTTATAATCGGTTTTACCATATGGCCCGTCTTGAATTCTTCGAGGCTGGTTAAGTCTCGTCTCAATGTTCTCGTCCAGATAGCGGGAACAAAATGTGGTTACTTCATCTAGAAGATAATCTTGCATGATAGAACCCTCTGGTCGATTTCTATTGCGTATATACTTTTTAAGAGTGTAGGGTACCTAAAGAAAATATATTGAATAAATAAATACGGGCATACAGGACAACAATAATTTTAAAAATTGCGGGAAACGAAAAATTCCACGTACCTCTCGACGGGATACATCCATCGATATTGTACCGGTCCGGCTAACTTAGCCTCAGTTGCAAGATGAACCGTCAGGTGTATTATGATATCGAAGAATGACGGTGGGAAAATACGCTCAAACTTGTAAAGTATCAACGCAATAGAATTTTCTAGTTTATTCAGCGTCACAACATCCAGTGTTTTAGCGCATAACTCTCTGAAAAAACAATATAGGTCGTTGATTACTACACCAACCGATTCGGGGAGAGAAGTCCTGAGAACTAATGTGAGAAGGTGCTCCACAATAACATGGTGATCATGACTTTTCAGCCCATCGATCTTGCCTTTCACAATTTTTATCTTCTTACTGAATGATCCTAAGAAACCCGTGGGAACTTTCAAATCATGCAACACCTGCAGGAATCTTTTTTTCTCCGGTTGTGACATATGATAAGAGGCATTGGGAAGTACAAACTTGCCTGGTTTACCCGCTACTGGTTTAGGATGCAATTCATTTCTTATTTCCCAGTCCTGTACATCTATCTGAGTATTGAGGTTGATTTTCGATTTCCCGTCTTTACAAATAAGCAAGTTAAGTATGTGCTCGGATACTCCCTTCTCTATATGCATGACGTCCAGAGAATGACGCACTAAATTTGTTGACCAGTACGGAAGCTCGAAGAAAATACTTAACTTGTTCCAGAATGGTGGTTTGACCTATTTTGTCGGATCCATCCCGAAGGTCACATTATTGTAACCATCCCACTGAGCAGTGACGTCCTCTCCGGACAATGGGGCTGGAGGTCCAAGAAGCTCCTGATGACCATCAAAGTGAACAGCGTCTAACCTGTACGGGTAGTCTAGAGGCAGGAAACGTCGATGGCCGCAATAACAAACCTTCCTGCTAAAATTCAAGAATTTTGATGTTGTATATTGATGGCAATGAGGATATGCTTTGTGACCATGTACAGACCAACCTGATAGCATTCCATACGCAGAAAAGTCATTAATTGTCCACATTAAAGCCGCACGTAGTATGAAAGTTGTATTTGTGTTTGCATCGTAAGTCTCTACACCATCAATGAACAAAGATTTTAACTCCTCGATCAGAGGTCGGAGATAGACGTCGATCTTATTTTCCGGTGAGTTTGGTCCGTCGATAAGAAGAGCCATCATAAAGTATGATTGGTCCATAGCCAACCAAGACGACAGATTATAAATTATCATTACAACGGACCATGTGCTATGGCTTCCAGCCATATAGTTGAATGGGCAGAAACCATCACTAGCCAGTCCGAGCCTGACATTGCGAGGATCGCTACTGAATATTGCGTGCCTCCTATCGAAATCCTTCCATGCCGGTAAATCTCATAGATGGCTCATTTTTCCATCTTCACTTGGAGGAGCACGGTGATGCCAATTCATTGTCTCGGCTGTTTTCTTGCACCTGAATAGCCTCTGCAGCCTCTGTGTTATGGGAAAGTATCGTGCTATCTTGACAGGTATATCGGGTTTCTTATCAAAATCTTTCGGCTTATATCTGGCCCCTCCACATGTTGGACATTCTTTCAAATCTGAATTCTCTTTCCGGTACAACACACAATTTTTAGGACATGCTTTAATCTTCTCACACTTCAGACCCAAATCAGACATCATCTTCTAGGCTCCGTACCAGCTGTCGGGCACGTTATTTCTCGGGGGCATAAAATATTTCAAGAACGAAAGAAGCATTGTGAATGACTTGTTGCTCCATCCATTTAGGCACTTAATCTGGAAAAGTTGGACGAACCATGAGAGGGTGGAATACTTTGCATTCTCATAAATTGATTTTCTAGCATCATTCATGAAATTTTCATATTTATCCGCACGCGGTCCTTGACCGGAAGGAATGTCATCTTCGGTACGAATAGATTCACCTAGGGCAGCCTCTACCATATCCTCCATTTCTTATGATGGAAAGAAATTACCGTCTTCTTCTTCTGCCGCATTACCGTCTTCTCCTTCTACTCCTGCCGCATTATCGTTTTCTCCTTCTTCTAGTGCCGCATTACTGCGTTCTTCTCCTTCCCCGTGATATAGCCAAGTTGTATAAAGTCTAGTAAAACCATTTTTCACGATATGAAGCTCTGCCAATTCTACCTTCTGCCAGTACTTATTCCCACATCTATCGTACGGGCAGAGAATCTTCTCTATCACGATCTTATTATGTGCGCATGCAAATTTAATAAAAGCAGCAACTTCTGCAACAAAATTAGGTTGCATACGTTGTTGCCAATCCACATACATCCAGTCCTTAACTCTGACGTACTCATGGGCCATGTTAGACTGTATAACATATAAATTGTAGGTTATGATAACTATATTGAGAAATCTAAGAACGGGATGGTTACCGACAAAGGAGATAATCCGTGTATATGCTTTGTGTGTGCGTTTGTCGTTGAAAAGAATAAATTATCGATAATCAAAGTAAGATTTGAGGATACTCATGTATAAGAAAATAAAAGTTTCATATTATCATCGAGTATCATATATTGGTTTTAACTTGAATATCTTGAATTACTCTCTAATGATGCATTTGTTGTGTATTCTTTTTGTTTATGTGTGTTTCGGTTGTCGGGGGTAAGGGTTCTATCCCATTAAGAATGTATAGAGCGGACACCCATTCGCTTGTGCTTTCAACCGTTTCGAGTAAATTTCGGCATCACCTCCCCGCTGTTCTCCGAGTACACTGTAATAGAATAGATAATCATTTCAAAGTTATGAAACAACGTTGAAATGAACATCTAATCTATCTTTGTACACGGAGAACCAGCGGAAAAGTACCGACGAAATATCTCGAAACAGATGAAAACACAAGTGAACGAAGGTGTTTGCTTTATACATTCCTAACTTGTCCACATGGGACAAATCTATCGGTTATCATACGATTGAATTTTCTTGTCACATAGACTACACGACGATTGTTAGTACCGAGCTATACCGTCCGATATTTAACAACCTTCGTATAGTTCTATGTCACGACGAATATCGAACGTATGTTAACCGATAGACGGGGACTAAGTGGCGCTTTGAGTTTCGTATATGAGTATCGATGAGAATATGAAAGTTTCATATTATCATCGAGTATCATATATTGGTTTTAACTTGAACATCTTGAATCACTCTTTAATGATGCGTTTGTTGTGTATTCTTATTGTATGTGTGTGTTTCGGCTATCGGGGGTAAGGTTTCTATCCCATTAAGAATGTATAGAGCGGACACCTATTCGCTTGTGTTTTCAACCGTTTCGAGTAAATTTCGGCAGCACCTCCTGGCTGTTCTCCGAGTACAGTGTAATAGAATAGATATTCATTTCAAAGCTGTGAAACAACATTGAAATGAACATCTAATCTATCTTTGTACACGGAGAACCAGCGGAAAAGTACCGATGAAATAACTCGAAACGGATGAAAACATAAGTGAGTGCAGGTGTTTGCTTTATACATTCCTAACTTGTCCACACGGGACAAATATATCGGTTATCATACGATTGAATCTTCTCGTCACATAGACTACATGACGGTTGTTAGTAACGAGCTATACCGTCCGATATTTAACAACCTTCGTATAGTTCTATGTTATGACGAACATCGAACGTATGTTAACCGATAGACAGAGACTAAGTGGCGCTTTGAGTTTCGTATATGAGTATCGATGAGAATAAGAAAGTTTCATATTATCATCGAGTATCATATATTGGTTTTAATTTGAACATTTAACGTGAATAGGTTTTACGTTTACGTTTCGTTATTAAGGGTTTGAAATTTCAAGTTTAGGGTAAATTTTTCTTGCGTTTACGGTAAAATTGTACGTTTACGTTATCATCGAGTATCCTACTGAATGAACTAGTGCACCATAAACCCTAACCCTAAATAACCCAAATTAACCTAATTAACCACAATTAACCATAATCGTTACCCTAACACAAATTATCCCTACTTAACCCAATTTACCCAAATTAACCTAATTAACCCTAATCAGGTCAAAATAAACCCAATTTACAAAAATTAACCTAATTAACCATAATCAATACCATAACCCTTTCAAATTATCACTAATTAACTCAAATTCACCATACCCTCTAATTAACCAAAATTAACCCTAGCCTCTAACCTTAAACCTGAACCAAAGCCTAACCGTAACCCTAACTACCCTAACCCTAAGCCCAACTAATTAACCCTAACCCTAACTCTAGCCCCAACCCCAACCGAACCCTAACCCCAACCCCAACCCCAACCTAACCCTAACCCCATCCCCAGCCCCAACCGAACCCCAGCCCCAGCCCCAACCGAACCCCAACCCTAACCTCAACCCCAACCGAACCCTAACCCTGACCTAAACCTAAACTGAACCCGATGGAAACCCTAACCCTCATCCCTACCCAAACCCTGAACCCTGAACCCTAGCCCTAACATCATCAAAATTATAAATAATTGGAGATTTACTAACCTGTATCGGGCGGTTGAGGAGACGACGGAGGAGATCGGTGATCGATGACGCAATCGGCGACGAGTCGCGGGCGGTGGCGACGAGGAAGTCGACAAGGAAGTTTTGGGACGGAGGGCTGTGGCGGGCTGTGGGCGGAGGGCGGTGACGACGACGAAAAAATTCGAGACGCGGGAACGAGATCGAGACGCGCGAAAGATTGAGAGAAAATTGGGGAAAGAGATCGAGGCGTAGGGCTTTTCTGTGCCTTTTTTTTAATTAAATACCTATATACATGCCCCTACGGATTTAACCGTAGGGCATTTGTTTACGGCTCTGTAGGGCCAAACAACAATTTAAGATTTAATTTTTTAAAATTAAAACATAGACCACCGTAGGGACAACCATGTGGACCTACGGATTAGTCTGTAAGGGCAATAAAATGTTGCCCCTACGGATTCCTGTATCCGTAGGGGCAACCCCATATTGTAGTAGTGTCAGCAAATTGGTAGGATCCAGGGATCTTGCTATTATTTCATCGAGGTTATTCCCTATTATTAGATCCAATTGTGGGAATTTAGCATGGGTCCACAGGTTTGTGTTTTTTATCAATGATGCCGAGCTAGTATATGATAATAGCACCCAAATAAGTAAATAGCAAAGTACAAATCCAATTGGTATATCTTTCTCTTTCGTAATGCATTCGTAGAATTCAAAAAATTGTATTAAATCAATCTATACTAGTGAAAACAATCAAGTGTATCTTACTTGTCTGAGTTGAAATTAACCAAATTAAGCCGGCCAATGATGATTAGAGTGATGTTTAAAGTTTGTGATTTTATTAACGTTTTGGAATTAGGTAGTGTTAGGTCTGATCCGGTCCAATATCCGTCCATATGAGTGGGTACCTTATATATATATATATATATATTTATATATGGATGCTAGGGTTTTAGATGAGACATAATGCATATAATATAGATGTTTACCGCCGGAGACGGGTCTGAGGCGTCTGGAGGACGTTTAGCCTGAATACGGGGGTAGATGCTATTTGGAACATATCCATCCACCCATCCGAAAATACCAAGTTGATTTATGGCACCGTATATCGAAGGTTTGGATGGATACGACCGATATAACATGACTTATCAGATTTCCCCTTATTTGTGAGGAGTTTTTGATTGTAGAGACGCTCTTCCCTGCATGCGCAAGCCCCTGCAGTTAATTATGCTATCATATTATGATAACAATTTTCACCTTCTCTTAATAGATCATTTCGTGTCATGTTATATATTGTTTATTTTGGGATTGCTCTTGGATTGTATACAGAGACTAGTTTTGTTGTTGCCAGTAGGGCGTGGATTAATCCAAATCTATATATATTGGATTTGGTGTCGAACTTAGGACGCGTATCTCGTATAAACGGGGTCTATCAGTTCGAAATATATCAACTGAGGACCGTTAGTCGTCTTTGAGACTAAGATCAACTCAGGTATATGGATAATAACCGTTAATCCTGTTTTGGGTTAAGATCAACTTATCAAGTATAAACTAAGAATCATTAGTCATTTTTGAGACTAAGATCAACATAGATTTATTGATATTTTGATCAATGAATTGAATATGAGAAGCAAAAGTTTCAACACTTAATTAAATTTGGATTAACTGATCAAATAACAGTTTGATGTTCAAGTGCGCAAGTATCCATGGGACGCGCATGCCAGTTTGTTTTATTTGGAAAGAGTGCGTACATGCATTGCACGTGATTACACACTTGTTTTAAGTCAAGATGTTGCGCACGTGTATATCACGTGGCTTGCCGTTATTATTGGTTCAGAATTATATATATGCGCATGTATTTAATAAGTCAACGTGCATATCACATGACGCTCGCGCATCCGTGGACAGTTTTTAACATGTTCGCGTATGTGCACATCACGTGACGCACAAGCCTCCATTGGCAATATCCATCAAGTGTGCGCACGTGCATATCACGTGACGCACATGTCTTCATAGGCAATATTCATCAAGTGCGCACACGTGGGTATCACATGATGCGCATGTCTGTATAGACGGTCTTTATCACATGCGCACTTAGTTTAGGTGCGCATTTGTTTTCATCAGAAAGCAAAAACTTTCAAAAGGAAGCAATGATTTCTGTTCTTTGATTTTTCTTGATGATAACATCATCACAATACCATTTTATGTTGTATTTCGATAAGGATCTTAGATTTTTAACGTAGATCTCTCAAAAAAGTATGAACTTTAATATGAGATTGATCGAATATGAAATCCTTTGATTACCTTTATAATGAATCAATGGATTCGATGAAAAGCAAAAAAATTTATGAAAGAAGCAATGGCTTCTGTGATAAAAGAGAAATATTTCTATTTTTATTATGTTCTCATCCTTTCTTTTTTTTTTTTGATTTGAAAGGGATGAGTTTTCTTTTTTTATTTGCAGAAGCTTATGGGTGGTTCGGTTCTCTTTGATTTCTTCATATGGAACTCCTAGTTATATGAGAGAAAAAATTAGGGTTTGTTGCTAACAAATTATGCTTGTTTTGATTTTATTCGATTTAATTTGATCTGGTTTGGATTTAATTTGGATTAGATTGATTTAGATTAATTACGGGATAAGTGCGCACCGTTGGATCAATCCCCAGTGCATGCGCACCGTCGGATCTCATGATCTCGTACGAATTTGGTTTTATTCGTTTTAAAGAAAAAAATTATTTCTTTATTTGGATGCATCTGTTTTGATTGGGCAATTGCGTACTTCAACATAGTGAACACATACATTGCACGCGTCGCTTTATCTCGTATTGATATGCGCACCTGTTGCAGATGGACTTTATCCATATGCGCACCTATTGATTTATTAATAGGTGCGCACTGGTGTCTTCACATATTTTCAAGACGATGACCAAGTGTCAAACTGCGATCCGTTGGCTTTGTCTCAAGATTTGTAGGAATGTGAACCATCTTTTAAACCCTATAAATAGGTGTCATTTTCTTCATTTCCTTTTGGAGTTGTACTGTCTGAAGCCTTTACTTTTTGTTAGAAATCCTTGTTTCTTTATTAACTTGGTAAGTGTGCGCACCTCTGCCTTTACGCATTTGATTTAACTTGAGCGTGCATACCTTTTGGGTTGCGCACTTGACATAGCATTAGCTTGCGCACCCTTTGGGTTGTGCACTTGATTTAACTTAAAATAACTTAAACAGCTAATTTTATCTTTTAGCTTCGAAGTTGGATATTCATATTCCATCCTTTTAGTACGCCTTTCCGATTTTCTTTTCTTTTAGGTACCATGGCTAGCCGTTTGTATTCGATCAGGGAGATTGTTTCCTATGCCGACATCCGCTTTTACGAGCCGGCTTTTACTGACGCTCAATATGAAGACGTGCTTCATCGTTATGAGGTTTATGGTGGGTGAAAGCTTCATCGATGCTCTACTCTGCTCCACCTGATATTTCAAGCCATCTATAATGTCGTTCTTGTGGTTATGGATGTAATACCCTTCCCTGCTCTTGACCAAGCCGCGGATAAGTTGCATTCAGTTTTCCTGATGGGGTTTGTAGGGTGTTTTTGGTCACCCCATTGCGATGGGAATACGCGTCGCTTTTCAGGCATACTACAGATTCCCCCTTGTCTAGGGTAGGCGGGGCTTTATTGATTGTGGGAATCCGAATCTCCGGCAGCCGCGGACTAAACTGCCGTTAATTACCCCTCGCTTTCGGAGCGAGGGAACCTCCGATTGACGGGTCGAACTGGTCATGCAAACTCAATGTGCAGTATGCATGTGTTGTGTTTTGAAAGGGGGTTTTAAATATATTGGGGGCCCCACAGAGTTTTACGGGGGTCCCGCTATCCGGATAGTGGGGTGGGGGTCAAGGGGGCTAGCAGCCTCCTTGCGGGGTGCTGGACAGCGCCCCGTCAGAAAAATTTTCCTAACGAGGGACGTGTTTTGGTGTGGAGTGCATGAAAAATGAGGGGTGGGGAGCATCTTAAAGATGCGTGCATGGCACGTGGGTGTTGGGAGCCCACGGGTCACGTGTCCAGCGCGTGAGTGGTTGGCGCCCGCGGGTCACGTACCGGGCATGTGGGCACTGGGCGCCCGCAGGTCATGTGCGCAGCACGCGAGCGTTGGGCGCCAGCGGATCACGTGAGCTGCATGCGACCGCTGGGCACTGAGCGGGTCACGTGCACAGCACGCGACCGCTGGACGCCAGCGGGTTACGTGAGCTGCACGCAACCGCTGGGTCATGTGTACGGCACACGATTGCTAGGCGCCCGTTGGTCACGTGCGCGACACGCGACTGCTGGAAACACCAACGAAAAAGGGGCTTAGCCCCTGGGTTAGGAGTTGAACTCCTAAAGGGCTTTAGAGTTGAACTCCTAACAGGGATTATGTATAGATTTGGAGTTAAACTCCTAAAAGGGGTTAGATTTATGGATTTAAACTCCAACAGATCATGAATGGAGTTAAACTCTTAGAAATCTTTGGATTTTCTTTTGAGCCTTGGATCCTCCCGGAATGAAATTTTTGGAGATGGGTCTCCTTCTTCCTCCTCTTCGTTGGCTGGATCTTGAAGGAAAAGGGGGGTGAGATTCAAAATCTCCCCTTTAGAGATCTGATGGGAGATCCGAGCTCCCCTTTGTGGGTTTTATGGTGAAAAACTATTTCTTTTTGAAAAAGGAAGAGTTAAACTCTTGATTTAATTCAAAAAGGAGAAGAAGGTTTTAGAACCTTGAGAAAGGAGAAAGAGGCACACACCCTAATTTTTGGGGAGAATGAACTATTATCCTTCATTTCATTATCATGTTATCTTTTATAGGCTTAAAAATTTACATATAGTCCCTTGGGCTTTACAAAATGGCATTTTGCCCATCCCATGCCTCATGTGCTCATTTCTTTTGCACATGAGCCATGGGCTTTACAAAAATTTGGCTTTATGCCCATTTTTCTTACATTCATATATGAAAATTACGTCAAAATTATTTATTACATAATTTTCATTTTGGCATGGGGGAGGTCGGCCGTGGGGCTTGACTTAGGCATGGGCTCACTTAATCTCGGCTTGGGCCCGCATGGTTGGGGTTGACTGTGATTTTGACTTGGTTAACCGGGGTGCAATTTTTGACCCCAACAAAGTGCCCCTATCAATAAATTAACATCACATATGTGGGTCGTGTGCATGAAATTGATAGATCTTCTTTTGCGTGGAGGCGACTTGATTTGGTTCCCGCTTTTGGGAAACCGACACTGCCCTTTTTACGACATGGACAGTCGATGCTTGGCGTGTCTCTGAGACGGAGTGTCAGTATATGACGTATCCCTAAAATGAAGTGTCGTTGGCCGACGTTTCCCCGGCATGGAGTGTAGCTGGTTGACGTGCCCCCAACATGGAGTGTGGCTGGTCGACGTTTCCCCGAGGCGGAGTGTCTGTGGTCGACGTATCCCCGGCATGGAGTGTCTGTATTAGAAGTTTCCTCGGCATGGTGTGTCGCTGGTCGACGTGCCCCCGGCACGAAGTGTCGCTGGTCGATGTGCCCATGACACGGAGTGTCGCTGGTCAACGTTTCCCCGAGGCAGAGTGTCTGTGGTCGACGTATCCCCGACATGGAGTATTGCTGGCTGGTCGACTTGTTCTCGGCACAAAGTGTCGCTGGCTGTTCGAATTTTCCCCTGCATGGAGTGTCACTGGGTTACTTGATTCTGAGGCATAGAGTGTCGCTGGTTGACGTGTCCCCGGCATGGAGTGTCGCTGGCTGTTCGACTTGTCCCGGGAACAGAGTGTCGCTGGCTGTTCGACTTGTCCCCGGCACGGAATGTCGCTGGTTGACTTGATTCCGAGGCAGAGCATAATTCCAGCAGGGAAGGTAGATATCCCGAGGCGAAGCATGATTTCGACACAGGGTATATTCTGGGACGAAGCATGATTCCGCCGTAGAGGTCATTGGTTTGATTTGATATCAGCATCGCTACACTGGAATATGGTACCAGGAGCGAATCATCATTTGCCATGAGTGGATTTGGAGATTTTGGTTTTGGTTTGGCATCAGCAATGCTTCACTGGAATATGGTACCTGGAGCGAATCATCATTTGCCATGAGGATTTTCCTCGTTCCCGGTATAACGACTTAAGGGTCATCTGTTCCCAGTTTAACGATTTAGAGGTCATCTGTTCCCAGTTTAAAGACTTAGAGGTCTACCGTTTCCAGTTTAAAGACTTAGAGGTCATATGTTCCCAGTTTAAAGACTTAGGGGTCTATTGGATCGGAAGTTTGGAATTTTGTGGTAGGGGTCGGCATCAACGTTGCTAACATTGAAGCACAAGTGTCAGGAGCAATTCATCATTTGCCTTTTCCTGTTGGGGAGCGATGGCTTAAGAGACAGGTTTAGGTCCCTATCACCTAAGGCTTTTCAATTTTATAAGCCGTAAGGGTCCCATAAAAGTATTTTCTCTCTACGAGTCGAAAGGATCCCGTAGGTGTATTTTCTCCTTAGGAGTCGTGAGGACCCCCAAGTGTGTTTTTCCTTTGTGAGTCATAAGGATCCCACGAAGGTGATTTCTTACGAGTCGTGAGGATCCCGTAAGTTTTGTTCTCCTCATGTATCGTGAGGAACATGAGTGGGTCTTCCCAAATGGAGCATAACTCCAAGGGCGGAGACCGACCGCACGACTGGTGATTGCGGTGGGGTATGGGTGTGATAAGAATTATTTGAGCCCATAGATTGTATACGGTAGTCAATTTGGGGACCACCCGTAGGGCTGGGAGAATTTTAGGATTTTGTCAGCGTTTGCATTGCTACACTGGAATATAGTACCAGGAGAGACTCATCATTCGCCGTTGGGACATTCAGAGATTTGGATTTTGGTTGGTATCTGCATCGCTGCACTGGAATATGGTACCAGGAGCGACACATCATTCGCCGTTTAGAATTTGAATTTTGGTTGGCGTCTGCATCGCTAACACTGAAATATGGTTTCAGAAGCGACTCATCATTTGCTTTTGGAGGTTTTTTTTACTCTATCATTTCAGCTTTTCTTATCGCGAAGGGCGCAATTGCCCTATCATTTTGGCTATTTATTCGCGGTTGCCCCACCATTTCGGCTTTATTTTCAGCTTTATTTTACTCGCTGATTTTTATTGCGAGTTGCCCTATCATTTCGGCTTTTTATTATTATTATTTTTATTTACACTTTTTTACACATTTTTCTTTACATTCCCAGTTTAATGACTTAGGGGTCATTTGTTCACAGTTTAACGACGTGGTGGTCCGTGAGTTTGCTTATCCTAGCTCCTCGAACTTTGATCTTGACGGAGTTGTGTTGATGACCGTAGTGCTATGGCTTGCCGGTACTCCGAGGACCGAGAGGGTCTCCCAAGCTTGTATTGGTTCTCTACCCAATCTTTAAACACGCAGCAGTCTTCGATAGTATGACTTACCACTCTATGATATAGGCAGTACAGTGGATTGTCGATAATGTTTGCTTCATGTGACCTCTTTGGAATGGGAAATTGCAGACCGTTGTTTAAGGCATCCTCGAATATTTTGCGGACTTCATCTCTCCTGAAGGAGTATACTTTCTTCTTTCTCTCCATTAGAGTAGGTGCCTTTCCTGATGCCGGTCCTAGAGGCTGATCAGTCTTTGGTTCGCTTGCTGTCCGCTTAGCCCATTCAGTGTACGCATCGGAGAGACTGGAAGCTGATCACGGCCGTTTTCCACAAAAGTGCTCTGCTTTTGGGCTGGAGGGAGTATCGGTTGGCTGCTTCCGGATATCAATCCCTGGCTTATGAACCAAAATTTGATTTTGTTGTGATTGCAATCGGGCGACTTGGGTTGTGAGATCTGCCACGACGTTTACCAGCCCGTCAACCTTGGAATTGACCTTGGCCATCTTCTCATCCCTGTCCTGAAGCTGCCTTTGAATCCATTGGAATAATGTTTGTTCTATAGTTTCAGGTATGACAACGGGGTCATCCTTACCGCCTGAGCTTGATTCAGCAAGAACCACGGGTTCTTTTGGCTTAATGGCCTGAGCGGGCTCATCATCATTTGGACCGAGTCGATGTTGGGTAGCAACAGCCACGTCATTGTCGTGGGTACGAGGCATAGGAGGAATTGTTCCTCTGAGCTCCATCATGTAGACCGTATTGGTTGTGTACCAGTCTATTGCTTCTTCATCGGCAATGTTGCTCGCTTGGCTCTTAGCTTATTACCTTGGTCTATTTCCCACAATCAGAGCAAAACTCTGTTCAAATTTTGAAATTTGAAATGAAGCAGCGCTTCATAAAAGTGCTAGCACCTGGAGCGCCAGCACTAAGAGTCAAAGACTCTGAGGCAGAACTCACATGCAAAGAACGAGAGCGCCAGCGCCAAGAGTCAAAAACTCTGAGGCAGCGCTCACGTGCAAAGCACAAGAGCGCTCGCGCCAGGAGCGCCAGCGCTAAGAGTCAAAGACTCTGAGGCAGTGCTCGCGTGCAAGGCACGAGAGTGCCAACCGCTGGAACTAAATGTTCTCCACCGTTGGATCAAAGATCCAATGAAGATGATAAATCATCAAATTACCAGAATAAAATTCTGTTGAGAGAATACTCCTCAAATCTTTCCAAACAGGAAAGATTGTGCTCTGTAAATCAGAGTACCGTTAGATCAAAGATCCAATGGTGATTAAAAATCACCAAGATACAGAGTAAGTTCTGTATGGGAAAATATTTTTCCAATCTTTTTAAAAACAAGAAGATTGTCTTCTGTAAAACAGAAGCCCTAGGACCAAAGATCCAATGGTAGGAAACATCCCCAAATCAATTAAAGAAAAGATCTCCTTAATTGATTCAACAAATCAGCCTCTACTATATAAAGACCCAAGACTTCAAGTCTTTTAGAGAAGAACCCCCACCATAAATTTCAAATTTTCAGAGAAGAAAAAGAGAAAAGAAAGCTCTAAAAAGAAGAATTTCTTCAAGGTAAATAAAACCGTGAGATCAAAGCATCTCATCAAAAGAGAAGAACTTGGTTTTTTTTTCTAGATCATAGATCAACAAAGACAGAAGTCTTTCATAAGAGGAGAAGAGATTTGAGCATCTCATCATAAAATAAAGGGGGAGGGAGAAGAACTTAGTTCTCTTTAGATCACAAATTTATAAGACAAAGACAAACTCTTTCACAAAAACAGAAGAGATCATAGCATCTCCTATTAAAATAAGAACTTAGTTCTTGGATCCACGAGACAAAGTCTCTTAATTTTCCAAGCACAGAATTGATCAAGATTGCTCTGCACTCATTGGCTGGCGCTCAGCGCCAAGCGTGCTACGTGCTCCTCACGTGTGCGCTATTTCATAAGAAGCGCCTTAGCACTCCAGGTTTGGCGCCCAGCGCCAAGCACACTACGTGCTCCTCACATGTGTGCTATTTCATAAGAAGCACCTTAACGCTCCAGGTTTGGCGCTCAGCGCCGAGCGCACCACGTGCTCCTCACGTATGTGGTGAGAGAACACAAAATTTTCTTTAAAAAAAGCCCAGCGCCATAATAAAGAGTGTCCAACACTCAATAAAAGACAAAAGAAATAGGGGTGTCAGAACCCATAATTAATGCTCTACATTATTGAACAAAAAGGGCCGGAGCCCAAACAAATGTCAACATTTTGTTCAAAAATGAATGGAATGAGTCCAAATAAGTATTCAAACACTTTAATTGAATAGGCTGAGCCCAAGTGGGCCATAAATCCCCCAATTCAGATTAACTGAGCCTATGTGCTCCCAATATTTTTAATTGGTCTTAGTCCTAAACCTGACTATAGATCCCCCAACCAATATTGGTTCAAGGGTATATCTCTTCACACCTCTGATATGTGTCGTTGTAATTCTTCAACGTCTTCAGAGAGGTGGTGGGTCCCGACAACCAGACACTTTATGGACCGCAACGTTCTTAAACTAAACTCTATGGATTATGATGTCCTTAAACTTATGGACCGCAATGTCCCTAAACTAAACCCCACAGACTATGATGTCTTTAAACTCCGTGGACTATGATGTCCTTAAACTTATGGACCGCAACGTCCCTATGGACTATGAGGTCCTTAAACTCATGGACTATGATGTCCTTAAACTTTACAGACTATGAGGTCTTTAACCTAGACTATGATGTCTTTAAACTGGACTATGAGGTCCTTAAACTCATAGACTATGATGTCCTTAAACTTATGGACCGCAACGTCCCTAAACTAAAACGATAGAGCCCAAATGCCCTGTCATCGGATCTAAATGATTCCGAACCCCCGTTGAGTAGATCTTAGTCTAAAATTAGACTAACGTATCTTTAACAAACGTTTAAGTAGATCTTAATCTCAATGAGATTAACGATCCTTAAACCCAACCCAAACCCAAATCTAAGAAAATACGATTTGGACTAATCCACGCCCTACGGGTGACAACATAAATTAGTCTCCGTATACAATCCACGGGCAACCAAAAATTAAAATAAACACACACAACACGAAGTGACTATTTGGAGAAGGAGAAAGGTGTTACCGTGATGCGGTAGCGTAATTAACTGCAGGGGTTTGCGTCTGCAGGGAAGAGCGTCCCCACGATCAAAAACCCCTCAAATGAGGGGAAATCTGACGAAGTCTGCTACAACGGCTGCATCCGTCTAAACCTCCGATACACGGTGCCATAAATCAACTTGGCATTTTCGGAGAGGTAGACGGATAAAACCAAATATCACCTGCCCTGAAATTCAGGCGAGATGAAGCTACGCGGTCTCGTCTCCCGTATTCAGCGTAGAACAGATTCTGGCATGCCCGGTTGGACTCATTTCCTCTTTCCACTCCACAATTCGTGTGTCGTGATCGCGAATGAATCGCAGTTTAATGTGGTTGCCCGTGGATTCGAGGTACTAAGATTTGGTGTCATGCTCCTGTGCAGAGAAAATGGCTTCCAACTTCACCAGCTGCAACAACAACTCCCACTCCGTCATCGCCAGAGGAGTGACTTATGGGCCCCAAGCGGCCTCCATCTTCGCTATGCCAGTGGAACAGCTGACTCAGGCCACCACTGGACTGTTCTTCGGGACCATGCTCCCACCAACAAGCTTCAGCACCCCAGTGCCATCGCAAGAAGCTCTAAAGAAGTCGGTCTTTGATTGGCTTGCAACTATCGCGGCCCTTCTCAACAGGTCGCCCAAATCCAACGGCTCGGTCTTTAACAGATTGGGCCAAAGCTCTAATGGGTTCGTGAAGAAGCCTGCAATACCTGAGGGGGTTATCCCGAAACAGATAGCTATCCCTATTCCCGTAAATGAAATCGTTGGAGAAGCTTCTTCTGCTAAGGGGTCGGTATACGCAAGACTGGCCGTTCCAACTCCCACTCCAGAGGAAGTCACCAAAGCCGCTACCCCTGCTCGAAAGTCTGCCTTCGACAGGTTGACCATCCCCTCTCAACGGACGTCAGTCTTTGACAGGCTGACACCAACAGCGGTCTCTCATCAAAGCATGAAGCACGATGCAGCTACCCGAATAGCAGAGGTGGTCCCTGCCGCTTGACATGCTCGACGTTGCCACTGGCACCGAGTGAGAAAAGCTGGGGGCAGTTCCCTTCTGGACTTACCCCACCAGGAAGTTGATGCTGCTGTTCAAACTAGGAACAACTTTGAACCATTTAATAGGGTGCGCAGGAATTCTCCAACTGCCGTGCTGAAAAATTATCCTCTGCTTGCTGAAAAGATCATAAAGGCGAAGCCGGAGTAGCCCCCTTAGCGGCTGTCCTCTAAAATCCATAGGGTCTGGCGAAAGGTCCAAGACTCTGTGATTAACCAAGACTATTCCCGCCAACCATAGAAAATGAAGGTTCGGCAAAAGAAGAACCACCCTGTCATACCACAGAAGGTGTCGTCTACTTAGGTGCCTGCTGCAACGGCCCCCTCAACTTCGACCGCCCATAAAAGAAGAAGGCCGGAGAAAATCCCCGTGTCCACGACAAAGCTCAGAGGTACTGAATCCAGACACCCTAAGTCTGGAGGCATGGTGGTGCACACCATTTACATGGCTTCCAGGAAAGAGGATACCCGAATCTCCATGGGCCATAGACCACTCACACGGTCAGTAACTAAGGCTCAGGAGCAACAACAACAAAAACTCCAAGAGATGCTGACAGCCATGGCCGCACTCACTGGGCCAAAAGAAAGCCCGGAAACATCGTCGGAGCAGCGTCAAGAACAGGAAACTGATGCCGAATTCCTCCGAAGAATGCTCGAGAGGAAAGACAAAGAGGCCGCGGAACAAGAGGCTAACATAAAACAAATGGAGCTTTTATTCTATGATATGGTCGGAATGATGATACAGCCGGATCCTCCAGCTGAAGACCTTCCGATTGTCCTTGAAGACGACAGAGGGGAGACATCAAACCCTCTTCCTGCTTGTTCAGCAGCCAAGGAAGAGACCATCTCCAAATCCGCCCTTGACGACTATATAGCTCAACAGATACGAGCTCATCAGGCGAGCGAAGCGGCTGGCCAAATCGTCAAGACTGGACGACCCTATCCGGGTTGGTATGACCGAATAAAGTACCCGCCGGAATACACGATCCCTAAGTTCCACGTGTATAAAGGGATGGGTAATCCACACCAGCACGTTGCTCAATTCAGAGACCTGTGCCATAATACCGGGGATGGCGACAAACTGCTGCTTTGCCAGTTTGTTGGCAGCTTGTCAGAGACAGCGTTTGAATGGTATTCTGAGCTCCCGAATGACTCCGTTAAGACATTTGCAGAAATGGAGCTACTGTTTACACAAAGGTTCGCAAGCGCCAGCAAACGTACCCCAATCACGGTGTTGATCAATGCCAGGGTGAAGCCGGGAGAAACATGGGTTCAGTATGCAATCCCGTGGTGGAACCTATGGTCGAAATGCGAACAACGCATCGAAGAAGCTCCTACAGTAGGCATGTTTGTGGGTACCCTCAATCCGCAGACGACCATATCCCAGTTCATAATGTTTTTCAAGCCGACTACCTTCCAGGCCTTGATTGACAAGCTGGCCCAAATGGATCAAATGGGCCATAGACCGTCCTCCTTAAAAACGGAGTCGTGAAATGAAAATGGAAAAGAGAAAGCAACCTTCGTTGCCAACACTCAACAACAACCGAGTGGCCCGAGACCGGTTGTTCGCCAAAGTAACAAGCGGCAATCCCTCGATGAGAAGGGCAAGTTCGCGCTGTCCGAAAACTGGAAGGTAAATCTGCCACAATAGCACACTCCTAAAAGGGTAGACACTCCGGGGGCATCATGCTCATTCATAGAGGAAGCCCCATGGGAAGTAGTTCTTTTGGCAACAACAAGAAGAATGCTGAAGGATCTTCAAGCATGCCCCGCAATCAAGTGGAAAAGCCCGCTAGTGCCCGAGATCATTGAGGGAATGCTGAAACCGCGCCCGACACCGATAATGGGTAGCAATAGCCAAAGTACCCATGTCCAGCCGTCAAAGTCTTCGAAGAAGAAGAAGATCAAGAAGCCCGCACAGCCTGATGACAAGCGCACGGACCTACAAAAGCATATTGACGCGCTGGAGGAATACAACCAGAAGGTGCGGACCCCAGTCACACTCCATGAGTTTCTCAACCATATCCTTGAGAACATAGGCAATGACAACAACGAGGAAGACGACGCGTCAGAAGAACCCGAGGATTACATGGCAAGTTGTCTCATGATCTCTCATTCATCACTAAATGATGAAGAAGCTCACTCAGCGTTAGAAGATGACATAGAGGAGATGGGGGCAAAATTGGTGCCAAAATCCTTGGAACCGTTCGATGAGCCGATTGACGTTCTACTAACCGAAGCCCGTCAGAAGAGCAAAGTTGATCGAGAACGCAAAATGGCCATATTCGAAAAAGCCAGGCATCGACGTCAAGTAAAAGAAGTCGCGGTGGGGATGGATCACAAAATACCCCAATCAAACCAAATCACACCCTAAATGGGTGTATCCTACTTTATCGTTATGTATCCCGTTACATGACAAATACACGTGCATACAGGATGAACAATGGATCACAATGTCCTAAAACTGACGACGGACCAAAACGTCTCTAAAACTACTACGAACCGTAGCATCCTAGGGCTGACCCAAAACAAAAACGGTACGTCCATAAGCGAGATGGGCACGGACGAAAACCCGAAAGGGCTCCGTGAGTAAACACAGCAAGGCTACTGGCAATGTTTGTGAAAACCCGAAAGGACGCAGACTCGTAAAAAAAGGGTACGTCCATAAGCAATATGGGCACGGATGAAAACCCGAAAGGGCTCCGTGAGTAAAAACAGCAAGGCTACCGGCGAGTTTGTGAAAACCCGAAAGGGCGCAATCTCGTTAAAAGACACTTGCAAGGTTCTCTTGACCTTGTAAGGAGAAAACTACCTGCGTTAGATCCTTACGACTCATAAATGAGCGACACACTTAGGGATCCAAATGATTCCTAAGGATAAATTACACTTATGAGATCCTCATGACTCGTAAGGAGAACCCTCTTATAAGACCCTCCCGACTCATAAGATTCAAAAGCCATAAGCTACAGTGACCTAAACCTGTTCTTAAGCCATCACACTTCCCAGACTGCCCTACAAGCGGTTCAATACTGACCCTTGTATACAATCCACGGGCACAAATAATCATTTCCTTGCCGAGTCCCACCAACGACGAGGAATGCCCTTATTTGATGAACAAACACTTGTAGGTCCTCTCGATTTACAAGGAGAAAACGCTTTTGCAAGATCCTTACGACTTACAAGAGAACATACACTTAGGAATCCTCACGATACCTAAGAAGAAAACACACCTACGAGATCCTCACGACTCGTAGGGAGAAACGCCTTTATGAGACCCTTACGACTTATGAAGTCAAAAGCCTTAGTCGACAGGATCTTAACCTTGTTTGTTAAGCCACTTTTGTTCGAACCGACAAAGGAAGATGATGATTCGCTCCTGGCAATATCCCAGTTGTAGCAATGCTGATGTCTAAATCGGTATCAAATTCCAGGTCCTTTCATGGAAAATGATGATTCGCTACTGGCAACATTCCAGTCGCAGCGATACTGAGGCAAGATTGGTATCAGACCATGAGTTCCATACTCGAAAAAAATGCATATGAAATAGCCGAAATGTTTAGGCAACTTGTAATAAAAATCAGCGAGTAAAATATATGCATATAAAAATAGCCGAAATGATTGGGCAACTCGCAATAAAAAAACAGCGAGTAAAAAGGAAAAAAACCAGCCGAAATGATTGGGCACCGCGAAAAATAGCCGAAATTATTGGGCAATCGTGACTTTCGCGATATAAAAAGCTGAAATGATAGAGCATCGCGAAAAAAATAAAAAAATAAAAAAAAATGAAAGAATGAAACGTTTTCCCTGCAGGTAAGTCCATATTGACCCCTGTACACAATCAATGGGCATAAACGAAAGGGAACCACATGTCCCAACAAACTCTGTCAAAGCGAAAGTCAGATCTCGACAGCAATATCTACATCCTAGAAGACCGACAACGGCGTTCCTCCTCATGCCAGCAGGGCACGGACGTGACACAATGAAACGGAGCTATGGCAAAGTCCCTAGTTCCAAATCTCAACGGAAACATCTACTGCCTAAAGACCAACAACGGCGTTCCTCCTCATGCCAGCAGGGCACGGACGTGACACAAAGAAATGGAGCCATGGCGAAGTCCCTAGTTCTAAATCTCAACGGCAGCATCTACAGCCGAAAAATCAGCAACGACGTTCCTCCTCATTCCAGCAGGACACGGATGTGACACCACCAAATGAATCCACGGCAAAGTCCCCAGTTCCAAGACTCTACGGTTCACAGAAAACCTAAAGTCATCCAATGACCCCGTCACGGAAATACGTCATCCAATGACCCCGTCTCGGAAATACGTCATCCAATGACTCCGTCTCGGAAACAAGTCAACCGACTTCCAGGGAAATCAGTGTCCTTGGCAAAACCTCGATTCAGGGAAATAAGCGTCCTTGACGAGAACATCTCGATTTGCGTCGACCCGCAAGGAAATCAGTGTCTTTGCAGGAATCTCTCGATTCGTCTCAACCTAAGGGAAATCAGTGTCTTTGGCAAAAACCTCGATTCAGGGAAATCAGCATTCTTGACGAGAACATCTCGATTCGCGTCAACCGGCAAGAAAATCAGTTTCTTTACAGGAATCTCTCGATTCGTCTCGACCTCCAGGGAAATCAGTGTCCTTGGCAAAATCTCGATTCAGGGAAATCAGCGTTCTTGACGAGAACATCTCGATACGCGTCGACCCGCAAGGAAATCAGTGTCTTTGCAGGAATACCTCGATTTGTCTCGACCTCTAGGGAAATCAGCGTCCTTGGCGAGAACTTCGATCCGCGTCGACCAGCAAGGAAATCAGTGTCTTTGCAGGAATACCTCGATTCCTCTCGACCTCCAGGGAAATCAGTGTCCTTGGCAAAACCTCGATTCAGGGAAATCAGCGTACTTGACGAGAGCATCTCGATTCGCGTCGACCAGCAGAGAAATCAGTGTCTTTGCTGGAATCTCTTGATTCGTCTCGACCTCCACAGAAATCAGTGTCCTTGGTAAAACCTCGATTCAGGTAAATCAGCGTCCTTGACGAGAACATCTCGATTCCCATCGATCCGCAATGAAATCGGTGTCTTTGCAGGAATCTCTCGATTCGTCTCGACCTCCAGGGAAATCAGTGTCCTTGGCAAAACCTCGATTCAAGGAAATCAGCGTCCTTGACAAGAACATCTCGATTCGCACCGACCCGCAAGGAAGTCAGTGTCTTTGCAGGAATACATCGATTCGTCTCGACCTCCCGGGAAATCAGTGTCCTTTGCGAGAACCTCGATTCATGTCGACCCGCAAGGAAATCAGTGTCTTTGCAGGAATATCTCGATTCGTCTTGACCTCCAGGGAAATCAGTGTCCTTAGCAAAACCTCGATTCAGGGAAATCAGTGTTCTTGATGAGAGCATCTCGATTCGCGTCGACCCGCAGAGAAATTAGTGTCTTTGCAGGAATCTCTCGATTCGTCTCGACCTCCAGGGAAATCATTGTCCTTAGCAAAACCTCGATTAAGGGAAATCAACGTCCTTGACGAGAGCATCTCTATTTGCGTCGACCCGCAGAGAAACCAGTATCTTTGCAGGAATCTCTCGATTCGTCTCGACCTCCAGGGAAATCAGTGTCCTTGGCAAAACCTCGATTTAGGGAAATCAGCGTCCTTGACGAGAACATCTCGATTCGCGTCGACCCACAAGAAAATCAGTGTCTTTGCAGGAATCTCTCGATTCGTCTCGACCTCCAGGGAAATCAGTGTCCTTGGCAAAATATCTCGATTCAGGGAAATCAGCGAGAACCTCTCGATTAGCGTCGACCCGCAAGGAAATCAGTGTCTTTGTAGGAATCTCTCGATTCGTCTTGACCTCAGGGAAATTAGTGTCCCTGTGCATGAAAAGAAAATTCGCTTGTGAGAACCTTACGACTCTCAAGAGAAAACGCACTTAGGAGTTCTCACGACCCTTAATGACAAAATACACCTACGGGATCCTCTCGACCTGTAGGGAGAAAAGTCTTTATGAGACCCTCATGGCTCATAAAATTGAAAAGTCTTAGATGGCAGATCCTAACCCTGTCTCATAAGCCATCGCTGCCCTGCAAGGAGGTCAAGATAGACTACCCATTGGCCATACTCTCCCAAGTCGAATATCGACAAGGGCGAAACAACCACTTATGAGTCCTCTCGAGTTGTAAGGGAGAAAATTCTCTTATGAGATCCTTACGACTCTCAAGAGAAAGAACACTTAGGAATCTTCACGATTCCTAAGGAGAAAATACACTTACGGGATCCTCTCGACTCGTAGGGAGAAAAGTCTTTATGAGACCCTCATGGCTCATAAAGTTGAAAAGTCTTAGGCAGCAGACCTGAACCTGTTTCCTAAGCCATCGCTACTCTACAAAGAGCTTAAGATGGACTGCTATCTACTATCTACAGGCCATATTTGCTAAAATGTCATGCCAATGACAAAGCAAAGAAAAGAAGGCGATAGTCGGAGATAAAAAAATGTGTGTCCTTTATTCATGAATTCAATTGAATACAAGATATATCATATAAAATAAAATAAAATGAATACATGTTATTCAAAGATTACAAATGTTTAATCAATACAAAAGCAGCTACTGAGAAAGAGGCGATTTTAGCAAATCAGCAAGCCGCTCGCGCACTCCTCTCAGCTCATTTTCATGATCAGCCGCCGCGGCCAGCTCTGCTTCGACTTGGGCCTGCTGCCGCAAACAAGATGAAAGTTTCTTGTCGATCTCCCGCTGAGCTGCCTCACGACTCTGCGCATCCTGCTCAGTGAGGTCGAGCTTCTGTCTCAGCGTCATCCCGTCAGAAATACATTGTAGGAGGCTCTCAAAGATAGCTTTCAACTGTGCAACATTCGCGTCAACCTGGGCGCACAGCCGGGCATATTCGCCTAAAGCCTCCTCGAGTTCCTTCCACCTCAAGGTCCCCTTTTGTTGAAAATGGCGAAGAAAAAGAACACTCTGCTCGATCCATGCAGCTCGTTGAGAGTTTAGAGCTAATACTTCGGGAGCCGGATGCTTAAGCTCAATTTCATGCAGGCAGGCCTCGATCTTCCTGCAATAATTAACCCAAGATTCGACGACGCCTTCGCTATGAAAGTTTACGAGCGTCGCCAGCATGGGATTAACCTCCGCGACAAAATCTGCAGCAGATGCATGGGCCTCAGCATCATGATCCTCGACGAACTCGCTCAACATTCGCAGGCTCGTCGCAGCGCCCGTAGAAGATGGGCTCCTAGCAAAGGGCTTTGCCGGCATTAGGAGACGAGACTCAAAGGAAGCCAGAGTTGAAGAGATTTCTGCAAAACAAACTATAGTTAAATGTCGACTCGAAAGATAAAAAAAGAATGCACGAGCGATGGAGTCTACTATACCGGCTGCAGCAGATGGCAAAGTTGGGAGTACCGGAGGCGCGGTTATTCTCTCGTCCCCTCCTCCAATCTGTAATGCTGTAATCAATTCAAAGAAGAATCAGCAACATGTCTATTCATAAAAGAAATATGGGGACACTAGCCGAAGGATATACTTACCAACACCAGCAGGTGAAGCAATCTCCGACTGGAAGGAGAAATGCAGGTTCAGCACCTGATATGGGTGGTCAAAAAGGACTCCTGCAAGGTGGTAACAACACAATGGTTGTACAAAAAGTGTATTACCTCCAATGAAACCAATAAGTCGCAGACATATACCTTCCAGCACTCCAGACAACACGGGAGAAGGCGATGGAACAGCAGCCGTCACGGCGACCAAAGGCGCTTCAGATGGCGCAATCTCCGCATTTACTGCACCTACACTCAAAACGAACAAAATGTCATCAGATGGGGATGAACGGGATCGAAAGATAAAAAGAAAACAGTGACCATAGATCTACCTGATAGGTTGCCAACCGAAACCGCGGCGAGAGCATCACTAGACATAGCGGCTCCTTCGCTCTCCACCATCGGAATAGTTTCTGCGCCCGTGGCCTCATCCCCCGATTCGACAAGAGCCGTCGTGACACTCGCAATGCCCACCGATAGCAAGGAACCATAAGGAGAAAGAGCGGCGGTTGGGGCAGTCCCAGACTCCCGAGAGAGAGTAGCCGCTTCGGGCTCTGTGGTCGCCGTCTTCTCGCCTGCCACCTCACCGTCGATACTTGGCCCTGCAAGACATGGTATATCAGAATTTACGGATCGAATAAAAATGAAAAGACCGGGCTTTACATTACCTTGCGAAAGATTCTGGGTTGCCTCCCGAGCCACACACGACCTGTCTATGAGCGGTAGACAGAGCAGCTGGAGCATCCTCTGGAGGAATAAAAACAGATGGGGTGGCACTTGAACCTGCACCCACAGCCAAGCTGGCATCGCGTTCCCTCACCGCACATTTTCTGCGCTTCTTGTCGGCCCTAGTAGTGAGAATTGATCTCCTCAAGACCTCCGTCAAAGGTATGTCGTCGTCTGAACCGAGCTCTGCCTCCAACGCCGCTACGACGTCCATCATTGGCTGCTTTAGCGAGACCCCTTGCGGTTGCTTGAGGGTAGCCGCAGATGCTGTAGCCGGCTTTAACGGTGGCGTTGCATCACCACTTGCGATAGGCACTACACTTGGGATATCCAAAGTTAAGGTAGTCCCTAAAACAGAATGGGAGAATGAATCGGAACACGAGTATAGAAAGAAATAGAGATATAGTGAGCAGAATTTTACCAAGACCCAAAGAAGCCCGAAGCCTCTCTTCCTCTTCAAAAGTTTTGAGGGAAGCCGCAAGAGCCTCTTCGAAGGCGATACCTGTTGGAGAAGAAAGCGTCAGTAAAGGCCTAATAATGGAGAAAGGATAAAATATATATCTACAACTAAGGTATACCTAACTTCGCAATAGTGATCAAGGCTGCTTCATCGTGAGCCAGTCGTTCGGAAGCCGCAAGGGCAGCTTGAAGATCGGTATCATCCTCAGGTGCAATAAATAGACCCTCATTGGTCCCATATTCGCTCAAACCCTCGCTGTAAGGAGCATGAGGCTCTTGACCGAATGCGACATCGGCAGCAAACAACGACTTCTTCTTCTTCTGTGAGCGGACACCTGCGGCCGGCAACAGAAGCTTGTGCTTGGCGGGCAATTTTGGACGACGAGTCCCAATCTCCGTGCCGACGCTAGAATCAGGAGACGCTGCAGCCACCGCTTCTACAGGCACGCGAGGTAGAGGCTTCTCATGCATAGCGCGTGGGACCACAACCGCAGCAGTTTCTCTCAAGAGGAGACGAATGATGGTCTGTCGCTTTAAAGGAAGGCCGGATTACTAGCAGGGGCTGCACCATTACGATCGAGCAGTAGCTTCTTTTCCTCCCTAATGACAGTGCCCATCGCATGCTGGTACCATGCCATATATACGTTCAAGGCTTTTGGAACGTAGCTTGGCTCGCTGATAAAGAAATTAGACCCAGTGTTGAGCCTCATGAAATGGTGTAGCGCGTTGCGGATGCCCTCTTCCGTGGCGACCGGCTCAGCTAGGAAGGCCTCAAGCGGGACAGCCTGATTGTAGCTTGATTGTTGAGCGAAGCGGTGCGGGTTGTAACTCATGAACAATGTCGAATCGTTCTGCCTAAACACTAAAAAGCCTGGCCTTATCGAATATCAGTGAAGAATCTCAAGAGATTTCAAAGTAGAGGCCCCGTCTTTGAAGGTGTCCCGCAGCGGCTGCACCGTCTTAGCAGATTCCTTGCCGATAGTCATAACCTTGTCGACAAAGGTCATACCATCTCTGACCGTACACGGGCGAAGAATCAAAACCCCGAGCCTCTCGCTGAGTCGGTTCCAAGACGGAAGCATCAACCAGCCGCATAACCCGAGGAAAGTTATAACTTTCGTAGAAACGGGGCCACTTGTGAGCTCCGAAATCGCCAAGCACATGCAGCTCGAGCCACGAAATGAAGTAATGCATCGGGAGGTTTATGGGCTGCACCCCTAGCTGAGTGGTGTCTGCCGCCAAGCTAAGGCCATGATATAAATAAGCCAACCCGGCAATCCCAACAGCAACATTCGTCCCTTTAACCATTCGGTGAGCCGGGTAGAAAACGGACGGCCTCATATAGAGAGGGTGCATGGGGAGCGCGAACCAACTTAACCATAAGCCAAGGAATCACAAAAAGAATGTCTCTTCGTCGATGTCTAGGGTGGCGAGTTCCGCAAAGGGGACAACCGCGGCGTTCGGAAGGAAAAAATTCTTTTGATCCGCTTTCGCTGTCGGCTGGCTATCCAAGCCAAAACCAAAAGGATCTTCGAGCTTGGAAAACTTCGTACCTTGTTTCGACAAGAGTTCCGGGCGAAGAAAACGGGCGATGAAATTCGTAACGCTGACCCTGTGGCTTCCGGATTCGAGAAATAGGCTCTCGTAAATATTTAGCACCTTGATCAAGCTTGGAAATCGGTGCTGAATAGCATTCTACGGGGTCAGACCCATCACTACTGAGTGAGTGGCGAAAATATACTCGTCAGGGGGTAATATCTCCTTATAATGCTCCCCTCTGACAGGCAAGCCGGAGATCTCCGCGAACTCCTTTAAAGAGATTGAAACATCCCGATCCAGCAGAAGGAAGGTATGAGTTGGAATGTTCCATTGTTCCAAAAATGCTTTAACCCACCATACAGGAGGCGTGGAATACTGGAAGAGAGAAGTATAAATAGCAGGGTATAGCCCAAGCTTCAACAGCTGCGGTTTCTTGGCCGACGAGATGTACCGGGCCCACTGCAAATATCCGGCTGAGTGGCGGGGAGTCAAACCTATCATGTACGGCTGCCCCCATGGGCGCGACTCACCTTGACATATACGCCGCCCCAAGATATCCAAAGCCATCGGCGGCTGTACGTGTATCGCGGCCATGGAAGGCTGAAGGCAACCCTCTGAAGTCCAATTGACCTCTTCTACAGCGTAGTTCACTGGGGGTGGGTCGGCATAGTGAATGGCGGAGATCACCTCCGAAGGTGCTGCACAAGAAAAGGTACGTCGACCCTTGATAATTTGATTGTACCACATTCCCCATAGATGAAGGTTCTTTTGCTCCGGGTCATGATCTTTGATCAACGCGAAGACTTCCCTATCCACAAGTGCTTCAGGGAATCCTCTTTCCGAATGAACGAACGAGAAAGAATTGTCGAAAGACATAGTACCCGCGCGAAAAAGAACAGGAGTTAGCCGTCAATGCTATAGTTTAAAGTTTTGGGTACGGGTACTTTAAATTTGTACCGCATTGCAATGCAGTGGAAGGGGACCCACAAAATCTAGAAGACGGCTCATTATTAATGAGACAGTCTCATCATTGATGAGACAGTCATTTATTAAATAGAAAATCCTAAAAGGATTCTCATTTAATGAGGGGCCCCCTCGGGCCAAGGAGTCAATCTCCCTTGAGAGCAGCGCTCTACAACAGAGTGAAATCTGTCAACTCTAATGATGAAGGGAATAAAAATTCCCCAAAAAATATTCTGAAGAGCTATGCTCTGTGAAGATGATGGAGTAACCCATCAGAAACCCTAAAAGCAAAGCTTTTAATGAATTAAAAATTCCAAGATCTTCAAGATCTATGAACAAATTCTAAGAGTTCTTCCTGAAAGATTAACAAATCTATATGATTTGAAAAGAGCAAAGCTCTGTTAATAAGTTAAGAAACCCTAAGAAAGATTTCTTGAGATCTATGATTCAAGAAGAGCAAAGCTCAGTTGGGAAAACCCTAAAAATTTCTTTAGATCTATGATCCGAAAAGAGCAAAACTCTGTTAATGGGTGAAACCCTAGATTATAAAATAATCTCTTCAAAGATTTAATCTTTACCTAAAAATTTCGACAGGGTTCTGTCTCGAAAAGAATTCTTAAGACAAAGAGCTACGCTCTGAAGAGAGAATAAAATTCTCAGAAAAATAAGAAAACAAGAAGATGAACAGAGGCCATCTCAAAGGGGCCAAAGATCCTATTTATAGACACTGGAAGTCGATCCAACTTCCAAAACAATCTAACGGTGGAAAGGCTGCCACCGCTGCACTCACGTGTAAACTACGTGAGCGCAATGGTGGGGGGCATTTGTTTCCCCCAATCAGAGCAAAACTCTATTCAAATTTTGAAATTTGAAATGAAGCAGCGCATTATAAAAGCGCTAGTGCCAGGAGCGCCAGCGCAAAGAGTCGAAGACTCTGAGGCAGCACTCACGTGCAAAGCACGAGAGCTCTCGCGCCAAGAGCGCCAGCGCTAAGAGTCAAAGACTCTGAGGCAGCGCTCACGTGCAAGGCACGAGAGCGCCAACCGCTAGAACTAAATGTTCTCCACCGTTGGATCAAAAATCCAACAAAGATGATAAATCATCAAATTACCAGAATAAAATTCTGTTGAGGGAATACTTCTCAAATCTTTCCAAACAGAAAAAATTGTGCTCTGTAAATCAGAGCACAGTTGGATCAAAGATCCAATAGTGATTAAAAATCACCAAGATACAGAGTAAGTTCTGTATGGGAAAATATTTTCCCAATCTTGTTAAAAACAAGAAGATTGTCTTCTGTAAAACAGAAGCCCTAGGATAAAAAATCCAACGATGGGAAACATCCCCAAATCAATTAGAGAAAAGATCTCCTTAACTGATTCAACAAATCAGCCTCCACTATATAAAGGACCGAAGACTTCAAGTCTTGTAGAGAAGAACCCCCCCTAAACTTCAAATTTTCAGAGAAGAAAAAGAGAAGAGCAAGCTCTGAGAAGAAGAATTTCTTCAAGGTAAATAAAACCGAGAGATCAAAGCATCTCATCAAAAGAGAAGAACTTAGTTTTTTTTCAAGATCATAGATCTACAAAGACAAAAGTCTTTCATAAGAGGAGAAGAGATTGGAGCATCTCATCATAAAAAAGGGGGGAGGGAGAAGAACTTAGTTCTCTTTAGATCACAGATCTATAAGACAAAGACAAACTCTTTCACAAAAACAGAAGAGATCATAGCATCTCCTATTAAAATAAGAACTTAGTTCTTGGGTCCACGAGACAAAGTCTCTTAATTTTCCAAGACAGAATTGATCAAGAGTGCTCTGCACTCATTGGCTGGCGCTCAACGCCAAGCACGCTACGTGCTCGCGCTATTTCATAAGAAGCGCCTTAGCGCTCCTGGTCTGGCGCCCAGCGCTAAGCGCGCTACGTGCTCCTCACGTATGCGCTATTTCATAAGAAGCCCCTTAACGCTCCAAATCTGGCGCTCAGTGCCGAGCGCACCACGTGCTCCTCACATGTGTGTTGAGGGAACACAAAGTGCTCTTTAAAAAAAGCCCAGCGCCATAATAAAGAGTGTCCAACACTCAATAAAAGACAAAAGAAAAAGGGGTGTCAGAACCCACAATTAATGCTCTGCATTAATGAACAAAAAGGGCCTGAGCCCAAACAAATGTTAATATTTTGTTCAAAAATGAATGGACTGAGTCCAAATAAGTGTTCAAACAGTTTAACTGAATGGGCTGAGCCTAAGTGGGCCATAAATTCCCCAATTCAGATTAACTGAGCCCATGTGCTCCCAATATTTTAATTGGTCTTAGTCCCAAACTTGATTATAGATCCCCCAACCAATATTGGTTCAAGGGTACATCTTTTCACACCTCTGATATGTATCGTTGTAATTCTTCAACGTCTTCAGAAAGGTGGTGGGTCCCGACAACCAGACACTTTATGGACCGCAACGTCCTTAAACTAAACTCTATGGACTATGATGTCCTTAAACTTATGGACCGCAACGTCACTAAACTAAACCCCACAGGCTATGATGTCTTTAAACTCCGCGGACTATGATGTCCTTAAACTTATGGACCACAACGTCCCTAAACTAAACTGTTTGGACAATGAGGTCCTTAAACTCATGGACTATGATGTCCTTAAACTTTACAGACTATGAGGTCTTTAAACTAGACTATGATGTCTTTAAACTGGACTATGAGATCCTTAAACTCATGAACTATGATGTCCTTAAACTTATGGACCGCAACGTCCCTAAACTAAAACGACAGAACCCAAATGCCCTATCATCGGATCTAAATGATTCCGAACCCCCGTTGAGTAGATCTTAGTCTAAAATTAGACTAACATATCCTTAACTAACGTTTAAGTAGATCTTAATCTCAATGAGATTAACGATCCTTAAACCCAACCCAAACCCAAATCTAAGAAAATACGGATTTGGACTAATCCACGCTCTACGGGTGACAACATAAATTAGTCTCTGTATACAATCCATGGGCAACCAAAAAAATAAAATAAACACACACGACACGAAGTGACCATTTGGAGAAGGAGAAAGTTGTTACCGCGATGTGGTAGCGTAATTAACTGAAGGGGCTTGTGCCTGCAGGGAAGAGAATCCCCATAATCAAAAACCCCTCAAATGAGGGGGAATCTGACGAAGTCTGCTATAACGGCCGCATCCGTCTAAACCTCCGATACACGGTGCCATAAATCAACTTGGCATCTTCAGAGAGGTGGACGGATAAAACCAAATAGTATCTGCCGCCAAATTCAAGTGAGACGAGTCTACGCGGTCTCGTCTTATGTATTCTGGCGGAGAACATGGGCCACTCTTTTCAGAGAAAGGCAGATGTCTGAGAGAATCAGGTCCTCGAAGGACGTCAGTCTTCGTTTGTATGAAATTGGCGGTCGCAGCTTGACTGTTTATTAACATGCCAAGGGACAATGATATTTATCCCATCTTGTATTGTTTCTCAACCCAATCCTTGAAGATGCAACAGTTTTCAATAGTGTGCCCTAGCACTCGATGGTATGGGCAAAAGTTGGGATGATCAGTCTTGTTCGCTTCACTTAGCCTTTTTAGTTTTGGTAGCCGCAGGCCATTCTTCAGAGTGTCCTTGAATATTTTGGGAACCTTGTCTTTTCTGAAAGAGTAGATCTTATTTTTCCTTTCCTCCAAAGTTGGCTCTCGAGACTTGTTAATCTTTTCTCCGCCCGCTCTTTGCCTATTTAGAGAATCGGTACTATTGGAACTTTCTCTTTTCCGGTGATCGTCCCTCCGATGTTTCGGTCTGTTTATGAATTGGAGACCTTGAGTGGACTCAGGCTTTGAGCGTTCCAACATCTGGACCTTCTTGGTCAGCTCTTGGAATGTTTTAAGGCCTGCGGTGCACAGAAAAGGTTTCATCCAGCCCTTCAGATTTTGTATAAGAAGACTGACGGATTGGTCTTGCTCTAACGGCGGTTCATATTTGATAGAGAGATTGCGCCATCGGACTATAAAATCCATGTTGCTTTCGTTGTTCTTTGGATCGGTCCTTATAAGGTCGGCAATGGTGAATTTATCGATGACGCTCATGAACCTTTGCTTGAACATGAATTCTATTTGAGCGAACGTCTTGATCGAGTCATCCGGTAAGCTTGCATACCAATCGAAAGCAACATCCATCAAGATATTGACAAACTGACGGAGAAAGAGCGTATCATTGCACCTAGTATTCGTACATGATGCTTTAAATTAGGCAATGTGCCAGTTCGCATTTCCCTTCCCATCGAACCTATCAAATTTGGGGACGACATAGCCAGTGGGAAACTCCACAAGATCGTACCGAGCAGGATATAGTCTCCCGCTACTGCTGACATCTTTTGCTCTTCGACTTCGGCTACCAATATTTTGACTTTGCTGGCAACCAAATCCATGACTTGATCTTGAGTTAGCGGGCTGTTGTCGTCGGTAGCCAAGACATTTCCCGAGATAGGATGCGGCCGAATTTCATGCAGCTCGCCCACCTTTGGATTCGAGGGACTAGGCGTCGGCTGCTTCGGGACACCGTTTCCCGGTTCATGAGTAGACCCTACACTTGATTGGACGGCTAAGAGGAAACTTGGGCCGTGAGCTGCATTACAACATTCGTCATGTCGTCAATTTTGGAGTGACGTTTGGCCCTCTCCTTATTTTTACTTCTGAGCTGTTTTCGGAGATCTTGGAGAAGTTGCTGCTCTGCGGTCTTGGGATGAAAGATTGGTTTATGACTTCTCTCATCCTTATAATTCGGTTAACCTATTACCACTCTAAACTCTTGAAGGGTTGTCTAGCACGACAGCAAGGTTTCGGGTGGCATCATCCATGCCAAATTAAAATTTTTGCCATGCTTAAACAACCCTAAACAAGATCTTTAACTAGAGAATCGTGCGGAAACATAAAGTAAACTACTTTACTTCTAAGTGATTAGGGATTACAACCTTTGTAGTCCTCTCCTTCACTTCTATAGCTCCAAGTTGTGGTCCTTTCGCTGCGATCATCGAGCTCCCGGAGTCTTGAAAGGCTCCACATGGTGTATGATGCATCCTTGATTGCAGTCTTCGAAATCCAAGATGATCTACTTCGAGGAAATACGAACTCAAGCTATCTCTTCACTAATATGAAATTAGTGAAGTCAACACACTAAACTATATGTCTAGTATAGAAGAGGATGATGAAGTAGTAATTTTCCTCTCTTTAGTTTTCTTTTTCTCACTTTATTTCGTCACATGGAAAAAAGCTAGCAAGCTTTTTGTGAGGAAGAAGAAGATGAACAAGTGATGAAAGAATAATGAGCTTAGGTTAGAAATACAACCATGGTGAGTTAGTATATGCCATGGCTAACTCATGTAGAGAATAAACCATGGGCTAGGGTTAAAGGTTAGGTTAACAAATATCTTAGTAAATATCAAAGGGGTGGACTAACTCAACAAGAAAAAATATCTCAACATTAATCCACAATTTTGAATTAACTAAAATAATTAAGTCTAACCATTAACACAAACCATGGTGTGATTCTCATAAACCCTAGTTGCATGTATAACCCTAGCATGTCACAATATCATATATCACATATATAATATTTTGTAACAAAAGAAAAGAATACATTAAACATATATCACATATATATTAATGTATCATCAAGTGAGAAAAAGTAATGCTTAATGTAATTTAATATATCAAATATATAATTCTACATTAAATTATTAAATCAATACTTGATTTAATAATCCGACTATTGAACATATAACCGACTAATATCAAATGCAACAATTTATCGAATCAACACTTGATCCGATAACCCGGCTATATCACATATAACCGACCAATGTCACAAGTCGCGAGAATAGAATACGGTATCACATACACATATCAATCTTGGTCCCGCACATATCACATATGTGCTCCTACTCCGTTTCGCCTGAGCCAGGAAAACTCTGTGTAGGACTCTAAAGACTCGTCAATATGCTGGCAATAAGTGATGATCATATCAAACACCCACAAGCCGCAAGCGGTCAGCTAAACGTAACGGCCACCCAGGTATTGAGCGACCAGAAGATCAACAAGCAAGCCTGTACATACTCCTGCGAATCCAATCAGTAACACTACCGTACAGTCCAGTCTTTTCGTCTGATATGTCGCATATCCAGTCTAGGGGTGGTAAACGTCAGACCCTAGTAACCGATAAGTCATGTCGATATGAGGCTCATAACGGGTTGAGAAACTATTGATAACACTTACCAGTAGATCTCCATATCAGCCCTGGACAGGGACTTCTAGTTATAGCGAATCGACCACAGTGGAACATCAACCCCCAATACCGGGAGAGACGAAACCCCTTCCTATCGCTCATTGCCTCCATGTGATTCGGGACTGTACCCAAAAGCCATCATTTTGCATGTTCTCATGAACGTGGTAAGGTGGAAATCAAAGCACAGTAGGAATCACACAAGACTCTATGACGATCTCGGGTCCACAGAAGAAAACCTTTTACAACAAGTCTAGCTTTGAAAGTATCAACATTTCCATCTACACCAAGTTTCTTCTTAAAGATCCATTTGCTCCCAATAGGTTTTACCCCTTCAAGAGCAACTTCCAAAGTCCATACTTTGTTGGTGTACATGGATTCCATCTCAGATCACATTGCATCCAGCCATTTCACAGAGTCCCCACTCGTGATGGCTTGCTCGAAACTAGTTGGGTCATCATCTTCCATGATACAATCCTCGCTCCCACCATCAATGAGAAAATCGTAGTATCTCTCAGGTGGATGAGGAACCTACTAGATCGGCGGAGCGGCTGAGGTTCGTCGGGAACTACTGAACCCTCTGGTTCCACCAAATATTTTGTTGCAGTTTGTGTGGCTGGAACTTCTTCTAGTTCTACCTTCTCGCCATTAATTTTCTTTGCAAGAAATTCCTTTTCCAAAAAGGTGGCATGTTGAGCAACAAACACTTTTTGTTCCTCAGGGTGGTAGAAGATATGTCCTCACGAATACTTAGGATATCCTACAAACTTGCACAGAACAGACCTTGTCTCGAGCTTGTCCGGATTTTTCTTTTTAACATAGGCTGGGCAACCCCATATCTTAACAAAATTAAGACACGGTCTCTTCCCCTCCCATATCTCATATGGAGTGGTAGGCACTGATTTGGTTAGAACTCTATTCAATAGGTATATGGCCGTCTCAAGCGCATACCTCTAAAAGGAAATAGGCAACTCAGCAGTGCTCATCATAGAGCACACCATATTTAATAGGGTGTGATTTCTTCGCTCCGATACACCGTTGTGATGTGGTGTATATGGAGAAGTAAGCTGAGAGAGAATCCCATTCTCTTTTAAATAGTCTAGGAACTTATTGCTCAAGTATTCTCTTCCTCGATCAGATCGAAGGATCTTAATACTTTTACCTGTTTGGTTCTCTACTTCGTGCTTATATTCTTTGAATTTCTCAAAAACTTCAGACTTGTGTTTCAACAGGAACACATGTCCGTATCTTGAGAGATCGTCAGTGAATGTAATGAAGTACGAGGAATCATTCCTGGCATGTGTATACATGGGACCACATACATCACTATGTATCAGTCCCAAGAGTTCCTTAACTCTTTCTCTGTGTTCACTAAATGGAGTTTTGGTCATTTTGCCTTTGAGACATGAATGGCAAGTTTCATAAGATGATAATTCAAACGGATTCAAATATCCATCCTTATGTAACTTAGCTAGTCGTGTCACATTGATATGACCTAGTCTACAATGCCACAAGAAGGATTCGTTCATTTCTGAACTCTTCCTCTTGTGTGTGTTTTGTACATTAAGAAATGTAGTTTTATTTAGAACGTATATGCCATTAATTAACGACCTGATCCATTCAACTTTTCATTCAGGAAGATGTTCATAACATTATCCTATACTACAAAATTATATCCTTCTTTGCTTAATAAAGAAACTGATATAAGATTGCATATCACGGTCGGAATGTAATAGCATTCGTTCAGAATCATTGTATTACCATTTGGTAATATAAGGTGATATTCGCCAACTGCTTTGGCTGCAACATTTGCACCATTCCTTACTCTTATGGAATGATCACCCTCTCCCAGTTCCCTACTTTTCCTTAGCCCATGTAACAAATTATATATGTGGGATCCCTGTCCGATATCTAATACCCAGGACGTAGAGTGAACTGAGAAACAGTTCTCGATAACTAACACACCCGAAGAAGATGAATCAATATGCTTATTCTTCGTTTGGGCGGCATGGGAATCCGGATATGTCCCTATTCCCTGCTCAGTCTTATAACAATTATAAGAAAGAACGGAACCAACGTTCCCCTGCTCAGTATAATAAGCGGGTTCGGTCAATACATCCATATTATTATCTTGATTAAGGCCTGACATGGTCACTACCTGGAGAGAGAGAGAGAATAAAACACTTTAGCATATGCTCTTGGAAGATTAGATTGGTTATTATCTTATCTAATCAGGATGGCTCCCACTGTTTTATCAAATCTTCCTTCAAGCCCAAAAAGGTAAGACTAGCCGGGATTAATTACACCTTACAAGTTCGCCAATCTTTCAGCCAGGCCAGTGTTGGTACTTTGAGGGAGGTTCCCCGTGCTTTCGCACGGACCTAATTAAAATAAAGCTCGTTTTCCCAGAGGCATAACCCCGTTAACACCTTTCTAGATACCTACTTGATCGGCTAATTGTGATGTGTAAAACTCTTCCAGGAGTAACTCTTACTCGCAGTGGGTATCGGGATCCAACTATCTCATAGAAGGTATGCAATCTCATTGCAAATTTCAACACTTGAAATTACCGATAATATTCTGCCCCTAGCATCCTACGACCTTGACGAAAGTCAACAAATCATAGGCTACTAGTGAAGTTCAACCCGTCATTTCCTGATTGAATTAAACCCACCCGCACGACCCTTGACGGTGGTCAACAAGGTCATACGACTATCCTAAAACAATCGCATCATATGCAGCAGATAAATACTAGTCAGCTACCATACACTACACCTTGACGGAGGTCAACAAACGTAGCACGAATACTAAGTAGGACTTATCTGAAATGATGGAGGGCTACAACAGGTTTTTTTATGAAAACCTTTCGCGTAATCAACTTGGATATCGTTGTAAAAACAAGTGATTTTGAAAAGGAGTGTTTTTGAGGTTTTTACTAGTTTCGCTAAAGAGGTCACTCCCGGCGAAGGGATCTCGGTTCTTTCCTTATCGAATAAGGTGCAGGATATTTCACAAATACCACTATGCGAAACAAGAACTATATAAGCAATCAAAACCAAAACCGAGTGAGTTGTAGTATCTGCTAGTTTCGCTAAAGAGGTCACTCTCGGTGAAGAGATCTCGGCTCTTTCTTTATCGAAGATGGTGCTAGATATTCTACAAGGAATACCGCTATGCAAAGAAAAATCTAGAGCTACCCTTTTTGAAAATTTGATTCTACAACATCTTTTAGGTTTCTTTTTCTTTTATTAATCTCATTAACGAAGTCCCATCATTTATGCTTCCTAAGCATCACAGAAGAAACAAAAATACAACGTACGCTTATGCCATCCGCATTCGCCACAGTGTCCCGTTATGCACCGTTAGGTTACTTAAATCAATACTTACAAAAACTCAGTGCATGCTGCATTACCAATGAACCAGCCATAGTAGTCAAGTACATATCCTAAGGGCTTTATCAACATATGAGAGCAAGACAGTAACACAATACAAGTCAACATGTTAAGAAAAAGAGTAACCAGATAGTATACTATCATATCTAGTAAGAAAGTCCTCTCTATATATATCCAAGTATCCACTATAATATACATCATATGTACAATAATGGCCTCTAGGGCATATACATAACTAACAACTCTTGGGTGACGTGACTGCCTTTGCTTTTATTCACCTTTTACTATTCAGTACTTGTTCTTAGTCAGTAGTCTGTAATCCATCTTTTCTGACGTTTGAATGAAAAGCATCTCTTCATTTATATTTGCACTCCTTTTTCTTTTTGTGTTGAATGGCTTCACTTTTATTATAAGAGCCCTTCTTTAGCATATGCGCACATGTCATGCATTAGCCTTTCTGTGCGCATGTATTTAGGTGCGCAAGTCGATCGAGTCATTTTCTTCATGTGCGCACTTGACATTTGATGCGCACTTAAACAGGTGCGAACAAGTGCCCACCACCGACTGTGCGCACGTATCTTTCACGTGAGCGCAGTGGTGTAAAGCTGCCCACTGTTCAATATGTCTCGGGACGTCATGGGCGGCCGAACCATCGTAGTTAAGTGGGAAGTCGGACCGTCGGGCAATCAAACCGTCGCGGTCCTCTTATAAGTAAGGCCTGAGCCCCGGCCGTACTTGCACCCCTTTTTTCTGTGCACCTGCTCTCTCGAAACTTTAGCCTCTGTCCAAAGAATTTCATTCTTTTCCTTCGTCTAGTAAGTGCACATGCACACCTCTGCCTTCGGCCTGATTTGCACATATGCAAAGCCCTTGATTCATTTAATTAAGTACGCACCCTTATGTGTTGCATACTTAACTTCTCAAGTGCAACTCTTTGTTGTGCACTAGTCTTTTAGTCTACTCAATTTAAGATGGGCATTTGTACTTTAGTGCGCACCCTTTTTAGCTGCACATTTTATACCCAGAAAATCTTTAAATTTTCAAAAAATTAGCCCTTTGAGTCTTGATCTTCTGATAGCTTAACTCTTGTCTGATGGGGTCTCTCGGCTTAGAAGCTAGGGATTCTACCTTGTAAACATACTGTTTCTCCTTCTTGTATTTTAACCACATGTTTTACTTTTCTTTGTAGGTCATATGTCTAGCGGCTCTTCCGTCGATTCCTCTTTCCCTGAATAGATTACGATCAAGGGAATTGTCAACTATTCTCACATTCGCTCAAGTCATCCCTGAAAGTGTATACTTGCACCACGATAGGGTTTAAACGAGTATCACCCATGCAATTTTAAAATTTTCTAGATGCTAATCAACACTAAACAATGATCAAACTAGATTATTAGGGTTAAAATGATGATATCAAAAAAACTGTACTAAGAGATGGATGGCTACAACCTTTATAGACTGTGTCCTTCTCTTCTCATACTCCGTGTAGTAGTACACACAACTCCACTAGGCTCCACTTGAAGGTTGAACGAACTTCCTTCGATGACCTTCGAGCCGAAGATGATCCACCCAAAGTCCGCTAATCCAAGCTATCTCTTCACCAAACTCTTTAGTGAAGAAAACACACTACACCAAAACGCTAATCTAGTGTAAGATGGTGAAATAGAGGTATTGTTTGCTCACTAGGATTCTCACAAGCTCAAGGGTTCACAACTCTTATGAGGAATTGAGCTTGGAGGTGGAGGTGAAGAAGATGGAGAGAGCTAGAGAGCAACTCATTACATGAGCTCCAAAGTGAAGAAAATAACTCAAGTTTAGAATGAAGTGTTGGATGACTTCACAAATATCAACTCTATTATTGAAGCATGGAATTCAATTCAATATAAAATTGAACCATGCTTCAATAGTAGACCCAAACTAATATAATATAAAGCAAAGTCATGCTTCACCCCTCCACAAAAGTCTCCCCATTTTCCACCTCACCATTTCTATTTTCCAAAAATAGAAAATGTCATGCCATGCTTCTTAAATAATACACACACACACACACATACATATATCATACACACACACACATTTATATATATATATATATATATATATATATATATATATATATATATATTAAGATAAGAAAATAATTAGTGAGCAAATAATATTAGTTAATACATAATTATATCAAATATAAATATATATCATATTATTAAATCAACACTTGATTTAATAATCCGGTTATATCACATATAACCGACTAATGTCGTTTATCTGTATATCACATTATCAAATCAACACTTGATTCGATAATCCTTTTATATCGCATATAACCTAATCGATAACAAATAACTGTCAAATTAGAATACGGTATCACATACTTATATTTAATGAGGTCCCCCGCACATATCAGCATATGTGCCCTATTTCGTTTCGCTTGAACCAAGAAACTTCTATGTTGGACTCTGAAGACTCGTCAATACGCCAGCAGTAGGTAATGATCACATCAATCACCCACAAGCCGTCAGTGGTACTAGCTGGACGTAACGGCTACCCAGGTATTGAGCGAATAGAAGATCAACAAGAAAGCTTATCCAAACTCCCATGAAGCATATAAGTAACACTTACCGTACAGTCTGGTCTCTTCGTCTGATATGTCGCATATCGAGTCTGGGGGTGGAATCATCAAACCCCAATAACTTGATAAGTCATGCCGATGTAAGTCCTATAACGGTACGAGAAACTACTGATAACACTTACCAGTAAATCTCATCAACAGCCCTGACCAGAGACTTCCTGTTATAGCCAATCGAGCATAGCGCAACATCAACTCCCTATACCGGAAGAGATGAAACCACTCCTATCGCTTATTACCTCCATGTGACTCGAGACTGTACCCAAAATCCACTTGTTTGCACGACTCCTTTGAGCCGTGGTAGGGAGGAAATCAAAGTACAGCGGGAACCACACAAGACTCTAAGACTATCTTGGGTCTATAGACTAATCTGTACCAGTGTCACCAGAGAACTGCTCCCTGACGATAGGTATAGTACCATCTAAGAGTTCTCGGCGAGTCCTGTTCAGTGTACCCATTCTCTAATGAGCACCTGTGTACAATCTTTGATGTCAAACACTAATAGATATGGGATCAACCATCGCCCCATACAGGGTCAAGAAACGTACACACTAGTCTGCTCTGGAATATCGGTGCCATGTCTCGATATTCCCTCGACTAGGAACAATTGAAGGATGTTCTTATGGACTACCCAGGTCCCAGTAGTATGATCTGCATCATAGTCTTGGTAGTCAATCCACCATCCTAAGGGCTTTATCAACATGTATATGAGATACAGTTTAATAATACCAGTGAACATGTTAAGATAAAGGTAACCAGATAGTATACTATCATGTCGAGCAAGAAACTCCTCCATATATATGTCTAAGCATCCACTATATCATACAATAACGGCCTCTAGGGCATACATATCACTAACAATCTTCCACGTGCACTAAGGCCGGTTGTTGTAGTATCTCATACCCAACATCCCAGAAAGTCTCTCGACTAGCATCTGGGGGAGGGCCTTGGTGAGTGGATCCGCTGTGTTAACTCTCCTGAGCTCGATCTTCCGGTGATCTACTATCTCCCTGATCAGGTGATATCGTCTAAGAATATGTCTGGATCATTGATGGGACCAGGGTTTCTTGGCCAAAGCCACAGCTCCATTGTTATCACAATACACAGGTATTGGATGATCAATGGATAGAACCACACCAAGTTCAGCTGTGAACTTGTTCATCCAGACAGCCTCTTTGGAGAGAGTGATTCCAGAACAAGCGGGTAAATTACCATGCTTAGAATCTTCCATACTAAACCACTTTAGTATCCTGTCAATGTACCTGGATTGGGACAATCCTAATATCCGTTTAGATCTATATTTATAGATCTTTATCCCAGAATGTAGGAGGCATCACCAAAATCTTTCATGGAGAACTTATGTGATAAGAAGAGCTTGACCGAGTGTAGCATAGGAACATCGTTTCCGATCAAGAGTATGTCATCTACGTACAATACGAGGAAGACATCCTTACTCTCCACTACCTTCTTATATATACTTGGCTCATATACATTTTTGATGAAATCAAACTCTTTGATAGCTTCATCAAAATAGATGTTCCAGCTCCGCGATGCCTGCTTTAATCCGTAGATTGATTTAAGCAGCTTGCATATACTTCCGCTGCTCCCACTATCTACGAAACCCTCTGGCTGTGTCATATACATGCTCTCTTCTAAATCACCATTTAGAAAAGCGGTCTTGACATGCAACTGCCAGATTTCGTAGTCATGGTATGTAGCAATGAAAAGTAAGATCCTGATGGACTTAAGCATAGCCACTGGAGAAAAGATTTCATTATAGTCGACACCTAATCGTTGACGAAAACCTTTTGTTACAAGTCTAGCTTTGAAAGTCTCAACTTTTCCATCTACACCAATTATCTTCTCAAGATCCACTTGCTCCCGATGGGTTTTACCCCTTCAGGACCAACTTCCAAATCCATACTTTGTTGGTGTACATGGATTCCATCTCAAATCGCATAGCATCTAGCCATTTCATAGAGTCTCCACTTGTGATGGCCTGCTCGAAACTAGTTGGGTCATTATCTTCCATGATGCAATTCTCGCTCTCACCGTCTATGAGAAAACCATAGTATCTCTAGGTGGATGAGGAACCCTACTAGATCTGCGGAGTGGCTAAGGTTCGTCGGGAGACTATTGAATCCTCCGGTTCCACCAAATTGTCAGTTATTATTTGTGTAGCTGGAACTTCTTCTAGCTCTACCTTATTACCACTAATCTTTTTCATAAGAAATTGCTTTTCTAAAAAGGTGGCAAGTCGAGAAACAAACACCTTTTGTTCCTCGGTGTGATAGAAAATATTCCCTTGCGAATGTTTGGGATATCCTACAAACTTGCACAGAACTGACCTTGCCTTGAGCTTGTCCGGATTTTGCTTTTTAACATAGGTCGGACAACCCTATATCTTAACTCGTTTTAGAGATGGTCTCGTCCCATTCTATATCTCATATAGAGTGGTAGGCAACGTATTTGGTCGGAACCCTATTCAATAGGTACACAGTTATCTCAAGTGCATAACCCCAAAAGGAAATAGGCAACTCAGCATTACTCATCATAGAGCGCACCATATCTAATAGGGTGCGATTCCTGTGCTCCGAAACTCTATTGTACTGTGGTATATATTGAGGAGTAAGCTGATAGAGAATCCCATTCTGTTTTAAGTAGTCTCTGAATTCCGTGCTCAAGTATTCTCCTCCCCGATTAGATCGAAGGATTTTAATACTTATACCTATCTGGTTCTCAACTTTGTACTTATATTCCTTGAATTTCTCAAAAGATTCAGATTTTTGTTTCAACAGGAACACATGTCCGTATTTTGAGAGATCATCGGTGAATATAATAAAGTACGAGGAACCATTCCTAGCATGTGTAGACACATGATCACATACATCACTATGTATCTGTCCCAAGAGTTCAGTAGCTCTTTCTCCGTATACAGTAAAAGAAGATTTGGTCATCTATCCTTTGAGACATGACTGTCAAGATTCATAAGATGTAAATTCGAACGGATTCAAATATGCATTCTTATGCAACTCAGCTAGCCTTGTCGCATTGATATGACCTAGTCTACAATGCCACAAGAAGACTTCGTTCATTTCTGAACTGTTTCACTTGCGTGTGTTTTGTATACTTAAAACTGTTTTGTGATTTAGAACATATATACCGTTCTATAATGTATCATACCCAATCAACACTTGATTTAGGAAAATATTCACAATATTTTTGGTACGAAATAACAGTCGCTCAGAATCATTACATTACTACTTGGTAATACAATGTGATATTCGCCAACACTTTGGCTGCAGCAATTTCACCATTCCCTACTACTAGAAACTTATCACCCTTTCCAAGTTCTCTACTTTTACTTAACCCATGTAACAAATTACATACATGGGATCCTGATCCGGTATCCAATACCTAGAACGTAGAGTTAACTAAGAAACAGTTCTTGGTAACAAACACACCCGAAGAAGATGCATCAACATGCTTATTCTTCGTTTGGGTGGCATGGGAATCCTGATATTCCCTTATTCCTTGCTCAGACTTATGACAATCATAAGATAGAGCAGAACCTAGCCCAGTATAATAAGTGGGTTCGGTCAATACATCCATATTATTATCTTGATTAAGGCGTGTCATTGGTCGCTACCAGGAGAGAGAGAGAGAAGGATAATCACTTTTGTGTGCGCTCTTTACAAGATTAGATTGGTTATTATTTTATCTAATCAGGATGGCTCCCACTATTTTTATAAAATCTTCCTTCAAATCTTAAAAGGTAAAATTAGCCGGGATTAATTACACCCTATAAGTTCGTCAATCGGTTAGCCAGGCAGGTATTGGTATTCCGAGGGAGTCTCCCCATGCTTTCGCATGGAACTAATTAATTAATCTCGTTTCCGCAGAAGCATCACCCCGTTAACACCTTTCTTAGACACTTAATGGATCGGCTAATTGTAAGGTGGAAAACTCTCTCGAGAGTAACTCTTACTCGTAGTGGGTATCGGGATCTGACTATCATATAGAAGGTATGCAATCTCAATACAAATTTCAACACTTGAAATTCCCAATAATTGTTTTTACCTCTAACCAATTATGATCTTAACAAGGTCAACAAATCATAAGCGCCAGCCAAGTTCAACCCGTCATTTCTTGATTGAATTAAACTCACTCGTACGACCCTTAACATAGTCAACAAAGCCGTACGACTACCCTAATCCAATCGCATCATATGGTTGCAGATAAGAACTAATTAGCTACCACACACTACGCTTTATTATAGTCAACAAACGTAGCACGAATACTAAATAGTACTTATCTGAAATGACGGAGGGCTACGGCTGGTTTTAAGGAAAACCATTAACATAATGAACTTGATATCGTTGTAGAATCTAGTGATTTTGAAAAGGAGTGGTTTAAGCTCCGCATTTAAAATCGAGTAGTTTTAAAAAACAAACCGAATAGCTTTTACTATCTTTTGCTAAAGAAGTCACTCTTGGTGAAGGGATCTCGGCTCTTTCCTCATCGAATGAGATGCTGGATATCCATCAAAGAATAACACTATGCAAAGCAAGAACTAAAGAAGCTATGATGATAAACCGAGTGGGTTGTAGCATTTGCTAGTTTTCCTAAAGAGGTCACTCCCGGTGAAAGGATCTCGGCTCTTTCCTCATCGAATGAGGTGCTGGATATTCATCAAGGAATACCACTGTGCAAAGCAAGAACTAGAGCTACCTTTTTAAAAACTTTGATTCTACAACATTTTTAGGTTTCTTTTATTTTCATTAATCTCATTAATGAAGTCTCATCATTTAATGTTTCTTAAACATCACAGAAAATGAAATGAAAATAAAGCGTACGCTTATGCCATCCGCATTTGCCACGGGACCCCGTCATGCACCGTCAGGTTACTTAACGAATAGGCAGAGCGGGGGATGGACTAGCGCGGTTGCAAATCATAAGCAATGTTTATTATATATATGCTATATATATATATATATAGCATTCGTCTCACGCGGTTATATGATCACATCATAGAACCAAGCAGCAGAAGTAAACATATGAAATATTGGATATACTAGGAGGTCCGTGTTTTAAATTCAGCCAGTAATGAAAAACACGGATTCCACAGTCATGATGAATAGCCAAACCCACATACCTAGACCTCTATGAGAGCGGCAAGCAACCCCGCCAATTCTAGAGTTAGGAGACCCGGTCCCGACTCCTCGAGATGGTTTCCCACTGGACTCCAGAACCCAGTTACTTATGCTCCCCACCTTGGGTCTATCCTAATGCGGAAAAGTAAATAATATACATCAATGGTGACTTCATCCTCAACCCGGGAGTGTCCCAATAAAAGAATATTACATACAAATTTGACATGAATGAAAATTGAAAAACACTCATTTCACATAAAACCCCCGGCTATTCAATCACGGCAATCCAATATAACATATCACAGCAACACATAACATCACATGTCATCAACGTAAATAAATATGCGTATCATAAATTCCGTTGACATATAGCAACAAGATTTGGGATACCCCACATATTACACTTACGGTGGCAGAAAAGAAATGAAAAACTAAAATAATTAAAATCCGCAAATACCTTAGACATCATAAATCCGGAATATCTCATATTCCGAATTTCATCCTAACTTATAAACCTTACTTTTTAGTCTCAAATTGAAAACTCTTTTCAATAAACTGTCAGATAATTCAACAAGATTCCCAACTAAGTGATCGCGTACTATACGTGATTGCGACGGAGTTTTGATCCAAATCAAAACTCCGTGGTAATCGATCAAACGAGACTAAACGGCTAGATTTACAATATACTAACTAGTTTTCACAAAATTAATTATTGTGGATTCCAAATATTGTATCACATATCATCATCATCTATACGACGCTAAACATTTCGATCGATTTATCGAACACCCACAAAATGCAGACATCAACAACTTGATCTTATTAAAAACATCCAGAAAGTGCCAAATATTCAAATGGAGCAGCACAAGAAAAATAAATCCCAATACACCCCAAACTGCGGCGGAACCGCGGCCAAACTAGGGTTTGGGCCGCGGTTCCGGGGCGCTTTTGAGTTAGGATTTTAAATTTCTTCTGGCTCCATAAAAAACCCTGCAAGATTTTTTGAATATTTTTAATCACAAAAATTTCAACTTTTGAAGAAACGACAGAAACATGCTATTTTGCGGGTTTCGAAACTCGATCGAACACTTTAATATCGTAAAGACTTTCCCTAATCTTCTAGCTTGACTCTGATACCATTAAAGATTATACTTGCACCACGATAGGGTTTAAACAGGCATCATACATGAAATTTTAAAATTTTCTAGGTGCTAATCAACACTAAACAAGGATCAAAATAGATTATTAGGGTTAACATGATGATATCAAAAAAATATACTAAGAGATGGATGGCTACAACTTTTGTAGACCGTGTCCTTCTCTTCTCATGTTCTGTGTAGTAGTCCACGCGACTCCATTAGGCTCCACTTGAAGGTTGAATAAACTTCCTTCGATGTCCTTCGTACCGAAGATGATCCACCTAAAGTCCGCTATTCCAAGCCACCTCTTCACTAAACTCTTTAGTAAAGGAAACACACTTCACCAAAGCGCTAATCTAGTGTAGGATGGTGAAGTAGGGGTGTTGTTTGCTCACTAGTGTTCTCACAAGCTCAAGGGTTCACAACTCATGTGAAGGATTGAGCTTGGAAGTAGAGGTGAAGAAAATGGAGAGAGCCAGAGAGAAACTCATCACATGAGCTCCCAAGTGAAGAAAATAACTCAAGTGTAGAATGAAGTGTTGGATGGCTTCACAAATATCAACTCTATTATTGAAGCATGGAATTCAATTCAATATAAAATTGAACCATGCTTCAATAGTAGATCCAAACCAATATAATATAAAGCAAAGCCATGCTTCACCCCTCCACAAAACTCTCCCCATTTTCTACCTCACCATTTCTATTTTCCAAAAATAGAAAATGCCATGCCATGCTTATTAGATAATATATACGCACACACACACACACATATCACACACACACACACACACACACACACACATATTAAGATAAGAAAATAATTAATGAGCAAATAATATTAGTTAATACATAATTATATCAAATATAAATATGTATCATATTATTAAATCAACACTTGTGATTTAATAATCTGGTTATATCACATATAACCGACTAATATCATTTATCTGTATATCGCATTATCAAATCAACACTTGATTCGATAATCCGGTTATATCACATATAACCTAACCGATAATAAATAACTACCGGATTAGAATACGGTATCACATACTCGTATTTAATCAAGCCCCCGCACATATCAGCATATGTGCCCTACTTCGTTTCGCTTGAACTAGGAAACTTCTATGTGGGACTCTAAAGACTCGTCAATATGCCATCAGTAGGTGATGATCACATCAGTCGCCCATAAACCGTCAGCGGTATTAGTTGGACGTAACGGCTATCCAGGTATTGAGCGAATAGAAGATCAACAAGCAAGCTTGTCCAAACTTCCATGAAGCCTATAAGTAACACTTACCATACAGTTCGGTCTCTTCTTCTGATATGTCGCATATCGAGTCTGGGGGTGGAATCGTTAGACCCTAATAACTTGATAAGTCATGCCGATGTAAGGCCTATAATGGTACGAGAAACTACTGATAACACTTACCAGTAAATCTTATCAACAGCCCTGGCTAGAGACTTCCTGTTATAACCAATTGAGTATAGCGCAACATCAACTCCCTATACCGGGAGAGACGAAACCCCTCCTATCGCTCATTGCCTCCATATGACTCGAGACTGTATCCAAAATCCACCTGTTTGCATGACTCCTTTGAGCCGTGGTAGGGAGGAAATCAAAGCACAGTGAGAACTACACAAGACTCTATGACGATCTCGGGTCTACAGACTAACCTGTACCAGTGTCACCAGAGAACTGCTATCTGACGATAGGTATAATACCATCTAGGAGTTCTCGGCTAGTCATGTTCAGTGTACCCGTTCTCTAATGAGCACCTGTGTACAATCTTTGATGTCAAACACCAATGGATATGGGATCAACCATCGCCCCATACAAGGTCAAGAAACATATACACTAGTCTACTCTGGAATATCGATGCCCTGTCTCGATATTCTCTCGACTATGAACAATTGAAAGATGTGCTTATGGACTATCCAGGTCCCAGTAGTATAATCTACATTATAGTCCTGATAGTCAAGCCAACATCCTAAGGCCTTTATCAATATGTATATGAGAGACGGTATAATAATACCAGTGAACATGTTTAGATAAAGGAAACCAGATAGCATACTTTCATGTCGAGCAAGAAAGTCCTCCATATATATGTCCAAGCAACCACTATATTATACAATAATGGCCTCTAGGGCATACATATCACTAACAATCTCGGCTTCAGCAATACGGAATGTGAAGACATACTTTGACAAATGGAGCAGCATGTCGGGGCTATAATCCCTATCAACTCCCCTCTGCTCCTCTTCATCTTCACCGAGATCCTAGATAGCTTTCCTGCCGATCCTATATCCATGCCTATCATGGTACTTGATGCTGCTAAGGAAGAGGTGCACTCCATTTTCAAGAAGGGGCTGATCTCCGACATGCTGCGTCTTCGTTCTCTTCGACTGTTTCATCACATCTTCCAGCATCGAAATATTATTCATTCTTATGATCGGATGGAAAATATCAGTGGGGATCCTGACGCACTCCGTCGTGAGCAGATGCACTAAGAGATAGTAGGGGATCCATGCCTATCATGGTACTTGATGCTGCTAAGGATGAGGTGCACTCCATTTTCAAGAAGGGGCTGATCTCCGACATGCTGCGTCTTCGTTCTCTTCGACTGTTTCATCACATCTTCCAGCATCGAAATATTATTCATTCTTATGATCGGATGGAAAATATCAGTGGGGATCCTGACGCACTCCGTCGTGAGCAGATGCACTAAGAGATAGTAGGGGAAGCTACTCGCATGCTTAGGGATTTTGAATTTTTTTCCATTAAACCCCGCCATATAATGCTTGTACCCCCTTGAATGAAGAAATAAAATTTTGCCTTTATTTTCTCTTGCAATCTTCTTGTGTTGTAGTTTTGTAACTTGCAATTTTCTTTGCTTGTAACGTAATTGTTTGGCTTAGCCTGTTTACTTTACCCGTCCCGGAGCATTTAGTTTACCCTTCCCTTAAGCATATGGGTAAACTCTGCCTAAAATCAAATATACATAACCCCTAGTGGCGTAGGAGTCCGTTAGGTTTGTTGTACTGGGTTATGTCCATCATACCGTCGCGTTGGCTGATATTTCCCCGACGTGCAATCCCTTAGGTTGCGGCTCGAGTAGCCACGCGTTTGTTGTGTTTCTGATCCCTTCTGAGGCTGAACATGGCATCTTCAAATAGTTTTCTTAGGTTGGAATATCCACACTACTATCGGAAGATCTGGTGTTAGGTATTGCCATGGCACTTTACTTGAGGTTAGGCTTAATTTGGAGCCCCGAGATGTCATGAGCGCACCCTTCTGAGATGGGATGATATCCAACGGTCTTTAGGATTTGTATGTATTGCCATCAAGACCCAAAATTAGGAATATATCGTCACTTCATTTCGACCCTTAGGTCTTTAACGACGCCGTAATCACACTTTACCGGAGTTAGTTGGGCATCTATGTAGTCTCTGTTATATGCCATCAAGACTCAGTTATCCATTTGACGGAGCATGGAGAGGCACATCGCTCCTTTTCATTCATGAACTGTCTACAGGAGTCGGGATTCGAACCACCTGCAGGGTAGAATTTTTCTTTTATCATTTTTCTTTCTATTTTCTGTGATGCTCTATCCTTTCAGCTTTTCATATCGTGAAAGTCACGATTGCCCAATTATTTCGGTTATTTATTCGCGGTGCCTAATCGTTTCGGCTATTTTATTTTATTTTTACTCGCTTCTTTTTATTGCGAGTTACCCCATCATTTCGGCTATTTTTTCTTTTTCATACTTATCAGTTTTGTTGTGAGTTGGAGACTTGGAATCTGATACTTTATTCGGCATCAATATTTCTATGACTGGAATGTTGCCAGGAGCAACTCATCATATGTCATTGCTTATTTCATACAATGGTGGCTTAGATAACAGGTTTGGATCCCTGCTAACTAAAGCTTTTTGAATTTACGAACCGTAAGGGTTTCATAAAAGTATTTCTCCCTAGGAGTCATAAGGATCTCATAGGTGTATTTTCTCTTTAGGAGTAGTGTGGGATCCTAAGTGTATTTTTCTCTTATAAATCGTAAGGATCTTACAGGTGTATTTTCTCCTTGCTTGTCGAGGGGGCTCACAAGTATTGTTCACCATGTCGAGAAATATTTCTCGCTTTTTGGTGGGACTTGGTTTGGAATATATTTATTTATGCCCATGAATTGTATACAAGAGTCGATATTAGACCATCTGTAGGGAATAAATTTTGTGGGGTTTGATGGCTTAAGAATAGGTTGAGATCCCATTAACTTAAGTCTTTTGAATTCTATGAGTTGTCGGGGTCTTATAGAGGGTATATTCTCCTTACGAGTCGTGAGGATCTCGTAAGTGTATTTTCTCCGTAGGAATCATATGGATTCCTAAGTGTGTTGCTCTTTTGTGAGCCGTAAGGATCTCACGCATGTATTTTCTCTTTACAAAGTCGAGAGGGCTTTTTAAGTGCATCTTTTCTTTCTTTCAATGAGTTTGCGCTCTTTTGGGTTTTTGCAAGCTCGTCGGTAGCCCTGCTATTTTTACTCATGGCGCTTTTTAGGGTTTTCATCCGTGCCAATTTCGCTTTTGGACGTACCTTTTTTTACTCTACGGAAGTCTCTCAGACATAACTTCGCTGTGGGTGCCCTAACATCGTTTGCCGGCATGACTTGGGCAAGACATGGATCTTTTATGCCCATGGATTGTCTACGGTGCTAAATATGGGGATCGGCCATAGGGCATAACATCTTTGAAGGGACTGCATCATTAGTAGAGCTTCATAACTAATGGGACTTCAGGTGCAGCTTAGAAGGTAGGACTCGAGTTTAAAATCTTGTGGGTGAGACTCGAGTTGCGATTTTTGCTGGTGGGACTTCATATGCAACATGAATCTCTGGGAGTCCATAAGGCAGCATATTAGTCTAGGGACATTACGGTCCAGGGGAAGCATGAGATATGCATTGTTTATGCCCGTGGATTGTATGTGATTGGTTACATGATCCGAACCGTAGGGCCAAACATATTAGTTTAGAAACATTTCGGTCCATGAGAGGCATGGAGAGCATAGGTAAGACATAAATCATTTATGCCCGTGGATTTTCTGTGGTTGGTTATAAGATCCATGTCATAAGGCCAAACATATTAGCTCAAGGACATTTCGGTCCATCATCACCGTATTCGGGGTGACATGCTAGTTTAAAGACATTTTGGTCCAACATTCCCATGTTCGAGGTGACATGCTACTTTAGGGACGTCTCGATCCAGTATTAATTTAGGGACATCTCGGTCCAGTATTAGTTTAAGGACGTCTTGGTCCATCATCCCTAACGGGCACATATCATTCAGCATCACTTATCTTTTCTTTGTTCTCTATTTGAAGAGCATCTTCTCTAGTCATTTCCTTTTCTTCGAGTAGTTCTATCACAGCCTCCAAAGGTATATCTGCTGGCACCAAGATCTTGCAGCTTTGGACAACTATCTTTACGTTATTGAGGTCTTCATCTTCCAATTCTTTAGCCAACTTGGGTAACGCATCCACCTTACTGTTTTTCGCTCGAGGCACGTTCCCCAGGGTGTACGAAAAGATTTGGGTTAGCAGGTGCTGCACTCTTTCGCTATACCTTATTAGTTCTGGCTTTCATGTCTTGTAATCACCATTTACCTAACTTATAATCAGCTGAGAATCTCCGTATATTAGGAGGTTTTTGATTCCCATGTCGATAGAGATCTCAAGACCGGCTATCAAAACTTCATATTCAGCTTCATTATTGGTTCTTAGCTCCGTTAATGAGAAAGCATAGAGCAGTATTCCTCCTTATGGGGTCACGAAAATAAGATCCACCCTAGATTTGATTATAGGTGTGTTCTTCTTTCGCTGTTTCATGGAAGATACTCCATTGAAATAGAGCTCCCATCAAGACTCATTTTCTTCTTTATCCTATTCGACTGCGTCGAATGTGTGTTCATCCGGCAACTCGCAGTTTAGAGAAGAATCAACTGGTATCGGATGTTCCGCAAGAAAGTCAATGATGGCTTGTCCTTTCACCGCTTTGAGGGATCGATATGTTATCAAAAACTCAATCAGTAGGAGAGCCCGTTTGGCAAACCTTCCCATCAGTATGGAATTTAACATCAGATACTTAAAGGGATCCACCTTTGATATGAAATGGACCTCATACACCGGGGTGTAATGCCTGAGCTTTGTTATCGCGAAGATCAGCGCCAGGCGGTGCTTTTCAATGGGGGAATAGTTACTTTCTGCCCCTAGATGAACTTGACTTAGATAGTAAAGAGCTCTCTTTTTCCTTGATCGTTCTCTTGTACCCACAACACGTCTATAGAACCCTCAAGGGCTGTTGTATATAGGATAAGGGCTTTCCATTAACCAGAGCGGTCAATACTGGCGAATTTTGCAGATATTGTTTGATTTCCTGCGATGCATTTTGGAATTTCTGATCCAATACGATCGGGGGCCCTTCTTCATTAGATGGCTGTAGGGCCGACATTTTCCAGAGAGGTTGGCTATGAACAACCGGATATATGCGAACTTTCCTTGGAGAGATCACAATTGCTTGAGGGTTCTTGGCGAGGGCATTTCTATAATTTCCCTGATCTTTGAGGGATCAATTTCGATACCCCGGTAGCGAACGATGAAGCCTAGGAATTTGCCTGACGAGACTCCAAACACGCACTTTACGCTCGAACACGATCCTTAAATGCTCCCAGTGCTCCTCATGAGATTTTCTTTTGACCACGAGGTCATCGATATAGCACTCAATGATCTCGTGTATGAGGTCATCAAATATTTTCGTCATGGCTTTTTGATATGTGGCTCCGGCGTTCTTCAAACCGAAAGGTATGACCATGTAGGAAAATACGCCCAACGGTGTCCGAAAGATGGTATGCTTCCGATCCTTAGGATACATCTTTATCTGGTTGTATCCTAAAGATCCATCCATGAAGGAGAAGACTTCATAGTGGAAGTGTTATCGATCATCAGCTCGGTAACAGACACTGGGAAGTCATCTTATGGACACGCCTTGTTGAGGTCCCAAAAGTCCATGCAGATCCGAACCGCCCCATTTTTCTTCATTACCGGAATGATGCTGGCGATCCAGTCGGGATATTGGACTTCCTTGATAAAGCCGTAGTCAATCAATTTCTTGACTTCGGCGTTGATACTCATTTCATGTTCAAGCCGCATCCTTCTTGGCGCTTGCTTGACCGGTTTTATCTCTGGCGATATGGCTAGCTTGTGTATCGCTACACTTGAATCTAAACTCGGTATTTCAGAGTAATTCTAAGAGAAACAACTTTTGTACTGCATAAGCACATCTTTTAATGTAGCTACTTATTTTTTGGATAGCGGCTCGCCGACGAACGTCGGTCTCGGATCATCCTCCGTTCCCATGTCAATTTTCCTTAGGTTGTCCGTCGTAGTATGTATCCCATCCTCTAGCTCTTTGGTGCCGGTGGAAATTCTAAATCTCCTCATCACCGTCTTCGTTTGTGAAGCATCTAAAGAGATCAATCATATTCTCGTCATCTCTCTCTTTTGAGAATGTTATCATGTAGCAAGTATGAGCCCGCTTCCGTTTCTTCAATCGAGCAAGTCCTAATCTGATGGCACAAGTCATTTTCGGCTCGTTCTTTTATGATGGGCTTATCCACCAGTTATCAGGCAACATGAACTTGCCTTGTTGATATTGATCTTCTACCCAATTCTTGAACATGAAACAATCTTCGAGTGGGAGACTTATTGCTGGTGATAGGAGCAATAATCTGAATTATTGACTTCATTTATCTGTTTAAGGTGCCAAGACCCTGGAAGCATCATCATCTGGTGTTTCATGACAAGGCTGAATATCTTCCCCGTCTTGTCTCGAGGGAAAGAATACCTCCGACCCTTCTTTTTTTATAAGGGACAAGTTCCAACCGAACTTTACTCGATTAAAAAGTTGTCTTGGACTTGCTTTGTTGTCCTTGAATGTTGCTTATGATCGTTGCCTTATTCTTGTCCCTGCTTAAAGATTTTCCTTTTTCACGGGAGTACACAAAGGGTTTTGGATGAAGAGTATCATGATTCACTTCTTCCGTTGATTGCTCACTGAAACGCTGCTTCCTGTCCTTTTTATATAAGGTCATTTCACGACTGTGGTTGTCTCGGCTCACTTGACAAGGTTTTCTTATTATCTCGTCAATCTACTCTTCGAGTGATGGACTCATAGTTCTTCGAGTGAGACATTGCTCCTATTCGGCGGCATGGCTACTTGGGGAAGCATCATTTTCTCCATTCGAGCTGTTTATGGCGTGACAGCTGTAATTTTGCTCCCGCTTATTAGACCGAACATATCCCAGCCCGATTGTATCCATCTTCTCATTGGGCTTCTTTTGTTGAGTCCTGGGAATATCCCAAGTCCTTTTATAGAATTGGGCTTGTCGAACAGTTTGTTCACAAGGTACACTTTGATGCTTTAATAGCTCCTTTCATCCTTTGCGTAATATCTTGGCATGCGGATAGGCTGGAACTTTTCAAGAGTCAGATCGGCTCTATGCCAGATTTTCTTTTCTACCTTGATCTCCTTAGATTTATAAAAGAGGATCGCCTTTTCACCTCTTTACCTGGGAAGCACGTAGAAAGTTTCCAACTCTTGTACAGTATAAGTACTGAGCGCGTCAAGATCCTTATAGTGTCAAGGTTGGGCCATCATAATACGTATACTCTGGTCCGCTTCGGCAAGAGTCTGTGTCGATAGACAAATGGAGAACACCGCATTAGTCTCGTCTTCGGAGTCGCTGCCAAAGACCAAGATAGCGACCAACGGTCAGGGTTTATTGCTTTCCTTCTGAGGTTGTCATGAGTAAACTATATGTATGTCTTCTTCAGTATCACTTCCGAAGACCAAGATTGTGGCCACTAATTTTTGCTTATTTTCTAGTTTGTGGCACCTTTCGGTATCTTCAAAATCCAGCTGAAAGTATTTTGCATTTTCATACTTTCGCACCTCATTTACTGAGAAAAGATTGAGTTCTCCTGTGACTATGTACTCTAGGCCATCCTTGAAATATTTCATACACTGATATTGTGTAAAAAGTATGACGTTGTACTCATGTAGCCAAGGCCTGCCGAGAAGAGCATTATAACAAGTTTTGGCATTAATGACATGGAATTTGATGTCAGTGACGAGCTGCCCAAAGCGGGGTATCAATATTATGGACCCAAGTGTCCATGATGACTGCAAGCCAAACCCCGAGATAGTAATCTTGTCCCGGACGAGGTACTGAACATTCATCATATCTCCTTCAGCACTCTCACATTGAGGATGTTGACAAAAGCTCCGTGGTTGACAAGTATTTTCCCTATTTTGATATCATGGCGGTACCCAGTAACATACAACGGTCGATTATGCCCGCATGTTCCAAGAAGGTGATCTTCCTCACTGAAGGTAATATCGGCCGTGTGAACCTCTACAAGTTCATTCTTCATTTTCTCTTCCGCAAGGAAAGGTTGAAACTGATCAGGTTCTTGCAAGGCCTTGATCAAGGAGTCTCGTGCCTCTTTAGATAAAAGTAAGGCATCCAATATACTCATCTGTGAGGGTATCTTTCTTAAATGTGCAAGGACACCATAGTGCACCTTAGTTTTCTTAGGTGGGTCCTTTGCAGCAAGATCTCTGGTGACTTCTTTATCGACCTCGATCTCCTCGAGCATTTTCCCTTTCCTTTTATCTTTTTTATTCGAACCCTTGTTTACTGGTCCGAATTTCTTTTTAGGAAAGGTGCGGTTGCGCAGTTGAATGTTTCCGCAATCCTTTTCCTCCGCTTCTTTTTCCAAGACGGAGCTTTCAAGAGAAGGTTGAGGGGCATCTCTTTCTCAGAATCACTTACGAACGTGAGAACCGGAGAGCTTTACTGTTTTGAGCTGGTACTAACCATATGGTAGTTGCTGTTGCTTCCTTGTCCGCTATAGCCTCACTGTTCTTATATCAACGAACACGAGCCTCACGCTTCTCCTTCTTGAAATGTCTTCTGTGGGCAATGTATCCTTACCATCATTTCTTAAAAGCTTTGCATTCATCGATGGGATGGGTGACTGTCGATGATGCATGCAGTATTTCAGGTGTCCCTCTCCACCATCGAAGTACGGAACCTCAGGAGTATGCATCATGAGAGGCGGTAGCCTCATCTACATTGATAAGGCCTTAACAAACTGCTTCTCATCATTGGTCCGGCTCTTATTGTTTGCAAGCATGTTTTGGTTCGGTCGAAGAGCTTCATAACTCGACAATGTCGTAGCTTCTTTTTCCAAACTCTATTGTTTGGCCTTTTCATATATGGTCACCTCGCGTTCCTGATCATCTTTGCTCCTTTGAAAAGCTTCTTCTAGCAACCTTTCAATTAGATCTTCTTCTAACAGTTTCGGGATATTTAGCGCCGATTCTGCCCACAATTCATCTATATCGCTTTTCAACGCTGGCAGAGCTTCTTCATCATATATAGATGAATGGGAGACGATGTACACACTTCCTTCTGCTTCCTTCGATGAGTTATCATCGTCATTGTCCTTGTCCTCGAGAATATGCTGGAGGAACTCTTCAAGTGCAACCAGTATTCACACTTTCTGATTGTACTCTTCCAGCGCGTCTATATACTTTTGAAGGTTTGTGCACCTATCGACATACTCAGCGGGCTGCACGGGTTTTTTTTCCTTCTTATTCTTCTTTTCTTGGAAGAGTTCAAAGGCTTGACTTAGAGACTTTTTCCCTTGTCGACGATTTTTGGTGTAAGATGCGGCTTCAACATCCCTTCTATAATATTGGGCTCAAGCGGTCATTTCCACATGATCGCCGGGAATGCTTGCAGATCTTTCAGCATTCTTCTGGTTTTTGCCGAATGAAATACTTCCCATAGAGCTTCCTCCATGAGCGAGTAGGATGCCCTCTGCGTATCAACTTTCTTGGGGGCGTACTTTTGAGGCGGATATATCTCTAATTATCTGACAGTGTGAATTTGCCCTGTTGATACTGATTCTCGACCCAGTTTTTCAAGACATAGCAGTCTTCAGTTGGATGGCTTACTACCCGGTGATAAGGGTAGTAGCTAGGGTTATTGACCTCACTAGCTTGTGCGGGTCATCGCGGTTTATCAGATTATTCCTCATGGCAAGCTCAAACAATCTTCTCTTCTTGTCGTGAGGGAATGAATAGCACGCCCCATTCTTTCTTCTAAGGTAAGGCGCATGCGGTTGTTGTTTTGGCGGGCGGCTGCTTTTGGGCCGTTCGGCTGTTGCTGTGTATCAGCAACAAAGGCTGTCTTTCCCTTTCCTTTATTATTTCATGGATCTGTGCCCGAAGCGGAAGGCCTATGGCCTATCTAATCCATCTGTGCCAGTTGTTAGGTATATGTATGCCCTAGATACCATTATTGTAATGGATGCTTGGACATATATATATATATATATATATATATATAGAGAGAGAGAGAGAGAGAGAGAGAGGATTTTCTTGCTCGACATGATACTATGCTATCTGGTTGCACTTTATCTTAACATGTAACTGTCACTCTGTTACATGTAGATAAAGCCCTTAGGATGTAGGCTTGACTACCAAGACTATGATGCAGATCATACTAGTGGGGCTTGTGTAGTCCACAAGCACATCCTTTAACAGTTCCTAGTCGAGAGAATATTGAGACAGGGTGTACGTTTCTTGACCCTGTATGGGGCGATGGTTGATCCCACAACCGTTGGTGTTTGACATCAAAGATTGTACACAGGTGCTCATTAGAGAATGGGTACACCGAACAGGACACACCGAGAACTCCTAGATGTTACCATACCTATCATCTGGTAGCAGTTCTCTAGTGACACTTGTACAGGTTAGTCTGTAGACCCGAGATCATCATAGTGTCTTATGTGGTTCCCACTATGCTTTGATTTCCTCCCTACCAGGGCTCAAAGGAGACATGCAAATAGGTGGATTTTAGGTACAGTTCCAAGTCATATGGAGGCAGTGAGCGATAGGAGGGGTTTCGTCTCTCCTGGTATTGGGAGTTGATGTTGCGCTATGCTCAATTGGCTATAATAGCAAGTCCCTGTCCAGGGCTGATGAGATTTACTGGTAAGTGTTATCAGTAGTTTCTTAAAAAGTTATAGGCCACACATCGGCATGACTTATCAAGTTATTGGGGTCTGACGATTCCACCCCCAGACTCGATATGTGACATATCAAACGAAGAGACTGGACTGTACGGTAAGTGTTGCTTATATGATTTATGGGAGTTTGGACATGTTTGGTTGTTGATCTTCTATTCATTCAATACCTAGGTAGCCGTTATGTCCAGCTAGTACCGTTGACGGCTTGTGGGTATATGATGTGTCATTACCTACTGCTGGCGTATTGACGAGTTTTTAGAGTCCCACACAGAGGTTTCTTAGCTCAAGCGAAACGAAATAGGGCACATATGAAGATATGTGCAGGAGCTTGATTAAATACGAGTATGTGATACCGTATTCTAATCTTGCGATATTTGATATCGGTTAGATTATATGTGATATAACCGGATTATTAAATCAAGTGTTGATTCAATGATTTGATTTATGTATATATATTTGATATTGGTCGGTTATATATGATATGACCGAATTATTGAATCTAGTGTTGATTTAATATCAAATATTGAATATTAGTCGGTTATATGTGATATAACCGGGTAATTGAATCAAGTGTTGATTTAATGTTTAGCTATACATATATAAATGATATTAGTCGGTTATATATGATATAACCGGATTATTGAATCAAATGTTGATTTAATAATTTGATATATATTTATATATTTGATATATATATATATATATATATATATATATATAAACTAATATTAGCTCACTTTAGATTTTCTTCTCTTTATATATAATTATATATGTGTGTGTGATATATATATTTATATATGAATTGATATGTATCATGGTTGATGATACATAAAACTAGAATGTATGAGAATCACACAAGAGTGAAAGATAATTAGGATGATTAATATTTTTGGGGGAAAGGGAGGGAGAATGAGTCATGGCTTTAGATGCTTGTAGAAGTATTGAGAAGCCATGACTCATCTCCAATTTTTATTTGATTCCTAGATATTTAATCATCCTTATCTTATCTCATAACTCACCTCATGGTTCATTGAACCTCACTCTATCTTCCAAGTTCATCTCCTTCTCTTCTCCTCTCTAGGTTTTTCTTGAGTTTAAGAAAAGAAAAGAGAAAAAGATTTCTAGTGAGCAAATCTCTTACTTCATCAACCTACACTAATCTAGCCCATTAGTTTAGCTTGTTTACTTCACTAATACCTTGATTACTGAAGAGTGAGCTTGAGTGAAAGAGACTTCAAGGTGGATCATCTTCGGCATCGAAGAATACAAGCAAGCTCGATCCTTTCTTCAAGTGGAGTCAAAGAAGAGTTCTAGGGACTACTTGAAGCTTTAGAAGTGAAGGACCGATCTACAAAGCTTGTAAACCTCCATCTCTTAGTTTAGAACTTATTTTCTAGCTTCATAACCCTAATTCTCTTGTTCGATTCTAGGTTTGTATGACTTAGACCTCTAGATTTTTTTTAAATTGCATACTTGATACTTGTATAAACCAATTTATCAATCAACGCCTGAAATGTGGTGGGCTTGAAGAAGGTCATAAACTGGAACACAGCCGACTGAGGGTCGACAGTCCCTATGAACATTCCTACAGCCGGGGATTCCTCAATGCGTTGTTCAAATTTGGACCACAAGTTCTGCTATCGGATCGCATATTGGACCCATGACTCTCCTGGCTTGACCGTGGAATTGATCAGCGTGGTGATTGAAGTGCGCTCAATCATGCCGGCAAACCTCTGAGTGAACAGTAACCCCGTCTCAGAGAAGGTCTTGACGGAGACATTTGGGAGCTCCTAGTACCATTCGAAAGTCGTCTTTGATAGACTTCCGACGAATTTGCGGAGCAAAAATTTATCATCGCCACCAGTATTGCCATACAAGACTTTGAACTGTGCAACATGTTGGTGGGGGTTACCGGTTCCTTTATATATATAGGACTTCGAGATCGTATATCTCGGAGGGTATTTCATCTGGTCATACCATACCAGATATGGTTGAACAGTCCTAACAAGCCGATTTGCAGCTTCATTTCCTTGATAATCCTTGATTTGTTGGGCGATGTAATCATCCAACGCCGCCTTTGAGATTGTTTCCTCCTTGACCGTTGATAGGGCCTGAGGAGGGTTCAATGTCTCCTCCTTATCATCTTCAATAACCATCGGTAGTTTTTCGGTCGGCGGTTCTGGTTGGAGTAGCATTCCAACCATGCATTGAAATAGGAGAACCAACTACTTTATATTAGCAGCTTGCTCTGCCGCTTCCTTGTCTTTCTTTTCAAGCACCCGCCGCAGGAAATCAGTATTGGTCTCCTATTCTTGGTGCTCTTCTATCTCTTTGTCCCAACCTTCTTTGGAGCCGGTGAGAACTGCTATCTTGGTAAGCACGTGCTGGAGCTTTTCTTGTTGCTCCTGAGCTTTCGTCGGTGACCGAGTATACGGTCTATGGCGGATGGAAGCGCGACTCTCTTCTTTACTACCAGCATATAGATTGCGTGTATGATTATGCCCCCAACTTGAGGCGCTAGGAGCTCTCGCCTTTGGATTTTGCCTCCGATGCTAGAACCTTTTCCAGCCTCACTCTTTTGTAAGAAGCCGCAGTAGGAAGAACCGTTATAACAGGAATGCCCTTCTGAGAAGTCCCCTACTGTATGGTGGAGGAATTATCATTCTCTTGTCGAACCATAGACTGTTTCGGCCAACGAGAATAGTTTTCATCGACGACATAATCTTAGACTTTCTTCCAGACTTTGTAGATTTGTGAAGATAGCCGCTTGTAGGAGTTCTCCGACTTTGGCTGTTTTGGTGCCTTTGCAAGAGTCGGCGATCTCTTTAATATAGCTGGGGGCAAGTTTTTGCGAACCCTTCTAAGTGGTTCGAACCAGTTTCCAGTTGCAACAGCAGCATCAACAGCCATCACAGGAGTTGGTAGAGTCAGTCTGGAAAGGGAACTGCCCCCAGCTTGCCTGACTCGACGTCAATGGCAACATCGAGCATGTCGTACAGCAGGAGCCTTCTTAGCATCAGAGACTTCATCGTCAAGACCCCTACATCATTTGGGGGTTTCGTCCAGTGTCATCCTGTGAAAGAATGACGTCCTCAGTTGAGCTGGAGCTAGGTTGGTCAGTTCGTTGAAGACAGATTGCCTTAAGGGTGAAGCACTCTTGTTTGCTTTACGCAGAGCAGGAGCGGGGATAGCCGGCTGTTTAGGGGCAGCCCCTTCAGGGATCATAAGCTTATGAAGCTCGTTGAGCTTTTCTTCAGCCTTTTGAAGACTGAAACCTTAGAGCTGGCAGGCTTGTCGGCGAGGCCTGCCACGATATTTAGCCGATAGAAGACCGACTTTCGTGGAGCTTCTTCTTTAGGCGTTGGGGAGCCGAAATTCATAGATAGGATTATGGTCCAAAAGAACAGCCTAGTGGTCGCTTGGACGATTTGCTCCACCGGCAAGAAAAATATTGAGGTCGTATTTGGCCCGTAAATGACTCCTCCAGATAGGGTGGAGTTATCCTGAGAGTTGTTGCTGCAGGTGATGCAGGTAAAAGCTATTGAATCTGCATGAAGGTGAAACACTAAGTTTTAGTATATCAAACTCCAAGAGCAACCATAAACACAGCGAACCATGACTTTGTTCGTGAAACATGACACACAAAGTGTGGAATGGAAAGAGAAAAAGATCCCGACAGGCGTGCCAGAATCTATTTACTGCTGGAGACAGGTCTAAGCCGTCGGGAGAACGTCTAGCCTGAATATGGGGGAAAATGGTATTTGGAACATATCCATCCTCCTCTCTGAAGATACCAAATTGATTTATGGCACCATATATCGAAGGTTTGGATGGATGCGATCGATGTAGCATGACTTATCAGATTCCCCCTCATTTGTGAGGCGTTTTTTTATTGTAAGGATGCTCTTCCCTGCAGGCGCAAGCCCTTGTAGTTAATTATGCTATCGCATTGCGATAACAACTTTCACCTTCTCCAGGTATATCAATTCGTGTCCTGTTATATATTGTTTATTTTGGGATTTCCCTTAGACTATATACGGAGACTAGTTTTGTTGTCTCTCATAGGGCACAGATTAATCCAAATCCGTATATATTAGATTTGGGGTTGAACTTAGAACACATATCTCGAGTAAACGAGGTTCATCAGTTCGAAATATGTTATCTGAGGACAGTTAGTCATCTTTGAGACTAAGATCAACTCAGGAATATAATTAAGGACCGTTAGTCCTGTTTTGGGATAAGATCAACTTAACAAGTATAAACTAAGGACCGTTAGTTATTTTTGAGACTAAGATCAACTTAGATTTATTGATATTTTGATCAATGAATTGCATATGAGAAGCAAAATTTTCAACACTTAATTTAATTTTGATTAAGTGATCAAATAACAGTTTGTCGTTCAAGTGCGCAAGTATTTATGGGTCGCGCATGCCAGTTTGTTTTATTTGAAAAGAGTGCGCACATGCATTGCACGTAGTTACGCACTTGTTTTAAATCAAGGTGTTCTTCATGTGTATATCATATGGCTTTCCTTTGTTATTGGTTCAAAATTATATATGTGCGCATGTATTTAACAAGTCAACGTGCATATCACGTTACGCTCACACATCCGTGGGCAGTTTTCAACAAGTGCGCACATGTGCATATCACGTGATGCACATGCTTTTATAGGCAGCATCTATCAAGTGCGCACACGTGCATATCACGTGATGCACATGCCTCCATAGGCAGTATCCAACAAGTGCGTGCACGTGCATATCATATGAAGCATGTGCCTTCATAGGCAATGTTCATCAAGTATGCACACGTGGTTATCATGTGATGCACATGTCTGCGCAGATAGTCTTTATCATGTGCATACTTAGTTTGGGTACGCACTTGTTTTGATCAGAAAGTAAAAGCTTTCAAAAAGAAGCAATGGCTTCTGTTCTTTGATTTTTCTTGATGATGATATCATCGCAAGACCATTTTATGTGCATGTCAAATCGTATTTCGATAAGGATTTTAGATTTTTAAGATTGATCTCTCATAAAAGTATGAACTTTTATATGAGATTGATCGAGCATGAAATCTTTTGATTTCTTTTATGGTGAATCAATGGATTCGATGAAAAGCAAAAGTTTTTATGAAAGAAGCGATGGCTTCTGTGATCAAAGAGAAATATTTCTCTTTTTATTATGTTCTCACCCTTTCTTTTGTTTTATTTGAAGGAGATAGGATTTTTCTTTTTGCAAAAGCTTATGGGGGGTTCGGTTCTCTTTGATTTCTTCATATGGGACTCTTTTTTATAACAGAGCAAAAAATAGGATTTGTTAGGGTTTGTTGCTAACAAATTAGGTTGATTTTGATTTTATTTCAATTTTATATGATCTGGTTTGGATTTAATTTGAATTAAATTGATTTAGATCAATTACGGGGCAAATGCGTACCGTTGGATCGATCCCCAGTGCATGCGCATCATCGGATCTCATGATCTCGTACCAATTTGGTTTGATCCGTTTTAACGAAGAAGATTTTATTTTTTCAATTGGAAGCATATGCTTTGATTGGGCAATTGCGCACTTCAAGTTAGTGCGCACATATATTGCACGGGTCGCTCTATCTCGTGTTGATATGTGGACCTGTTGGAGATGTACTTTAGCCATATGCGCACCTATTGATTTATTAATAGGTGCGCACTTGTGCCTTTGCATGTTTTCAACGCGATGACCAAGTGTCAAGCTGTGATCCGTTGGTTTTGTCTCGAGATTCGTGGGAATGCAAACCGTTTTTTTAAACCCTATAAATAGGTGTCATTTTCATCATTTCCTTTTAGAGTTGAACTCTTTCTAAAGGCTTTACTTTCTATTAGAAGCCATTGCTTCTTTATTAACTTGGTAAGTGTGCATGCGCACATTTGCCTTTACACATTTGATTTAACTTGCGCTTGTGCACCCTTTGAGTTGTGCACTTGACTTAACATTAGCTTACGCATCCTTTAGGTTGCACACTTGATTTAACTTAAGATAATTTTTGAAAATTTCTGTAACTTCAAATATGTCACTTAAGTTTGGCTTAATCAACCAATTTTATCCTTTAGCTCGGAAGTTGGATATTCATATTTCATCCTTTTAGTTGACTGACGCATTTCCGGTTTTCTTTTCTTTTAGGTACCATGGCTAACCGTCTGTATTCAATCAGAAAGATTGTTTCCCATGCTGACATCCGCTTTTACGAGTCGGCTTTTACTGATGTTCATTGTGAAGACGTGCTTCGTCGTTATGAGACTCATGGTGAGCGAAAGCTTTATCGACGCTCTATTCTGCTCCAACTGATATTTCAAGCCATCAACAATTCCATTTCTGTAGTTATGGATGTGATGCCCCTCCCTGCTCTTGACCAGGCCGCGGAGAAGGTGCATTCAGTTTTCCTGATGGGGTTTATCTCCAAAGGGTTGAGAAACCGTACAATCATCCTTATGCATATAATCTTCCAACAGTAGACGATCCTGTCCGCATATTATAGAGGCGAACAGACGCGCACAGCGATAGAGGATAAGGCCTTCGAGTCTTTTTGGCAGTCCATTTATAACATCACTCATCCTTATAACTCGGTCAAACTATAGCCTCTCTAAACTCTTGGACGATATGACAGCCTTCGCTTTTATTTGCCTTCTACTTTTCAGTACTTTTTCTTAGTCGGTAGTCTGTAATCCACCCTTTCTGACGTTTTAATGAAAAACATCTCTTCTTTTATATTCTCACTGCTTTTTATTTTTGTGTTGAAATAGCTTTAATTTTATTATAAGAGCCCGTCGTTAGCATATACGCACGTGTCGTGCATTAGCCTTCCTGTGCACACGTATATAGGTGCACAAGTCAATCGAGTCATTTTTTATCATGTGTGCACTTGACATTTGATGCGCACTTAAACAGGTGCGAACAATAAAGAGTTTTTCAAGAGAGGAAAACTAGAGAGCCATCGTCACCTTTCCTCATCTTCTTCTACATTGGATTGGCTTGCGGGGTGATCAAGAGAGTGATTCTCGCTTTCTACCAAAGTATGGTTTCCCTCCGGCCATTGCTTGGAGGCGCTAAAGATCAGATTTTCTACGTGACGTGGACAAGGTGAACGATCATACAACCAATACAAGGTATATCGTAAATCTCTTGCGTAGATAGATAGTATTTCTGCTACTATATATGTTTATATTATATCCACACAACATATTTGAACAATGGTATCAGAGACATGCATTCCACGTTCGTAGATAATGTAAATCTATAATTTAAAAAAAATTGTAACTCAAAAGTTGTGTGTTTTTTGATCTAAGCATAGATCAAAAAAAATTAAATTATTTTATCACTGATCTATATTTTAGGGTTATCGTTTTGACACATCTTTATAAATTTATCGATTTTGCATCATATGGTCACCATAGAATAGATCTATTTTTTATGACGCTTATGATGTAGTTTTTTTTTAATTCATTGATATGAAATTACCTATGAAACAATACAATGTGAGATTAAAATTTTTTAAAAGATTCGATCTTTTGTATGTGAAAGAAAATTTTGATTTTTTTCTTTCTCTTTTGGTAAATATCAATAGCGGCAAGGTCGCAATTTTTTTCTCTAAAACCTAACCCTAATATTTTTTAATGAAAGGAAACTTGTGGGACATTTTTTTGGGAGTTTGTTTGGACCCAAATATTTTTTTTATATTTTTTGGTTGGACCAAAAAGATTTTTTGGATTTTGATGATGGCATCAAATATTTTTTTGGATTTTGATAAGGGGATAAAATATTTTTTTCAAAAAAAAAATATTTCTAGATTTGTTTTCTTGAAAATTTTTCTTAAAATAAAAATAAAAAATCATGTTTTTTTTCTGGGGGCGACCCAGGCCCGAGCTAGGCTCGGGCCGGGGCCGAAGGTCCGAGTTAGGCTCCGGCTGGGCCCTTAGGCCTGAGCTGGGCTCCAGCCATGCCGTGGTATTTTTTAATAAATTCTTTTTACAATAAAAAAATCCTGAAAAATTGTTTATTTTTGTTTTTTCTCTTATTTTTGGAGTTTCCACTCAAGTTATGGGTTAGTTAAAGATTTTGTTATAACTCTGAGAATTATGGTTTTTTTTATAAAAAAAAATCACTTTATTTGTTCACAAAAGTTTCTAAATTTTTTGTCACATAAAATCTCAGAGATTTGTTGGGTAGTTGTTCTAGTGGGAATGCCTAGGATAGGTGCGAATATCACGAATAAAACGAAAAGCCTAATAAAACGGACAAGATTAAATAAGGTAGTTTAATCAGAAAATGAAATTATGTTAGATTATATAAAAGACGCATGTTGCATTAATCTAATAAATTTCAAGTGAAAGATTTTGAGAGGATACAAGAGTCTAGATTTAACTATCGAATTTACTCCATTTCTAGGAATCTGTATTCCGTCGTTCAATCATTTTAACAAGATTTTAAATTTAATACTTCTGAAGGATGTGGTTGGGGCCTTAGGCCTTCTTCTTTTTCTTCGGAGTGTGAAATTTATTATTTTTGTTAAGATTGATTGAAGACGAAGCGTTTTTTTGGAAAGAACGTCACTCCATTATATTTCCTATAGTTTTAGCGCACTCATAAATATTTTTTTCCTTATCGGATGTCATCCAAATCTGTTATTTCCAACCTCACCAAGGATGAAAAATTGAACGGGGATAACTTCTTCGACTGGCGTCAAAAAATCCGCTTCCTACTAAATGAGTAAGAGTTGCAAGATTTTACTAAGGTAGAAATGTCTGAACCGGAGCAGGGCTCCACTCAACAGCATAGGAGGGCTGCAGAGGAGTATGGGAAATGGGTCCAAAATGATCGTTCAGTGCGGTATATCATGTTACCTACAATGTGGAACGATCTTATTGGTGAATTTGAGAATTAACCAACAGCGAAGAGATTCCGGGAGGCTTTTGAGACTCTCTATGGACATGTTTCACCAATGAGGATCCGGGCGTTGACTATTAAGCTGAATTCGTACAAGATGTCTGTTGAGCAGGACACTAAGTTTCATCTTCGTATGATGGCATCGATGATCAGAGATCTCGAAATTGCTGGCTCGAAACTTACTGAAAAGTAGCAGATTCAGGCTGTCATCTGGGCTGTGCCCGATTCCTGAGATGATCTCAAACTGCTTTTATCCCATGCTGAGAATGTGAAAACATTTGAGGATGTGAGGGCCAAAGTTGAGTTTGAAGCCGACGCAGGGATTCTCTCAAGCCTAAGTGGCCATCATCCATAGCTATGGCGGCTGAAGACTCCAAGCCCAAGGTCAAGAGGCCTAGTCATAAGGGGTCCTTTAAGGGAAAAAACAAAGAGACAAAGAATGAACTGACGAAGCCCAAGAAGCCCGTAAAGTGACGCGGGAAAAGATTAGCCAAAAGAGATGGATGCTTCAACTGTGGGCAACAGGGTCATTTCGCTCATGACTGTCTGGGGCCTAAAAAGATAAACTCTCACTCTTTTCATGATACAGCATTGGTTGCTAGTACAGTGATGATGGCTGACTCTACAAATTTGTAGATTGTAAATTCGGTAGCCTTGGACCACATCTCTCGAGACAGAGAAGGGTTCGTAGAGTACAGGAAAGTACCCGCTGGAAGCCGGAAGATTTACATGGGGAACGTGTCATATGTCGAGGTGCAAAGCATAGGAACGTATAGGCTAACTACAAGTTCTGGGAACGAGTAGATTCTCCATGATGTTTTATATGCTTCAAGGATGCGGCGGAACCTTTTATCAGTTGCTAGATTAGTTAGCGTAGAATTTAGCGTTTTATTTTAGAACAATTCTGTTAAACTTATTTTAAATAATTCTTTGTTTTATGCTGAACACCTTATTAATGGCCTTATTATTTTGGATTGTGACTCTATTAGCAATAAAGATATTTTATTTTCTTATTCGTATGTTGTAAATAGTTCTATAGATGAATCTAAATTATGGCATAGCAGATTAGGTCACGTTGGACATGATACTAGGCTTGCCACAGGTAGTCTACTTGGCACTGTTGCCAAGGTCGACCTATCTATGTACGGGTATTGTTTTGCAGGTAAGGCCATAAGGAAGCCATTTGGAATGGCAAAGAGAGCGACTACTCCATTGCAATTTATTCACTCTGACATATGTGGACCAGCAAATGTGAAGGCGTATGGCGGTGCTCCTTATTTCATCACCTTCATAGATGAGTACTCCCATACAAGCATGTGTATTTGATTTCCCACAATTCTGAAGCCTTGCATTGTTTCAAGCGCTATATCAGCGAGGTGGAAAATCAATTAAGCAAAAGTATTAAGGCTTTGTGCACAGACCGTGGTTGATAATATCTATCGGATCAGTTCAGGAAACTGTGTGAAGAGAAAGGGATTATCAAACAACTGACGATGCCCTACACCCTACAACAAAATGGTGTTGCAGAGAGGCAAAATAGGATATTGCTGAATATGGTTAGGAGCATGATGGCGCCAGCCAATCTTCCTATATCGTTTTGGGAAGATGCACTGATGACATCAGCTTATGTTTTTAATAAAGTACCTTCCAAATTAGTTCAGTCCACACCCTACGAGTTATGGACAAGCAATAAGCCAGTGTTGGATCACTTACGTCCATGAGGATGTGCTGCCTATGTGCACAACACTTCTTATCAGTATGGGAAGTTAGGCCGTAGAGGGAAGAAGTATATTTTTATACATTATTCCAATCACTCTAAGGGATATGCGTTCTTAGGTGAGCATGAGAATGAGACTGTGACTAAGATTGCGTCACGAGATGTCGAATTCCTCAATGAGGAATTCCTGTGAAGAGGCAAAGTAGTTAGGGATTTGGGATTGTACGAGATCGAGGTGACCACTGACCATCCAGAGTTGGAAGAGGAATTTTTTCCTCTACCTGCTAAGGACAGTGGGAGTGAGATACCATTATATGATTTGGAGCCATTTGTGAAATCTCAAGAGCCTTGTAGATTGTCCCATGTACAAGTACCTCATCGATACTTTGAGATCGAGGGGGAAGCATTCATAGTTTCACCACATGATGTTGTGGAACCCAAGTCCTATGAAGATGCTATTTTCGGACCTGCAGCGAAAGAGTGGAAGGCCGTGATGAAAAATGAGCTTAAGTCCATGAGGAAGAATCAAGTATGGGACTTGGTGGATTTTCCTTCCAGACGTAAGACCATTGAGAACCAGTTGGTTTTCAAGGTTAAGCGAAAGATGGATGGAATAATTGAGCATTGCAAGGCATTCTTGGTGGCGAAAGGGTTCACCTAGAGTAGTGGTGTAGACTATGATGAGACATTTTCCCCGGTGGTGAAAATCGTCTCCATTCGCCTAGTTCTGGCTTTGGTAGAGCAAATGGATCTTGAATTAGTCCAGATGGACGTCAAGACAGCTTTTCTCTATGGAAAACTGGAAGAGAAGATCTATATGGATCATCCCACTGGTTTCAAAGCCGAAGGCTACGAGCGCAAGGTGTGCAAGTTGAGGAGTCTATCTATGGCTTGAAAAAGTCTTCGTATTTTCAATTTTATAAAACCTTGTTGGGTTATGGTTTTAAGATGATAGATGAGTACAATTATTCCTATCTACGACAAGCTGGTAAGAGTTTCGAGATTCTATCATTGTATGTCGACAATATCTTGCTAGCAGAGAACAGCATAGAGACCATAAATACCACTCGGAGTTGACTGTCCTCCACCTTTGAGATGAAGGACATGGGCGATGAACAGTTCATGATCGGGATTCAAATTCTGAGGGAGCGTTCTAAGAGTACTCTAGATTTGTCTCAGGAGCCTTACATTAAGAAAATCTTAGAACAGAAGCAAACCCGTTGGGATTCCAATTGCAAAGAATCATGTGCTAAGTCTAGAGCAGTATCCTAAGAACGAAACAGAGAAAAGAAAGATGCAGAATGTTCCTTATAAAAGCACTATCGGGAGTCCCATGTATGCTATGGTGTGTACGAGACCATACACAGTGGGACTAATGAGCAGATATCAGTCAAACCCCGATGTTGCTCATTGGAAGGGGGTAATACGGATCTTGCATTACCTAAGTGGGACAACCCACTATATTTTTTTCTATGGAGGATCAGACACTCGCCTGTGGGGCTATACTGATGGTGACTGGGCCGGCGATCTAGATAAACAAGACTCTACATCGGGATATGCCTTCTTACTCAATAACGGGGCCATCTCCTGGTGTAGTAAGAAGCAGGATTGCATTTCCCTTTCCACCATGGAGGCGGGATACGTGGCGGCCAATGCAGCGACACAAGAGGCTGCTTGGTTACGAAGATTCTTGTAGAATCTGACTATTGTGCCACATGCAAAGGACAAGGTGATTCTTAATTGTGATAGCATGTCGGCAATTGCATGCTCGAAGGATCCGAAGTACCATAGGAAGTCAAAGCACATTCTGATACGGTAACATTTTATTAAGAAGCAACGGGAAAAGGAAGTCAATTTGCGATACATCCCTACAAATCAGATGATCGCGGACCCACTAATAAAAGGAATAGCCGAGGAGCGCTTTGTACAACATACCAGAGCCTTAGGGCTATGTCCGTGTTGACATACATGTATTTAGACATGTAGTGACTTTCTATTATATTTGACATTATATATTTATGAGTGGCGACTTTTATACATGCATATTTTGAGATTGATTGTGCGTTGCTTTCTTTCTTGATTAATTGGGATATGTATTTCTATATTTTGTTTGACTATTTCAGGCAAGGAGTACAGGTGTACTGTTAGTAATATGTATGCCCTAGAGGCCATTATTGTATGATATAGTGGATGTTTGGACATATATATAGAGGACTTTCTTGCTCGAGATGATAGTATGTTATCGGGTTGCCTTTATCTTAACATGTTCACTGGTATTATTATACTGTCTCTAATATACAAGTTGATAAAGCCCTTATGATGTTAGCTTGACTACCAGGACTATGATACGGATCATACTACTGGGACATGGGTAGTTCACAAGCACATCCTTCAATTGTTCCAAGTCGGGAGAATATCGAGACAGGGCATCGATATTCCAAAATAGACTAGTGTGTACGTTTCTTGACCCTGTAGGGAGGATGGTTGATCCCATATCCATTGGTATTTGATATCAAAGATTGTATACAGATGCTCATAGAGAATGGGTACACCGAACAGTACTCGCCAAGAACTCCTAGATGGTACTATACCTGTCGTCGGATAACAGTTCTCTGGTGACACTGGTACAGGTTAGTCTGTAGACCCGAGATCGTCATAGAGTCTTGTGTGGTTCTCACTGTTCTTTGATTTTCTCCTTACCACGGCTCAAAGGAGTCGTACAAACAGGTGGATTTTGGGTACAGCCCCGAGTCACATGGAGGCAATGAGCAATATGAGGGGTTTCGTCTCTCCCGGTATAGGGAGTTGATTTTGCGCTATGCTCGATTGGCTATAAGAGGAAGTCCCTGGCCAGGACTGCTGATGAGATTTACTGGTAAGAGTTATCAGAAGTTTCTCATACCGTTATAGGCCACACATTGGCATGACTTATCAAGTTATTGGGGTCTGACAATTCCATCCCCAGACTTTATATGCGACATATCAGACGAAAAGACCGGACTGTACAGTAAGTGTTACTTATAGGCTTCATAGGAGTTTAGACAAGCTTGCTTGTTGATCTTCTAATTGCTCAATACCTGGGTAGCCGTTACGTCCAGCTAGTACCTGTTCATACCAGAATATTAGATTTTATACCGCCCATTCTTACGCTCGTTTGGTTATAGGCAGGTGCTTTTAATCAGTGTTTGCTACATATTTACAGGATACTGGTTCTCAGCTCTAAACAATGAAATTCATGGAAAAGTAAGACAAATTCCGGATTACTGCCAACCACAGATAAAACACGAGTCTCCGCTCTCTATCCGTGTTGCCGCACACCAGTTTAAGGGACAAAATGGCAAATCGATGTCATTTTCATGCACAAAACTCAATGGCAACACAAGATCCAACATATCTACGCGGAGCTCGAGGAAATCATGGCAAAAGATCCACATCACATCACCTTTTGATCTACTGAAATTCTGGAAGAATTGTGAAGAGATTCTGAGAAAAGTACTATACCATACTGAAGAGGACCACAAACCAGGGGATCCGACAAAATATGAAGACACAAGCCTTCTAAAAGGCCGCTGAACCGCGGCATAAGCGCGCTTAGGCCGCTGAACCGCGGCCATGTAGGCTTCGCACTTGGTCAAATTTCAGGGGCAGTTTTGGAATTTCATATATTGACAGATTGTTGCCCTAGGTTCTCTGTTTCCTGCCTATAAATAGCCCAGAACTTGCCAAGCCAATGTGTTCTTTTTCATGCTCTCTTTTTGTTAGTTTTTAGTTTTCTTCTTCTTCTTCTTCATCTTTCCTCCATTAAATTGTTGTGAGTGCTTTTGAGTGGATGTTAAATGAAGATGGGGGTTTTTGTATCATTCTTTTGCTTAGCTTCCCCCTTGAGCTCTCTACCTTAACTTGATCTTACAACCTCTTAAGTGAGCTTGCAAGTTTAAGCTTTGGTCATTGATCTCAAGGGGTTGTATCATTTTGTTCTCTCTTTTGTGCTTCATTCTCCATGAGTTCTTTGCCTTTTCTTGATCTTACCATCTCTTAAGTGAGCTTGCAAGTTTAAGATTTGGTTATTGAACCCATGTCGTGTATTTGGTTCTATGGTTCTTGTTGTTATTTTCTTGCTTATTTCTTTCTTGCATTTTATTACCTTGCTTTACTTTCATGCACTTAAATTCCATGCACTTTTAATTACTTGTTTGTAATCTTTTCTTTTCTTTGTTTATCTTTTCTTTTGCTCTTTTTGGTTCGTTCTGTGAATGGTTGTAATATGTGTTGTTAAGAATGAATACGATATTGTAAGATAATGTTTCTTTGCTCATTTCCTTTTCCCGTTATTTTCCTTTGAACTCCGTCCAAACATTATGCAAACGCTCGGTTAGGCATCCTACCCTACCAAGGTAACGGTGATTCCAAAACGCGACCGGTTGCGTTCGGTTTGGCCGGAGGCGAAAGCAAGAGAGAAGAACGGAAGGTCAAGGGTAAATAAACCGGATTCCACGAATACCGTGCTTAAATCCCCAATCCACGTTGTTGCCGATTGCTCTAGCTTCAATTGGTCAAGACTCGGCTCAAAGGTTTTGAGTGCGGATTTTCTTAGCTTACACTTTCGTATCTTTTTCTTAACAACTTTATACTTGCATATAAAACACATAGGTTAGATTTGAACAAACATATACAAATTCTTCATTGACTCGTCTAAAACTCGAACGGACATACAACCATCTCCCTGTGGATCGACCCGTGCTCAACCGGCTAGTTGCGAAGCGACACCGTCCTGATCGCGGTTATAACTTTAGAACTTTGAACATCCGACACGCTTTTGGCATGCGATCAAATGGCGCCGTTACCGGGGAGACGGTAGCGTATTTTCTTTCTTGTTATTCGGGTTAATATTCTTTTTGTATATATTTATAAATAAAAAATAATAATCTTTTTGTTATTTTTTATCATTTTTGTGTGCATGTGTGCAGATTTTTGCAGATTTGCAAACTGCGATTGTGGGGAGCAAAGTATACGTTCAAGGTTAAGGTGATTACGAAGTACAGTGCCAAAGATCCGGAAAGTTTAACCCGCGCAAGCGAACTTTTCAAGCTTACCGGAATTGATTCAACGGGGGTTTCCTAACCCAAAGACTTAACGGTACGTATTTCTTAAACATCTTTTTCTCAAATCCGACGCATCCAATATACTATTCTTTGCAGGATTCTTTGCAAATTCGCTAGTAAACGCTAAAAATTGACTAACTCGTATTTTTTGCAGTGCCGCGCTTAAACTAAAAAAAACAAACAATTGTTTGATTCTTTATAGAATTTTTATTGAATTGCGCATTGCATACATTAATACGGACTTAAGGGCAAGCGAACCCCACAACATACGGTAAAGAATTTCATCACCTTTTCCATGGCCCACAAATCACGAACTTGAGTATAACGTTTACCCGCACAAACTTTAAAAGAAACTAGACTTTAAGCCTTAAGGACTTCGCGCTCACTAGGAGAAGTTAACTGTGTTTAGAACCTCGCTTAACGGTACATTGTTTACGGGGTGTTTAGGAAAGTGTTAACGGCGAAACCGCCAAAAGAGAAAGGGTTATTTAATTAAGGACCTTCGCGAAGGCGTCGGAAAACCTCCCCTTATCTCTGCACTTACCTGGCCTCGTGATCAGTGTATCTTGAGCCCGTTTCTCGACACAGTTTTACTTCGACAATCAAGTTCTGGAGCAGGTCTAGTTGACCTAGGTGACATAGAATGATTAAGTGTGTGGTATTTTTGTGTCGTGATTGTTTTTGGTCCAGATTCTTTTTGTGTGTATATTTCAATCTTTTGTTAATAGCTAACTAAAAAAATTAACTAAAAAAAATCACATTCTTTTTCCCCTCCTTTTCTCTGCCTTTCTTTCTTTCTCTCTTCATATCATGGGTACCCCACCTCGCAAAACTCTTGCCGAACTTTGGTACCCAAAACCAGACATTACTTCTTACGGTTCTTGCTTTGGCCGAACATCGAACGATCCCTCCATGCCCAAAATTTCATTGAAAGATCGCATAGACGCGTCTAGGACAAACACTTGCCCTCCGCAATCCACTTTGTATCAACATTTTCAACCTCCCGCACCCGCTTATGTTGATACCCCTTTTGCAAGTCGTCCTTTGTCCATCGCTGAACGTATTGAACAATCTCATAGCCGATCTTTCACTCCTTTCACCACTTCAAATTCTTGGGATCAACAATTCTATTCACCTTCGTATCCAAATGTTGATCCTACCCCTGTCCAGCCATTCAATTCCTACCAGTCCTACCCAACTTTTGCGCCTTCCCTAGACATTGTTTCTGAACCGTCATTTGGGAGTTTCCAGTACCAAAACAACTTTGAATCTTTCACTGAAACCCCTTCACAACCCATGTCTAGTCTGGAACAGTCTTTGGGGGTAGCATCGTACCAACAGATGATGGATTTGAATGCGTCCATGGCCGCCCTCATACAACCTAGTGACCGGTAGCTAGTTTTCAACTAGCTCTAAATTTTCCAATGTATGAAGAGGCGGTAGGACAGGTTGAGAATTTGAGTGGAGAGAGTGAGCTGTACACCCTTCCAAATCAAACCTACCCATACCAAATTGAATCCCACAACTCCTGTTTTGAAAGTCTATCAAGTGTCCCAAATGATTTATCAATTGAAGATAGAATGATTAATGAGTTGTGCGACTTTGTAGTGTTTGATTTGCCCGATTGTGAAGGGTCCCTTTTGAGTGAAACCACACCCAATCCTTTTGACCTCTACACCTCCATCTTAGAACCAGAATCGATTGAAATCCATGCTTTTGATGAGGTGTCTGAGGATATTGATTTTCACTTGATTGAGGATATTGACACTGGGAATATTTTGGATGATGAACCCATAGATTTGGCTGAATTTTTTTCAATTCATCATCCCGAGTCATTAACTGTTTTTCCCGAACTCCATATGCGTCTAGATTTTGAGGATAAATGCATGGATGTGCTTAACTTTGAGGAGAATTTTGAGGATATTTTTGAGGATGAACCAGTTTTAATTGATGAGTCGGATTTTCCAATTCATCCTGTTCCTTTCATTGACTGTGTACACCCTCCTGAACCTTTAACCGATAACCTTCCTCAATCACCTACCTCCATCCTTTCCATTGTTCCGACATTGCAAGAAACCGTATCATTTTCACTTCCAGTGTCTGGTTTACCAAGTTCGGCGTACCCATGGTTTCTCACGAATCTTGAGGGATTTGACCCCATTTCTCGACGGGTTAATAGATTAGCACAATCGCTTTTTACACATCGGTCATCACGAATTGTGCTAATTTATTCGCTCCATTTCCACCCTCAAGTTCGTATTCCACTTCTTTCTCCCTTCCGCCATTCTTCTTCTCATATACCTAGACCGTATACCACTTCTATCTCCATACGGTCTCGCGTATTCTCCCTCTCTTTTCTCTATGCCTTCTTCCACCAACCTGTACATTATAGCGATAAAATCTTTGAATGGTTGGTGCTCACTTTTGGCCTGTGTAAGGCCTTGTATAGTTTGAAACTGTTTTCTTTCCCCCTAATCCTGAACTTCACCGCTTAAACAGTGGAAACACTGTTTCACTTAAGTTTGGGGGGAACCCTTTTTTGTATATATCTTTTTTGGTTTTCTTTTTATAAAATTTTCTTTTGGAGAGAGCCGAAAATTTTGACCCTCTTGGTGTAGCCTGACAGTGAGGGCACTGTCAAGTTTAAGTTTGGGGGTGTGCTCGGTAAGCTTTCTACCTTCGCATTCATTTGTATATTTTGCATTTGCATACCTATTTAAAAATCCATAAAAATCAGAAAATTTTCTAAAAACATAAAAACTTTTTGTCAAGTTAGCTAGTGGGAGAACTCTGATTCAACATTTCGACGGTTTTGTTTAATAAGATAAGAATAACTAAATCTTATTTTTAGATTTTGAAAACCTGAAAGATAACTCTCCTTTGAAGTTAACTATAGCTGATATACGTCTTTACATCACACTACACGTGTCATGAGTTTTGGAAATTAGATGATAAGTCTTTTATGTCTAAAAACTTTTAAATGGATAAATAATTTTTTGAGGATCAAATAGGTTTGTTCTGAAATAAGTAATATCAAGAATAGTTTATGAAGTGAAGTGAATATGAAGGAATGTTATTGATGCCTTAATTGGAACTAAGTCTAAAAAATAACCCATCTGAAACTTGATAGGAATGATTACACACCGAACCCACTAAACACGTCTTTTATCCAAAAAAATAATTGAACTGCCGGTTATATCTCCGTTCGCATTGAATCATCATGATTTTCACGCTAAATTGTCTTTTGTTTTTGGGCCTAGGTAACTTGAGTAATTAAGTCCGCTGGGGTGTCTCTACACCTAATGCCCTAAAGCCAACTGGTTTGGGTGCATTGGCCCAAAGCTCGTTAAGAAGCCTAGAAAGTACAGATTAAAACAAAGTTAAGCAAGTGTTCTCTCCGAGTTAAAATTCCTAACGGTTCTTTGTGTGAGAATAATCTTGACAAAAGACAGGTTTTTATAAAAAATATTTCTAGCGGAGATATGAAGGTTTTATTTTATGATAAAGACTATTGCACGTTCACAGAGGTGTGTATGAAATGAAAACAAGAAAAAGGTGGAGTGAAAAATAAGACCTAGTTTCCTGTTAGGGAAGATAGAAATTCTAAAGTTGAAACTTTACTGGAAAACGAAGCTTGAAAAATGCTTAACTCTTTATAAAATTTATGTGATCCTTTTAAAATTTTTATCTGGGATTTATTGTGTGACATGATGACTTTAATCGATCCTTCTGGAACTTAACGACACTATTTGCACTGCACGTAAAGACATATAAAATCTTTAGTTAAATAAGAAGCGAGGTGTGAAAAATAAGAGTTCGATAGTCTAGACTTAGGATCATAGAATTATTATTTTCTGAAACAAAACTTTAGGGTTTGAATCATAGTTATTTCGCAAAACTAGCTTGACCGGATTTTGTGGGTGAATCCGATGAAAACCCTTAGGAGACAACACTCCTCCTACTAAGGACACCTAGAGGTTTAACGGCTTGTTGCACGAGCTCAGTGCAATCGCGTTCCCTGCGAAAGTGCGGTTAGGACTTTTTTGTGAATAATTGGTTTTGCTCGGGACGAGCAAAAGTTAAGTTTGGGGGTATTTGTTCATACCAGAATATTGGATTTTATACCGCCCATTCTTACGCTCGTTTGGTTATAGGCAGGTGCTTTTAATCAGTGTTTGCTACATATTTACAGGATACTGGTTCTCAGCTCTAAACAATGAAATTCATGGAAAAGTATGACAAATTCCGGATTACTGCCAACCACAGATAAAACACGAGTCTCCGCTCTCTATCCGTGTTGCCGCACACCAGTTTAAGGGACAAAATGGCAAATCGATGTTATTTTCATGCACAAAGCTCAATGGCAATACAAGATCCAACATATTTACGCGGAGCTCGAGGAAATCATGGCAAAAGATCCACATCACATCACCTTTTGATCTACTGAAATTCTGGAAGAATTGTGAAAAGATTCTGAGAAAAGTACTATACCATACTGAAGAGGACCACAAACCAGGGGATCTGAAAAAATATGAAGGAACAAGCCTTCTAAAAGGCCGCGGAACCGCGGCATAAGCACGCTTAGGCCGCGAAACCACGGCCATGTGGGCTCCGCACTTGGTCAAATTTCAGGGCCAGTTTTGGAATTTCATATATTGACAGATTGTTGCCCTAGGTTCTCTGTTTCCTGCCTATAAATAGCCCAGAACTTGCCAAGCCAATGTGTTCTTTTTCATGATCTCTTTTTGTTAGTTTTTAGTTTTCTTCTTCTTCTTCTTCTTCTTCATCTTTCCTCCATTAAATTGTTGTGAGAGCTTTTGAGTAGATGTTAAATGAAGATGAGGGTTTTTGTATCATTCTTTTGCTTAGCTTCCCCCTTGAGCTCTCTACCTTAACTTGATCTTGCAACCTCTTAAGTGAACTTGCAAGTTTAAGCTTTGGTCATTGATCTCAAGGGGTTGTATCATTTTGTTCTCTCTTTTGTACTTCATTCTCCATGAGTTCTTTGTCTTTTCTTAATCTTGCAACCTTTTAAGTGAGCTTGCAAGTTTAAGATTTGGTTATTGAACCCATGTCTTGTATTTGGTTCTATGGTTCTTGTTATTATTTTCTTGCTTATTTCTTTCTTACTTTTTATTACCTTGCTTTACTTTCATGCACTTAAATTCTATGCACTTTTAATTACTTGTTTGTAATCTTTTCTTTTCTTTGTTTATCTTTTCTTTTGCTCTTTTTGGTTCGTTCTGTGAATGCTTGTAATATGTGTTGTTAAGAATGAATATGATATTGTAAGTTAATGTTTCTTTGCTCATTTCCTTTTCCCGTTATTTTCCTTTGAACTCCGCCCAAACATTACGTAAGCGCTCCGTTAGGCACCCTACCCTACCAAGGTAACGGTGATTCCTAAACGCGACCGGTTGCGTTCGGTTTGGCCGGAGGCGAAAGCAAGAGACAAGAATGGAAGGACAAGGGTAAATAAGCCGGATTCCACGAATACCGTGCTTAAATCCCCAATCCACATTGTTGCCGATTGCTCTAGCTTCAATTGGTCAAGACTCGGCTCAAAGGTTTTGAGTGCGGATTTTCTTAGCTTACACTTTCGTATCTTTTTCTTAACAACTTTATACTTGCATATAAAACACATAGGTTAGATTTGAACAAATATATACAAATTCTTCATTGACTCGTCTAAAACTCGAACGGACATACAACCATCTCCCTGTGGATCGACCCGTGCTCAACTGGCTAGCTGCGAAGCGACACCGTCCTGATCGCGGTTATAACTTTAGAACTTTGAACATCCGACACGCTTTTGGCGTGCGGTCGGTACCGCTGACAGCTTGTGAATAACTGGTGTGATCATTACCTACTGCTGGCATATTGACGAGTCTTTAAAGTCCCACACAGAAGTTTCCTAGTTCAGGTGAAACGAAATAGGGCACATATGCTGATATGTGCGGGGGCCAGATTAAATACGAGTATGTGATACCGTATTCTAATATGGCGGTTATTTGTTATCGGCTAAGTTATATGTGATATAATCGGATTATTGAATCAAGTGTTGATTTAATAATGTGATATACAGATAAACGATATTAGACGGTTATATATGATTTAACTGGATTATTAAATCATGTGTTGATTTACTAATTTTGATATATATTTATATTTGATATAATTATATGTTAACTAATATTATGCTCACTAATTGTTTTCTTAATATATATATTAATATATATATATATATATATATATATATTATATATATATATATATATATATATTAGGAAGCATGGTTAGATTTTCTATTTTGTGAAAATAGAAAAAGAGGTGGAAAAATAAGGAGACTTTTGAGGGATGGACAAGGCATAGCTTTTATTATTTGTATATTGGTCTTGCAACACTATTGAAGCATGGTTGAATAAATTTATTGGAAATTTATCCATGCTTCAATAAGTGAGCAAGTGTAGAGCCATTCTTCACTTGAGTTTTTCAAGATTTCATGCCTTAGCCTTTTTGAGCTCTCTCCATTTTTTCCATCTTCTTCTTCCTCTTCTATAAAACCCTAACCCTCACATGAGATGTGAATCATAGGGTTTTGAGATAAATCTTAGTAAGCTTAGAACCCCTACTTCACCATTCTACACTTGATTAATACTCAAGTGTAGTGTGTTTCCTTCACTAAAGAGTTTAGTGAAGAAGTAGCTTGGATTAGCGGAGTTTCGGATGGATCATCTTCGGCACGAAGATCGCAAAGGAAGATCGATCCAACTTCAAGTGGAGCCTCGTGGAGCCATGTGGACTACTACATAGAGCTTGAGAAGAGAAGGACACGGTCTACAAAGATTGTAGCCTCCATCTCTTAGCTAGGTTTTGTGATATCATCATAATTAACCCTAATCATCTAGTTAGATTCTAAGATAGTCTAGCTTAGCACCACAATTTTTGAAACTTGCATGCTTGATGCCGGTTTAGACCTCATGGTGGTGCTAGGGTAGACTTTCATGGCATCATAGCAAAGCTAGAAGATTACGGAAAGTCTTTACGACGTTAAAGTGTTCAATCGGTTTTCGAAGCCCGTATTTTATCAAGTTTCTATCGATTTTTCAAAAGTTAGAATTTTTCAGATTAAAAATATGTAGAGAATCATGCAGGGAATTTAGTGGAACCCCAAGAAATTTGAGGTGCCAATTCCACCAAAGAGCCGCGGAACCGCGGCCTAAACCAATGTTTGGCCGCGGTTCCGCCGCACTTTTGTAGCATTCTGGCATCAATTTTCTTTTGCTGCTCCATTATCATATTTGGCACTTTCTGTGTGTTTTTAATGAGACTCAAGTTGTTGAGGTCTCTGTGATTTGTAGGTATTTGATGAATCAATCGAAATGTTTAGCGTCGTATAGATTATGATGATATGTGATACAATTTTTAGAATCCAAAATAATTAATTTTGTGAAAACTAGTTTGTAATTATAAATCTAGCGTTTTAGTCTCGGTTGATCGATTGCTACGGACTTTCGATTCGGATCAAAACTCTATCGCAATCGCGTATTATACGTGATCACTTGGTCGGGAATCTTGTTGAATTATCCGACTGTTTATTGAAAAGAGTTTTCAGTTTGAGACTAAAATACAAGGTTTATAGGGTTAAGCATGAAATTCGGAATATGAGATATTCCGGGTTTATGATGTCTAAGGAGGATTCTAAATATTGTAGTTTTTCATTTCTTTTCTGCAACCGTAAGTGTAATATGTGGTGTATCCCCGATCTCTTTGCTATATGTCAACGAAATATAGGATACGCATATTTACTTGATGACATGTGATGTTATGTGTTACTGTGATGTGTTATATTGGATTGTTGTGAATGAATAGTCGGGGGTTTTTGCGTGAGATGAGAGTTTTTCAATTTTCATTCATGTAAAATTTGTATGTAATATTTTTTTATTAGGACACTTCCGGGTTGAGGATGATGTCACCATTGATGTATATTATTTACTTTTCCGCATTAGGATAGACCCAAGGCAGGGAACATAGGTAACCGGGTTCTAGAGTCCAGTAGAAGACTATCTCGAGGAGTCGAGACCGGGTCTCCTAACTCTAAAATTGGCAGGGTTGCTTGCCGCTCTCGTAGAGGTCTAGGGATGTGGGTTTAGCTATTCATCACGACCGTGGAATTCGTGTTTTTCATTACTGGCTGAATTTAAAACACGGACCTCCTGGTATATCCAATATTTCATATGTTGACTTATGTTGCTTAGTTCTATGATGTGATCATATAACTATGTGAGACGAATGTTATATATATATGATATATATAATAAACGTTACTTATGTTTTGCACCCGCGCTAGTCCAGCCCCCGCTCTGCCGTTAGTTAAGTAACCTAACGGTGCATGACGAGGCTCCGTGACGAATGCGGATGGAATAAGCGTACGTTCTATTTTCGGTTCTTTTCTGTGATGTTTAGGGAAAAATAAATGATGGGACTTCATTAATGAGATTAATGAAAATAAAAGAAACCTAAAAATGTTGTAGAATCAAAATTTTAAAAGGGTAGCTCTAGTTCTTACTTTGTATAGTGGTATTCCTTGATGAATATCCAGCACCTTATTCAATGATGAAAGAGCCGAGATCCATTCACCGGGAGTAACCTCTTTAGCAAAACTAGCAAATGCTACAACCCACTCTGTTTTGTTTTAATAGCTTCTCTAGTTCTTGCTTTGCATATCTTAGTTGTATGTATACTCTAGAGGCCATTATTGTACATATGATATATATTATAATGGATGCTTGGACATATATAAGGAGGACTTACTTGCTCGACATGATAGTATGCTATCTGGTTGCTCTTTATCTTGACATGTACACTTATTGTCTCTCTGTTACATGTTGATAAAGCCCTTAGGATGTGTACTTGACTACCAGGATTATGATGCAGATCATACTAGTGGGGCCAGGGTAGTCTATAAGTACATCCTTCAATTGTTCCTAGTCGTGGGAGTATCGAGATGGGGCATCGATATTCCAGAGTAGACTAGCATATACGTTTCTTGACACATATGATGGGCGATGGATGATCCCATATCCATTGGTGTTTGACATCAAAGATTGTATATGGGTGCTCAGTAGAGACAGGATACACTGAACAGGACTCGCCGAGAACTCCTAGATGGTATTATACCTCACGTCAGATAGCAATTCTCTGGTGACACTGATACAGGTTAGTCTGTAGACCCAAGATCGTCATAGAGTCTTGTGTGATTCCCACTGTGCTTTGATTTCCACCTTACCACGTTCAAGAGAACGTGCAAAACGGTGGTTTTTAGGTACAGACCCAAGTCACATGGTGGCAATGAGCGATATGAGGGGATTTCGTCTCTCCCGGTATTGGGGGTTGATGTTGAGCTGTGCTCGATTGGCCATAACAAGAAATCCCTGGCCAGGGTTGCTGAGATTTACTGGTAAGTGTTATCAGTAGTTTCTCGAATCATTATGGGCCTCATATCGGCATGACTTATCAAGCTATTGGGGTCTGACGTTTACCACCCCCAGGCTGGATATGCGACATATCAGACGAAGAGACCGAACTGTACGGTAGTGTTACTTATTCAATTCGCAGGAGTATGAGCAGGATTGCTTGTTGATCTTCTGATCACTCAATACCCAGGTAGCCATTACGTCCAGCTAGTACCGCTGACGGCTTTTGGGTGACTGATATGATCATCACCTACTGCCGGCGTATTGACGAGTCTTTAGAATCCTACATAGAGGTTTCCAAGCACAGGAGAAACGAAATAGGAGCACATATATGATATGTGCGGGACCGAAATTAATACGCGTATGTGATACCGTATTCTATTCTCGCGATATATGATATCGGTCGGTTATATGTGATATAGCCGGGTTATCGAATCAAGTGTTGATATTAGTCGGTTATATGTAATATAGCCGGATTATTAAATCAAGTGTTGATTTGATAATTTAATGTATAATTATATATTTGATATATTAATTTACATTAACTAATATTAGCTTACTTAAGCATTTTTTTCTCACTTGTGTACACTTAATATATATGTGATATATATTATTGTGTCGTGCTTGTTGCTACATCCTACATGGGTGTATGAGACTCACACCATACTTATCATAATGAAGAGTTTTATTTATTTAAAATAAATCAAAATTAGTTGGAAATTAGTCACATGGTTTGAACTTAGTGGAAGCTTATAGAACCATTAACTTAGTCTACTAGTTTTGTTTTACATTAGATATTTATTAACCCAACCATTACCTTAAGCCATGGTTAAGTCTCTACATGAGTTAATATGAGATATTATCTCATCTATGGTTGCTATTCTCACTCATTGATTCATTCATTCTATTCTCCACTTCATCTTCTTCTTCATCTCCAAAAAGCTTTCTAGGTTTTGAGGAGGTGAAGAAAATTAGTGAGAAAAATATTTCTAAAGTGAGCAAAATTCTTACTCTATCAACCTACACTAGACTTGCCATTTAGTTTAAGTTGTTTGCATCACTAATTCCTAATTAGTGAAGAGGTAGCTTGAGTTAGTGTTTTCTCGACGTAGATCATCTTCGGCCTCGAAGACTTCAAGCAAGCTTGTTCATTTCACCTTGTGGAACCTTACTAGAGTCCGAGAGATCACTACTTGGAGAGAAGGGACTACTACACGGAGCTTTTGAAGTGAAGGACCGGTCTATAAAGGTTGTATTTCTTGTTCACTTAGATGTAAAAATGTTTACATTCTAGTTTACGTCTAATTCTCTAGTTAAGATTCTATGGTTAGGGTTCTTTAGCGCGCCAAATTTTTGAAAATGGCATAGTCGATGCCTCCCGAAACCCGGTGGCGGTGCTAGGGAACCCAGCAGTATAGTGGTATTCCTTGATGAATATCGAGCACCTCATTCGATGAGAAAAGAGCCGAGATCCCTTCACCGGGAGTAACCTCTTTAGCGAAACTAGCAAAAGCTACAAATAACATTCCTTTTCAAATCACTAGATTCTACAACGATATCAAGTTCATTACGTTAAAGGTTTTCTTCAAAATCAGTCATAGCCCTCCGTCATTTCAGATAAGTGCTATTTAGTATCCGTGCTGCGTTTGTTGACCTTGTCAAGACGCAATGTGCGGTAGCTGATTAGTGCTTATATGCCGTATATTATGCGATTGGATTAGGGTAGTCGTACAGCTTTGTTGACCATAGTTAAGGGTCGTACGGGTGGGTTTAATTCAATCACGAAATGACGGGTTGAACTTAGCTAGCGTTTATAATTTGTTGACCATAGTTTAGGTCATAAGTTGCTAGGGGTAAAAACAGATATTGGGAATTTCAAGTGTTGAAATTTTCAATGAGATTGCATACCTTCTATGAGATAGTTGGATCCCGATACCTACTGCGAGTAAGTGTTACTCGTGGAAGAGTTTTCCACTTTACAATTAGCTGATCCATTAGGTGTCTAAGAAAGGTGTTAATGGGGTGATGCCCCCGCGGAAATGAGATTATTTAATTAGTTCCATGCGAAAGCATGAGGAGACTCTCTCGGAGTACCAATACCTGCCTGGCCGAACGATTGGCGAACTTGTAGGGTGTAATTAATCCCGGCTAATCTTACCTTTTAGGGTTTGAAGGAAGATTTGATAAAAACAGTGGGAGCCATCCTGATTAGATAAAATAATAACTAATCTAGTCTTGCAAAGAGCGCACGCAAAAGTGATTATCCTTCTCTCTCTCTCCTGGTAGCGACTAATGACATGCCTTAATCAAGATAATAATATGGATGTATTGATTGAACCGACTTATTATACTGGGCTAGGTTCCACTCTATCTTATGACTGTCATAAGTCTGAGTAAGGAATAGTAGAATACCCAGATTCCCACGGCACCAATACGAAGAAGGAGTATGATGATGCATCTTCTTCGGGTGTGTTTGTTACCGGGAACTGTTTCTCAGTTTGCTCTACGTCTTGGGTATTGGATACCGGATCAAGATCCTACGTATGTAATTTGTTACATGGGCTAAGTAGAGGTAAAGAACTGGAAAAATGTGATATGTCCCTCAGAGAAAGGAATGGTGCAATTGTTGCAGCCAAAGCAGTTGGCGAATATCACCTTATATTACCAAGTGGTAACACAATGGTTCTGAGCGACTGTTATTTCGTACCTAAAATATTGTGAATGTTTTCCTAAATCAAGTGTTGATTAGGTATGGTACGTTGTATAACGGTATATACGTTCTAAATCACAAAATAGTCCTAAGTATACAGAACACACACAAGAGGAACAGTTCAGAAATGAACGAAGCCTTCTTGTGATATTGTAAACTAGGTCATATAAATGCGACAAAACTGGCTGAGTTGCATAAGGATGGATATTTGAATTCTTTCGAATTTACATCTTATGAAACTTTCCAGTCATGTCTCAAAGGCAAGATGACCAAAACTCCATTTACTGGACACAGAGAAAGAGCTACTGAACTCTTAGGACTGCTACATAGTGATGTATGCGGCCCTATGTCTACACATGCCAGGAATGGTTTCTCGTACTTTATTACATTTCCCGATGATCTCTCAAGATACAGACATGTGTTCCTGATGGAACACAAATCTGAATCTTTTGAGAAATTCAAGAAATATAAGTACGAAGTTGAGAACCAGACGGGTAAAAGTATTAAAATCCTTCGATCTGATCGGGGAGGAGAATTCTTGAGCACGGAATTCAGAGACCACTTAAAAGAGAATGGGATTCTCTTTCAGCTTACTCCTTCGTATACACCACGGCACAACAGAGTATCGGAGTGGAGGAATCGCACTCTATTAGATATGGTTCGCTCTATGATGAGTGTTGCTGAATTGCCTATTTCTTTCAGGGGTTATGCACTTGAGATAGCTGCATACCTATTGAATAGAGTTCTGACTAAATCTGTGCCTACCACTCCATATGAGATATGGAATGGGAAAAGACCATCTCTTATACGAGTTAAGATATGGGGTTGTCCGGCCTATGTTAAAAAGCAAAATTTGGACAAGCTCAAGGCAAGGTCAGTTCTATGCAAGTTTGTAGGATATCCAAAAAATTCCTATGGATATATTTTCTACCATACTAAGGAACAAAAAGTGTTTGTTTCTCAACATACCACCTTTTTAGAAAAAGAATTTCTTATGAAAGAAATTAGTGGTAATGAGGTAGAACTGGAAGAAATTCCAGCAACACAAACTATAACTGACAAGTTAGAAGAACCGTAGGATTCAATAGTCCCCGACGAATCTTAGCCACTCCGCGGATCTAGTAGGGTCCCTCATCCACCTAGGAGATACTACAGTTTTCTTATAGACGTTGAGAGCGAGGATTGCATCATGGAAGATGATGACCCAACTAGTTTCGAGCAGGCCATCATAAGTGGAGACTCTGTGAAATGGCTGGATGCTATGCGATCTGAGATGGAATGCATGTACACCAAAAAAGTATGGACTTTGGAAGTTGCTCCTGAAGGGGTAAAACCCCATCGGAAGCAAGTGGATCTTTAAGAAGAAAATTGGTGTAGATGGAAAAGTTGAGACCTTCAAAGCTAGATTTGTAGCAAAAGGTTTTCTTCAACGGTCAGGTGTCGACTATGATGAAACCTTTTCTTCTGTCGCTATGCTTAAGTCTATCAGGATCTTACTTTCCATTGCTGCATACCATGACTACGAAATCTGTCAATTGGACGTCAAGACCACTTTTCTAAATGGTGATTTAGAAGATAGCGTGTACATGACACAGCCAGAGGGCTTCGTAGACAGTGGGAGCAGCGGAAAGGTGTGCAAGCTGCTTAAATCCATCTATGGATTAAAACAGGTATCGCGGAGCAGGAAGATCTGTTTCGATGAAGCTGGTAAAGAGTTTGACTTCATCAAAAATGTAGATGAACCGTGTATATATAAGAAGGTAGTAGAGAGTAAGGTTGTCTTTCTCGTATTGTACGTTGATGATATACTCTTGATAGGAAACGATGTTCTTATGCTACACTCGATCAAGCTCTTCTTATCACAAAAGTTCTCCATGAAAGATCTAGGTGATGCCTCCTACATTCTGGGGATAAAGATCTATAGAGATAGATTTAGACAGATATTGGGATTGTCCCAATCCAGGTACATAGACACCATACTAAAGAAGTTTAGTATGAAAGATTCTAAGCGTGGTAATTTACCCGCTTGTTCAGGAATCACTCTCTCTAAAGAGACGTCTCCCAAGACTGATTTGGAGAAGGATCACATGCAAGGGATACCCTATGCTTCGGCAGTCGGGTCTATCATGTATGCGATGTTATATACCAGACCAGATGTAGCTTACTCACTAGGTGTAGTGAGTAGGTATCAATCAGATCCAGGGGAGAAACACTGGACAGCTGTGAAGAACATTCTTAAGTACTTGAGAAGGACTAAAGAAATGTTCTTGGTGTATGGTAACGGTGAACTCCAGGTGGAGTCCTTTACCGATTCGAGCTTCCAGAGTGATAAGGACGACAAAAAGTCGGTCTCGGGTTTTGTCTTCACCCTCAATGAAGGGGCGGTATGTTGGAAGAGTTACAAGTAAGATACCGTAGCAGACTCGACGATGGAGGATAAATACATCGCTGCCAACGATGCTGCCAAAGAGGCTGTCTGGATGAAAAAATTCATTACTGATCTTGGTGTGGTTCCAACCATTGAGTATCCAATACCTGTGTATTGTGATAACAATAGTGCTATGGCTTTGGCCAAGGAACCCCGGCCCTATCAGCGATCCAGACATAATCTTAAGCGGTATCACCTAATTAGGGAGATAGTAGATCGCCGGGAGATCGAGGTCAGGAGAGTTGACATGAAGGATAATACAGCGGATCCACTCACGAAGGCCCTCCCCTAGATGCAATTCGAGAGACTTTTTGGGATGTTGGGTATGAGATACTACAACAACTGGCCTTAGTGCAAGTGGGAGATTGTTAGTAATATGTTTGCCCTAGAAGCCATTATTGTATGATATAGTGGATGCTTGGACATATATATAGAGGACTTTCTTGCTCGACATGATAGTATGCAATCTAGTTGCCTTTATCTTAACATGTTCGCTGGTATTATTATACTGTCTCTCATATACATGTTGATAAAGGCCTTAGAATGTTGGCTTGACTACCAAGACTATGATGCGGATCATACTACTGGGACCTGGGTAGTCTACAAGCACATCCTTCAATTATTCCTAGTCGAGAGAATATCGAGACAGGGCATCGATATTCCAAAGTAGACTAGTGTGTACGTTTCTTGACCCTGTAGGGGGCGATGGATGATCCCGTATCCATTAGTGTTTGACATCAAAGATTGTACACAGGTGCTCGTTAGAGAATGGGTACACCGAACAGGACTCACCGAGAACTCATAGATGGTACTATACCTATCATTAGATAGCAGTTCTCTGGTGACACTGGTACATGTTAGTCTGTAGATCCGAGATCATCATAGAGTCTTGTGTGGTTCCCACTGTGCTTTAATTTCCTCCCTACCATGGCTAAAAGGAGTCATGCAAACAGGTGGATTTTGGGTACAGTCCCGAGTCACATGGAGGCAATGAGTGATAGGAGGGGTTTCGTCTTTCTCGGTATAGGGAGTTGATTTTACGTTATGCTCGATTGGCTATAACAGGAAGTCCCTGGTCAGGGTTGTTGATGAGATTTACTGGTAAGAGTTATCGGTAGTTTCTCATACCGTTATATGCCACACATCGGCATGACTTATCAAGTTATTAGGATCTGACGATTCCTGTTAGATATGTATGCCCTAGAGGCCTGTATTGTATAGGATGCTAGGCATGTATATGTACAAAAACAATCTTTGCACGAAATGATAGTATGCTATCTGGTTTATTTTCATCTTAATGTGTGATGTGTTGTATTTCATATCTTTATATACATGTTGATGAAGCCCTTAGGATTATGCTTGACTGCCAGGATTACGATGTAGATCATACTAGTGAGGCCTGGGAAGTCTAAAAGCATATTCCTTATTAGTTCCTAGTCGAGGGTATATCGAGACAGGGCATCAATATTACCAGAATAGACTAGTGTGTATATTTCTTGACCCCGAGGGCGATGGTTGATCCCATAACCATTGGCGTTTGACATCAAAGATTGTATATAGGTGCTCATTAGAGAATGGGTATACCGAACAGGACTCGCCGAGAACTCCTAAATGGTATATATACCTATTGTCAGATAGCAGTTCTCTGGTGACACTTATACAGGTTAGTCTGTAGACCCTAGATCGTCATAGTGTCTTGTGTGATTCCCACTGTACTTTGATTTCCTCCCTACCACGGCTCTACTGAGTCGTGCAACCAGGTGGAGTTTGGGTACAGTTCCGAATCACATGGAGGCGATGAGCGATAGGAGGGGATTCTTCTCTCCCGGTATAGGGAGTTGATGTCGCGCTATACTTGATCGGCCATAACAGCAAATCCTTGGTCAGGGTTGTCGAGATTTACTTATAAGAGTTATCAGTAGTTTCTCGAACCGTTATGGGCCATAAATCAGCATGACTTATAAAGTTACCGGGGTCTGACAGTTACCAACCCTAGACTTCATATGCAACGTATCAGACGAAGAAATCGGACTATATGGTAAGTGTTGCTTACGGGCTCGTTAGTGTTGGAATGAATTCGCTCGTCGGCCACCTTTTCGTCATGTACCTAGGTAGCCGTTATGCACAGCTAGTACCATTGATGTGCTTGTGGTTAAACCCACTGCCAGCGTACTATCGATTCTTTAGGTCCCACACAGAGGGATTCCTGGTTCTGGAAAAAGATGTAGAGGCTGTAAGTTGTTACGGCAGGGTTTCGATCATGTTCGTGTACTGGCTGGGCGAATGATGATCGGAAGGATAATACCGGTAGGCTTTGGTTTAAGCCACATACCGGTATTATATTAGTGGATTATTTGTATTCGTATTTTTCGGAATTAGGATATGGGTATACTTATACGGTATACGGTGAAAGGGTATTCTTGTAATTGTACAATAATACCTTCTAGAAGGGGACACCTCATAAATGGTTCTCATTTTGTGAAAATGGAAATTATGAGGTGAAATTTTGAAAGAGTCTAAGCATGGGTGAAGGCATGGATCAATTCATTTTATATTCATTTGGGATTACTATTGAAGTATGGTGCATTATTTTTTGAGAAAAATATTGCATGCTTCAATTATTTTCCATGAGCCATATCATTTTTTCCATGCTTGATTTTTTCATTATCACTCTCAACTTATCTCTCCTCATTATCTCCTTCTTCCTTTTGACCTAAACACTCACATGTGTTGTGATTCATAAGTCAAGATACATAATAATCCAATACTTGATCTCTATATCATCTAAGTGATCATTTCTAGCACATTTGATTTCTTAGTTAACTCTTGTGAAGAGTTTGTAGTTTGTTCTATTGATCTCAGGTGGATCATCTTGCATCTAGAGGTGACCGGAGACCGAGTTCTTTTCAACCATCGAAGGAGCCAAGGAGTCGTAGCGGAAAGAAGACCCAAAGGACCATTTCCTTGAGGTATAACCCCTATCTTAGTAGATAAGATCTCTAGATAGAATTTCTCGTTATGGTTTAGCACAAGATCTAGTTTTAAAGTAGGTATTGCATGCATGAAAATTATTGTTTGCCACTTCCGCCTCCTCACAAGAGTTGTGAGGGTGTGCAACATATACTAACATAGTATCAGAGTCTAACTAAACCACAACTAGTTGTTTAGACGGCGTTTAAAGTTTCGAACACGAAACAACTCCAAAACTGTAAAACAAAACCCTGCTCTCTGGAAATTTTTCTAAAGTGTTCTGAATTTTTTTTAAACATTTGCAGAGTGCTTGTTATGAGATAACTAGATAACCCTAGAAAAACGAGCCCAAACGACCAAGATCTCACCGGCGAGATCATGAAAATTCCCGGCTTCGCCGGTTTTTTGGGGCTATCTGTACAATAGGTTTTTGGATTTATGGTATTGTTTAATTATTTCTAGATTACATGTGATGTAACCTAAGTGTTAGGGGAAATCAGAGTGTTTCGAAATCGAACTTTTAATGTCGTTTATCCGCTTTTCAGTTTGATATGTGTTTTAATCGTCCGCTAATTTCTATACAACGATTTGTGGGGGTTGCACATATGTATATCTTGTTATGGTATGCGTATATGAATATGTTGGATCGTCGTGGATGAATAGCCAGGGGGATGTGAGAAGAGCATTTTCCTTTTCTTTCATTCATCTAATTTGTAAAAAGCGATGTAATATTATTTTGCGGGGCACATCCTGGTTAAGGTTGTAGCCACCGTTGTATAATTTCTTTTTACTGTTTTTTCTCCTAAGATAGACCCAAGGTGGAGTGCACAAACTACCGGGTTCTTGAAGTGCCGAGTGGCCTACTCATTTTATTGAGAGAGGTTGCTTCACTTCAGGAATTTGGCGGGTAGTTTGCCACACCCGTAGGGGTCTAAAGTGGGGTTTGGCTGTTCATCGCGACCGTGGAACCCGTCTTTCATTAAGGGCTTAAACGAAATACGGAATTCCTAGTATATCCAATATATTCATCTGTGATCTGGAATGTTTATAACTGTGTGCGACGAATGGCTATTTATATATGAGATGTATAATAAACGTTGCTTATGTTTGCACCCGCGTTAGTCCGACCCCCGCTCTTCTGTTAGTTAAGTAACCTAACGGTGTATGACGGGGCCCCATGGCGAATGCGGATGGCATAAGCGTACGTTCTATTTTTGTTTTTTTTCTATGATGTTTAGGAAACGTAAATGATGGGACAATATTAATTTGATTAATGTTAAGAAAAAGAAACCTAAATATGTTGTAGAATCAAACTTTTTTAAAATGGGTAACTCTAGTTTTTGCTTTGCATAGTGGTATTCCTTGATGAATATCCAGCACCTTATTCGATGGGGAAAGGGCCGAGATCCCTTCATCGGGAATGACCCCTTTAGCGAAACTAGCAAATGTTACAAAGCACTCGATTTATTTTTATACTTGATCTAATTTTTGCTTTGCATCGTGGTATTCCTTGATGAATATCCAGCACCTCATTCGATAAGGAAAGAGCCGAGATCCCTTCACCGGGAGTGACCTCTTTGGAAAAATTAGAAAAATACTACAAAACCATTCGACTTTTAAAACTGGAGCTTAAATCACTCCTTTCACTAGATTCTACAACGATATCAAGTTCAAAACGTTAAAAGTTTTCATCAAAACCATCCGTTGCGCTCCGCCATTTTAGAAAGCAGAGTACTTAGTATTCGTGACACATTTGTTGACTATAGTTAAGGCGTGGTGTACGGTAGCTAAGTGATATCTTCCTACAAACCATTTGATGCGATCGATTAGGACATTCGTATGACTTTGTTGACCATACTTAAGGGTCATACGAGTAGGTCTAAATCAATCACGAAATGGCAGGTAGAACTTGACTAGTGCTTATGATTTGTTGACCATAGTTAAGGTCGTAAGACACTAGGGGTAAAAACCATATCGGGAATTTCAAGAGTTGAAATTTGCAATGAGATTGCATACCTTCTATTTGATAGTTGGATCCCGATCCCACTGTGAGTAAAAGTTACTCTCGGGAGAGTTTTGCACTTTACAATTAGCCAATCCAGTAGGTGTCTAAAAAGGTGTCAACGGGGTTATGCCTCTAGGAAAACGAGATTTATTTTAATTAGGTCCGTGCGAAAGCATTGGGAACCTCCCTCGGAGTACCGACATTAGCCTGGTCGACCGGTTAGCGAACTTGTAGATTGCAATTAATCCTGGCTAATTTTCTTTTTAAGGTTTGAAGGAAAATTTGATAAAAGCAGTGGGAGATATCGATTAGATAAGATTAATAACCAATCTAATCATGCAAGAGCAATCGCTGAGTGTCATTCTTTCTCTCTCCTAATGGCAGATACCTATGACGGGACTTAAGCTTTTATTAGACAAGAATAAACTCACGGGACCGAATTACAAAGAATGGCTGAGGAATGTAAATATTGCCCTGACCTATGATAAGGTCGGATACGTCCTGACTACTCCAGCCCCTTCTAGCCCAAGCCCTGATTCTTCAGTTGCGGATAAGAAAATCCACAAGACATGGGATATAGACTGTGCAACAGCCAAATGCCTCGTGCTTTCTTTTATGGATAATGAACATCAGAAGCAGCATGAGAAGATGGATGTACAATCCATCTTTCTCCATACAAAGGAGTTGTATGGAGAGTAATCTCACACTCTCCGATACGAGGCATCTCAAAAGTTATTTCAGATGCGGATGGATGCTGGCACGTCTGTAGGTGACCATGTATTGAAGATGATAGGACTTATCGAAGAACTAGAGGACCTGGGATGGACAATGGAGAACGAACAGTATATAGATATTGTTCTATAGTCCCTCCCCCTGCCTTTGCTCACTTCATAGTGAACTTCAACATATACAACATGGAGAAGTCACTTCCTGAACTCCTCAATATGTTGAGGAGTGCAAAGAGCACGCTAAAGATAGTGAAAACTTCCGCTCTAATTGCTGGGCCATCTTCCTCTTCCGTCCCAAAAGCTAAGGCCAAGGGAAAGAAGAAGAAGAATCCGATCAAGCCGATAGGAGGAGTGAAAAAGGCACCGGGAAAAGACAAGATAAGGGTTGCTGCGTCAGGAAGAGGGGAATGCTTCCACTGCCACAAGATTTGGCACTGGAAGAGAAACTGCGTTGGATACCTTGCCGACCTTAAGAAGAAGAAGTATGCTGATGCTTCCGCTTCAGGTGTGTTTGTAACAGAAAAATGTTTTTCAATTAACTCTACTTCCTGGGTATTAGATACCGGGTCAGGATCTCATATATGCAATTGTGTGCAGGGGCTGAGAAATAGCAGGTTTTTGAAGAAAGGTGATCACACTCTCCGAGTTGGGAATGGTTCCTCTGTACATGCTGTAGCAGTGGGAGAGTATCACCTTGGTTTGCCGTCGAGTTGTATATTACTTTTGAACCCATGTTATTTTGTACCTTCGATATTATGTAATATAATATCAATATCGTTGTTGGACAATAAAGGATATAATTTTGTGTTACAATCTAATGTTATGAACATTAACCTTAATCAAGAGTCGATTGGGTCTGGTATATTAAATAATGGGATATACGTCCTAAATAAATATACAGTTTTCAATATACAATACACAAACAAAAGGAAGATTTTAGACATAAATGAAGCTTTCATTTGGTATTGTAGACTTGGTCATATTAATGAAACAAGACTAACCAAGCTATATAAAGATGGATATTTAAACTTGTTTGAATATAAATCTTATGTGACTTGCCAGTCTTGTATCAAAGCTAAAATGACCAAAACTCCGTTTACTGGACACAGAGAGAGAGCTACTGAACTCTTAGGCCTCATACATAGTGATGTATGTGGACCAATGTCTACACATGCGAGAGGTGGTTTTTCATACTTCATAACTTTTACTGATGATTTCACGAGATTCGGACACGTGTTCTTGTTGAAACATAAGTCCGAAGCCATCAAAAAGTTCAAGGAGTATAAATCTGAAGTAGAAAAACAAAAAAGCTTGAGTATCAAGAAACTTCGATCAGATCGAGGAGGTGAGTACCTAAGCACAGAGTTTCTGGATTTCCTAAAAGAGAATGGGATTCTTTCTCAGCTCACTCCTCCGTACACACCACAGCACAACGGTGTGTCGGAATGGAGGAATCGTACCCTATTAGATATGGTATAATCAATGATGAGTGATGTTGAGTTACCACTTTCATTATGGGGGCACGCATTGGAGACTGCAATATATCTATTGAATAGGGTTCCGACCAAAACCGTGTCTACCACTCCATATGAGATATGGTATGGAAAGAGACCATCTCTTAAACGAGTTAAGATATGGGGTTGTCCAGCTTATGTGAAAAAGCAGAATCCGGACAAACTCAAGACACGATCGGTTTTGTGTAAATTTATGGGATAGCCAAAACATTCGTATGGATATCTTTTCTACCACAAGGAGGAACAAAGGGTATTTGTTTCTCAGTATGCCATATTTTTAGAAAATGAATTTTTTAAAAACGACACTCTTGGCAATGCGGTAGAACTGGAAGAAATTCCAGAACCACAAACAATTACCGATGATTTGGTTGAACCTGAGGTCTCAATAGAATCTGATGAACCCCAGCAACTCCGTAGATCTAGTAGGACTTCTCGCCCACCTGATAGATACTACGGTTTTCTAATTGATGGTGATAGAGAAGATTGCACCATGGATGATGATGACCCTACTAGTTTTCAGAAAGCTATCACGAGTGGTGACTCAGTGAAGTGGCTGGATGCCATGAGATCCGAAATGGAATCCATGCACACCAATAAAGTATGGACTTTGGAGGTTGCACCTTCTGGAGTAAAACCCATAGGGTGCAAGTGGATCTTTAAGAGAAAAATTGGTGTGGATGGTCAGGTGGAGACCTATAAAGCTAGGCTGGTTGCAAAAAGATTTCGTCAAAGACCATGCTTAGACTATGATGAAAACTTTTCACCAAAGTCGCAATGCTTAAATCCATTCGGATCCTGCTTGCTATAGCTGCTCACTGTGACTATGAAATCTGGCAGATGGATGTTAAAACGACATTTATAAATGGTGATTTAGAAGAATGTGTTTTTATGGATCAGCCAGAAGGTTTCATTGACAGTGGGAGCAGCGGAAAAGTATGCATGTTGCTTAAATCCATCTATGAATTAAAGCAGGCATCACGGAGTTGGAACATCTGCTTTGATGATACAATCAAAGATTTTGGTTTTATCAAAAATGTAGATGAACCGTGTATTTATAAAAGGATTGTATAGAGTACTGTCACATTGCTCGTATTGTAAGTGGATGACATTCTCTTGATAGGAAATGATGTTCCTATGCTACAATCGGTCAAACTATTCTTATTGCAGAGGTTCTCCATGAAAGACCTGGGTGATGCCTCGTACATTCTGGGAATTAAGATCTATAAAGATAGATCTAAGAAATTGTTGGGATTGTCCCAATCGAGAAACATAGACACCATACTAAAGAGGTTTAGTATGGAAGATTCCAAACGAGGTAATTTACCCGCTTGTCACGGGATCACCCTCTCCAAAAAGATGTCTCCAAAGACTAATGAGGAGAGGGCTCGCATGAGCATTATACCCGACGCTTCGGCGGTAGGATCTATAATGTATGCGATGTTATGTACTCGCCCAGATATAGCTTATGCACTGAGTGCAGTAAGCAGGTATCAATCCAATCCAGGGGAGAAACACTGGACTACTATGAAGAACATTCTGAAGTACTTACGAAGGACTAAAGAAATGTTCTTGGTGTATGGTAACGGAGATCTCAAATGGAGGCCTTTACCGACTCCAGCTTCCAGAGCAACAAGGATGATGGCAAGTCCATCTCAGGGTTTGTATTTACCCTAAATGGAGAGGCAGTATGTTGGAAGAGTTCCAAACAAGATACCGTTGCTGACTCCATGATGGAAGCTGAGTATATTGCTGCTAATGATGCCGCAAAAGAGGCAGTCTGGATGAGGAAGTTCATTTCTAAACTTCAGGTGGTTCCATCCATTGCTAATCCAATACCTTTATATTGCGATAATAATGGAACCATGGCTTTGCCAAGGGAACCGCGGTTCCATCAGAAATCCAGACATATCTTGAGGCGGTATCACCTCCTCAGGGAGATAGTGGATCGCCAGGACATCGAGATACGGAGAGTAGACACGAAAGACAACAAAGCAGATCCATTCACCAAGGCCATCCCTCAAGTCCAGTTTGAGAAACTGTTCGAGATGTTGGGCATGCGGTACGCCGGCAACTGGTTCTAGTATAGACAGTGGGTACTTATTGCATCAACTATAGGTCTCAGTGCAAATGGGAGATTGTTAGATATGTATGCCCTAGAGGCCTGTATTACATAAGATGCTAGGCATGTATATGTACAAAAATAATCTTTGCTCGAAATGATAGTATGCTATCTGGTTTATCTTCATCTTAACGTGTGATGTGTTGTATTTCATATCTTTATATACATGTTGATGAAGCCCTTATGATTATGCTTAACTGCCAGGATTATGATGTAGATCATGCTAGTGGGGTCTGGGCAGTCTAAAAGCATATTCCTTATTAGTTCCTAGTCGAGGGTATATCGAGACAGGGCATCGATATTACCATAGTAGACTAGTGTGTGCGTTTCTTGACCCTGGGAGCGATAGTTGATCCCACAACCATTGGTATTTGATATCAAAGATTGTACACAGGTGCTCATTGGAGAATGGGTACACCGAACAGGACTCACCGAGAACTCCTAGATGGTATACATACCTATTGTCAGATAGCAGTTCTATGGTGACACTTATACAGGTTAGTCTGAAGACCCGAGATCGTCATAGTGTCTTGTACGATTCCCACTGTTCTTTGATTTCCTCCCTACCACGGCTCTACTGAGTTGTGCAAACAGGTGGATTTTAGGTACAGTTCCAAATCACATGGAGGCAGTGAGCGATAGGAGGGGTTTCGTCTCTCCCGGTATAGGGAGTTGATGCCGTGCTATGCTTAATCGGCCATAACAGCAAATCCCTGGTTAGGATTGTCGAGATTTACTTATAAGAGTTATCAATAGTTTCTCGAACCGTTATGGGCCATAAATCAGCATGACTTATAAAGTTACTGGGGTCTGACAGTTACCACCCCTAGACTTCATATGCGACGTATCAGACGAAGAGACCGGACTATACGGTAAGTGTTGCTTACAGGCTCGTTAAGGTTGGGATGAGTTCGCTCGTCGGCCACCTTTTCGTCATGTACTTGGGTAGCCGTTACGCACAGCTAGTGCCACTGACGTGCTTATGGTTAAACCCATCGTACTGTCGAGTCTTTAGAGTCCCACACAGAGGGTTCCCTGGTTCAAACAAAAGATGTAGAGGCCGTAAGTTGTTACGGCAGGATTTCGATCATGTTCGTGTACTGGCTGCACGAATGATGATCGGAAGGATAATACTAGTAGGATTTGGTTTAAGACGCATATCGGTATTATATTATTGGTTTATTTGTATTCGTATTTTTCGGAATTCGGATACGGGTATACTTATACAGTATACGGTGAAAGGGTATTCTTGTAATTGTACAAGAATACCTTCTAGAAGGGGACACCTCATAAATGGTTCTCATTTTGTGAAAATGGAAATTATGAGGTGGAATTTGGAAAGAGTCTAAGCATGGATGAAGGCATGGCTCAATTTATTTTATATTCATTTGGGATTACTATTGAAGTATAGTGCATTATTTTTTAAGAAAAATATTGCATGCTTCAATTATTTTCCATGAGCCATATCATTTTTTTCATGCTTGATTTTTTCATTGTCACTCCCATCTTCTCTTTCCTCACTAGCTCCTTCTTCCTCTTGACCTAAACGCTCACATGTGTTGTGATTCATAAGTCAAGATACATAATAATCCACTACTTGATCTCTACATCATCTAAGTAGTCATTTCTAGCACACTTGATTTCTAAATTAACTCTTATAAAGAGTTTGCAGCTTGTTCTATAGCTCTCGGGTGGATCATCTTGGATCTAGAGGTGACCGGAGACCGAGTTCTTTTCAACCATCGAAGGAGCCAAGGAGTCGCGGCGGAAAGAAGATCCGAAGGACCGTTTCCTTGAGGTATAACCCCTATCATAGTAGATAAGATCTCTAGATAGGATTTCTAGTTATGGTTTAGCACAAGATCTAGTTTTAAAGTAGGTGTTGCATATATGAAAATTATTGTTTTCCACTTCCGCCTCCTCATAAGAGTTGTGAGGGTGTGCGACATCTACTAACAATTCCACCCCCAAACTCGATATGCAACATATCAGACGAAGAGACTGGATTGTACGGTAAGTGTTAGTTATGGGCTTCATGAGAGTTTGGATAAGCCTGCTTGTTGATCTTCTAATCGCTCAATACCTGGGTAGCCGTTACGTCCAGCAAGTACCGCTGACAGCTTATGGGTAACTGATGTGATCATTACCTACTGCTGGCGTATTGATGAGTCTTTAGAGTCCCACACAGAAGTTTCCTAGTTCAGGAAAAACGAAGCAGGACACATATACTGATATGTGTGGGGGCCAGATTAAATACGAGTATGTGATACCGTATTCTAATATGGCGGTTATTTGTTATCGGCTAGGTTATATGTGATATAACAGGATTATTGAATCAAGTGTTGATTTGATAATGTGATATACATATAAATGATATTAGTCGGTTATTTATGATATAACCGGATTATTAAATCAAGTGTTGATTTAATATTTTGATATATATTTATATTTGATATAATTATATGTTAACTAATATTATCCTCACTAATTGTTTTCTTAGTATATATATTAATATATATATATATATATATATATATATATTATGAAGCATGGTTAGATTTTCTATTTTGTGAAAATAGAAAATCAGGTGGAAAATGGGGAGGCTTTTGAGGGATGGGCAAGGCATGGCTTTTATTATTTGTATATTGGTCTTGCAACACTATTGAAGTATGGTTGAATAAATTTATTGGAAATTTATCCATGCTTCAATAAGTGAGCAAGTGTAGAACCATTCTTCACTTGAGTTTTTCATAATTTCATACCTTAGCCTTTTTTAACTCTCTCCATTTTTTCCATCTTCTTCTTCCTCTTCTACAAAACCCTAACCCTCACATGAGATGTGAATCATAGGGTTTTGAGATAAATCCTAGTGAGCTTAAGACCCCTACTTCACCATCCTACACTTGATTAGCACTCAAGTGTAGTGTGTTTCTTTCACTAAAGAGTTTAGTGAAGAGGTAGCTTGGATTAGCGGAGTTTCGGGTGGATCATCTTCGGTACAAAGATCGCAGAGGAAGCTCGATCCAACTTCAAGTGGAGCCTTGTGGAGTCGCGTGGACTACTACATAGAGCTTGAGAAGAGAAGGACACAGTCTACAAAAGTTGTAGCCTCCATCTCTTAGCTAGGTTTTATGATATCATCATTGTTAACCCTAATCATCTAGTTAGATTCTAAGATGGTCAAGCTTAGCACCCCAATTTTTGAAAATTGCATGCTTGATGCCGGTTTAAACCTCATAGTGGTTCTAGGGTAGACTTTCATGTACATGGTACACGATGTGTGCAAGGTACATTATGTGTGCGGGGCACACATTTGACAAAGATACATCAGCAGGCAGGAACTCTCCCGCACGCAAGAGATCTCCTTTATGCTAGAGAAGCATACGAAAGTGAGACTAAGTACTCAACGTCATCTGCTCGGAGCAATGATTGTGATTTTGCATACTTGGTATGGAGACAGTGGGAGCACTTAAAAGAGTTGCCCTGACTGGGTCAGGATGAGATTGCCATATGTTATAGGTCATGCGACTAAAGTGGTCATCCTATGGCCACTTACCTGTTTACATATAGCCATACTAGGGGTCTGACTCATCGCATGGGGTGCGAGCTTGTCGGGAAATCTCAGGCATATCGCAGGGCGATATGGCCATGTAAGTCAATTACAGGATGATTGGATTTAGGTCAGTACGGTATAACTCTAATGGCATACACTCTTAGGGAGAGAATTTTATACCTTATCGCGTTGCCATATGACGTGCGCTTGGTTCGTGCACATAAGGTGGTTGAGAGATAGATCCCATCTTGCTTACTGTGTGAGCCTTTTTGACGACCTCCTTCATGAAAAGATGGGCAGTCTTTATACCCTTAGTGACACTGGGCTGTCTGGGTAGGCATGTTATAAGCGTATGCTATTTTGGCTATTGTTTTCTGCTGCAATGACAATATACCGCACATACGGGGCAGTGTCGGGAAAGCGGGTGAGTAGCAGACCTAACTATTTAGAGCCGGAGGAAGATCGATTGGAATGCCTTCTGATTGCATCGTATGGCCAACTCTTAATGACTCTATGGTGGCAAGTTTAAGAGTGCAATGAATCGAGGAACTACCGCGGTGTTCAAGTATGCATATGAGAGGGATCGAAGGTACTTGGGCATGCATGTCCGATCAGATCTGGGGTATGAGATTTCGTAAGCCTAACATATTTTGGTTTTATTTTCTTTTAGGGATATCCTTACATAGGTCCTAACGGATCTGACTGTAAGGCTACCCGCTTAGAGGTTCTCAACGGTCCACGCCGCACCAACATATGAGTATGGGTATGAATGAGGAAAAGAAGGGGGAGATTCTCAAGGAAACAATTGATTTAAGGAATTAATGGTTCAGGAAACCATCTCAGGGAGTTATGGACGACACCCACTCGAATGTGCAAGTGGGAGTATGTTAACAATTATGAGTGGGTACCCTATATTTATATATGGGGGCTAGGGTTTTAGATGAGACATGTATACAATATAGAGAGTTTTTCTATAGAGAAACTAAAGAGCCATTGTCACCTTTCTTCACCCTCTTCTACTTTGGGTTAGCTTGCGGGGTGATCAAGAGAGGGTTCTTGCTTTCTACCAAAGTGTGGTTTTCCTACTGCAGTTGTTTGGAGGTGTGAAAAATCAGATCTTCTACGTGACGTAGACAAGATAAACGATCATAGACCAATACAAGGTATATCGTAAATATCTTATATAGATAGATAGTATTTTCGCTGCTATAAATGTTTATATTGCATCTACGCACCATAGTTGAACAGATAGGGTTGTAACATGTTCACACCAAAATATTACATTTAATACTGCTCATTCTTATGTTCATTTGTATATAGGTAGGTGTTTTTGATCCGTGTTTGCTACATAATTACATGTTACAGGTTCTCAGTCCAGAATAACGCAAATCATGTAAAACCTCTACAGTTATGACAAAGTTTAGAACAACTACCAAAAACAGATAAAATCCGGATTCTGCTCATCCATACCCGTCAAAGTGTTGTCCACTAGTTCAAGAGATAAAATAAAAATAGCGGTCATTCGTGTCTCAGACATGCACAGAGCACGAAGGATGCAACACAAGAAACAAGGTACAACGCGGAGCTCGAGGGAAATTAAGGCACAAAATCTAATATTGTTTCCATTTTGGGCTATTAAAAATCTGAGAATATTTTGGAACCATTTTGCAATTTTGAACCTGTCAAACAGAAGAATAAATCAACATGAAGAAGTACAGAAAAAACGGCGCACCAACTCTTCCAAACGACCGCGGAAGCCTGAATTTATAGTGGTTAAGGTGGCGGATCCGCGGCCCTATCAGAGTATTTCGCAACAAATTTTCATGGGTGTTTTTGTAATTGTATATGAGCTCAGAATATGGCCCTAGGGTTTCACTTCTCTGCCTATATATACACCAGATTTGAGCCCAAGAGAAGATGCTTTTCTTAGAATTAGTATAGTTTCTTCTTCTTCATTTAATCTCCATTAAATTATAGTGAGAGATTTTGAGTGAAGAATAATGAAGATGAGAGTTTTCTTGTATCTTGTACCTTTATTTTCTTGCATTGTATTTTAAATTCCTAGTATAACTTTTATTATTTGTTATTAAATTAGTTGTTAGTTTTATTGTTCTCTTTTCTTCTCGTCTAATCTGTATTTTCAAATCATGATATTCAATGGAGTCCCTTACTTAGGTGAGCGCCCAAATAGTTAGCTTCTTATCTCTTGTTAAAACTGTATTTTTACATTCTTTCTTCTCTTTTTCTTGTTTTATTTTTCTTCTAATGTGTGAATAATTTACTCACTTATTAAGGCTAAGGAAGGTTGGTATGAGTGATGGAAAAATCCCCTATGCTTCTCTTTGCCAATCAACTTGAATTGAATATAGACCAAACAAACAGAACCTCCTCTCTCACGCACGCTATATGTGATATAGAGCCGCGACCTAAGTCGAGAATTCTTTTAGGCGCACTACAACTTAACATGTAGTTGTGACTTAATTGGAGAGTTGGTTGTGTCTGTTTGGTCTAGGGTTGAAAATAAGAGTATAGAACGGACGGACAAGAGGCAATAGGAATGGATTTAGCATTGGAAAACTTGCTTAAACTCGCAAATCTCATTCCTATGTCCTCCTAATCTCTGCTACTTCTGATTATCCCAATTTCATTTCAAGAATGGTATAAGACAAGCACAAGACTAATTTCTAATTCTACTAACCAACCCTAACCGTAACAAGTTTTCTTTGAACATAAAAATAAAACACTTATGATAGAATTAAACAAACTTGTACATTTTTACTTGACTCGTCTAAAATAAGAATGAAAATGCGAATTATCTCCCAGTGAACGACCCGTACTCAACCGACTAGCTACAAGCGAACCGAACTTGATTGTGATAAGTAGAACAAATAGAATGTATAACATATCGCTAGGATTTTCTACCAATCATAATACATAATACAATAAAAATAGGACATGGATAAAATCATTCCATGGATTCATGTTTCCATCCACATTTTTTGTTTTTTTGTTTTTTGTTATTTTTTAATATCTAACCTTTAAAATTTTGATATTTAATATTTCATCCTCTAAATTTGTTATCCATATTTCCATATCACCTCCGGAAGTTTGTATTTTCATATATTATGCACCCCTAAAATCTTTTAGTTGTTTAAAATCCTACTCTCTAATTTTAGGGTTGTTTATTGTTAGGTGTTACCATATTCATATCCACAGATTTTAGACGGATTCGAATATTGATATGCATAATAATCGGAAATGAAAATTATTATTCGTATTTGGAAAAAATGGGATACAAATATGAGATGAATATTAGGACAAAATATACTCAATAAAATCAAAAGTTGCTATTTTTGTATCTGATACAGATACGGAATGAATATAAATGTATTATCATATCTGTAACTGGTGGCTATTAACGGATGAGGATATGAATTCAGATAGTCATTGAAATTGAAGATCTGTATTCGATAAAATTCGGATGCGGATATGGAGTCAAGTCAGATTATTCATATTCATTTACATTCTTACTTGTTCTATAGGACTACCCTATGGATGCGCTTGGTACGAGCTAATCTAGATGATAATCCTAGATTACCATGAAATACTACCATACTTGTTTAGATGTAAAAGATATTTCCGGAATTATAAGATTATAATGGTAATTAGATGACCTCATTTCATGATAATTATATTCCCCCAAAAATATGTCTATCCTAAATTACAATGAAATATTCCCATATAACATGAAATGAGCCATGACCGTCCACCGTGTGACGCCGGCCTTCCTCGTCACCCACCGGCCGGCCCACTGACTATTGGCCGTTCGCAGACGATCAATCGTTCGCCAGCGATTAGCCGGCCCGCCGGTCATCGCCCATCGTTAACCAGACAGTCCACAGCGGTTCGTAGCCGGACATCCGTTGGCCGGCATACCGCCGATCAGCCGCTCGATCTCCGCCATCCACCGGTCCTTTGCTGATCGACGATTGCACATACATATATTACCGGGAATGATTAAAGTATACTAAGTATGTTAATGTAAGATACTTTGAAATTAGATGCACGGTCATCACATTCCCAGAAATATGAGGATTCCTGATGATGCTCAATAACAGTAATTTCATAGATCATGACACGTGGCGGATGGCGTGTCACATGCGTATGCTAGTTAGGCTCCTGAGGGCCACGGAGGGGGAACCAGTGTGCTACAGTGGGGGCTTCCCTCGAACCCCGTCTCTGAGGTTGCACCCCACTCCTTGCCCCTGAGCACTTCAGCAGCCACGCCAACTGTCCCTTTGCTCTACTACGAGCTATCACAGGCCCGAGATTCCTCGGCCAACCGGCTCGCCTCCGAGCCCTCTTTCGGGCTGAGCTTCCTCGCCCTCCCGGCTCGCCTCCGAGCCATCCTCCAGCCCGAGGAAGTTCCCGACCTTCGGTGGCTTTCCAGACCACCCATAGCTCACCTCCTTGCTGTCACAAAATTGGTCTCCTTGGCCCTCTCAGCTCGTCTCTGGACTGCCGCAGAGCCTAAATACCTCGGCCTCCCGCTCGTCCCCAAGCCTCCCGCCGAGCTCATATTCCTTGGTCAGATCGACCGACCGACGGCACCTACCGCAGGCGCAAGCGCCTCACCTCCATGAATCTTTCCATGCGCGAGATATCCGCCGGCCGCGTCCCGCGTTCCACGCCATCACGATCCCCCATTAACGAGCATGTCTCGCCATTAATGGGAGACCCACGTCAGCTGGAGCCTTCTGTGGGAAACTCCAGATTCCACTGAACAAGGTTCATCTTTCGATCTCGAATCAATGGCGGGCGATCACCGCGAAGATCCAAGCACTGGTCGTCACCTCCCCCACAATGGAGGCGGAGACAAATCTCTTCCTCCAAACGCCATCAATGACCTAGTCGCCCGGATAAATCGATCTACGTCCGTCGTGGATGTGCTCGTCCGTGTCTAACCGGTGGGGGAGGCTCCCCAGGTCGCCGCTCCCCCACCTCGGGACCGGGACCCATACAGAGGGAGAGAAGACTCTGCTTGCGTCGGCACGGCCGACCACCGTCTCGCTGCCTCCCACGGCTGCAGGTCTCCCAGGCCAACATATTCTATGACCCGCTGGGCGCCCCACAGTTCAACATCGAGATCCTTCGCCAGAGCGCTTTGCCCCGAGCCCCTTCACGCCCCCGTCCCTCCCGAGGAGATGTCAGTCAGCTCGCCTGCTCACAGGCATGATCGACACCCCTCCCTCGACAGGGTCGCGCGGATAGGACTCGTCACGGCAGCTCGAAAACTACCTCGCCAAGGGACCTAAGGAACATCATCGAGAGGAACCGGTGCCGCGGCCAGACATAGGTCTCCAACAGCAGAGGCCAAAGATCAGAATGTGCCGAATCGTCGGGATACCATGGCCGACTCGACGCCCTTGAAATGAAGATCGAGGGTATGCATCGAGAAGGTCATCATCCGAGTGACGGGTATAAGTATGCCGCCGACTCGCTCACAAGACCCTTCACCGAGGAGCTGCTCGTCGTCCATGTCTCCCCCTCCCTCGACGGGGTCGCACGGATGGGACTCATCATGGAAGCTCGAAGACTACCTCACCGGGCGACCTAGAAAACCTCATTGAAAGGAACCGAGGCCGCGGCCAAACGCAAATCTCCAACGGCAGAGGCCAAAGATCAGAATGTGCCGAATGTTCAGGATACCACGGCCGACTCGATGCCCTCAAAAAGAAGAACGAGGGCATGTATCGAGAAGGTCGCCGCTCGAGCGATGGGGCTAAATACGCCGCCGACTCGCTCACAAAGCCCTTCACCGAGGAGCTATTCACCGTCCATGTCCCCCCCAGAACAAGCCCCCAAAGGTCTCTCTCTTCGACGGTAAGTCTGACCCGAAGGACCATTTGGACGCATTCACCGCAAGACTGGGCCTCCAAGACAACCCTGACGTCACGCACTCATTACGGTACTCAGGTCAGGTCTTAGGCACAAGGAGTGGCTATGCTCATTTGCATTAACGCAACCTAAGGCCATGACCGAGGTAAAGGCCTAGACCGAACGTGAGATCCAGCTTGAGTCCAAGGTGAACCCAAACTTGCCCCAAACAGAGTAATCCGATCATAATAAAAGGGGCAGGGAAGAGAAGAAGAAGCTGCCGAGCGGCTACCCTGCTCGGCTATCCCTGGCTGGTAGTTCCCCATCCCATGACACCATGGATCAAAGCCCTCACCAAGAAGCAGCCGAGCGTCTACCCTGCTCGGCTATCCCTGGCTGGTTGTTCCCTACCCCATGATGCCAGGGATCAAAGCCCTCGCCAAGAGGCACTGAGCAGCTTCACTGCTCGGTCCGTCCTTAGCAGACCTCTTACGGCCCTTCCAGCGCTAAGGATCAAAGCCCTCACCAAGAGGCAGCCGATCAGCTACCCTGCTCGGCTATCCCTGGCTGGTAGTTCCCTACCCCACGACGCCAGGGATCAAAGCCCTCACCAAGAGGCAGTCGAGCGGCTACCCTGCTCGGCTATCCCTGGCTAGTAGTTCCTTACCCCACGATGCCAAGGATCAAATCCCTCATCAAGAGGCAACCAGGCCCGCCCTTGCTCGGTTATCCCTGGCTGGTAGTTCCCTACTCCATGACGCCAGGGATCAAAAGCCCTATCCAAGAGGTACCGGGCAGTAACCCTGCTCGGCCTATCCTTAAGGATCAAAGCCCTTGCCAAGAAGCACCGGGCAATAACCCTTCTCGGCCCGTCCTTAGTAGGCCTCTTATGGCCCCTCCCACGCTAAGGATCAAAAGCCCTCATCAAGAGGCAACCGGGCCTGCCCTTGCTCGGTTATCCCCGGCTGGTAGTTTCCTACCCCACAACGCCAGAGATCAAAGCCCTCGCCAAGAGGCACCGGGCAGTAACCCTGCTCGGCCCATCCTTAAGGATCAAAGTGTAGGGTTCCTAGGAACTCTCAAGAGGTCTCACAAGGCATCAACCATGCCAATTTAACATTTTACGGTGCCGAGAAACCCTAATACGGATCGTTAACTAGAATTTTAGGCGACAAACGAAGCTAGTTAACATTTTAACTAAGTGAACGGAAATACAACCTTTGTAGATCCGGTTCTCCACCTCCATAGCTTCGTGATGATGTCTCCTCGCTTTCCAAATCGAATCCATGACTCTTGCATCGGCTTCATCGGAGAAAAAGCGGGTTAGGTCATCGACGACGATGCCGAAGATGATCTACGTCGAGGCATCACTAGATCAAGCTCCACCTTCACCAAGCCATGAAAACTTGTGAAGGAAACACACTCTACAACTTGGCAAGAGGTAGAGGATGAAGAAATAGAAAGTGGGTAGACTTTAGAATTGGATTTCTCACTCATTTTCTCAAGTTTCCATTGATGGAGCAAGCTTCTTCATGTTGAAGATGAAGAAGAAGAAGAAGAAAATGTTATGATAAGTTAATTCAAAATAGAAAATAAATTGAATACTTATCACAATCCAACCATGGTCAAATGTAGAGAATGAACTAGGGTTAAGTGGAATGGTTAGGGTTAAGCATGAGACAAAATGGTCACTTTGGTCAAAACTTCATGAAGCTTCAATATAAAACAAAATAAGCAACCATTTTCTCTTTATGCTTTTCATTTTCCAAAAAGAATAAATAAATAAATAAATGAATAAGAAAATGAAAACCCTAACCATTACACAACCATGGTTTAATCTTTACACAAACCCAAGTGAGCATGTATCATCAAACATGATACAATCTTGTGCACAAAAATATATCTCATATACAATGTGCACAATTCAAGTGAGAAAATCCATTTAAAGTGAACCAATACTAGTTAATGCAAAGTAATATATCAAATATATAATTATGCATTAAATCATTAAATCAACACTTGATTTAACGATCCGGTCATATCACATACAACCGACTAATATCCAATGTATCGGCTTATCGAATCAACCCTTGATTCGATAACTAGGTTATATCGCATACAACCAATCGATACATTCATCGCGAGAATGAAATACGGTATCACATACACTCATTATTCTCGGTCCCGCACATATCTCATATGCGCTCCTATTTCGTTTCGCTTGAGCCAGGAAACCTCTGTGTAGGACTCTAAAGACTCGTCAATACGCCGGCAGCAGATGATGATCATATCAAACACCCACAAACCGCAAGCGGTCTGCTAAACGTAACGGCCACCCGGGTATTGAGCGATCAGAAGATCGACGAGCAAGCCCGCTCACACTCCTGTGAATCCAACCAGTAACACTTACCGTACAGTCCGGTCTCGTCGTCTGATATATCGCATATCTCGCCTAGGGGTGGTAAACGTCAGACCCCAATAGCTCGATAAGTCGTGTCGATATGAGGTCTATAATAATTCGAGAAACTACTGGTAACACTTACCAGTAAATCTCAGCAACCCTGGCCAGGGATTTCCGGTTATAGCCAAACGAACACAGCGCAACATCAACTCCCTATACTGGGAGAGACGAATCCCCTCCTATCGCTCATTGCCTCCATGTGATTCGGGAATGTACCCAAAAACCACCGTTTTGCACGCCCTCTTGGACGTGGTAAGGTAGAAATCAAAGCACAGTGGGAACCACACAAGACTCTATGACGATCTCGGGTCAACAGACTACTCTGTACCAGTGTCACCAGAGAACTGCTATCTGACGTAAGGTATAATACCATCTAGGAGTTCTCGGCGAGTCCGTCCAGTGTACCCAGTCTCCACTGAGCACCCGTATATCATCTCTGATGTCAAACACCAATGGATATGGGATCATCTATCGCCCATCTGTATGGGTCGAGAAGGTATACGCTAGTCTACTCTGGTATATCGATGCCCTGCCTCGATATACCCACGACTTGGGACTTTGAAGGATGTACTTATGGACTACCCTGTCCCCACTAGTATGATCCGCATCATAGTCCAGGTAGTCAAGTACACATCCTAAGGGCTTCACCAACATGTAACAGAGAGACAATCAGTATACACGTTAAGGTAAAGTTCAACCAGATAGCATACTATCATGTCGAGCAAGAAAGTCCTCCCTATATATGTCCCAGCATCCACTACAATATACATCCTATGTACAGTAATGGCCTCTAGGGCATACATATAACTAACAATCTCCCACTTGCACTAGGGCCATCTGTAGCAGTGGTTGTAGTATCTCATACTCAACCATCCCATAAAAGTCTCTCTCTGGGAAAAGGCCTTTCGTGAGTGGATCCGCTGTGTTGTCCTCTGAGTCTACTCTCCTAACCTCGATCTCCCTGGAGATCAACCATCTCTATGATCAAGTGATACTGCCTTAGAATATGTCTGGATCACTGATGGGACCTGCGTTCCTTGGCATAAGCCACGACTCCATTGTCACACAATGGGAGGAACATAGTTCATCTCATGAACCAATATACACCCAAACAGCCTCTTTGGTAGCATCTTAAGTAGCGATGTATCCTGCCTTTATCGTCTAGTATGCCACGGTATCTAGCTTGGAACTATTCCAACATACCGTCCCTTTACTGAGGGTAAAGACAATGCCTGCGACTGACATTCAGTCGTCTTTATCATCCTGGAACACTTCCAGTGATTCTCCCCAGGATCAATTGATACTATCTCACTACAACTAGTGAGAATCCCAACATCCAATTAGATCTATCTCATAGATCCAAAACTCAGGATTTAGGAGGTATCATTTTGATCCTATATGGAGAATCATAGTGATAAGCGGAGATTGATCGAGCGTAGCATAGGCAACTCCTTCCCTATCAAGAGTATGTCATCCACGTACTCTACGAGGATCGTCACCATACTCCCTACTACCTTCTTGTTTATACAAGGTTCATCTACCATTTTGATGATGTCAAACTCTTTGACTAATTCATCAAAACAGATGTTCCAACTCCGCGATGCCTGCTTTATCCTATAAAGCATCTTGCACACGTTTCCGCTGCTCCCACTGTCTAGGAAGCCCTCTGGCTGTGTACTTATAGACGCACTCTTCTAAAACATCATTTAGAAAAGCAGTCATGACACCCAACCACCAGATATCGTAGTCATGGTATGTAGCCGTGGTAAGTAGGATCTGGATGGACTTAAGCTTAGATCCTTAGAAAAAGTTTCATCATGATCCACACCTGGTCAATGATGCAAACCTTTAACAAGTCTAGCTTTGAAAGTCTTAACTTTTCCATGTACACCAAGTAATCTACTCAAGATATACTTGCTCCTGATGGGGATTTAACCCTTCAGATATAGCAACCAAGTCCATACTTTGTTGGCGTATAAGGATTCCATCTGAGATCGCTAAGCATCCAGCCATTCTTACAGAGTCTTACTCCTGATGGCCAGCTCGAAACTAGTTGGGTCATCATCTCATGATGCAATCCTCGCTCCCACTGTCATAGAGAAACCGAAGTATCTCTCAGCTGGGTGAGGAACCCTGCTAGATCGGCGGAGAGGCTGAGGTTCGTTGGTAACTATTGAATCATTTGGTTTTACCAAATCATCTGCTGTAGTTTGTATAGCTGGAACCTTTCCAGTTCTACATTACAGACCTTGCCTCGAGCTTGTCCGGATTTTGCTTTTAAACATAGGCCGGTCAACCCCAAATCTTAACTAGCGTAAGACATGGGCTCTTCCCTTTCCATATCATATATGAAGTGGTAGGCAACTGATTTGATTTGAACCCTATTCAATAGGTATGCAGCTTCTCAAGTGCATAACTCCCAAAAGGAAATAGGAAACTCAGTAGTACTCATCATAGAGCACACCATATCAGATAGGGTGTATCTGCTCCGCCCCGATATACCATCGTGCTATGGTGTATACGGAGGAGTAATGCCGAGAGAGAATCTCATTCTCCTTTAGAATAATCCAGGATTTCCGTGCACAAGTATTCTCCTCCTTGATCTCATCATAGGACATAATACTTATACCCTTATTTTGGTTCTCTACTTCTAACTTATATTCTGTGAATATCTCAAAAGGCTCGGACTCATGTTTCAACAGGAACATATGTCTGAATCTTGAGAGATTATCAGAGAATGTAATGAAGTACGAAGAACCGGTCCTGGCATGTGTAGACAGGGGACCTACATACATCAACATGTATCATCCCAAGAGTTCACTAACTCTTTCTCTGTTTCCAGTAAACGGAGCTACGGTCATCTTATCTTTGTGACATGACTGGCAAGTTTCATAAGATGTAGATTCAAACTGTTTTAAATATGCATCTATGTGGAACTTAGCTAGTCGGGTCGCATAGATATAACCTAGTCTACAATACCTCAAGAAGGATTCGTTCATTTCTGAACTCTTCCTCTTGTGTGTGTTCTGTATACTAAGAACTGTAGTTTGATTTAGAACATCAATGCTTTTAGATAACGTGCCTGAACCGATCAACTTTTGATATAGGAAATGTTCAAAACATTATCCAACAATACAAAATTTTATCATTTCTTTACTAATAAAGAGACTGATATGATTTTGTATATCAGGTTCGGTATCTAATAACATTCGTTCAGAATCAATGTATTGGTAATACAGGATGACAGTGACCAACAGACTTGGCTGCAACACTTGCCCCGTTTTCTGCCTCATGAAACTTATCACCCGTTCTCAGTTCTCTACCTTTCTGTAGCCCTATGTAACAGATTACATATCTGGGATCCTGATCTGGTATCACATACCCAGGACGTAAAGGATACTGAGAAACAGTTCTCTATAATGAACACACCCGAAGATGATGCATCAGCATGCACTCTCTTCGTTTGGGCGGCACGGGAATTCTGGTAATCCCCAATTTCCTGCTCTGTCTTATAACAATTATAAGTTGGAGCGGGACCAACGTTCCCCGGCTCAGTATAACAAGCGGGTTCGGTCAATAATCCGTATTATTATCTTGATTAAGGCGTGATATGGTCGCTACCTGGAGAGAGAGAGAAGAAAACACTCAGCGTGCGCTCTTGCAAGAATAGATTGGTTATTATTTTATCTAATCAGGATGGCTCCCACTGCTTTTTATCAAATCTTCCTTCAAACCCTAAAAGGAAAGACTAGCCGGGATTAATTACACACTACAAGTTCGCCAATCTTTCAGCCAGGCCAGTGTCGGTACTTTGAGGGAGGTCCCCCGTGCTTTCGCACGAACCTAATTAATGTAAACCTTGTTTTCCCAGAGGCGTAACCTCGTTAACACCTTTCTAGACACCTACTTGATCGGCTAATTGTAATGTGTAAAACTCTCCCAGGAGTAACTCTTACTCGCAGCGGGTATCGAGATCCAACTATCTCATAGAAGGTATGCAATCTCATTGCAAATTTCAACACTTGAAATTCCCGATAATATTTTGCCCCTAGCGTGCTATGACCTTGACGCATGCCAAACAACCCATAGTCCGCTAGTCAAGTTCAACCCGTACATTTCTTGATTGAATTAAACCCATCCGTACGACCCTTGACGCATGCCAAACAACGCCGTACGAATACCCTAATCCAATCGCATCGTATGCAAGCAGATAAGCACTAGTTAGCTACCGTACACTACGCCTTGACGCATGCCAAACAACCGCAGCATGAATACTAACTAGTACTTATCTGAAATGACGGAGGGCTACGTCAGGTTTTTCTGAAAACCTATTGCGTAATGAACTTGATATCGTTGTAGAATCAAATGATTTTAAAATGGAGTGCTTTTGAGGCTTTTCTAGTTTTGCTAAAGGAGTCACTCCCGGTGAAGGGATCGTCGGTCCTTTCCTCGTCGAATGAGGTGCGGGATATATCATATATATCACTGTGCAAAGCAAAAACTCTTAAAAGCAATCAAAAGACAAACCGAGTGTATAGCATCTGCCAGTTATTGCTAAAGGAGTCACTCCCGGTGAAGGGATCTCGGTCCTTTCCTTATCGAATAAGGTGCAGGATATATCACATTTACCTCTGTGCAAAGCAAGAACTGTAGCTACCTTTTTTTTTAATTTGAAATTTGATTCTACAACATCTTAGGTTTCTTTTCTTTCATTAATCACATTAATGAAGTCCCATCATTTAAGTACCTAAACATCACAGATAAATACGACGTACACTTATGCCATCCGCATTCGCCTAGATGTCCCCTCGTGCACCGTTAGGTTAGGTAACTAACGGCAGAGCGGGGCAGGGCTAGCGCGGGTGTAAAACATAAGTAACGCCTATATAATATATCATATATACTATATACAGTATCTATCACAGAACATATCACATGATCACATCACAGATATCGCAGCAGAAGAATCATATGAAATATTGGATATACTAGGACGTCCGTGCTTTTAATACGAGCCAGTATAAAACACGGATTCCACGGTCGCGATGAATAGCCAAACCCACACCCCTAGACCCCTACGAGAGCGGCAAGCAACCCTACCAATTCTAGAGTTAGGAGACCCGGACTCGACTCCTCGAGTTGGTCTCCCACTGGACTCCAGAACCCGGTTACTTGTGCTCCCCTCCTTGGGTCTATCCTAGTGCGGAAAAGTAAATAATATACAAAAGGTGACAACTTCCGCAACCTGGAAGTGCCCCAATAAAAGAATATTACATACAAGTTTTTACATGAATGAAAATGAAAAACACTCATCTCACATAAAAAAACCCCGGCTATTCAAACACGACGATCCAATATAACATATCCAGCAACACATAACATCACATGTCATCAACGTAAGTAAACATGCGCATCCCAATTGTCGTTGACATATAGCAACGAAACCGGCGATATCACATATTACACGTACGGTCACAGAAAAGAAAGTGTAAAACTACAACAGCTGGAATCCGCAACCACCTCAGACATCGCATGCCTGACCAAATGAATTACTTAGACATCGCATGCCTAACAATTATAAACCCCGCATTTTAGTCTCAAAATCGAAAACACTTTTCAATATCAAGTCGGGAAATTCAACAAGATTCCCGACATCCTGATCGAATACTCGTCGCAAACTTCAGTAGGCGGCCGCACCCCAGATACCGTCGACGAAGTGCACCAAGGCGGAACACCGCTACCGCGAGCACCCGGACGGATGCTTTCGGCGATGGGGTTCTCCTACAGTCACTTGGTCGGGGCTATGGGATGTAGCTGTCTATTAAGTTTGTCCGGCGAATATCCGCGTACGCTACGTGATTGCGACGGACTTTTGATCACATCAAAATTCCGTGGCAACCGATCAAGTGAGACTAAACTGCTATGTTTATAACATTCATTCAGTTATCTCATAACTATTTGTGAATTCCAATTATTGTATCACATTCCAGATAAACAGAAAATGTTAAACTTTCCGATCGAACATTCAAACACCCAAGTTTTCCCGATACAGATCAACACATGAAATAAGTCTAACAACATTCAGTTCGTGCCTCAGTACCGACGGTCCAGCCGTAGAAGGGTCAAGCCAACGCCTCACATGTGGCACGCCGTACTGCCCCAAACCCGAAGGTTCAAAGGGCAGTTCAAGACGGTCACATAATCGAGTTAAGGTTTGTTGTCTTTTAGAGGGTCCATCGCGTTACTTGCACTACTTAGAACGTCGTTAAACTACGGAAAAATCCAACACTTGGAAATTTCCCGACAGGGGAAAAATTGGGTATTTATATCCGGTCGAACTTTTTAACATAATCAAAAAATTATCCGGAAAGCCAAATAGACAAAATTTGATACCCCGATCGAAACACCGAATCCCCAAAACAACTCCAGAAAATTCAACTCTAGGATAAATTTTAAAAATACCCAGAAAATCCAGCATAAAATAATAGGAGTTACTGTGCAAACAGTGTACGATGACATCATCATTCCGCCGCGGAACCGCCGCAGAAGGCAGGCTTCTGCCGCGGTTCCGCCGCGGTTTGTACTGTTCATCGGAAAAATTTTGCATCATAATTCTTATTTTTCCCTGCTGAATTTTTTAGCAATTTTTAATTTGAAAAAATCCACGTTTTCAGAAAACGTCCAGAGAGCATTTTCCGGTTGGGGTTTCGGGTCGTTCGGACTTCAAAATCCGTCTGGACTTCGCCTAAGGCTCTAGCTAGTCTCTGATACCACTGTAGGGTTCCTAGGCACACTAGTGAGGTCTCACAAGGTATCGACCATGCCAAATTAAAATTTTAACGGTGCCGAGAAACCCGACTACGGATCGTCGGCTAGAAGTTTAGGTGAAAAAGCTAACTAGTTAACACTTAACTAAGAGATACGGAAATACAACCTTTGTAGATCCGGTTCTCCACGTCCATAGCACCGTGATGATGTCTCCTCGCTGTCCAAATCGAATCCATGACTCTTGCATCGGCTTCATCGGAGAAAAAGCGGGCTAGGTCATCGACGACGATGCCGAAGATGATCTACGTCGAGGCATCACTAGATCAAGCTCCACCTTCACCAAGCCATGAAAACTTGTGAAGGAAACACACTCTACTACTTGGCAAGAGGTAGAGGATGAAGAAATAGGAAGTGGGTAGACTTTAGAATTGGATTTCTCACTCATTTTCTCAAGTTGCCATTGATGGAGCAAGCTTTTTCATGTTAAAGATGAAGAAGAAGAAGAAGAAAATGTTATGATAAGTTAATTCAAAATAGAAAATAAATTGAATACTTATCATAATCCAACCATGGTCAAATGTAGAGAATGAACTAGGGTTAAGTGGAATGGTTAGGGTTAAGCATGAGACAAAATGGTCACTTTGGTCAAAACTTCATGAAGCTTCAATATAAAACAAAATAAGCAACCATTTTCTCTTTATGCTTTTCATTTTCCAAAAAGAATAAATAAATAAATAAATGAATAAGAAAATGAAAACCCTAACCATTACACAACCATGGTTTAATCTTTACACAAACCCAAGTGAGCATGTATCATCAAACATGATACAATCTTGTGCACAAAAATATATCTCATATACAATGTGCACAATTCAAGTGAGAAAATCCATTTAAAGTGAACCAATACTAGTTAATGCAAAGTAATATATCAAATATATAATTATGCATTAAATCATTAAATCAACACTTGATTTAACGATCCGGTCATATCACATACAACCGACTAATATCCAATGTATCGGCTTATCGAATCAACCCTTGATTCGATAACTAGGTTATATCGCATACAACCAATCGATACATTCATCGCGAGAATGAAATACGGTATCACATACACGCATTATTCTCGGTCCCGCACATATCTCATATGCGCTCCTATTTCGTTTCGCTTGAGCCAGGAAACCTCTGTGTAGGACTCTAAAGACTCGTCAATACGCCGGCAGCAGATGATGATCATATCAAACACCCACAAGCCGCAAGCGGTCTGCTAAACGTAACGGCCACCCGGGTATTGAGCGATCAGAAGATCGACGAGCAAGCCCGCTCACACTCCTGTGAATCCAACCAGTAACACTTACCGTACAGTCCGTTCTCGTCGTCTGATATGTCGCATATCTCGCCTAGGGGTGGTAAACGTCAGACCCCAATAGCTCGATAAGTCGTGTCGATATGAGGTCTATAACAATTCGAGAAACTACTGGTAACACTTACCAGTAAATCTCAGCAACCCTGGCCAGGGATTTCCGGTTATAGCCAATCGAACACAGCGCAACATCAACTCCCTATACCGGGAGAGACGAATCCCCTCCTATCGCTCATTGCCTCCATGTGATTCGGGACTGTACCCAAATACCACCGTTTTGCACGCCCTCTTGGACGTGGTATGGTGGAAATCAAAGCACAGTGGGAACCACACAAGACTCTATGACGATCTCGGGTCAACAGACTACTCTGTACCAGTGTCACCAGAGAACTGCCATCTAACGTAAGGTATAATACCATCTAGGAGTTCTCGGCGAGTCCGTCCAGTGTACCCAGTCTCCACTGAGCACCCGTATATCATCTCTGATGTCAAACACCAATGGATATGGGATCATCTATCGCCCATCTGTATGGGTCAAGAAGGTATACGCTAGTCTACTCTGGTATATCGATGCCCTGCCTCGATATACCCACGACTAGGGACTTTGAAGGATGTACTTATGGACTACCCTGTCCCCACTAGTATGATCCGCATCATAGTCCAGGTAGTCAAGTACACATCCTAAGGGCTTCACCAACATGTAACAGAGAGACAATCAGTATACACGTTAAGGTAAAGTTCAACCAGATAGCATACTATCATGTCGAGCAAGAAAGTCCTCCCTATATATGTCCCAGCATCCACTACAATATACATCCTATGTACAGTAATGGCCTCTAGGGCATACATATAACTAACAATCTCCCACTTGCACTAGGGCCATCTGTAGCAGTGGTTGTAGTATCTCATACTCAACCATCCCATAAAAGTCTCTCTCTGGGAAAAGGCCTTTCGTGAGTGGATCCGCTGTGTTGTCCTCTGAGTCTACTCTCCTAACCTCGATCTCCCTGGAGATCAACCATCTCTATGATCAAGTGATACTGCCTTAGAATATGTCTGGATCCCTGATGGGACCTACGTTCCTTGGCATAAGCCACGACTCCATTGTCACACAATGGGAGGAACATAGTTCATCTCATGAACCAATATACACCCAAACAGCCTCTTAAGTAGCGATGTATCCTGCCTTTATCGTCTAGTATGCCACGGTATCTAGCTTGGAACTATTCCAACATACCGTCCCTTTACTGAGGGTAAAGACAATGCCTGCGACTGACATTCAGTCGTCTTTATCATCCTGGAACACTTCCAGTGATTCTCCCCAGGATCAATTGATACTATCTCACTACAACTAGTGAGAATCCCAACATCCAATTAGATCTATCTCATAGATCCAAAACTCAGGATTTAGGAGGTATCATTTTGATCCTATATGGAGAATCATAGTGATAAGCGGAGATTGATCGAGCGTAGCATAGGCAACTCCTTCCCTATCAAGAGTGTGTCATCCACGTACTCTACGAGGATCGTCACCATACTCCCTACTACCTTCTTGTTTATACAAGGTTCATCTACCATTTTGATGATGTCAAACTCTTTGACTAATTCATCAAAACAGATGTTCCAACTCAGCGATGCCTGCTTTATCCTATAAAGCATCTTGCACACGTTTCCGCTGCTCCCACTGTCTACGAAGCCCTCTGGCTGTGTACTTATAGACGCACTCTTCTAAAACATCATTTAGAAAAGCAGTCATGACACCCAACCACCAGATATCGTAGTCATGGTATGTAGCCGTGGTAAGTAGGATCTGGATGGACTTAAGCTTAGATCCTTAGAAAAAGTTTCATCATGATCCACACCTGGTCAATGATGCAAACCTTTAACAAGTCTAGCTTTGAAAGTCTCAACTTTTTCATGTACACCAAGTAATCTACTCAAGATATACTTGCTCCTGATGGGGATTTAACCCTTCAGATATAGCAACCAAAGTCCATACTTTGTTGGCGTATAAGGATTCCATCTGAGATCGCTAAGCATCCAGCCATTCTTACAGAGTCTTACTCCTGATGGCCAGCTCGAAACTAGTTGGGTCATCATCTCATGATGCAATCCTCGCTCCCACTGTCATAGAGAAACCGAAGTATCTCTCAGGTGGGTGAGGAACCCTGCTAGATCGGCGGAGAGGCTGAGGTTCGTTGGTAACTATTGAATCATTTGGTTTTACCAAATCATCTGCTGTAGTTTGTATAGCTGGAACCTTTCCAGTTCTACATTACAGACCTTGCCTCGAGCTTGTCCGGATTTTGCTTTTAAACATAGGCCGGTCAACCCCAAATCTTAACTAGCGTAAGACATGGGCTCTTCCCTTTCCATATCACATATGAAGTGGTAGGCAACTGATTTGATTTGAACCCTATTCAATAGGTATGCAGCTTCTCAAGTGCATAACTCCCAAAAGGAAATAGGAAACTCAGTAGTACTCATCATAGAGCACACCATATCAGATAGGGTGTATCTGCTCCGCCCCGACATACCATCGTGCTATGGTGTATACGGAGGAGTAATGCCGAGAGAGAATCTCATTCTCCTTTAGAATAATCCAGGATTTCCGTGCACAAGTATTCTCCTCCTTGATCTCATCATAGGACATAATACTTATACCCTTATTTTGGTTCTCTACTTCTAACTTATATTCTGTGAATATCTCAAAAGGCTCGGACTCATGTTTCAACAGGAACATATGTCTGAATCTTGAGAGATTATCAGAGAATGTAATGAAGTACGAAGAACCGGTCCTGGCATGTGTAGACAGGGGACCTACATACATCAACATGTATCATCCCAAGAGTTCACTAACTCTTTCTCTGTTTCCAGTAAACGGAGCTACGGTCATCTTATCTTTGTGACATGACTGGCAAGTTTCATAAGATGTAGATTCAAACTGTTTTAAATATGCATCTATGTGGAACTTAGCTAGTCGGGTCGCATTGATATGACCTAGTCTACAATACCTCAAGAAGGATTCGTTCATTTCTGAACTCTTCCTCTTGTGTGTGTTCTGTATACTAAGAACTGTAGTTTGATTTAGAACATCAATGCTTTTAGATAACGTGCCTGAACCGATCAACTTTTGATATAGGAAATGTTCAAAACATTATCCAACAATACAAAATTTTATCATTTCTTTACTAATAAAGAGACTGATATGATTTTGTATATCAGGTTCGGTATCTAATAACATTCGTTCAGAATCAATGTATTGGTAATACAGGATGACAGTGACCAACAGACTTGGCTGCAACACTTGCCCCGTTTTCTGCCTCATGAAACTTATCACCCGTTCTCAGTTCTCTACCTTTCTGTAGCCCTATATAACAGATTACATATCTGGGATCCTGATCTGGTATCACATACCCAGGACGTAAAGGATACTGAGAAACAGTTCTCTATAATGAACACACCCGAAGATGATGCATCAGCATGCACTCTCTTCGTTTGGGCGGCACGGGAATTCTGGTAATCCCCAATTTCCTGCTCTGTCTTATAACAATTATAAGTTGGAGCGGGACCAACGTTCCCCAGCTCAGTATAACAAGCGGGTTCGGTCAATAATCCGTATTATTATCTTGATTAAGGCGTGATATGGTCGCTACCTGGAGAGAGAGAGAAGAAAACACTCAGCGTGCGCTCTTGCAAGAATAGATTGGTTATTATTTTATCTAATCAGGATGGCTCCCACTGCTTTTTATCAAATCTTCCTTCAAACCCTAAAAGGAAAGACTAGCCGGGATTAATTACACACTACAAGTTCGCCAATCTTTCAGCCAGGCCAGTGTCGGTACTTTGAGGGAGGTCCCCCGTGCTTTCGCACGAACCTAATTAATATAAACCTCGTTTTCCCAGAGGCGTAACCTCGTTAACACCTTTCTAGACACCTACTTGATCGGCTAATTGTAATGTGTAAAACTCTCCCAGGAGTAACTCTTACTCGCAGCGGGTATCGAGATCCAACTATCTCATAGAAGGTATGCAATCTCATTGCAAATTTCAACACTTGAAATTCCCGATAATATTTTGCCCCTAGCGTGCTATGACCTTGACGCATGCCAAACAACCCATAGTCCGCTAGTCAAGTTCAACCCGTACTTTTTTTGATTGAATTAAACCCATCCGTACGACCCTTGACGCATGCCAAACAACGCCGTACGAATACCCTAATCCAATCGCATCGTATGCAAGCATATAAGCACTAGTTAGCTACCGTACACTACGCCTTGACGCATGCCAAACAACTGCAGCACGAATACTAACTAGTACTTATCTGAAATGACGGAGGGCTACGTCAGGTTTTTCTGAAAACCTATTGCGTAATGAACTTGATATCGTTGTAGAATCAAATGATTTTAAAATGGAGTGCTTTTGAGGCTTTTCTAGTTTTGCTAAAGGAGTCACTCCCGGTGAAGGGATCGTCGGTCCTTTCCTCGTCGAATGAGGTGCGGGATATATCATATATATCACTGTGCAAAGCAAAAACTCTTAAAAGCAATCAAAAGACAAACCGAGTGTATAGCATCTGCCAGTTATTGCTAAAGGAGTCACTCCCGGTGAAGGGATCTCGGTCCTTTCCTTATCGAATAAGGTGCAGGATATATCACATTTACCTCTGTGCAAAGCAAGAACTGTAGCTACCTTTTTTTTTAATTTGAAATTCGATTCTACAACATCTTAGGTTTCTTTTCTTTCATTAATCACATTAATGAAGTCCCATCATTTAAGTACCTAAACATCACAGATAAATACGACGTACACTTATGCCATCCGCATTCGCCTAGATGTCCCCTCGTGCACCGTTAGGTTAGGTAACTAACGGCAGAGCGGGGCAGGGCTAGCGCGGGTGTAAAACATAAGTAACGCCTATATAATATATCATATATACTATATACAGTATCTATCACAGAACATATCACATGATCACATCACAGATATCGCAGCAGAAGAATCATATGAAATATTGGATATACTAGGACGTCCGTGCTTTTAATACGAGCCAGTATAAAACACGGATTCCACGGTCGCGATGAATAGCCAAACCCACACCCCTAGACCCCTACGAGAACGGCAAGCAACCCTACCAATTCTAGAGTTAGGAGACCCGGACTCGACTCCTCGAGTTGGTCTCCCACTGGACTCCAGAACCCGGTTACTTGTGCTCCCCTCCTTGGGTCTATCCTAGTGCGGAAAAGTAAATAATATACAAAAGGTGACAACTTCCGCAACCTGGAAGTGCCCCAATAAAAGAATAGTACATACAAGTTTTTACATGAATGAAAATGAAAAACACTCATCTCACATAAAAAAAACCCCGGCTATTCAAACACGACGATCCAATATAACATATCCAGCAACACATAACATCACATGTCATCAACGTAAGTAAACATGCGCATCCCAATTGTCGTTGACATATAGCAACGAAACCGGCGATATCACATATTACACGTACGGTCACAGAAAAGAAAGTGTAAAACTACAACAGCTGGAATCCGCAACCACCTCAGACATCGCATGCCTGACCAAATGAATTACTTAGACATCGCATGCCTAACAATTATAAACCCCGCATTTTAGTCTCAAAATCGAAAACACTTTTCAATATCAAGTCGGGCAATTCAACAAGATTCCCGACATCCTGATCGAATACTCGTCGCAAACTTCAGTAGGCGGCCGCACCCCAGATACCGTCGACGAAGTGCACCAAGGCGGAACACCACTACCGCGAGCACCCGGACGGATGCTTTCGGCGATGGGGTTCTCCTACAGTCACTTGGTCGGGGCTATGGGATGTAGCTGTCTATTAAGTTTGTCCGGCGAATATCCGCGTACGCTACGTGATTGCGACGGACTTTTGATCACATCAAAATTCTGTGGCAACCGATCAAGTGAGACTAAACTGCTATGTTTACAACATTCATTCAGTTATCTCATAACTATTTGTGAATTCTAATTATTGTATCACATTCCAGATAAACAGAAAATGTTAAACTTTCCGATCGAACATTCAAACACCCAAGTTTTCCCGATACAGATCAACACAAGAAATAAGTCTAACAACATTCAGTTCGTGCCTCAGTACCGACGGTCCAGCCGTAGAAGGGTCAAGCCAACGCCTCACATGTGGCACGCCGTACTGCCCCAAACCCGAAGGTTCAAAGGGCAGTTCAAGACGGTCACATAATCGAGTTAAGGTTTGTTGTCTTCTAGAGGGTCCATCGCGTTACTTGCACTACTTAGAACGTCGTTAAACTACGGAAAAATCCAACACTTGGAAATTTCCCGACAGGGGAAAAATTGGGTATTTATATCCGGTCGAACTTTTTAACATAATCAAAAAATTATCCGGAAAGCCAAATAGACAAAATTTGATACCCCGATCGAAACACCGAATCCCCAAAACAACTCCAGAAAATTCAACTCTAGAATAAATTTTAAAAATACCCAGAAAATCCAGCATAAAATAATAGGAGTTACTGTGCAAACAGTGTACGATGACGTCATCATTCCGCCGCGGAACCGCCGCGGAAGGCAGGCTTCTGCCGCGGTTCCGCCGCGGTTTGTACTGTTCATCGGAAAAATTTTGCATCATAATTCTTATTTTTCCCTGCTGAATTTTTTAGCAATTTTTAATTTGAAAAAATCCACGTTTTCAGAAAACGTCCAGAGAGCATTTTCCAGTTGGGGTTTCGGGTCGTTCGGACTTCAAAATCCGTCTGGACTTCGCCTAAGGCTCTAGCTAGTCTCTGATACCACTGTAGGGTTCCTAGGCACACTAGTGAGGTCTCACAAGGCATCGACCATGCCAAATTAAAATTTTAACGGTGCCGAGAAACCCGACTACGGATCGTCGGCTAGAAGTTTAGGTGAAAAAGCTAACTAGTTAACACTTAACTAAGAGATACGGAAATACAACCTTTGTAGATCCGGTTCTCCACCTCCATAGCTCCGTGATGATGTCTCCTCGCTGTCCAAATCGAATCCATGACTCTTGCATCGGCTTCATCGGAGAAAAAGCGGGCTAGGTCATCGACGACGATGCCGAAGATGATCTACGTCGAGGCATCACTAGATCAAGCTCCACCTTCACCAAGCCATGAAAACTTGTGAAGGAAACACACTCTACTACTTGGCAAGAGGTATAGGATGAAGAAATAGGAAGTGGGTAGACTTTAGAATTGGATTTCTCACTCATTTTCTCAAGTTGCCATTGATGGAGCAAGCTTCTTCATGTTGAAGATGAAGAAGAAGAAGAAGAAAATGTTATGATAAGTTAATTCAAAATAGAAAATAAATTGAATACTTATCATAATCCAACCATGGTCAAATGTAGAGAATGAACTAGGGTTAAGTGGAATGGTTAGGGTTAAGCATGAGACAAAATGGTCACTTTGGTCAAAACTTCATGAAGCTTCAATATAAAACAAAATAAGCAACCATTTTCTCTTTATGCTTTTCATTTTCCAAAAAGAATAAATAAATAAATAAATGAATAAGAAAATGAAAACCCTAACCATTACACAACCATGGTTTAATCTTTACACAAACCCAAGTGAGCATGTATCATCAAACATGATACAATCTTGTGCACAAAAATATATCTCATATACAATGTGCACAATTCAAGTGAGAAAATCCATTTAGAGTGAACCAATACTAGTTAATGCAAAGTAATATATCAAATATATAATTATGCATTAAATCATTAAATCAACACTTGATTTAACAATCCGGTCATATCACATACAACCGACTAATATCCAATGTATCGGCTTATCGAATCAACCCTTGATTCGATAACTAGGTTATATCGCATACAACCAATCGATACATTCATCGCGAGAATGAAATACGGTATCACATACACGCATTATTCTCGGTCCCGCACATATCTCATATGCGCTCCTATTTCGTTTCGCTTGAGCCAGGAAATCTCTGTGTAGGACTCTAAAGACTCGTCAATACGCCGGCAGCAGATGATGATCATATCAAACACCCACAAGCCGCAAGCGGTCTGCTAAACGTAACGGCCACCCGGGTATTGAGCGATCAGAAGATCGACGAGCAAGCCCGCTCACACTCCTGTGAATCCAACCAGTAACACTTACCGTACAGTCCGGTCTCGTCGTCTGATATGTCGCATATCTCGCCTAGGGGTGGTAAACGTCAGACCCCAATAGCTCGATAAGTCGTGTCGATATGAGGTCTATAACAATTCGAGAAACTACTGGTAATACTTACCAGTAAATCTCAGCAACCCTGGCCAGGGATTTCCGGTTATAGCCAATCGAACACAGCGCAACATCAACTCCCTATACCGGGAGAGACGAATCCCCTCCTATCGCTCATTGCCTCCATGTGATTCGGGACTGTACCCAAAAACCACCGTTTTGCACGCCCTCTTGGACGTGGTAAGGTGGAAATCAAAGCACAGTGGGAACCACACAAGACTCTATGACGATCTCGGGTCAACAGACTACTCTGTACCAGTGTCACCAGAGAACTGCCATCTGACGTAAGGTATAATACCATCTGGGAGTTCTCGGCGAGTCCGTCCAGTGTACCCAGTCTCCACTGAGCACCCGTATATCATCTCTGATGTCAAACACCAATGGATATGGGATCATCTATCGCCCATCTGTATGGGTCGAGAAGGTATACGCTAGTCTACTCTGGTATATCGATGCCCTGCCTCGATATACCCACGACTAGGGACTTTGAAGGATATACTTATGGACTACCCTGTCCCCACTAGTATGATCCGCATCATAGTCCAGGTAGTCAAGTACACATCCTAAGGGCTTCACCAACATGTAACAGAGAGACAATCAGTATACACGTTAAGGTAAAGTTCAACCAGATAGCATACTATCATGTCGAGCAAGAAAGTCCTCCCTATATATGTCCCAGCATCCACTACAATATACATCCTATGTACAGTAATGGCCTCTAGGGCATACATATAACTAACACAAAGCCCTTACCAAGAGGCACCGGGCAGTAACCCTACATGACCCGTCCTTAGTAGGCCTCTTACGGCCCTTCCTGCGCTAAGGATCGAAGCCCTCATCAAGAGGCAGCCGAGCGACTATCCTGCTCGGCTATCCCCAGCTGGTAGCTCCCTACCCCACAACGCCAGGGATCAAAGCTCTCATTAAGACGCAGCCGAGCGGCTACCCTGCTCGGCTATTTTCGGCTGGTAGTTCACTGCTATACAGCGCCAGGGATCGAAGCCCTCGCCACGAGGTAATCGAGCAGCTACCCTGCTCGGTCATCTATGGCTGGTAGTTCACTACCTATCAGACGCTGAGGATCTGTAGCCCTCTTCACGAGGCCGCCGAGTTTCTTCCTGCTCGACGCATCCCCAGCGGGCAGCCTCCTGCCCATCAGACGCTGAGGATCCGAAGCCCTCCTCACGAAGTTGCTGAGTTTCTTCCTGCTCGGTGCATCCCCATCGGGCAGCCTCGTGCCCATCAGACGCTGAGGATCCGAAGCACTCATCGCGAGGCCACCGAGTTTCTTCCTCCCGGTGCATCCCCAGCGGGCAGCCTCCTGCCCATCAGACGCTGGGGATCCGAAGCCCTCTTCGCGAGGCTGCCGGGTTCCTTCTTGCTCAGCGTATCCCCAGCGGGCAGCCTTCTGCCCATCAGATGCTGAGGATCTGAAGCACTCTACACGAGGCCGCCAAGTTTCTTCCTACTCGGCGCATCCCAGCGGGTAGCTTCCTACCCTACAAATACATGGATCTAAGATCCGCCGAATAAACTCATACTCAACGCGTGATCAGCGCCTCAACTCCGACGAAGGGAGGATACTGACCTTCCCACACTCAACCTTCGTTCGACTCATACTCGATGCGTGACAACAAGAACGCCGTGTCATTCCCGAACAATCCACCATGAGGAATTACCAGTGCTAAGCCGCACAGAAAGAACCAAGCAGTCCACTCTCGACCCGACCCACAAAAAGATTGGAACGAGAGTGGGGGCTAATGATGATGCTCAACAATGGTAATTCCGTAGATCATGACACATGGCGGATGATGTATCACATGCGTATGCTAGTTAGGCCCCTGAGGGCTATGGAGGGGGAACCAGTGTGCTACAGTGGGGGCTTCCCTCGAATCCCGTCTCCGAGGCTGCACCCCACTCCTTTCCCCCGAGCACTTCAGCAGCCACGCCAACTGTCCCTTTGCTCTACTACGAGCTATCACAGGCCCGAGCTTCCTCGGCCATCCGGCTCGCCTCCAAGCCCTCTTTCGGGCTGAACTTCTTTGCCCTCCCGGCTCTCCTCCGAGCTATCCTCCAGCCCGAGGATGTTCCCGACCTTCTGTGGCCTTCCAGACCACCCACAACTCACCTCCGAGCTGTCACAGAATTGGCCTCCTCGGCCCCCTCAACTCGTCTCCGGGCTGCCGCAGAGCCTAGATACTTCGGCCTCCCGCTCATCCCCAAGCCTCCCGCCGAGCTCATATTCCTCGGTCAGATCGACCGACCAACGGCACCTATCGCAGGCGCAACCGTATCACCTTCGTGAATCTCGCCATGCGCGAGATATCCGCCGGCCATGTCCCGTGTTCCATGTCATCACAATCCCCCTTTAACGAGCATGTCTCGCCATTAATGAGAGATCCCGCCTATCCCGCGGGCGTGACGCCGGGAGCGTAACGGACGACGTGATTCCCGTGCCTGCTGCCTGTTGCAACCGCTATATAAACCACTCTCTCAGACGATCAAAGTAAGTCATTTTCCACTCACTAGGCCGTTAACTCTGCTCAGATTTCCTGTCTAACTTGATCGTCGGAGGGTCCTCGGTGGTAAAACCATCCCGAGACTTCCTTGCAGATAGCTCGTCCCCAACAACCTCAAACCCATTGAGATCCACACACTTCAGGAGCTATCCTCCAACTCGAATCTTAGCCATCTATCATCGCCAACAGCATATCAATGGAAGGTAACATCTTGACGCGATTCAACCCGCGTCAATTCCCGATAATCTTCCATTTCATGTACCAAGCTAGCAACCTCCAAGTTATAAATTGGTTAGGACGAAATACTGAAATATAAATTTTTGTGGTGAAGTATGAAAATAACATAGATTTGAGGGAACGATGGAAATGTCAAGTTTTAGGTGTGGAATATGGAAATATCGAAGTTTTGGGAGCGAGATGTTACACACACAAAAAGCCCCTTAAGGGTAAATTGTTAAAATCCACCAAGCACTTTTTCCGACGGTCAAAAACCCTCCACCCTCGAAACGATAATAAATAAAAACCCCGGAAAATTTTCTTGCAATATCTATACAGTAACCTACTATATATAACCAATTCATACAAACTATTTAGATATCACATGAAACAATTTAGATATCACAGACAACCTCTTAGATATCGTTGTCAGATATTGCAGGAAACTAAATATAGCACGCAGCTACTAGACATCACAGATAAGGGATTCTTTGACAACTAAAAACTTTTTCATGGAAGTTTTGACTACCGCTTCGAGGCATAGAGTTTTTGACAGCAGGAAAAAGAGCGTGGTTTTTTCTTTTTTGACAATTTACCTTATTTTTAATATAGGCTAAATTTCAACTTGCTGCAATGACTTTTGGGCATTTTCCATGAATGATATCCTGAACATTTAAAATGATGGATTGCTATTATGAACTTTTAAAATATCACAAAATTATAATAAGGGTGTGAACGAAAAATTAGGAAATGACTATACTGTCCTTTTATATAAATTAAAGAAAAATAATTAAAGTTTTTTTGAATTCTTTTGTTACTATATGTATAAAGGTTAGTATATTTTAACTAAAAAAGAATAAAATTCTAAAGAATAAAATTAATTCCTTTTTTGTTAATTATATAAAATGGCAATATAATCATCTAATTTTCCGTTAATGTCATTATGATAGTTTTGTGATATTCTGAAAGTTCATGATAGTAATCCATCATTTGAAAAGTGCAGTGTATCATTTGTGGAAAATGACCAAAGTTCATGATGGCTAGTTGAAATTTAAGTAGCCTTTAATATATATTACTCCTTTATCTCCTATGAGCGGCCCCATGTTTGATTTACTTTCTTTGTGCCTTAAATATTCTAACGATCGAGCCTATATAGATTTCCATGATCAATCGTTAGAGTGAGCAGAATCCGAATTTCTTAATAATTAAAGGTTAATACAAACCTAGAACACAAGAAACATCTCAAACACATTGATCACCCAAAACAAAAAGGATAAAAGGGAATAAATTACCCTACATTTCTTATCTTACAAATCTTTAAAATTTACTAACATCCATCTCCAATAATATTATAAGTAGAACTCAAGAAAAACACATGTCAAACTTACTTTGAAATAAATAAAAAAAATACTCAATAATAATTAAGAAAATTTCTTAGAGATTAAAATGCCCGCATCATCACTTATTGATGGAGGTCCTTTTCGGGTCTCCGTCAGATGTTGTCTTCCGTCGATCTCCCGGTGGATCTTGGATGGGATCTCCTGTTGCATGTGGGTCTCAATGGGTTTTGAGGAGATTGGTGGTTTTGAGGAGTTTGCGCCGAGTACCTGCAAGGAAGTCCCGGGGTGGTTTGGTACCACCGAGAACCCTCCGACGATCAAGTTAGCACAAAATTCGAGCAAAGTAATGGCTAAGCGGGGTGAAAAACCCTTACTTGACCCCTCTGTGATGGGGGTTTATATAGTGGCGGCAGCACGCAGTAGCAGGCGCGAGAATCTCGCCGGTAGTTACGCTCCCGACGTCATGCCCGCGAAATAAGCGGATCGCCCATTAATGGGGATCGTGATGGCGTGGAACGTGGGATGTTACCGGCGGAGAATCCGTGCATGGCGATATTTGCGGAGTGGCGGTTGCGCCTAGGAGTGGTGGAGTTGGTCGGTCGGAGGGACCGAGGAAAATGCCCTCGGCGGGAGAGCTCAGGAACGAGCGAGAGGGCCGAGGCATCTTGGTCCTATTGTAGCTCGGGGCGAGCTGAGAGGCCGAGGAGGCAAATTTGTAGGGGGCTCTGAGGAGAGCCAGCTTATGCTTGCAGGTCGGGTACAGGGGTGGCCTGGTCGGCACCTGTGGGCCCTTTCTTATGAGTTCTGGGACACGTCATCTGCCACGTGTCCTGATCTGGGAGATCGCTAATATAGAGCATCATCATTCGCCCCCCACTCATATTCCGACCAGCTGGCGGGTCGGGTCAAGAGTGGACTGCCGGGCCGCCCGGGGTGAGCTTCCTCCTAAGATTTCGTCGGGTCGTGTCCCCGGGCTGTCAGCAGTCTTTTCTGCCAGCGAATCAGGGCGAGACCTCTGCATTTAAGGAAGGTGCGCCGGTTCGTGCATCCTGTCACTGAAGCGATAGTCCGCGTGTCAAGCGTCGGTTGGCCGACGCGACGTGAGCAGACCTGCGGCGTCTGATGGGATGCGGCCCAGTGTGGGAACGACAAGTGGAGCGATCGGGGCCGTTGGACGCGAGGAGGCGCTTTGGCGAGAGATGAAGGGCGCCGTCGGATGAGGGCGATTCCAATGATAAATAAGGGTGGGGCCCACTCCAGGGCCCCTACTCCTTCATATTTCCTCGCTCTAAGCCCTAGTTGCTCGGCGCTCGTCTTCTTTCTTCTGCTTTGGTTTTCCGAGGATCCCTCTTCTCCAGGTTAGATGTCTTCTTTCGTAGAATCTGTAGATATCGTAGGAGTAGATTCTAGGGACCCTCTAGTTGAGCCTGAGTCTTCCCGAGGAGCAGGGATTAGATCCTTTTTCCTGGGATCGTGCGGCGGGGGCAGCCCCCAGGGAGGAGGCGGTAGACGCTACCCCCGGTGCGCCGTGTTGGGTAAGGCATGAGGACGAGCTTGCCAATGTTCGGGCTCGCTTCCACATCCCCTCATGTTATACGCTTCGTTTGGCCAAGGAAGGAGAGAGGGCAGACCAAGTACGGGGTAGGGAGATCACCCTGTACTTGGAAGCTTTTTGGGGTGGAATGCGCCTGCCCTTCTCTTCCGAGGTCGTCGAAGCGCTGAACTTCTTCGGGTTAGCCCCTGGCCAGTTAGTGCCGAACTCATGGAGGATTCTCCTCGGGTTCCTGATCCTCCTGAAGCTACAGGCGGTTCCCTTCAGCCTCTCCATCCTTGATTCTTCCCTTGTTTTCAAAAATCATCCTGGGGGTCGAGCGGGCGACCCGAGGTGGGTCTACCTCTCTTTTAGAAAGCGACAGGGGGGCGCCGCCGGGATAGGGGTTGTAGCCCTGTGTTCATATCATAATTTTGCATTATTATATTCCCCATTCTTATTCATTTTACAAATAAATAGTTGCTTTTGATCCATGTCTGCTACATAGTTGCAGGTTACAGGTTCTCAGAGTAAAAACAGTGAAAACGATGAAAAGACGATACAAAAGTGAGACTACGACCGATAAATGGTGGAATCTTGATCGGCCTACATATTGAGGGACAATGAAGATCAATAAACAAGTTCACAAAGTACAAAGGCAGCGCAAGCTTCAAGACTTCGACACGAAGTAAGCAGTAAAAGTCCACGACTTTATTCACTGTGGAAATCTGGAAGAAATATAGAAGACAAACTGAGAACCCAAGTAAAGAAACAAAAAGTAGAATGTAACCAGAAGCAACCAGGAAAATTTCAGCCAACAAGTCCCCTAAATGGCTGCGGAACCGCGGCCAAACCTGGCTCTTGACCGCGGTTCCGCGGCCGTGCGAAGCGCGTGTCGGCGCAAAAATCTTCTGGCGGTGCGTCGGTGCTTTGACTAGGTTTCTTAGGGGGTAAAATTGTAATTGCAGATATGACGCGATTGTAAACCTAGGGTTACTATGTTCTATAAATAGAAACCCTAAAACCTGTTTTAGGCCATGCCTCTTTTTATTTCATCTATTCAGATCTGAAAATTCCTGTGTAAATGTTTGGAGAGAGCCATCAATAAAGTAAGTAGTTTTATTTAATTGCCCTAGTTAATTTTTATTCTGTCTTAGTATAATTTTATTATCTGCCCTAGTTAGATAGTTAGAAATGTTCTTCAATTCCCTAATGAGCGAGTAGTCTCCTCGCTTGTTAGGGTTAGGAATAGGGAAGGCTTGAGAGATGAAAATCTCTCACCCCTTTCTTGCCCATCACATATAATTAATAGGACTTCATGCATACATACACACACCGTTCCCTACGGCATCTTACCCCACGAGGTAACAGTGATACCGTAGTATAAACGACCGGTTGTGTATATTTTCCATGGAGGTTAGGGTAAGAATTAAGAAAGGAAAGACTAGAACCTAGAGAAAAAAACATCGTTTCTTCCCGATGGTACTAATTCCCTTTATTAATTGTTACCATAACACCTAAAGAGATCTAAATTAGGGCATTGAAAGTGGTGAGGAAATCTTTAATTTCCAAACTTAACCTAAACCTAACCCTAACAAGATTTTAGTCTTAGTATAAATCAGTTTAGTTTTTAGCGATAATCCATTCACACCGTTTGGAATTAACTCGTTAGACCAAATTAGGAAATACACAACATCCCTGTAGACCGACCCGTACTCACCGGCTAGCTACCAAGCGACGCCGTTCTTGATTACGATTATAAATATTTTTGATTCATCTTTTAAAAAAAGCGCACACGCAAAATAAATCATCAAATCAAATGGCACCGTTGCCGGGGATGGCGTAGTATTTTCTTTTTGCAATTTCGGGTTAATATAAAATTAAAAAAAAATCATAAAAACTAAAAATTTGAAAAATATAAAAATTTATCATCCTGTGAAGGGTATTTTTGTGTGAATTTTGCAGGATAGACGAACGAGTTCGGATCTGGGAAAATCCAGCACGCAAAACAGAAAACGGCAGATCTGAACGACAGAGGGAAATCATAACAGAGGAGCAGAAGAAATCTCAGGAATCGATCCGCCGCCGCCGCGTTTCTGCCGCCGATAGCTCCCTTTGGCCGCGCTTCCGCCGCAGGTAGGTGACGTCAGCACGAGGAAAAACCACTGTGAGTTTTCTTTCTCCTCCTCTGAACCCCCTGATATCTCCTCTGTAAATTTGCCTGCAGGATTCTTTGCGCTAAAAAAAATCTCTCCCCCTTCCAATAATCGATCTTGTGCAGGATTCTTTGCGCCGCGCTAAAAATTGTTTGCAAGTGATTGTTTACTATTTTGCATATTTAATTAGACTTTAAGGGGCTTGAAACCAAATCCAGATTGGGTGGGGATTTCATCACCCTTCCCAGGACCCCAGAAATCACATAAGGCATATTGCATTTACCTTCATTTAATTAAAAAAAGATTAGACTCGGCCCTAAAGACTTCGCGCTCAATAGGACAGAGGAACAGTTGTAGGCATCGACCGTTGATCCTAACCTGACTTTGTGGTGTCTAGGCAAGTGTGTCTAAGGCAAGTAGTTACTTAATTAGGCCCACTACTTACGTGGTGGAGAGCCTCCCACTTATCTGGCACTTACCTGGCCACAATTGGCGGTGAAGAGGCGGTTTGAGGTCCTACTTCTTGCCCTTTGGAACAGTTAGGAGCTGTCTAACTAACGTAGGTGACCCTAGATCTAGGCCTGATTGTGCATTTGTGGTTGATTGAACGCGTCTAAGCCTTTTATCGAAAATCTTTTTTGCAAAAAGCTCTACATATAAAAAAAATGGGGGGAAAGATCTTTACAAAAACTTGCAACTTGTCGCTTAAAATCCGTGCACACCACTTACACCCACCTTCTTTCCATTGACGTTTTCTTACCCCCTCATTCTGTTTTACACTTTTTGACTACACTACCTCTTTAGTGTATGTCCGGTTGGACTAGGGACACTAGCGTCCGATTAGTCCGTGTTTCGTTGGTACCGACCGACGACGCTTTCAACTCCGAAGTCGAAATTCCTTCCACTTCCTTAACTTCACCAACACATTCTTCCTCCGAAGGGATGTCGGGATATAATCCTAACAACACCTTACCCACGGGACTGATTCCACCTCCGTTAGGTGCGAATAACCCGCAACACCCGCCTGTTGTAGCGCCCCAACGAATCGCACTCCAGGATCTTTTCTACCCTGTCCGCACCGCCTTACCTACTTGTCTTTCACTCCCACCGGTAAATGGGGACAATTTTGAGATCAAACCCCACTTCATCAATATGTTACCAAGATTTCACGGACTGGAATCCGAAAATGCCTATATCTTCATAAACAAATTCCAAAACGTTTGCGCAATGATGAAAACAACCCAATTATCAGATGATGCTATAAGGCTAAGGGTCATTCCTTTCACCTTATGTGACTTAGCCGAGAAGTGGTTATACAGCACAACATCACATTCAATTAAAAATTGGGAAGAGTTTGTTAAAGCTTTTCTTAAAAAGTTTTATCCACATCACAAGACCGCGAGAATTCGCAATGAGATTATACAATTTTCCCAGCTTCCTTCCGAACCCTTTTGGAAGTGTTTTGAAAGATTCAAAGACCTACTTGTTCAATGCCCTCACCATGGGATCGAAAATTGGCAACTTTGCCAAACTTTATACGAGAGATTGAACCCAGCAACGAAGCAGTTGTTGGAAACCATTTGTCAAGGTCACTTTCTAACCAAATCTAGTGAGGAAGCTAGGCAGTTTCTCGAGAATCTTGCTGAACAAACACTTCAGTGGGAAAGCACTAAGACCACCTCATCCTCTTCTGTTGGTCAGTCTAGGGCAGGCATACATCAATTAGATATGTCGATTGCAATGAAGGCCGAAATAGCCGCACTTACAAAAAAGCTAGAAGCAATTGAGACCAAAATCTCATCGCCTTCTCCTGCCCCTGCTTTACCCCCACCAACTGTTTGTGCTTTTTGTTCGGATCCATCACACCTTACGGAAGAGTGTCCTTACAATCCACCTGTTCAAGGACAAGATCAAGTCAATACTGTCTTTCAGCAATGACAAAGAAATGATCCATACTCTTCGACTTATAATCCGGGATGGAGGAGTTACCCAAATTTTGTTTGGAATCAAAATCGGCAATTCCAAGGAAACAACTTTCAAAGGCCTCCTCCTCCACAACAACAAGCACCCCAACAAACTCAATACCAGCAACCTTTCCAACCACAACCTTACCCAAACCAAATGAATAATTTTGTGCCCAACAACTCATACCCTCCAAACAATTTTGTTCAACCAAATGATGATAAGGTTACCTCGCTAGTAAAAAGTCTAGATGCATTTCTCAAACAATCTACACAATCCGCAGTAAGGTTAGAGACTTCCATTCAGTCTTTGGTGCACAATAATACTTCACACGATCAAAGCATCAAATCTATTAAGGCACAAATTGCACAACTAACTGCTGCATTGAGCGAGCGAGAAAAGGGAAAGCTTCCATCTCAACCACCGCCAAATCCCGGTCACACACACAACGCACATGTCGCATATGAATATCAAAATCATAATGTAAATGCGGTGACCACGTTGAGATCTGGAAGAGTGTTGCATAATAATGTGAGTAATAGTGATGACACCCCCGCCGGTGGTTCTTCTTCATCTTCTTCTTCTTCGTTAGAGCCTATTCTTCATTCTTTAAAAGGCTCTTCTTCTTCTGATCCGAATGGACCCATATCTCACTTCACGAACACACCCACACTGGGATCCGTTCCAACTCCACATTCTACTCCACAGACATTGGACTCAACAGATTTTTAAAATGCTCCATTTCCAAACAGGTTGAGATCCAATAAACCAACTCCACAAATGGAGAAGATTGTGGAGTTATTTAAACAGGTTAGCATAAATATACCTCTCTTGGATGCAATCCAACAAATCCCTTCTTATGCGAAAATCTTAAAGGGCTTATTCTCCTCGAAGAGAAAGTCTCAGATACCCAAGAAAGTGCTAGTAGCTAGTACCGTGAGCAATGCTATTAACCAATGTCAACCCTTACCTCAAAAACGAAAGGACCCTGGCTGTCCTACAATTTCAATAACAATTGGGGATAAGAACATCAATCGAGCACTTTTAGATCTTGGGTCTAGTGTTAACCTGCTTCCCTACTCCGTGTACGAGCAATTAGTTGGAGATTTGAAAACCACTCGTTGTACTCTCCAAATGGCTGATCGATCAATCACCCATCCTAGGGGTGAGTTAGAGGATGTGTTGATCAAAGTAGGGGACTTCATATTCCCCGTTGATTTTATTGTTATGGACACACAACCTGTTGCTAACCAACGGAACCAAATTCCGGTGATTCTCGGTCGACCATTTTTAGCCACTTCCAATGCCGTAATAAATTGTCGCAATGGTTCTATGACTCTATCTTTCGGGAAGATGTCTTGTGAGTTCAATAATTACAAGATAGGAAGTCTGCCCCCCGTGCCTAAAACTAGTACACGAGAAGTTTGCTCTATTCACGAAATCACGCAAGAGGACTGCGAGCTTGAAAAATTTCTGATTGATGACAACAGTTTTGACGCCACCAGTGCGTCCTTCCTCGAATCTAACACAGTTGGCACAACCGATATTGATTATGAATGTTTCACTTTTTCGGACGATTTTGACGACTCACCGGCCGAATATGAGTCATTTGAATTTTTGGATGAGTTAGTTGAACCATCCGATTCGGTTGTTTGCAGTGATTTCGAACCATTATTGGAATCCTTTGAGTTCGAGGTAGATTCCCCAATTTTACCTTTGATTGTTTCACCTCCGAAACTCGAACTCAAGCCCTTGCCATCTCACCTTATATACGCTTACCTAGGTGAGAATGAGACCTTTCCCGTTATCATATCGGCCTCTCTAGCCCTCGAGCAAGAGAAAGCCCTTTTGATGGTCTTACAAAATAACCGACAGGCTTTTGGCTGGACTATGGCGGACATCGAGGAGATTAATTCCCTCATAATTGAATATCATATGCATATGATGGATGATGCCAAGTCAATGAAAGATCCACTGAAACATCTCGGGGATTGTGTGGATAATCAAACTCCTCCTTTAGAAGTTGAACCACCCCCTTTTCTTTTAATAAGCTACGAGAATGCCAATATTCCATTGATTTCCGATCATTCACATTCTCGTTTTGATTCATCATCACCTCCTATCTTTTCACTTCCACGTACATACAGACACTTTCCACCAGTTATCTCTTCCCCAATTCTTTTTGGCTCGGTATAACATGTTCTTCCACCAACCGATACTTTACACAGATAAATTCTTCAACTGGTTGGTGTTGATTTTTGGTCTTTGCAAAGTTTGGCATTGACTTGTAACATCTTTTAACTCAAGTTTGGGGGGACCTTTTTTGTGTATATTTTGTCTTTCTTTTAACAATAAAAAATTATAAAAAAATAAACAGGGGAATACCGGCCATTTTAACCCTCTTGGTGTAGCATGACAGTGAGGACACTATCAAGTTTAAGTTTGGGGGTATGCTCGGTAAGCCTTCTTCCTTCGCATTCATATGTATATTCTTGCATTTGCATATTTATTTTAAAACCCATAAAAATTGAAAAATTATAAAAATTAAAACATTCAATTTTGGCCTTAATTAACTTGAGTTTGACAAATAGGTTAACTAGATAGGAACAACTAGATCTTAGACGTAGTAAATTAAAAACCATAAAAATAACCTTTCTTAAAATTTAACGGTAGAAAGTATATGTCTTTATAGTTTATTTAGAAATAGGCAAATTTCGAGTTGACTTCTTGGGCTAAGTTAAAACAAGGGAAAAGTATTGATATCTTTATTAAAGTATAAGTCTGAAAAATAATTCCTAAGCTTAAGTCTAAATTCTGAAAATATATACCCTACAACTTGCACAAACGCGAACCTTGAAACTTGGAATAGTAGAAGAGACCTTGAAATGCTCTTGTCTAAAATCCTTAGTATGAAGAAAAATAAAATAAAAATATAAGTGTGAATAAAGAGATAAAAAAAATGAACACTGGTTTTTGTAATTACTTAAGGCTGCTTAAATAGAAAAAAAAATATTTAGCGAGGGTGCTTTATCACCTAGTCCTTAGACCAACTGGTTTGGGAGTCACTGCTAAAACCTTAGGTGTTACAAGACTAGGAATTACGCTTTAATGTGCAAACACATTTTGTAATCGGTCGTTGGTACCTCAAGAAGTATTAACAGTCGCATGAAGAATGTGTGAGCAATTTCATCTAAAATTCACCAATTGAAAAGTACTTTGGACGATGGACAAGAGTATAATAGCTTGATTTGAATTTCCAAGTGTAGGGATGATATATACACACACGTGGGGGTATGTGATTGGGGTTTAGATGAGAGATAGGAATGAAAAATAGAACTTATATCTTTAGTAGAGATGATAAAAATTTCTAAGTTGAGATAGAACCCTAGAAGGAAAACTTAAAAGATGCTAAAAGCTAAGTAAGTCTATAGAACATATATAATTTTAAGTTAAATGATAAGGAGGCGTGAAAAATACGGGTGGATAATTTCTGAGTTGAAGATAATAGAGTTTCTTGTTAGAAAACCTAATTGGAGAATAAAAGTCAATAGGTCGAATTGATAGGATTTTGTGGGTAGTATCCGCTGAAAACCCTTAGGAGACAACACTCTTCCTACTAGGGACACCTAGAGGTTTAACGGCTGGTTGCACGAGCTCAGTGCAATCGCGTTTCCCTGCGAAAGTGAGGCTAGGTCTTTTTCAAGAATAAAACTAGGTTTGCTCGAGGATGAGCAAAAGATAAGTTTGGGAGTATTTGTTCATATCATAATTTTGCATTATTATATTCCCCATTCTTATTCATTTTACAAATAAACAGGTGCTTTTGATCCATGTCTGCTACATAGTTGCAGGTTACAGGTTCTCAGAGTAAAAACAGTGAAAACGATGAAAAGACGATACAAAAGTGAGACTACGACCGATAAATGGTGGAATCTTGATCGGCCTACATATTGAGGGACAATGAAGATCAATAAACAAGTTCACAAAGCACAAAGGCAGCGCAAGCTTCAAGACTTCGACACGAAGTAAGCAGTAAAAGTCCACGACTTTATTCACTGTGGAAATCTTGAAGAAATATAGAAGACAAACTGAGAACCCAAGTAAAGAAACAAGAAGTAGAATGTAACCAGAAGCAACCAGGAAAATTTCAGCCAACAAGACCCCTAAATGGCCGCGGAACCGCAGCCAAACCTGGCCCTTGGCCGCGGTTCCGCAGCCGTGCGAAGCGCGTGTCGGCGCAAAAATCTTCTGGCGGTGCGTCGGTGCTTTGACTAGGTTTCTTAGGGGGTAAAATTGTAATTGTAGATATGACACGATTGTAAACCTAGGGTTTCTATGTTCTATAAATAGAAACCCTAAAACCTGTTTTAGGTCATGCCTCTTTTTATTTCATCTATTCAGATCTGAAAATTCCTGTGTAAATGTTTGGAGAGAGCCATCAATAAAGTAAGAAGTTTTATTTAATTGCCCTAGTTAATTTTCATTCTGTCTTAATATAATTTTATTATCTGCCCTAGTTAGATAGTTAGAAATATTCTTCAATTCCCTAATGAGCGAGTAGTCTCCTCGCTTGTTAGGGTTAGGAATAGGGAAGGCTTGAGAGATGAAAATCTCTCACTCTTTTCTTGCCCATCACATATAATTAATAGGACTTTGTTCATATCAGATTTTTGCATTTTTATACCGCCCAATTTTTATCACATTGCTTATCGGTAGGTACTCTTGAGCCGTGTTTGCTAGTTAAATTGCAGGATACAGGTTCTCAGCTCTAAACAATGAAATTCATGGAAAAGCACGACAAAATCCGGATTACTGCCAACCACAGATAAAACACGGGTCTCCGCTCTCTATCTGTATGTTGCCGCACACCAGTTTAAGGGACAAAATGGTAAATCGATGTCATTTTCATGCACAAAGCTCAAAGTCAACATAAGATCCAACATATCTACGCGGAGCTTAAGGAAATCATGGCAAAAGATCTACATCAAATCACCTTTTGATCTGCTAAAATTCTGGAAAAATTGTGAAGAGTTTCTGAGAAAAAACATATACCAAACAGCAGACAACATCAAACCAGGGGACCACACAAAATCCGAGGAACCAACTCCTCTATATGGCCGCAGAACCGCGGCATAAGCATGCTTAAGCCGCGGAACCGCGGCCGTACGGCCTCTGCAGAAGTTCATATTTTGGGGGAAGATTGGTAATTTCATATATGGACAGATTGTTGCCCTAGGTTTCCAGTTCCCTGCCTATAAATAATCTAGAACTTGCCAAAGCCAAGGGTGCTTATTCTTGTATTTAGATTTTAGAATACATGTTGTTGTTCTTCTTCCTCTTCTCATCTCTTCTCCATTAAAAACTTGTAGTGAGCTTTTGTGAGTGAAGGATGAATAAAGGAGTTCTTTTTGTTACCATGCTTGTCTTGTTATTTTGTTAATTATAATTGCTTGTATTTTTCATTTGCTAATCTAGTTGTTGTTATTTGTTGTTTGTTTCTTTCTTGTTCTCTTTTTCTTTATCCTTAAACAACAATGATGCTTAAACTTGATCCTTGCCAAAGTGAGGTCTCAATTAGCTAGTTGTAATCTTCTAACCTCTTTCTTTCTATCTTCCTCCTTTGTTTTATTTTCCTTTTTCTTGTAATGGGTGAGTAGTTTTCTCACTTGTTAGGGTAGGATAAGGAAATTTTGAGAGAAGGAAATCTCTCACTCTTTTCTTGCCTAAAATCTTAATTCGGACTCCCGTTAATTGAACCATAATCAGCTCCCTACGGCACCCTATCCTACATGATAGCGGTGATTCCTTAGTGAGACCGGTTATGGTTGAATTAACCGGAAGTTAAGGCTAAGAGCCAAGAACGGACGGACAAGCACCAAAAGGAAGAACTTAAGCGTTGGAAAGCCTAGCTTATACTCGCAAGTTCCTTCCTAGTCGTGCTAATCCCCGTTGTTGCCGATTACCGTAACACCGATATTAAGAGTCGCAACGAAAGAAGTGAGCGACTCCTAACTCAAACTAACCTAATCTTAACCCTAACAAGCTCTCATTATATATCATTTTAGCACATAGTTAATCTAAAAACAAATCTGGACATTTGGACTTAACTCGTTAAAGCACATAGAAAAAGATTCCCATCTCCCTGCGGACGACCCGTACTCAACCGGCTAGCTACAAGCGAAACCATCTTTATTGCGGTAATTAACTAAGCACGCATAAACTCTACCAATCAAATGGCGCCGTTGCCGGGGAGACGGTAGTTTATTTCTTTATGTAATTTCGGGTTAATTTGTGAATATAAATATAACCGAAAAACAATATACATTGTAAATAAACCATCTTGTTATTTTTGATTAGTTTTTGTGCAAGTGTGCAGGATAAAAAGACGGTCGAGTTCAGTGAAAAAGACGTGGGAAGTTAGACCCATATCTCGCGGTAACACCGCGACGGATCAAGACGAAGCAAACGGTCTACTGTAAGATTCTGGAGCAGATCCTGTAAGCAAATCAAGATTCAGGAGATCCAGAAAAGAAGAGGACACCTAGAACAGAACAGCACAGGAATTTGAAGGCCCATTCCTACTATCCTACCGCGGAACCGCGGCATAAGGAGTCTATTGCCGCTAAACCGCGGCTGTTTGAAGCCATTGAACCCCAAAAATCCCTGTGAGTGTTCCTTGCTCCTTCCCGACTCCTCTGAACTCCACTGAACTGTATTTTCTGCAGAATTCTTTGCGCAAATTCTCTTCCCCTTCCAATAAATTGTTTTTGTGCAGGATTCTTTGCTCCACGCTAAAAAAAATAAAAATTGATTGCAATTGATTATTACTGCTTTGCATTTATTAATACGGATTTTAAGGGGCTTGAAACCAATCCAGATTGGGTGGGGATTTCATCACCCTTCCCAGGACCCCAGAAATCACAAAAAGCATATGCATTGACCATTGTTTAATTAAAAAATACTAGACTCAGCCCTAAGGACTTCGCGCTCAATAGGACAGAGGACTAGTTACAGGCATCGGCCGTTTATCCTATCCTGACTTTGCGGTGTCTAAGCAAGTGTGTCCAAGGCAAGTGGTTACTTAATTAGGACCACTACTTATGTAGTGGGGAGCCTCCCACTTACCTGGCACTTACCTGGCCGTAATTGGCGGAGAAGAGGCGTTTGAGGTCCTATTTCTAGCCCTTTGGAACAGTTAGGAGCTTTCTAGCTGACCTAGATGACCTTAGATCTAGGTGTGATTGTGCATATCTTGTTTTTGATTGCTTGAAGCCGTAAGTCCGTACATACTTCTGTAAAGTTCCTTCGAAAAAGAAAAAAAAACACAAAAACCAAAAACTTTTATAAAAACTTGCCCTTTGTCGCCAAAATCCCATTTTTTCACCCACCACCCATCGTATTTCTCCATTGACGTTTTCTTACCCTCACCTTCTCCGCTTTGACTATACTAAACTCGTTTAGTGTATGTCCGCTTGGACTCGGGACACTAGCGCCCGCTTAGTCCGCGTTACGTTAGTCGCTACCGACTACGCGATCGACTCAGACGTCGAAACTCCGTCCACGCCTCTTTCACCCTTACCTTTGCCGGCCAACTCCGACGTTGACCGGAATTCTGTTCATACATCCTCACCTTCACCATCACTAACCTCCTCTTCCGCGATGTCAGGATTTAATCCAAACATCCCTACAACTCTCCCGGGATTGATTCGACCTCCTATGGATGCGAATAACCCACCACCACCGCCTGTCGTAGCGCCACAGCGAATCGCGCTCCAGGATCGTTTCTATCCCATCCGTTCTGCACTTCCCACCTGTCTTTCCCTTCCACGGGCCAATGGGGATAATTTTGAAATTAAGCCCCACTTCATTAACATGCGTCCGAAATTTCATGGGCTTGAATCTGAAGATGCCTATATCTTCATCAACAAGTTCCAGAATGTTTGTACCATGATGAAAACTACCCAGCTGTCGGACGATGCTATACAGCTACGGGTCATTCCGTTCACTTTGTGCGATCTTGCTGAAAAATGGCTGTATAGCACCGCTTCCCACTCCATAACCAGTTGGGATGAGTTTGTGAAAGCGTTTCTCAAGAAATTCTATCCGAATCATAAAACCGCAAGGATTCGGAACGAAATCAACCAATTCTCCCAGCTTCCTACTGAACCCTTCTGGAAGTGCTTTGACCGGTATAAAGACCTTCTTGTTCAGTGCCCTCACCATGGTATCGAGAAATGGCAACTTTGCCAAACCTTATACGAGGGCCTGAACCCGGCAACCAAGCAATTGTTGGAAACCATTTGTCAGGGCCACTTCATATCGAAATCTGACGAGGAAGCGTGGCAATTCTTCGACGACCTTGCGGAACAAACGCTTCAATGGGAGAGCACCAGACCAACTTCTTCTTCTTCCTCCACTTCTACTGGTCCGTCTAGGGTAGGAATTCACCAACTCGATGTCTCTATTGCGATGAAAGCTGAAATGGCTGCAATAACGAGAAAACTTGAAGCGATAGAGAGCAAATTTTCATCTCCTGCTCCTATCCCTGTTCTTCCCCTTCGAACCATTTGTGCTTGTTGTTCCGATCCTTCTCACTTAACCGAAGAGTGTCCTTACAATCTACCATCTCAGGAACAGGATCAGGTTAATGCTGCATTTCAGCAAAGACCGAGAAATGATCCATACTCTTCTACCTACAATCCCGGTTGGAGGAACCACCCCAATTTCGCCTGGAATCAGAATCAGCATCAATTCCAAGGCAACAATTTCCAGAGGCCCCCTCCTCCGCAACAACAAGCGCAACAACAAACTCAACATTAGTTTCAGCAGGCCTTCCAACCCCAACCTTTTCAAAATCAGACGAACAACTTTGCACCCAACAATTCTTTTCCGCAAAACAACTTCGTTCCGTCTAATAACGATAAGGTTTCCTCGCTAGAACGAAGTCTGGAGGCGTTCGTTAAACAATCGACACAATCTACCGTAAACATCCAGTCGTCTATTCAGTCTTTGGTGCAACACACTGCTGCACACGGGCAAAGCATCAAGACCATCGAAGCCCAGATTGCACAGCTGAATGCGGCGTTAAGCGAGCGAGAGAAGGGGAAGCTTCCGTCCCAACCACTCCCAAATCCCGGTCACCCACATAATGTACATGTTGCTCTTGAATAACAGAACCATAATGTGAGTGTCGTGACTACATTGAGATCGGGAAGGATGCTGCAAAACAACATTGGCACACGGATCGACGATGACACCCCGGCCGCTTCTTCTTCTTCTTCTTCTTCTTCTTCGTCTGAGTCTATTCTCCATTCTTCCAAAGGCTCTTCCTCTAATTCTGCTCTAAATGGACCCATTTCTCACTCCACGAAAACACCAGCTCTGGGATCCGTTCCAACTCCACAATCTCCTCCACAAGCATTGGACTCAACCAATTTTAAAAACGTTCCATTTCCAAACCGGTTGAGGTCCAATAAACAAAATCCACAAATGGAGAAGATTCTGGAGTTGTTTAAGCAGATTAACATCAGCATTCCCCTTTTAGATGCTGTCCAACAAGTCCCATCCTACGCGAAAATCTTAAAGGACTTGTGCACGAAAAAGAGGAAGTCTCAGGTACCCAAGAAAGTTTTCTTGGCTAGTGCTGTGAGTGATGCTCTTACCCAATCTTTACCGCAAAAACAGAAGGACCCTGGCTGTCCTATGATTTCTATTACCATTGGGGATAAGAACATCAACCGCGCACTATTAGATCTTGGTGCCAGTGTTAACCTGCTTCCGTACTCAGTATATGAGCAATTAGGTGTACGAGAGCTGAAACCCGCACACTGTACTCTCCAAATGGCCGACCGATTAATCATCCATCCTAGGGGTGAGCTAGAGGATGTGTTAATCAAGGTTGGGGACTTCATATTCCCCGTTGACTTCATTGTATTAGACACACAGCCTGTAGCTAACCCCCGGAATGAAATTCCGGTGATACTCGGTCGTCCATTCCTTGCGACCTCAAATGCTGTGATCAATTGTCGAAATGGTTCGATGAACCTATCTTTTGGAAACATGACAATTGAACTCAACATTTTTAGGTTGGGGAATCAGCCCACCGAACCTAATGCTCATATACTAGACGTTTGCTCAATCCAGGAGATCACCCCAGAAGAGTGTGAATTCGAGGAGTTTTTGTTCGATCATGATAACCTTAACGCCACTAGTGCGTTCCTCTTCGAACCTGCTGCTGTTTCTGCGCCCGACAATGACTACGAGTGTTTCACTTTCTCGAACGATCTTAGCCACTCACCACCCGAGTTTGAATCCTTCGAATTTCCGGATGAGTTACCTGAACCATCCAACTCGGTCGCTTACACTCGTTTTGAACCTTTGCTGGAATCCTTTGAGTTCGAGACCTTTTCACCAATCTTGCCTTCAATCGTTTTACCTCCAACGCTCGAACTCAAGCCTTTGCCGTCTCACCTTAAGTACTCTTACTTGGGTAAGAACGAGACCCTCCCTGTTATCATCTCGGCTTCTCTAGCTCCAGAGCAAGAGAAAGCCCTTCTTGCGGTCTTGCACAGCACTAGGCAAGCTTTTGGCTGGTCCATGGCGGACATCAAGGGGATTAGTCCCCTGATCGTTGAACATCACATTAATCTGATGGATGATGTCAAACCAGCCAGGGATCCACAAAGGCGACTCAACCCACTCATGAAGGAGGCTGTAAAAAAGGAGATCGTTAAATGTCTAGATAGTGGTATCATTTACCATATCTCTGATAGCCAGTGGGTTAGCCCCATTCACGTTGTCCCCAAGAAATCAGGCATAACGGTCATAACCAACGAGGCGAACGAGTTAATCCCTACTCGCACCCAGACTGGGTGGCGAGTATGCATCGATTACAGGAAAACTCAACGCCGCAACACGGAAGGACCACTTTCCGCTACCTTTCATTGACCAGATGCTTGAACGATTGGCCGGACACGAGTATTACTGCTTTCTTGATGGCTACTCTGGCTATAATCAGATTCCCATCGCCGAAAAAGACCAGGACAAGACCACATTCACTTGTCCTTTCGGCACGTTTGCATATCGTCGCATGCCCTTTGGGTTATGCAATGCACCCGCTACCTTCCAGCGGTGTATGATGGGAATCTTCTCAGACATGGTGGAGAAATTCCTAGAGATCTTCATGGATGATAGCGATTCCTTCAATGAGTGTTTGCTACATCTCGACGCTGTCCTTACCCGATGTAAGGACAAGAACCTCACTTTGAATTGGGAGAAGTGCCACTTCATGGTGCGCGAAGGTATTGTCTTAGGACATATCATTTCGCAAAATGGCATAGAGGTTGACAAAGCGAAGATTGAGGTCATTTCCAATCTCCCTCCTCCCAGATGCGTCCGAGACATCCGAGCCTTCCTTGGCCATGCCGGTTTCTATAGACGGTTCATCAAGGACTTTAGCAAGATTGCTAGGCCCTTGACTCTTTTGCTGGCCAAGGACACGCCATTCGACTTCAACTCGAGCTGTGTGACTGCGTTCGAGTCATTAAAAAGCTCACTCACTTCTGCTCCCGTTCTTTCTTCTCCTGACTGGACGCGCCCATTTGAGATTATGTGCGATGCATCCGACTTTGCCATCGGTGCTGTCCTTAGACAACACATCAATAAGATACCGCACGTAATCTATTATGCTAGCCGAACCCTGAACGACGCCCAACTTAATTATACAACAACTGAGAAGGAATTCTTAGCTGTTGTATTTGCTTTAGAAAAGTTCAGGCCCTACCTCATCGGCTCTCCAGTCATTGTCTACACAGACCATTCTGCTCTGCGCCATCTTTTTGCGAAGAAAGATGCAAAATCTCGGTTGATACGTTGGATCCTCTTGCTTCAAGAGTTTGACCTTGTCATCAAGGACAAAAGGGGATGTGAAAACGTAGTCGCCGACCATCTCTCACGACTTCCTTCTTCGTCGTCGCTTCAAATTCCGATCAACGACGTTTTTCCGGATGAACAGCTCTTGACAGTATCTTGCGAACCCTGGTTCGCAGATATTGTGAACTATTTGGCCACAGGGTTACTACTGACTGAATGGTCACGTCGGGACAGACTTCGATTCTTATCCCAAGTAAAACACTTTTACTGGGACGAACCCTATCTGTTCAAGTACTGTCCTGACCAGATTATTCGTCAGTGTGTCCCTGACGATGAATTCAAGAGTGTGCTGTCGTTTTGCCACGATCAAGCATGTGGCGGGCATTTTAGCCCCAGAAAGACAGCTGAGAAGATCTTGCAATGTGGTTTCTACTGGCCACAACTCTTCAAAGACGCTCATGACTATTGCAAGACTTGCTCCCGGTGCCAACACTTGGGCCGGATATCCCGGAGGAACGAGATGCCGCTCCAACCAATCTTGGTTGTGGAGATTTTCGACGTTTGGGGGATAGATTTCATGGGGCCGTTTCCCAGCTCTTTCGGGAACTTGTACATCCTTCTCGCTGTTGATTACGTCTTTAAGTGGGTCGAGACTGTGCCCAGCCGGACTAACGAGGTTTCTTAAAGAAAACATTTTCTCCCGTTTTGGGCACCCCCGAGCGATCATTAGCGACAATGGAACTCATTTCTGCAATAAGACTTTCGAGGCCTTGATGCGGAAATATTCCATTAATTATAAACTATCTACGCCCTACCACCCCCAAACCTGTGGGCAAGCCGAAGTTTCAAATCGGCAAATCAAGCAGATACTGGAGAAGACGGTTTCCAAGAACCGTAAGAATTGGTCGTTGAAACTCACTGATGCCCTTTGGGTATTTCGAACTGCTTATAAGACCGATCTTGGCATGTCTCCCTATCGGCTTGTGTACGGAAAGGCTTGCCACCTCCCTGTGGAAATAGAGCATCGCGCATTTTAGGCGATAAAAGAGCAGAATCTGTCTCTCGAAAATGCGGGCAGCCATCGAAAGCTGCAGTTGAACAAATTGAGCGAGCTTAGGGATGAGGCTTACGAAAACGCGGTTGTCATTAAGAACCGAACGAAGGTGTTTCACGATAAACACCTTTTGCGCAAAACTTTCGTACCTGGTCAACAGGTACTGCTTTACGACACCCGGCTACACTTCCATCCAGGAAAGCTCAGATCTCGCTGGAAAGGGCCGTATTTTGTGCGGAATGTGTATCCGCATGGCGCTGTGGATTTGGAGAATCCAAAGGACGGTTCATTTTTCAAATTAAAAGGACACCGACTTATTCCGTACCTTAGTGCCGAACCAACAAAGGAGCTCCTGGTCTTACAGGAGCCGGTTTACCCTACATAATCTTTCTCTGCCTACCACCAAACTTCGGTTATCCAGCCAAGAACAGTGAACATTGTTCCAAATAAGTTTGGGGGTATGTATATACCATTTTGTATATATTTGTGGATATTCTTTTCCATTTTTACTATTTTTATTTTTCTTTAAAAACAAAAAAAAAATTGTGTATATCTAACCGACAATTTTGACCCTTCAAATGATCTCTACATGCAATGACAGTGAGGACACTGTCCAGTTTAAGTTTGGGGGTACGCTCGGTACGCATTTCTAACCTTCGCATTCATATGTATATTTTGCATCTGCATACTAAAATCCATAAAATCCATAAAAATCAGAAAATTTTCTAAAAACTTTTCTGTCAAGTTAGCTAGTGGGAGAACTCTGATTCAACATTTCGACGGTTTTGTTTGATAAGATAAGAATAACTAAATCTTATTTTTAGATTTTGAAAACCTGAAAGATAACTCTCCTTTGAAGTTAACTATAGCTAATATACGTCTTTACATTACATTACACGTGTCGTGAGTTTTGGAAATTAGATGACAAGTCTTTTATGTCTAAAAACTTTTAAATGGATAAATGATTTTCTGAGGATCAAATAGGTTTGTTCTGAAATAAATAATATCAAGAATAGTTTATGAAGTGAAGTGAATATGAAGGGATATTATTGATGCCTTAATTGGAACTAATTCTGAAAAATAACCCATCTGAAACTTGATTGGAATGATTACACACCTAACCCACTAAACACGTCTTTTATCCAAAAAAATAATTGAACTGCCGGTTATATCTCCGTTCGCATTGAATCATCATGATTTTCACGCTAAATTGTCTTTTGTTTTTGGGCCTAGGTAACTTGAGTAATTAAGTCCGCTGGGGTGTCTCTACACCTAATGCCCTAAAGCCAACTGGTTTGGGTGCATTGGCCCAAAACTCGTTAAGAAGCCTAGAAAGTCCAGATTAAAACAAAGTCAAGCAAGTGTTCTCTCCGAGTTAAAATTCCTAACGGTTCTTTGTGTGAGAATAATCTTGACAAAAGACAGGTTTTTATAAAAAATATTTCTAGCAGAGATATGAAGGTTTTATTCTATGATAAAGACTATTGCACGTTCACAAAGGTGTGTATGAAATGAAAACAAGAAAAAGGTGGAGTGAAAAATAAGACCTAGTTTCCTGTTAAGGAAGATAGAAATTCTGAAGTTGAAACCTTACTGGAAAACGAAACATGAAAAATGCTTAACTCTTTATAAAACTTATGTGATCCTTTTAAAAAAATTTATCTGGGCTTTATTGTGTGACATGATGACTTTAATCGATCCTTCTGGAACTTAACGACACTATTTGCACTGCACGTAAAGACATATAAAATCTTAACTTAAATAAGAAGCGATGTGTGAAAAATAAAGGTTCGATAGTCTAGACTTAGGATAATAGAATTGCTATTTTCTGAAACAAAACTTTAGGATTTGAATCATAGTTATTTTGCAAAACTAGCTTGACCGGATTTTGTGGGTAGTATCCGCTGAAAACCCTCAAGAGACAACACTCCTCCTACTAGGGACACCTAGAGGTTTAACGGCTTGTTGCACATGCTCAATGCAATCGCGTTCCCTGCAAAAGTGAGGTTAGGAATTTTTGTGAATAAATTGGCTTTGCTCGGGACGAGCAAATGATAAGTTTGGGGGTATTTGTTCATATCAGATTTTGGCATTTTTATACCGCCCAATTTTTATCACATTGCTTATCGGTAGGTACTCTTGAGCCGTGTTTGCTAGTTAAATTGCAGGATACAGGTTCTCAGCTCTAAACAATGAAATTCATGGAAAAGCACGACAAAATCCGGATTACTGCCAACCACAGATAAAACACGGGTCTCCGCTCTCTATTCGTATGTTGCCGCACACCAGTTTAAGGGACAAAATGGCAAATCGATGTCATTTTCATGCACAAAGCTCAAAGTCAACACAAGATCCAACATATCTACGCAGAGCTCAAGAAAATCATGGCAAAAGATCCACATCAAATCACCTTTTGATCTGCTGAAATTCTGGTAAAATTATGAAGAGTTTCTGAGAAAAAACATATACCAAACAGCAGACAACATCAAACTAGGGGACCCCACAAAATCCGAGGAACCAACTCCTCTATATGGCCGCGGAACTGCGGCATAAGCATGCTTAGGCCACGGAACCGCGGCCGTACGGCCTCTGCAGAAGTTCATATTTTGGGGGCAGGTTAGTAATTTCATATATGGACATATTGTTGCCCTAGGTTTCCAGTTCCCTGCCTATAAATAGTCCAGAACTTGCCAAAGCCAAGGGTGCTTATTCTTGTATTTAGATTTTAGAATACATGTTGTTGTTCTTCTTCCTCTTCTCATCTCTTCTCCATTAAAAACTTGTAGTGAGCTTTTGTGAGTGAAGGATGAATAAAGGAGTTCTTTTTGTTACCATGCTTGTCTTGTTATTTGTTAATTATAATTGCTTGTATTTTTCATTTGCTAATCTAGTTGTTGTTATTTGTTGTTTGTTTCTTTCTTGTTCTCTTTTTCTTTATCCTTAAACAACAATGATGCTTAAGCTTGATCCTTACCAAAATGAGGTCTCAATTAGCTAGTTGTAATCTTCTAACCTCTTTCTTTCTATCTTCCTCCTTTGTTTTATTTTCCTTTTTCTTATAACGGGTGAGTAGTTTTCTCACTTGTTAGGGTAGGATAAGAAAAGTTTGAGAGAAGGAAATCTCTCTCACTCTTTTCTTACCCAACATCTTAATTCGGACTCCCGTTAATTGAACCACAATCCGCTCCCTACGGCACCCTATCCTACATGATAGCTGTGATTCCTTGGTGAGACCGGTTGTGGTTGAATTAACCGGAGGTTAAGGCTAAGAGCCAAGAACGGACGGACAAGCACCAAAAGGAAGAACTTAAGCGTTGGAAAGCCTAGGTTATACTCGCAAGTTCCTTCCTAGTCGTGCTAATCCCCGTTGTTGCCGATTACCGTAACACCGATATTAAGAGTGGCAACGAAAGAAGTGAGCGACTCCTAACTCAAACTATCCTAATCCTAACCCTAACAAGCTCTCATTATATATCATTTTAGCACATAGTTAATCTAAAAAATAACCTGGACATTTGGACTTAACTCGTTAAAGCACATAGAAAAAGATTCCCATCTCCCTGCGGACGACCCGTACTCAACCGGCTAGCTACAAGCGAAACCGTCTTGATTGCGGTACTTAACTAAGCACGCATAAAATCTACCAATCAGACTTCATGCATACATACACAAACCGTTCCCTACGGCACCTTACCCCATGAGGTAACAGTGTTACCGTAGTATAAACGACCGGTTGTGTATGTTTTCCATGGAGGTTAGGGTAAGAATTAAGAAAGGAAGGACTAGAACCTAGAGAAAGAAATATCGTTTCTTCCCGATGGTACTAATCCCCTTTATTAATTGTTACCATAACACCTAAAGAGATCTAAATTAGGGCATTGAAAGCAGTGAGGTGTTGGAGATAGTGCCCTCAGAGTCAATTATTGGATCACAGGCACGTGATTGCAATGATTGAGTGAGGACCTATACCGGTAGGACAGTCTTACTCAAGATGATAGTATGCTATCTGGTTTATCTTTATCATCGTGTACTGTTTCAGGTGACCTTACAGGTCACTATTGCACGTTGATAGAGCCCTTAGGATTCTTGTTTGACGGACAGCAGTATGATGGCGATCATATACGTGGGAGCTGGGGTCTATAAGCACATCCTTAAAAGGTCCCTAGTCGTGGGAGTTTTCGAGACAGGGCATCGATACTCCAGAGTAGACTAGTGTATACAGTTGAGACCCCGACGAGGGGCGGTGGCCGATCTCACAAGCCACTAGTGTCAGTTGGTTCACCTAAGATGTATACAGGTGCTCATTGGGTTATGAGTACACCGGACAGGACTCGCCGGGAACATGCTAGTTGGTCTTATACCAGACGTCAGATAGCAGTTCCCTGGTGACATGTGTACAGGTTAGTTCATCGACCTGAGATCGTCATTTGTCTCATGTGAGTTCCCACTATACTTTGATTACTACCCTACCACGGCTCAAAGGAGTCGTGCAAACATGTTTTAGTTGGGTACAGTCCCGAGCCATATGGAGGCAGTGAGCAGATCTGCAGGGGTTCGTCTCTCCCGGTATTGGGGGTGAGGTCGCGCTGTGTCTAGGAGAGCCATTACACAAAGCCCTCGGCCGAGGCAGGAGATTTAGTGGTAGGTATTCCAGTAGTATCTCAGGGTGTTTTGGGCTACCCTCCGACACGACTTGTACCGCTTTTGGGGGTCTGACTTTTACCAACCCCCTAGGCCCGCCATGCGATACTCATAGACGAACGGACCGGGCTGTATGGATATTGTCACTGACAGGCTCAGTAGGGTGTCAGCATGAGTTCGCTCACAGACGTCCTTTTTGGTCAATACCTGGTAGCCCGTTACGTATGGCTAATACCTCTGACGTGCTAGTGGTTAAATCAACAACCAAAATATTGACGAGTCTTTAGAGTACCCCACAGACCGTTTTCTCAAGTTTCGGGCGAAACGCTATAGAGGCCGTATGGAGATATGGCAGGGTTCGATCATATACGTGCGGTATTGCACGGATCATGATCGGACGGATAATACTAGCGGGCTTTTGTTTAAGCCGGATCCTAGTATTGTACAGTGTAGATTTTGTCTCTTTGCATTTGTATTCGGTCGGAATACAAATGTGGGTATGTATATACAGTCGCGGGGTTTTCCTGTAATTTATTACGGGATCAGTTTTCTGAAGTTGCCAGTTTGCATTCCATTTCGGCCAGTTTTCCTTTCTTCCTTTCGTTGGCTGATAATTGATGGAAAGGATAATTTGCATATTTACAAATTAGCATTGTGGAGGGGGTTTCTTGTAAATGGATGATTATGATAATACAAGCATCTTTGCTTTTTCCTTCATCATGGTTTTTGCATTAATGAGATGGGAATGTGATGAGAGTTGATTTGGATATTGATGTGAGGCTTGCTTTTTGAATTATGGTCACCATTTCTTTTTCCTACACTCACCTCCCTTCATAGATTTCACTCTCTCATATTTGGCCGGCCACTTTAGAGGAGGGGAATAATTTTTGGTGTGGGAAAAATTTCTTGTTCTCATTTTTGCTTGCTTCAAAAATTCCAAAGCTCATCTCCATATCTATTTTTCCTCCACATCTTCATGGCAACTTCAATTACCCCATTGAAACAAACCATCCTACACTTCGCCTACAGTACCCTTGGACATGTCGGCTAGCCAACTTCGTGCCCGAGTTGCCTCGGTCCAGAGGTGGGAGCCCGTAAAAGAACCCAGCGATGTGGTGCCCGTTCCGACGAGGAAATGAAGACCGGAGATTCCGCGAGGAGATCGGAGTGGAGGCGAAGACCAAAGGACACGGATCGCTTGGTATAGCCCTCTACCCCTTCTCTTGTTAGCTAGCATTAGGTTAATGGTTACGATCTGGGTTTTTAGGATGAGGTAGTGCCGGTTTAAAGTCAAGAAAATTTTTCGTTTCCGCATTTTGGTCTCGGATAGACGGCCGGGGCGCTACCGTAGTCCTACATGGTATCAGAGCCACGCCATTAACCTAGTCTAGCTTGCTCTAACGTGTTTTACAAATTCGATCGAATGGATTTTCCGAAAACCCGCATTTTCTGGTTCAGTTCTCTGTCGAATTTTTTTTGGCTCGAAAAATTATTTAGTACATTGCAGAAATACGTGCAAGGAATTCTAAGCATTCTAGAAAAATTCGATGCACTGATTCCTTAGAAGGACCGCGGAACCGCGGCCAAACCCCTGTTTTGGCCGCGGTTCCGCGGCAGTAAAGTGTAATCAATGCATCAAATTTTTATAGTGGGCTTCTGGGTTGAAAATGGGGTTTTTGGAATATTCTTTTTGGGCCCAGATTTTCTTTGAGTGCTACAGTAGTGCTTGGGGCCCACTTCGGTAAATTTGATCGATCGAAAATTTTAAACATGCTAGTTCACAGTATTTACATTATATCTGCGACCGTGAATGTCACTTGATCGGTAAATCCAGTCTAACTTCTATAGCTCTTTTAGACAGATTTGCGAACGTGACATTCACGTTGATGTTCTGTGTTGTGCTGTGATGTTGCGGATTTGTCGTGGTGGATAGCCTGGATGCAATGGTAGTACAGTTTTGGTATTATTATGTACATTTGATATTGCGGGGCGAGCGTCCGATATGTGGACTGCCGTTACTGCCTGTTTGTATATTATTCTTTTGGGGCACGACCGGGCTGAGGTCGATGTACCCGTTGTATGTATATTTTACTTTCTGTACTAGGATTGCCCCGCGGAGGGGTGCACGGGTAGCCGGGTTCTAGAGGGCAACGGGCCCACATCTCATGGCGTTGAGACGGAGGGGGCTTTACTCTAGAATTGGCGGGCTATTCGCCGCACTCGTAGGGGGTATAGGTTGACCCAAGGAGGGGTGCCTAAGTTACCGGATTCCGTGAAGTGCTGGGTGGTCCATTCACGTTGCTGAAGGGGGCTGCCTCGCTTCAGGTTTTGGCGGGTAACTTGCCGCGCCCGTAGGGGTCTAGGATTTCATTGCACAGCTATCCACGCGACCAGGGGAACATCGGGTTTCAGTAGCGGCTCTATGAAACCCGGGGATCCCAGATATCTGTATTGTTCTGTGATGCTTATTACATTTCTGTGATGTTGCATTTTATCACGCCTTGAGCGAATATTATATATTGATATATATACTAGTAGATGTTGTATATGTTTTGCATCCGCGCTAGTCCAGTCCCCGCTCTGTCGTCAGTTAAGTAACCTAACGGGTGATGACGAGACCCAGTGGAGAATGCGGATGGCATATACGTACATTATTATTTTCGTTCTTTATTGGTGTGATCAATTGATGGGACTGCGTTGATTCAGATCATTGCAAGCTAAACAAACCTATTCTGATGTTGTTGGAACATTTTTCAAAAAGCTGTTATTGCAAGGACGTTCTCTTTTGTTTTGCACAGTAGTATTCGGTTATGAATATCCAGCACCTCAGTCGACGAGGCAAGGGCCGAGATCCCTTCACCGGGAGTGACCCCTTGAACAGAAGTTTGTGTCAGGGTAATAACTTCACTATAGCCGATTTCCTTTTGCTTTGCATCGTGGTATTCAGTTGGAATATCCTGCACCTCATTCTACGGGGAAAGAGCCGAGATCCCTTCACCGGGAGTGACCTCTTTAGCAAAGGTTTTCGCTACTATATTTTTTATAAAAAGCTATCCGGTTCCTTCAACGATATCAAGTTCATTACGTTAAAGGTTTTTCGCCAAAAACCAGCCGTAGCCCTCCGTCATTTCAGATTAGTATTGCTTAGTATTCGTGCTACGTGTGCGGTAGCTCTGTAATGCTTTTCTGTCTTATGGATATGTGATTGGTTAGGATAGTCGTACGGTCATTTTGGCTCAGTCAAGGACTCGTGCGGGTGGGTCTAATGCAATAAAGATAATGACGGGTTGAACTTGACTAGAATTCTTTGATATGTTGGCTCAGTCAAGGTCACTTGGTCCTAGGGGTGAAAATCACATCGGGAGTTTCTAAAGAAACTGAAACTTTCCTGGCATGCGCATACCTTCTGGAGTGTGGTGACGTGAGTCGATTCCGTCACGTTATCATGCGATGATAGTTGGATCCCGATTCCCACTGATGAGTTCGTTTACTCCTCGGGTGATCCCGACTAATTCTTCTTTCAGGTTTGGAGGAGAATTTGACGTTACAGTGGGTGGTTTCCTGATTAGATAAAGTGATAACCATTCTGATCTAGATTAGAGTGCACGCTGAGTGTTTCTTTTCTCTCTCTCTTTGGAAGCGACCATGGTCCGACCCTTGACTATGACTCAGTGACCAAAATTAACCGAACATTTTTAAAACACTGGCTTTTGGATTGTCAGAGTTGCATACCTCATTGCCACTCCTACTTTTACCCTTTTCTCCAGAACACCCCGTATTACTACGAACGTCCACTTCCATTGGATAAAACCATCGTATGGTTATATACGAGCTCGAAGGAATTTATTCGAGGATGGTTTCTGGTTCTGGAGAAAACGAATAGGACAATTCAGTTGTCTTTTCCTTTTACCTTCTCTCAGGTTGCGAGTGCTCCTTGGATTAGGACAGTATACCCGTTACGCCTATTGGATAGTCTTCTTCCAAACCTTAGGCTGGTGCCGAACGGTAGGAAATGAAGAAAGCCGATTAGCCTAAGTGTGGTGTGCAGAAGGTATTAAGTAAAGACAAATAAAGGGATTAGTAAGAGGGCAAACTAAACCGCGACTGCTATTCACGACCAAAACCAAGTATTTCATCGCCACTCCTACATCACCTTTGTATTTCTCCAGAACACTCCGTATCACTACGAAGATCCACAGTTATTTGGATATTCCATCGTATGGTTATATACGAACTCGAAAGGAACTTGTTCCAGTTCGGGGATGGATTCTGGTTAAGGAGAAATAGGAATAAGGTTTATTCGGTTGTCTTTTATCTTCACCTTCTCTCGCATTGCGAGTGTTCCTAGGATTAGGACAGTACACCCATTATGCTTATTGGATAGTCTTCTTCCAAACCATAGGCTGGTGCCGAACGGTAGGGAAGGAAGAAAACCATTTGGCCTAAAAGGGTGTACAGAAGGTAATGACTAAAGACATATAAAGAGATTTGGAGAGATGGCAAAGAAATATACGGTTACAGTTGTGAATCTGATAATGGAAGAGGCATTACTAGGAATACCCGGATACCCCATCGAAACATTTCAATATTTCAGTTTCACTGTGTATTGTTAAAAGAAAACTGATTTCCCAATTAGACACTTGCTCCAGGGTATGTATTTACCAGATATGATTCTCACATCTGTATGGTTTTTACAGATGATGAGTGGGAGTAAGTTATTGGGAATTATGTGATTATCCTCATTATATCGGAATTCGTTGTAATTGGTGATATTTGAGGAAATCACCTGGGTAGTTTGCCGGACGGCAGATATTTGGTTTTGAATATCCGTTGTTATGCACCAATTTCAAATTGATGTATCTGTACGTCTATTTTTATAGAGTGAGATATACCTTTTTGAAATCATGTCCATGACATTTACCTATATCAGTGGATGGTTAGGTAAGGAGTATTAAACAGCGGTGTAATTCTTCTTAATCATAAGTACAGTTTTCAACCTACGACACACAGGGAATGAGTCATTAGACTCAAGGGACTTATACAGAGTATTGTATGTTGTCCAGTGTCCATTAGGACAGAGGGGTTGGTTCTCGTACTATATTCTGTTTACTTATGACTTCTCTAGTTCTTAGACATGTGTTTCGTAGAAATACAAGGCCTGAGTTTTGAGAAGTTATAGGTATAAGAATAGAGTAGAGAACCAGGTGTTGCAAGTATCGGGATTCTTCAAGGTGATCGAAAATCTAGATACTTGTGTATGGTGTTCAGTTGATAGTAATGATTGAGAGAACTTGCTTCTCTTTCAGGTTACTCATAATTGGAAGCACTCCTAAGTTGAGTAATACTGATCGGCCTCTTTCCATTTAGTTGACATGTACTGGAGACAGCTGCATGATTTGAATCTGGTTCAATTAAATTAGTGCCTCTGTTTCTGTATTGGATATAGAACAGTTCGTATCTTGACGATGTTAAGGTACAGGGAGTTGTCCAGCTTATGCTTAAAACCAGACTTTGGATAACTCAAGGCATGTTTCTATAATGGCTGTTTGTGGGTTGACCCGGGCTATGACAAGGGTTGATTTTCTGCCATCTGGAAGATCAATAGTGATATTGTTCTTGACTCGCCACAGTTTTAATAAAAATGGATTATTTCAGAAAACAGTAGTGGGAGTATGGTAGAACTGGAAGTGATTCCAGAACCGCAAACGATTACTGAAAATTTGATATGAACCTAAAGATTCAATCTGGCTTGATATTCCATTGGCTACTCCGCAGATATGGTGGGTAACCTCAGGCACCAGAGAGGTACTCCGGTAGCCTCAAGGACGGTGACAGGGAGGTTCTTGTTTACCCAGACTTTCCATTGCTGTTGTCCCAGACTGTGAGACCCGGTAGGAGGATGAGTATAGCGTCGTTCTGAACTAGCTTTAGAAGTGTATGTCTATATGACTCTGCCAAAGGGTTGTCGTAGTCAGTGGGAGCAGCAGAAGCATAGTGGACAAGTGGCTTATGTCTATTTATAGACTAAAGCAGATATAGCGGAGATAGATCATCTATTTCTGATGTGACAGTCATAGGTTTTACTTCATCAAAATAGGGGATGGATCTGTTAAGAAGGTAGTAGGGTGTAATGTCCTGGTATTTGGATGACATACACAGAGTAGGAAGTGAAATTTCTATACTGCGGTCGATTATACTTTGGTTGTCACACGGTGGTTTCTCCAGATAGGATATTAATCCAGTCCTGGAGAAACGATCGGAAGCTGTTTTAGAACATAAGTGGATGTTCTAGGGATATGATAACGGCATCCTCCTTCGGGAGACAATTATCACTCCAGGCTTCCAAGGTGACCTGGATGACAGAGTGTCTGTCAGAGTTATAGTTTTCCCTCTGACGAGGGGCAGTATTTTGGACAGGTGGTCCAAGCGGACACTGAGGGAGGCATGGCGCAGGATACTGATTAAGTTCAGTTGACGATACAGTCTAAGAAGTTTGGATTTGGAGTTTATTTATGAACTAGGTCCCATCAGATATCAAAACACATTCTAAAATAGGTATTGCTCATTTCGGGAGATGGCTTTCTCCGCGAACTTGAGATAAAGAGAGACATAGAAAGAAACATCTGAGCGGATCCACTCACTGAGGCTATTCCTCGAACGCAATAGTTTCGCAAACGGGTTTTGTGAGACTGATTAGTAGAGAAGTTGGGTGTTCGGTATCACACGGGCTGTGAGTATGCGGCATCGCAATAATTAGCCTTGAGTGCAAGTGGGAGATTGTTGGAGATAGTGCCCTCGGAGTCAATTATTGGATCACAGGCACGTGATTGCAATGATTGAGTAAGGACCTATACCGGTAGGACAGTCTTACTCAAGATGATAGTATGCTATCTGATTTATCTTTATCATCGTGTACTATTTCAGGTGACCTTACAGGTCACTATTGCACGTTGATAGAGCCCTTAGGATTCTTGCTTGACGGCCAGCGGTATGATGGCGATCATATGCGTGGGAGCTGGGGTCTATAAGCACATCCTTAAAAGGTCCCTAGTCGTGGGAGTTTTCGAGACAGGGCATCAATACTCCATAGTAGACTAGTGTATACAGTCGAGACCCTAACGAGGGGCGGCGGCCGGTCTCACAAGCCACTGGTGTCAGTTGGTTCACCTAAGATGTATACAGGTGCTCATTGGGTTATGAGTACACCGGACAGGACTCGCCGGGAGCATGCTAGTTGGTCTTATACCAGACGTCAGATAGCAGTTCCCTGGTGACATGTGTACAGGTTAGTTCATCGACCTGAGATCGTCATATGTCTCGTGTGAGTTCCTACTGTACTTTGATTACTACCCTACCACGGCTCAAAGGAGTCGTGCAAACAGATTTTAGTTGGGTACAGTCCCGAGCCACATGGAGGCAGTGAACGGATCTGCAGGGGTTCGTCTCTCCCAGTATTGGGGGTGAGGTCACGTTGTGTCTTGGAGAGCCATTACACAAAGCCCTCGGCCGAGGCAGGAGATTTACTGGTAGGTATTCCAGTAGTATCTCAGGGTGTTCTGGGCTACACTCCGACACGACTTGTACCGCTTTTGGGGATCTGACTTTTACCAACCCCCTAGGCCCGCCATGCGATGCTCATAGACGAACGGACCGGACTGTATGGATATTGTCACTGACAGGCTCAGTAGGATGTCAGCATGAGTTCGCTCACAGACATCCCTTTTGGTCAATACCTGGTAGCCAATTACGTATGGCTAATACCTCTGACGTGCTAGTGGTTAAATCAACAACCAAAGTATTGACGAGTCTTTAGAGTCCCCTACAGACCGTTTTCTCAAGTTTCAGGCGAAACGCTGTAGAGGCCGTATGGAGATATGGCAGGGTTCGATCATATACGTGCGGTATTGCACGGATCATGATCGGACGGATAATACTAGCGGGCTTTGGTTTAAGCCGGATCCTAGTATTGTACAGTGTAGATTTTGTCTCTTTGCATTTGTATTCGGTCGGAATACAAATGCGGGTATGTATATACAGTCGGGGGGTTTTCCTATAATTTATTACGGGATCAGTTTTCTGAAGTTGCCAGTTTGCATTCCGTTTCGGCCAGTTTTCCTTTCTTCCTTTCGTTGGCTGATAATTGATGGAGGGGCTAATTTGCATATTTACAAATTAGCATTGTGGAGGGGGTTTCTTGTAAATGGATGATTATGATAATACAAGCATCTTTGCTTTTTCCTTCATCATGGTTTTTACATTAATGAGATGGGAATGTGATGAGAGTTGATTTGGATATTGATGTGAGGCTTGCTTTTTGAATTATGGTCACCATTTCTTTTTCCTACACTCACCTCCCTTCATGGATTTCACTCTCTCATATTTGGCCGGCCACTTTAGAGGAGGGGAATAATTTTTTGTGTGGGAAAAATTTCTTGTTCTCATTTTTGCTTGCTTCAAAAATTCCAAAGCTCATCTCCATATCTATTTTTCCTCCACATCTTCATGGCAACTTCAATTACCCCATTGAGACAAACCATCCTACACTTCGCCTACAGTACCCTTGGACGTGTCGGCTAGCCAACTTCACGCCCGAGTTGCCTCGGTCCAGAGGTGGGAGCCCGTAAAAGAACCCGGCGATGTGGTGCCCGTTCCGACGAGGAAATGAAGATCGGAGATTCCGCGAGGAGATCGGAGTGGAGGCGAAGACCGAAGGACACGGATCGCTTGGTATAGCCCTCTACCCCTTCTCTTGTTAGCTAGCATTAGGTTAATGGTTACGATCCGGGTTTTTAGGATGCGGTAGTGCCAGTTTAAAGTCAAGAAAATTTTTCGTTTCCGCATTTTGGCCTCGGATAGACGGCCGGGGCGCTACCGTAGTCCTACATGAGGAAATCTTTAATTCCCAAACTTAACCTAAACCTAACCCTAGAAAGATTTTAGTCTTAGTATAAATCAATTTAGATTTTAGCGATAATCCATTCACACCGTTTGGAATTAACTCGTTAGACCAAATTAGGAAATACACAACATCCCTGTGGACTGACCCGTACTCACCGGCTAGCTACCAAGCGACGCCGTTCTTAATTGCGGTTATAAATATTTTTGATTCATCTTTTAAAAAAAGCGCACACGCAAAATAAATCTTCAAATCACCCTGCCTTCTTCCATTCATGACTGGAAGAAGAAGTTTTCTTCTTCGCGCCGCCAAAGGGCGAGGACTGGCCCGTGCCCACCAAGTGGTCGAGAGAAAAATGCTTGCCAGGTAACCAGTCTAATGACCCCGCCGCGGTGCGAGTGGCGTCACGGGAGCCCATCCCCCGATTTGACGTGCTGCTGTCTGAGAGGGTCCTGAGTTGGGCCGGGCTTAGCCCCGTCGAGTTCGTCGGTAAGTTAGGCTTCCTTTTTGGCTTTTATATTACATGTGTCGCTGACTTCTTTGCATCTGGTTTTGTGCAGGACCCATAGACATGAACGAGCTCCGAGCCTCCATGCGCCAGCCGAAGAAGGTCACGAAAGCTGGAGGCGCCAGCTCTTCCCGTTCGAAGCCTGCCCCGGCTCCTTCGGCCTCCGTCCCAGTGCCTACGGTGGTCGCGTCCCCTGAGCGTTTGGGGGCGGATTCCGCCCCGGGGCTTAGCAGAGCGCCGGGCCGGAAGCGGGCTCGAATTCTGGAGGACCCGGTCTCGGAGGAGGAGACCGGCTCTCCATCGGAGCCACTCAAGAGGGGTCCCCGGAGGTCTCCTCGGGGCTCGCCCTCGCCGATCATGGTGGAGGAGGGGGTCTCCGGTTCACGGTGCCCTCGGGGTTATCTGTCGCGGATAGCCTGCTGCACGAAATAGAGATGTCGGTAGGGGGTAGGGTCCCCGGGGGGACCTTCAGGGCCCAGATGGCGTCCATCGCCCAGGAGTCCATGCAGGTAAGTGCTCAGTTGTTTGTGAGATTTGGTGCTTCCTTCGTCTTCCTGACCTCTTTCTTATTTTTTCAGGTCCTCCAGCACGCCGCCCTTGCCTTACGCATGGAGGCCGAGGTGATAGTCCCGGCGATGAAGGCCGCGGACCAGCTTACCTCGCTGGAAGAGAGCTCCAAGCGGGAGCTAGAGTCAGCGATGGCGAGGGTTGCCGCCCTAGAGGGCGAAGTGGAGGCCGGGAAATAGGAGGTTTCCCGGCACCATGAGGCCGCCGTGGCTGCCGAGGTCAAGCTCGAGGATGCTTAGTCGCTCGCCGGCAACCTGAAGAAGACGGTGAGGACCCTCCGGAAGGAGCTGGAGGCGGCGGTCAAGGCGGCGGAGCGGGCCGACCTCTCGGCGGCGAAGGCAGTGGAGGGCTACAAGAAGTCGAAGGACTTCTACAATGACTTAGTCGTGGCCACCACCCGCATCTGGCACGAGGCCCTCGACGCCGTTAAGGTCCGAATACCGGAGTTCGCTGATGAAGAGTTCTGGGCCGAATACCCCCTCGCGGACGCCGATGAGCAGGAAGAAGAGATTCCTGACGAGGAGGTGTCCGAGGACCCTGCTCGACTCGTGGTAGATATCGAGGACCCCGAGGTCGTGCCTGGCCCCGAGTCCTAAAGCCCCCGTCTTCCTCCTACTTTTATTTTGCCGCTTCTGGAATTTTTGTAAGCCTCTGGGCAGTCTATAAGGCTGGGGGGCCAAAATATCCTTTGTAAAGACTTCGCATTTGGTAGTAAAACTTTTTATTTAATCGGCTTGCACTTTATCTTCTGTTTGTGAAGAATGCTCGTAAAATATCCTTGCTTGCACAGTTGGGCTTCCATGTCAGGTCAGCTATCCGTCTAGCGATCGTTCGTCGAGTTGATTTCGATCACTTGCCAAGTGTGCTAAGCGCTGCTGAGAAGGAGGCATCTCCATGGCCCCGAAGTCGAGGTGGATCACTCAGACTTGGATAAACCTGATGTCTCTTAATGGGGCTTTGGATCCGTTGCATGTGATGGGCAGAAGGATTTTCGTCGTAGTTGTGCCGAGCATGAAGGGGCTCAGTGGCCTCGTTATGAGGGCTACAAACCCGCAGCGTCTGTTGGGCAGGAGGATGCCTGCTGGGGATGACCGAGAAGGGAAGCTGCTCGGTTGATCTTGGCGAGGGATTTGATCCCTGTCGGTTGTGGTAGGAAGCTACCAACTGAGGACTTTGATCCTTAGCATTTGAGAGGCCGTAGGAGGCCTGTTAAGGATAACCGGGCAGTGAGGCTGCGTGGTTGCCTCTTGGCGAGGGCCTTGATCCCTGGCGTTGCGAGTAGGGAAGCTACCGGCCAGGGATAGCTGAGCAAGGAAGCCGCTCGGCTGCCTCTGGGAGGACTTTGATCCTTAGCGTTGGAAGGGTTGTAAGAAGCCTACTAAGGATAACCGGGCAGTGAAGCTGCGCGGTTGCCTCTTGGCGAGGGCTTTGATCTCTGGCGCCGTGGGTAGGCAACCACCAGCCGGGGATGACCAAGCGAGGTAGCCGCTCAGATGCCTCTTACGAAGGCTTTAATCCCTGGCACCATGGGTAGGTAGCTACCAGCCGGAGATGACCGAGCAGGGTAGCCGCTCGGCTGCCTCTGAGGAGGTCTTCGATCCTTAGCGCTGGAGGGGCTGTAAGAAGCCTACTAAGGATAACCGGGTAGTGAAGCTGCACGGTTGCCTCTTGGCAAGGGGTTTGATCTCTGGCGTCGTGGATAGGCAACTACCAGCCTGGGATGACCAAGCGGGGTAGCCTCTCAGATGCCTCTTGTGAGGGCTTTGATGCCTGACGTCATGGGTAGGGAGCTATCAGCCGGAGATGACCGAGCAAGGGTTGGGCTCGGTTGCCTCTTGCGATGGCTTTTGATCCTTTAAGACGGCGACCGAGCAGGGTTACTGCCTAGTGCCTCTTGGCGAGGACTTTGATCCCTGTCGGTTGTGATAGGAGGCTACCAGCCGGGGATAGCCGAGCAAGGGTCGGGCTCGACCGCCTCAAAGGAGGACTTTAGTCCTTAGCGCGAGAGGGGCTGTAAGAAGCCTACCAAGGACCCTTGGCCGAGCAGGGTTACTGCCCGGTGCCTCTTGCCGAGGTCTTTTGTCCTGAAGGATAGCCGAGCGAGGGTCGGGCTCGACTGCGTCTGGGGGGCTTTTGATCCCTGTCGGTTGTGGTAGGAAGCTACCAGCCGGGGATAGCCGTGCAGGGTAGCTGTTGAGCTGCCTCTAAGGAGGACTTTGATCCTTAGCGTTGGAGAGGCCGTAGGAGGCCTGCTAAGGATAACTGGGCAGTGAAGCTGCGCGATTGCCTCTTGGCGAGGGCTTTAATCCCTGGCGTTGTGAGTAAGGAAGCTACCGGTCAGGGATAGTCGAGCAGGGAAGTCGCTCGGCTGCCTCTACGGAGGACTTTGATCCTTAGCGTTGGAGGGGTCGTAGGAGGCCTGCTAAGGATAACCGGGAAGTAAAGCTGCGCGGTTGCCTCTTGGCGAGGGCTTTGATCTCTGGCGTTGCGATTAGGGAAGCTACTGGCCAGGGATAGCCGAGCAGGGAAACCGCTCAGCCGTCTCTATGGAGGACTTTGATTCTTAGCGTTTGAGGGGTCATAGGAGGCCTGCTAAGGATAGCCGGGCAGTGAAGCGGCGCGGTTTCCTCTTGGCGAGGGCTTTGATCCGTGGCGTTGTGAGTTGGGAAGCTACCGGCCAGGGATAGCCGAGCATGGTAGATGCTTGGTCGATTTTTCATGAGATTTCGCCCGACTATCCCGTTGCAGGTATGGAGAACAGGAACGGTCGCGGCGAACATGCGCGTAGCATGCGCATTGAATGCGTAGGGAGGTGAAGTGCCAGAGTTACGTCGTTTCTATTCCGCCAAAGAAGGCTCAATGATCGCCGTGTGGCAGTGACTTTGTGGGCGAAAACGGGCGACTGTTGGGTTCCGTCGGGACGCAGCGGGCTATATAAAGCTGAGGGAGCGCTGGTCCTTCCTTTCTTCACAGACAGATCATTGAGAATGGAAGACTTCCCCTTTACCATCCCTAAAATCATCCACTTCGAAGACGTATATCTCTACGACCAGAACTGTGTCGAGGACACGGTGCAGTTGGTCTATGGGAGCATCGAAGACCACTTCGGCCGGCTGCTCCCCCGGCGCTCCCCTCTGCTGCAGCTGCTGATGTACTCCATCTGGAGGGTATCGCCGGGGCTTTACAATCCCCTATCCGAGCAGCTCTACGATGAGGCTGTGGGCAAGCTGCTGTCTCTAAGGCGCTTCGGCCTGATCTCTGCGGGTCGGCTGGCTCACTCGGTGGCACTCGTCCGTGAGTGCTACGAACTGAGACTCGAGGTCAACGCGCGTAGGGGGAATCGAGGGTAGAGGCTGGATCTCGCGAGGCCTCGGCTGGCGGAGATCTTTACTGAGTACCATGAGCAGTGCTCTCTGCACCCCCTTCCCCAGCTGCTGTAATTTTCTTTTTCTTTTTGTATGTATGGCTGAGGAGCCCATAATACCTTTTTAAATAAATAAGACCTTTCCTTTTTTTCGCAATGTTCCATTGATCTTTTATTAAATTAACAACAGACCGTAGGAAAAGTTTACATTGCCCCTAAAAAATGTACATGCTAATAGATGACCTTATTAGCGTAGCCCGAACTCCCCGGAGACTTATTTGTCTCCGTGCTCGGCACTGGATACGGGGCTCCCTGAGCTCCGGACTGGTCATCTGCCGAAACGAGCATGATCTGGCCGATGGTCAGCTCGGCGGGAGGGGGACGCTGCTCTTGCTCATGGTCGGCCTGCCGCTTATCCCTCAAGTAGGCGACGAGGTGCCCCGATCGGATGAGCTCCTCGATGTAGTCTCGAAGTTGCTTACAATCCTTCGTGGCGTGGCCCAGCGTCCGGTGGAAGGCGCAGTAGGGGCCCCGGGTTCGCTTCGAGGCCTGACGCGGGATTGAAGGGAACTTGAAGAACCCCTCGCCCCTGGCCTTCTCTAGTAACACTGCGTGGAAGACGTTGAGTGGGGTGTACTCCTGAAACTTCGGGTGATAGGGCTGCTGACGCTACGGCCTCTCTTCCTGAGCCCTCTTCTTCTGGTCCGACCGTTTTGCTTAAGGGAGGTTCGCGTTCACCTCAGACTCGAGCTGGACCTCGCGCTCGGTCCACGCCTTGACCTCGGCCATGGTCTTAGACTGCGCCAATGCAAAGGAGTGCAACCACTCCTTGTGCCTAAGACCAGATCTGAGCGACATGATGACGGTCTCGTCCCGGTGCTCGGGGGCCTTGAGGAGGGCGTTGTAGAAGCGTGTGACGTAAGCTTTGAACGTTTCCTTGTCCCCGCTCTTAATTGTGAAGAGGTAGTCGACCATGAGCTTTTGCCGATGGTTCCCGACGAAGTGGCCGAGGAACTGAGTAGCCAGCTCGTCAAAGGTCGAGATTAAGCGGGGCTCGAGTCCTCGGAACCAGTCCCGACCAGAGCGGATCAGGGTGGCTGGGAAGGCTCTGCACTGGGCGGCGTCGAAATGGTCCTCGAAGCTCATCCCCGCGGTGAAAGGATCCAAATGGTCTTTCGGGTCGGTTTTCCCGTCGAACGGAGAGACCTTCAGGGGCTTGTTGCGCGAGGAGACGTGAACAGCGAGCAGTCTCTCAATAAACGGCTTGGTGAGCGAGTCGGCGGCGTACTTAGCCCTGTCGCCCGAGAGGTGACCTTCTCGGCGCATGCCCTCGATCTTCTTCTCGAGGGCGTCGAGTCGGCCGTGGTACCCTGAGGATTCGGCGCCTTGTGATCCCTGGCCTCTATTGTGGGAGATCTGCGTCTGGGCGCAGCCCCGGTTCCTCTCGATGAGGTTCCTCAGATTCTCGGGCGAGGTGGCCCTCGAGCCGCCATGGCGAGCCTCTTCTGGGAGACCCCGTCGAGGGAAGGGTGTCGGTCATGCCTGGGGACAGGCGAGGTGACCGACATCTCTTCAGGGTGGTGAGGGTCGTGAGGAGGCTCCAGGCGAGGTGCTCTGGCGGCGGATCTTGGTGTGGAGCCGTGGGGCGCCCAGCGGACCTCAGAAAGTATCGGCCTGTGAGATCTGTGGCCATGGGACGTGGCCTGCCGGTGGTCAGCCGTGCCGACAAGGGCAGAGTCTTCTGGAGGCAGAGGAGCGGCAATCTGGGGCCCTGGCCCGGCCGTTTGGACGCGGACGAGTGCCTCCACGATGGACTGCAGTCGATCTATTCGGCCGGTGAGGGCATTGATGGCGGTCGCCGGAGGAGGTTCATCCGCGCCTCTGGTGAGGTGGAGGCGGCGGCTGGTACCTGGAACTTCAGGGTAATCGCATGCCATGTGGATGGAGATCGGAATACCAACTTTTGGATTTGTGGAGTTTTGTTTCTCACAGATGGCGCCAACTGATGGAGGCCTTTTTCGGGTTTCCGTCAGATGTTGTCTTCCGTCGATCGCTCGGTGGATCTTGGATGGGATCTCATGTTGCGTGTGGGTCTCAATGGGTTTTGAGGAGATTGGTGGTTTTGAAGAGTTTGCGCCGAGTGCCTGCAAGGAAGTCCCGGGGTGGTTTGGTACCACCGAGGACCCTCCGACGATCAAGTTAGTACAAGATCCGAGCAGAGTAACGGCTAAGTGGGGTGAAAAAAGTTTACTTGACCCCTCTGTGGTGGGGGTTTACATAGCGGCGGCAGCACGCGGTAGCAGGTGCGAGAATCTCGCAGGCAGTTACACTCCCGACGTCACGCCCGCGAAATAAGCGGATCGCCCATTAATGGGGATCGTGATGGCGTGGAACGTGGGATGTTGCCGGCGGAGAATCCACGCATGGCGAGATTTGCGGAGCGGCGGTTGCGCCTGGGAGTGGTGGAGTTGGTCGGTCGGAGGGACGGCCTCCGCGGGAGCGCTCGGAAACGAGCGGGAGGGCCGAGGCATCTTAGTCCTGTGGTAGCTCGGGGCGAGCTGAGAGGCCGAGGAGGCCAATTTGCAGGGGGCTCTGAGGAGAGCCGGCTTGTGCTTGCAGGTCGGGTACAGGGGTGGCCTGGTCGGCACCTGTGGGCCCTTCTTCTGAGTTCTGGAATACGTCATCTGCCACGTGTCCTGATCTGGGAGATCGCCAATATAGAGCAGCTTCACTTATATATCTTAACTATTTTAACTAGAAAGTGGAGAGAATCTTCAACTCCAATTTGATTGATAATTCGGATTTTTCTCATCTTCTTCAAAAGAAAAAAAAAAGGAAAAAGAGAAATCTATGTCGATAATAATTTTTTTATTTTTTCTTTCACAAATCACTTCTATCTCTTTAACTGCTTATTCATCTCTTTTCCAAGTGCATTGCTTTTACAGAACTTAAATTGGATGTTGATGTGCATATCTTGTAATGAGAGAATTGATGTAATGATTTACAACTTTGGAGTTGCATTGGAGTAGAGATATGTTTTATGACTTAATGTTAATAAATCGATTATCCAAATCTTAAAATATATACATGTAATTTCCCCGTAAATTCTCAAATGTGTCCTGGTATCTCTATTCTTATAATGCAAATGCCCTTTTCAATCATGGTATCTACTCTGAATATCAATTGGAGATGCCAAAAAGTATTTTAACTGAAATCGCTTCGAGTTTCGTGGAATGAGTTCTTAGAAATAAATCATGCGGGTTGTTAGAAATTGTGTTTTCATTCATAAACTTCTTTATCTATATTTTTAATATGCCATATCATTAATGTATTATTAGAAAGAAAAGAGAAAAGAGATCTGCGCTTTGATTTCAAATTAAAAAATAGTTGACATTACATTAAAAAAAATTGATGGTTTTTTAGATTTTTTTTTTGGCTACATCTTTCTTTCTATTTGGCGTTTAAGATATATTTAATTATCTATTGGTAAGCCATTTATTATATATATGGATTGATTTAAAATATATAAATTCAAATTAGATATGTCCATGTGCATCTCACATGAAAATTAATTAGTAATTGAAATTGGTGGTCTTTTTATGTTCCCCTAGGAAGGAAAAAAACCGTTTCAATAATTATATACCAGCTCAGTTGATATGGCACTTCTCTTTAGAAAGAGTGTGGGGTTTGCTCCTCAGTGGAGAAAGTGGCCACAATTTAACGTTTTCGGGGCAAATTCGTGAGCGCTCGGTGTGCGCGGGTGAGATGTGTGTGTGGGTGTGTTGTGTGTATGTGATATGCATAAGTTAAGAGTTACAGGCCTGTGCCCAAAAAAAAAAATTTGAATATATGTCAGCTAAGTGAGAATATGTTTTTGTTTGTATGTGTTACAAATGGATGGCATATTAATTCCTCATCTGTATTATTTTTCCACTTCATTTGCTCAAACATATTTTTGGCATGATTATGCTTTGCTAAACCTACTATATACTTACCAATATCACCTGCAAGCCAGCTACTTTCTTTTCAAATATAGTTGACACATTCTTTATTTGTTTCATATATATTTCATTTGTGTAGATTTGATAAGTTTTATATATGCTGGCCTTTATATAAAAGAAAATTGTTGGACATAGAAAAAAGAAATGTAAGATTTGAATTTATTAGATGCTCAAGTTGCAATTTCGAATTTCAAAGGCATTTGCATATCACGTAATATAAGCAGTTTTTTATTTTGCAAAAAAGTTTGAAATAGATTCATCAGACTTGATAAATGCATTTTCTTCTGGATGAATTAGGATAAATATTAAGAATGTGAGCCAAGAAATCCAATTATAAATGCAAAATGGAATTTTTATTCCCAACACCAAGCTAAATTTTCTTATTATGCCATTGATAATTTGTTATCAATGGGTATGCTCTTTTCATTTCTTTGGTCACATTTCTATCCAAAGTCGAAAATAGCTTAGTTAGAAGATTGATGGATCGTTTTGCAAATATTAAGTTGTGAGATAGGATGTGATATACACAGTTTAAAAAATTAGAAACGTTTTTGTTTTTTGGTTTTTTTGTGTATCCCCTACAGCCTTCGTATTTGTATATACCCATTTAAAATATTTTAAAATGTTATAAGAACACCTTTTCATTGTTATATGCTAAAAACTTCACCATTTCGAGTTGAAGTGATAATCTTTTCTTTATATGTTTAGTAAGAAAAGGAAAATAGCACCATCTTCATTGAAATTTCAACGGTTAAGATTAGTGTAAAACAGAAAGGCTAGGGTTTGGTGGGTCCATGAAAGGGATCCAATGGTTCAAACAGGGATAGAGCAGGGTTCTTGTGAGGAGAAAATAGCAGAGGATCATATTCCCTGTTCTTGAAACAACATTTGACATGTGGGATCCGGATCCTCTTCTTGCATTGCACCATGCAAGCATATCCAACTGATGGATCTCTGGATCTCCTTCAGATATTACCTTCCGTTGATCTGCGACGAGCGCTGATGGATGGCTGAGATTGAGTTGAAGGGTTGCCTCCTGAAGCTTGTGGATCTCAATGGGTTTTATGTGGTTGAGGCCGAGATACCTGTAAGGAAGTCCCGGGGTGGTTGTGCCACCGAGGACCCTCCGACGATCAAGTTAGACGGGGTATTTTAGCAGAGTAACGACCTATTAGGGTCAAATTGGCTTACCTGAGTCGTCTGGAAGAGAGGTTTATATAGTCAGCAATGGGCAGGCGGGCGCGAGATTCACGCCGGCCGTTATGCCCCCGGCGTTACGCCCACGTGATAGGCGGGATTCTCCATTAATGACGAGATATGCTCGTTAATAGGGGATCGTGATGGCGTGGAACACGGGATCATGGGCGGCGGATATCTAGCGCCTGGTGAGATTCGCGAAGGCACCTGTGATCGGTGTTATGGGTCGGTCGGTTAGACCGAGGAAGATAAGCTCGGCGGGAAGCTCGGGAACGAGCGGGAGGCCGAGGCATCTTGGTTCTGTGATAGCTCGGAGGCGAGCTGGGGGTGGTCTTGAAGGCCACCGAAGGTCGATAACATCCTCGGGTCGCAGGCCCGGGTATGCTTCCAACATACCGTTCTTGATCCTTTCTTGTAAGCTCTGGGACACGTCATCTGCCACGTGTCATGATCTGGAGAGTCACCGATATCGAGCATCATCATTAGCCCCCCACTCTCGTATCGACCCATTCCTCGGTCGGGTCGAGAGTGGTCTGACCGGTCACCCGGGATGAGCTCTTATTTGAAGATATCATCGGTGCGTATTCCCGGGCAATTAGTCGTATTTTATTGATGACGTCAGCGGTTCAGGGAAGAGATCTCGCATTAAAGAGGAAGCGCCGGTTTGTGCGTATGTTCGTCGAAGCGCCAGCCCACGTGTCAGGCGCTGGTTGGCTGATGAGACCGGCAGCAGGCGTTCCCACTACCGATGGGACGTGCCTGATATGAGTATGACAGGTGGAATATTGTCGGCCGTTGGTTGCAAAGCGCTGTCTTGGCAGGAGGTGATCGGAGCCGTAGGATGTGTACGCCGGAAACTATAAATGGAGGTGGGATCCCTATCAAGGCCCATACCTCACCACAATTTCCTCGTCTCTAGTCGTATTAGCTCGGCGCTCTTCTCCTCGGGTCGGATTCCTTGCGTTCTCTCTTCCGAGGACTCATCCCTTTGATCAGGTTAAGTGTTTTCTACCGAGGAGTCTGTAGAAATAGTCCATGAAGAGTCTAAGAAGTCCTATGTAGCTTCCTCTTCCTTTTCTTCTTCTTCTTCCTCTTCTTCGTCTGAGTCGGAGTCCCCCCGGGAAGTTAGGGTTAGTCATGCTTCCCGGGTCGTGCAACGGGGGCGGTCCCCAGAGCGCAGGTCATGGATGCTCTTGGCGCGTCATCCATGCTGAGGCATGCGGATGAGCTCACCACCATCTGGGCTCGTTTCCATATTCCTCCCGGCTACTCGCTTCGTCTGGCCGAGGAAGGGGAGGGCAGACCAGGTACGTGGCAAGGAGATTGCCTTGTACCTGGAAGCTTTTGGGCCGGGATGCGCCTTCCCTTCTCCCTCGAGGTGAGTGTGGCGTTGAATTGTTTTGAGTTAGCCCCGGGCCAGTTAGTGCCGAACTATTGGAGGATTCTCAATGCGTTCCTGGTCCGGTTGAAATTACGCCTGATCCCTTTCAGCCGGAGCCTTCTCATTTCTTCTCCTTGCTACAAAAAACACCCCGGCACTCGCAGGGGCGAGCCGAGCTGGGTATACATCTCTTTTAGAAAACACCGGGAAGATGCTGACGGGTCGGGGGTCGTCACAGTGCCTTCTTCCATTCACTAATGGAAGAAGAAGTTTTTGTTTGTTGGGCCGCCCGAATGTGAGGATTGGCCTGTGCCCATCCAGTGGCATGGGGCCAACTGCCCACTGGTGAGACGGTCGAATGATCCCGACACAGTGGCGGTGTCGAAGTGGGAGAACCTCCCCCGGGCTGATGTGTTGCTTTCTGAGCGGGCTTTAAGTTGGGCCGGGCTCAGCCCCGCCCGGTTCGCGGGTAAGTTAGAAGTTTTCAGGCGACCTGTAGACTTGTGTATTCTTTCACTTTTTCTGGTATTGCTGACTCCTTTATACTTTTGTCTTATGCCGAACCCATGGACCTAGGCAAATTTCGGGCAGCCCTGGTCGAACAGAAGAAAGGGAAGAAGGCCGGAGGTGCTGGCCTTTCTCGCCCGTTGTCGGCTCTGACTCCACCAGCGGCCACTCCATCCAGGCGCGCAAGCGCGCCCTGGGCCCCGGATTCCAGCCATGCGCTAAGCCGAAAACGTGCACGGGAGCAAGAGCCCCAGGCTCCGAAGGTGGAAGGTGAGACTGGTTCCCCTGTGTCTCTCCTCAAGAGGTTCCATAGGACGGCGCCCCACTTCCCGGCTTCCCCGATCATCGTGGACGATGGGGAGCTTCACTTCGAGGTGCCCTCAGGGCTTTCCGTCGCCGATAGCCTTCTCTCGGAGATGGAAAGGTCGGCCGGGGGCAGAATCCCTTGGGGGACCCTCCTGGCCCAAATGGCGGCCATAGCTTAAGAGGTCGTGCAGGTTAGTGTTCGCACCCCACTCGGGTCTTCATTTAGTATTTTTGTTCGCGAGATTGGGTGCCCCCTTTTCTTTTTAACCCTCCTTTGTTTTCTTCAGGTCCTCCAGCACGTCGCTCTCGTCGTCAACATGGAGGACGAGGAAATTGCCCAGGCGATGCGGGCCGCGGGCGAGTTCTCTTCACGGGAGGAGAGCTCAAGGCTGGAGCTGGAGGCGGCGATGGAGAAGGTCGCTGCCCTCGAAGACCGGATGGCGGTCGGGGATCGGGAGATCGCCAAGTGCCGAGAGGCCGCCTGAGCCGCCTAGGCCAATTTGGAAGATTCCAGGGTGCTTATCGCCACCCTGAAGAAGACGGCGAACACCCTCCAGAGGGAGAACGAGGCGGCGAAAGAGGGAGCAAGGCGTGCCGAGCTCCGAGCGTCGAAGATGGTGGAGAGCTACAAGAAGTCGGACCAGTACTACACCGACCTCGCTGGAGCCGCTGCCGTCATTTGGCACGACGCCCTCGACGCCGTCAAGGCCCTGATGCCAGAGTTTCCTGACGGCAAGCTCCGAGGTGAGTACCCCCTTGAGGATGAGGCGCAGGGGAATGCCCCCGGAAGCGCTGCAGGGGGAGAGGCCCCTGGTGGGAGTAACAGGGAGAAGTCGGTCGCCCCGGCCTCCAACGCCGAGGCTTCTGCGGTGGGCGCCGACCTTCAAGATGCTATCCCGGTTGTCGTGGTGGAAGCGGAGCTCATCGAGACTCTCCCCGGTCTCGAGGCCTGAACCTCCTCGCCCCCTTATTTTCTTTTTGCGCTGAAATTTTGTAAGCCTCCAGGCGTTTTTGTAAGGCTGGGGAGCCCATAATACCTCTGTAAAGACTTCTGGCTTGGGGAATAAAATCTTTTTGTAGTGCTCTTTGCGTGCATATTTTCCCTTTGTTTGTGGTAAAAAATTTATTTGCGCGGTACTTCTTTCATGACGCGTTAGGTCGGTTTTTCATCTAGCGATCGCACGCCGAGTTGAATTTGACCATTTGCCAAGTGTGCAAAGACCGGTGAAAGGTCGGCATCTCCATGGCCCCAAAGTCGAGGTAGATATCTCTTAGTAAAGACGTGTAGGAAGTTGAGCAGTGAAGCTGCTCGGTGACCTCTTGATGAGGGCTTTGATCCTTGGCGTTGTGGGGTAAGAAATTACCAGCCAAGGATGGACCGAGCAGGGTAGCTGTTCGGTGGCCTCTTGATGAGGGCTTTGATCCTTAGCGTCGTGGGGTAAGAAATTACCAGCTAAGGTTGGACCGAGCAGGGTAGCTGCTCAGTGGCCTCTTGATGATGGCTTTGATCCTTGGCGTCGGTGGGTAGTGAACACGCAGCCATGGATTGACCGAGCAGGGTTGCTGCCCGGTGGCCTCTTAGTGAGGGCTTTGATCCTTGGCATTGGTGGGTAGTGAACTACCAGCCATGGATGGACCGAGCAGGGTTGCTGCCCGGTGGCCTCTTGGCGAGGGCTTTGATCCTTGGCGTCGGTGGGTAGTGAACTACCAGCTATGGATGGACCGAGCAGGGTTGCTGCCCAATGGCCTTTTGGTGAGGGCTTTGATCCATGGCGTCGGTGGGTAGTGAACTACCAGCCATGGATGGACCGAGAAGGGTTGCTGCCCGGTGGCCTCATGGCGAGGGCTTTGATCCTTGGCGTCGGTGGGTAGTGAACTACCAGCTATGGATGGACCGAGCAAGGTTGTTGCCCGGTGGCTTCTTGGTGAGGGCTTTGATCCTTGGCGTTGGTGGGTAGTGAATTACCAGCCATAGATGGACCGAGCGGGGTTACTTTCCGGTGGCCTCTTAGTGAGGGCTTTGATCCTTGGCGTCGGTGGGTAGTGAACTACCAGCCATGGATGGACCGAGCGAGGTTGCTTCCCGGTGGCCTCTTGGCGAGGGCTTTGATTCTTGGCGTCAGTGGGTAATGAACTACGAGCCATGGATGGACCGAGCAGGGTTGCTGCCCGGTTTTGCGAGGTTTTGTCCGACCTTCCTTGGTGTGTGAACATCGGGAAGAGTAACCGTCGCAGGCGACACGTATCATGAACGCATGGGGGGAGGCGAAGTGTAAGAGCCGCGCCGCTCCGACTTCGGTTCACCGAGAAAGACGGGATACCCACCGCGTGGCGGTACAGTATTGGAAGAAACGAGCGAATATTGGACTCTTGGGGGCGCTGTGGGGCTATAAAACAGATAGGCGTGTTGATCATTCCTTTCTCTATCTTCAAAACATGAGAATGGATCAATTCCCTTTCTCCATCCCTGAGATCATTTCTTTCGAGGACTTATACTTGTACGACCAGCTGTGCTCCGAGGAGACACTGCAGGCGGTGATCCGGCGCGTCGAGGATCATGTCGGCCGCCTGCTTCCCCGGCGATCACCGCTACTCCAGCTGCTGATGTACTCGATCTGGAGGGCATCGCCGGGGCTGCACAACCCCTTGTCCGAACAACTGAAAGACGAAGTGGTTGGCAAGATGAGATCGTTATGTCATCTCGGCTTGAGCTCGATGAGTCGGCGGGGTCGATCGGTGGCACTCATCCTCGAGTGTTACCAATTGAGGCATCTCGCCGATGGGTGCCCGCCCGCAGAGCTTTCTGGCCCGTCCGTAGCCACGAGGGTTCGCGGACAGCATCAGAGGTAGAGCTCCGAGGCAGCAAGGGCTCGGCTGGCGGAAATTTGTTCGGAGTACCACGAGCAATGTTTCTTGCACCTCCTTCCCCCGCTGTTGTAATTTTTTTTTCTGTAAGGCTGAGGAGCCCATAATACCTTTTGAATAAATAAAATTCTCCTCTTTGCAATGCCCCATTGTTCCCTTCTTATTATTTAAATAGAAAAAACTTTAGAAAGGTTTACATCGCCTTTGTGAAAGAAGAAATATACATTCGTAGATATTCTTTTCAGAGGTACAGCTTAAGCTTCACAGCATTGTAAGGCCGTAGAAATTTACGACCATTCGCGTCTTGTAAACGATAGGCTCCGCTGGGCAGGACCTCGGAGACGAGGAAAGTACCATCCCATTTTGGGGAAAACTTATGCAGCTTGCCTTGATCGACGAACTCGTTCCGCTTTAGGACTAAATCTCCGGTCTTGAAGAAGCGACGCTTGACTCGCGCGTTGTAGTAACGGGCGGTTTGTTGTTGATAGGCGGCAGCTCTGATCTGAGCCCAGTCCCGTTTCTCTAACAAGATGTTCAGGTTAGTTCGGAGGGCTGAGTTGTTCGCTTCGTCGTCGAAGTGCTCGACCCGGTAACTGGGGAGCCTGATCTCCGCTGGGACCATCGCCTCGGTACCGTAGCAGAGGCTGAAAAGGGTCTCCCCAGTGGGGGGTTTTTTCGACGTGCGCAGGGCCCATAAGACCCGGGGTAATTCCTCGACCCAACTGCATTGGCGTCCTTCTAGGCGCGTCCGAAGACCCTGGAGGACGTCCCGGTTAGCGACCTCGGCTTACCCGTTGCATTAGGGATGTGCGACCGCGGCAAACTTCATAAAGATATGATATTCGCTGCAGAATTCCTTAACTTTTTCGTTTTCAAAATTTGTCCCATGGTCGGTGATGATACACCTCGGGATGCCGAACCGGAGTATCACGTTATTCTGTAGGAACTTGATAGTCGTGGTGGCGTCCGGTTTCCTGATGGGAATGACCTCGATCCACTTCGTGAAGTAGTCCACCGCGACGAGGACGTACTTATGCCCGCCCGTACCGTTAGGGAACTGGCCTATCATGTCCATTCCCCACTGGGCAAACGGCCACGGGGAGGTTAGGGCGGTTAGCTCGGTAGCCGGAAGGCGAGGTATGCTTCTATGGAGTTGGCAGCTTTTGCATCTCCTGACGAGCTTCTGGGCGTCCTGATGAATCGTCGGCCAGTAATACCCCTAGAGCAGTGCCTTCTGGATTAAAGTGCGGGCCCCTTGGTGCGCGTCGTCGACCCCTTCATGGATCTCATGGAGGACGTAGTTGGCTTTGTGGGGGTCGACACACTGGAGCAGGGGCTGAGTGAAGGAATTCTTGTAGAGGTTCCCATTGCTCCAGACGAAATGGCGAGCTTTGGCTCAGAGACGGCGGGCTTCTCCCCGATCTTCTGGGAGCGTACCTTCCCTCAGGAATTCTACGAGGGGCTTTCTCCAATCCTGGTCTTCTTCCTGGGCTGTGTACACTTGAAGTGGCATTTTCCCGTCTTCCACGCTGGGCCGTGGCAAGACCTCGAAGAGGATGTTCCTCTTGTTGTTGGCCGTATAAGATGAAGCCAGCTTACTCAAGGCGTCGGCCTGGGCGTTTAGCTATCTGGGGATCTGCTCCACCTGGACTTCATGGAAGTCTTTTCGCAATCTTCTTACCTCGGCCAGATAATTCACCATCAGAGGCTCCCGTGCCTCGAATCGGCCGTCACTTGGCCAACGACTAGGGCGGAGTCGCTGCGGATCCAGATCATTTTCAGCCCTAGTCCGAAAGCTATGCATAGTCCGGCCAGCAAGGCCTCATATTCTGCCACGTTATTTGAGGCTTTGAACCCGAGCTTCAGAGAATATTCCATTTCTGCCTCGTTCGGGCCCCGAATGATGAGGCCGGTACCACGGCCTTCCTCGGTCGAGGACCCGTCGACGTAAAGGATCCAATCAGGGACGGAGTCGGGCTTCCCATCTTGAGCTGCGGCGGCCAGCGTGGACTCCGGCTCTTTGCTGTGGATGGTGCACTCGACGATAAAATCGACCAGGGGTTGTGCCTTGATAGCCTGCCTCGGGCGGTATTTTATGTCGAACTGGGACAACTCCCACCTCCATTTCTCCAAGTGGCCAGAGGACTCGGGGGAAGCGAGGATAGCCACCAAAGGCCACTCGGTAAGAACGAGGATGGTGTGCGCCTGGAAATAGTGCCGTAGTTTCCTTGAGCCCACGATGAGTGCCAAGACGATCTTCTCTATGGCTGGGTACCTAGTTTCCGCGTCCTTGAAGACGTGACTCACATAGTATACCGGCTTCTGGACTCCCTTGACCTCTCGGACGAGCACCGAGCCTGCAGCTTGGTCGGATACCGCTAGATATAGCGATAGCTCGTCCCCTTCAACTGGACGGGTGAGCAGCGAGGGAGTCGCAAGGTGCCTCTTTAATTGCTCAAAAGCGGTCTGGCACTCCTTCGACCACTCGAACCTTGGTATCTTCCTTAGAGCTTTGAAGAACGAGAGGCACTTTTCCCCAGACCTCGACATGAAATGACTCCGAGCGGCTACCCGCCCTGTCAGCCGCATGATTTCGATGTTATTCTTGGGCGCGGCCATGTTAAGGATTGTTCCCCTCCGAACGGCGGCCCGGACTTTCACGTCCGATGCCTGAGGTTCGGGGCAGATGCTATATGGTTTTATCCGTCTACCTCTCCAAAGATGCCAAGTTGATTTATGGCACCATGTATCGGAGGTTTAGACGGATGCGGCCGATGTAGCAGACTTCGTCAGATTTCCCCTCAGGATGAGGGGTTTTTGATTGTGGGGACGCTCTTCCCTGCAGGCGCAAGCCCCTGCAGTTAATTACGCTACCGCATTGCGGTAACAACTTTCTCCTTCTCCAGAATTTCACTTTGTGTCGTGGGTGTTTGTTTTGTTTGTGGTTGCCCGTGGATTGTATACGGAGACTGAGTAATGCCGTCGCCCGTAGGACGTGGATTAGTCCAAATCCGTATTTACTAAGATTTGGGTTTGGTGTTTTTAGTTTAAGGATACATTAGTCGCGTTGCGACTAAGATCAACTTAAACGTTCGTTAAGGATACGTTAGTCCTGTTTTAGACTAAGATCCACTTAACGTAGTGATTAATTTAATGTATGGCCATCGGGACTCGTCACCTCCTTGACGTCGTTGAGGAATTACAACGACGGATGTCAAAGGAGTTCGGAGATGTACCCTCGAACCAGAGTTGATTGGGAGTTTTATAATCCATTTAAATGTTTAAGGATACGTTAGCCGTGTTTGGGGCTAAGATCAACTTAAACGGGACCGTTTAGATCCGGCAAAAGAGCGATTGGCTCTATTGTTCTAGTTTAGGGACGTAGTGGTCCATTATTAGTTTAGGGACATCTCGGTCTGTCGCCAGTTTAAGGACATAGTGGTCCGTCATTAGTTTAGGGACGTTTCGGTCCATTGCCAGTTTAGGGACGTAGTGGTCCGTCATTAGTTTAGGGACGTTTTGGTCCAACGCCAGTTTAGGGACGTAGTGGTCCGATATTAGTTTAGGGACGTCTCGGTCCGATATTAGTTTAGGGACGTTTCGGTCCGATATTAGTTTAGGGACGTTTCGGTCCACGAGTTTAAGGACCCCGCAGTCCATTTGGATGTGTGGTCGTTGGGACCCGTCACCTCTTTGACGTCGTTGAGGAATTACAACGAGGGATGTCAAAGAAGTTCGGAGATGTACCCTCGAACCGGTCGTGAATTGATTTAGGAGAGCAGCTGTGCTCAGTCAATTTAATTTAAGGACTTACGGCCAGAATTGGGCTAAGTCCAGTTGAAAATGGTCACATTTTGTTTGCATTTGGCCTATTAGGCCTTTGTTTGGGCTTTCCCCCTTTTTAGAATAATGCATAGCATTACTTCAGGCCATTGACTGGGCTCTGCCCTTTTGCAGAGCATTGTTTTTGGTCTATTGGACCTCTTAATTGGGCTCTGCCCTTTAAACAATGCATAGCATTATTTTTGGTCTGTTTAGACTTTTTGATTAGGCTCTGCCTTTTTAAAATAATGTGCAGTACTTCTATTTGGTCCATTTGACCTTTGACTGGGCTCTGCCCCTTAATAATGCATTGCATTTAATACTCTGACAGTGCCCCACACGGCTTGTCAGGTGCTTTGCGCAATTAAAGAGCGCAAGCGCTCGTGGAGGTGACACGTGTCGCGCAGTGGAAGGCTTGCGCAACAGTGCTTGCACGACTGCGCAGACACGTGTCGCGCAGTTGTGCACTTGCGCAACAGTGCTTGCGCGACTGCGCAGACACGTGTCGCGCAGTTGTGCACTTGCGCAACAGTGCTTGCACAACTGCGCAGACACGTTAAGTCCAAATTTTTTATTTATTTTGGGCTTTGCCCGACTAGAAAATCAATCCAAACAGGGCTCTGCCCCTTTATTATTTTGCAATTTGATTTGGGCCAGGCCCTTTTAAATAATGGGTTGCATTTGTGCAGAACATCAAGAATTTTTTTTAGATTTAAGAACAAAAGTGCATAGCACTTTTGATCTAAATTTGGATCAAAGGAAAACAAGTTTTTCTTCCTGTTTTCCCTGATTTCACAGAACCAAGGGTTCATAACAAGTGCAAGGCACTATTTATTTATTTTCATTTATTTCCCTTTTTTTTAAATCCTTTGTTCTTCAGAGATTTTTCTCTTAAAAAAGGTTTTTACCTTTCTTCTTTTTCTTATTCTTGAATAATCTCCAAGAGTTCTCTTTTCTTCTTTTTTTTTTTTTGCTAGAAGTCCCTTGTTCCAATTGATGCCCATCGAATGAGGTCTGGGGTCCTATTTATAGTGCTCACAAATTTGTTGAATTTGTTAACAAGATCTTCTCTGAGTGATTTTGGGAATTTTCCCACCGCTGGATCTTTGATCCAAAGGCAGAAGAAAATCTTCTGGTTTTGGAAAGAACAGAAAAGATTTCATTAAATTTTCATTCTGTTTCTGCGCAACTCCTCAATGAATGACACGTGTCGCGCAGTGGAAGGCTTGCGCAACAGTGCTTGCGCAACTGCGCAGACACGTGTCGCGCAGCTGTGCACTTGCGCAACAGTGCTTGCGCAACTGCGCAGACACGTGTCGCGTTGCCGTGCGCTTGCGCAGTTGTGCTTGCGCAACTGCGCAGACACGTGTCGCGCTGTCGTGCGCTTGCGCAGTTGAACGTTGCTTATGTTTTTTAAAGAGCCTTGCTCTGATTGGACGTTCCGCCTTGGGCGTTGTGCTGCCGTGTCAACTTCTGACACGTGGCGCGTTGCGCGCAGCGCACGGAAACTGAAGCGTTGCTTCAAAATTTGAATTTTCAAAATTTAAGCAGAGCCTTGCTCTGATTGGGGGAGCAAATGCCCCCCCACCGTTGCGCTCACGTGGCGCGCACGTGAGTGCAGCGGTGGCAAGACCCCGACCGTTGGATCATTGAGATCAGGTGAAGAGACGCAGGCGTCTATAAATAGGACCCTTGGTCCTTGGTAATTCTTTACCAATTTCAAGAATTTGAATTTCAGAGCCTTGCTCTTGCTTAAAACTCTTAGAGCCTTGCTCTTGCTTCTTCCCAAGAACTTTGAAGTTCAGAACTTAGAATCACTCTTAGGTAAAAATTTAAATTAATTTTAATTAACAGAGCCTTGCTCTTGTAGATCTTTGATCTAAAGAAAACCCCTTTGGGGTTTCTTCAATAGAGCCTTGCTCTCATAGATCTTTGATCTAAAGAAAACCCGTTTGGGGTTTCATCCACAGAGCCTTGCTCTCAAAAAATTTACAGAGATCTGGTTCCTGGGTTTTAACCCATGAACAGAGCCATGCTCATAGATCAAATAGAGAACTCCTAAAAGTTTTCATGGATCTTTAAGATCCCAAAAATTTTAATTCCTAGGAGTTATAATTTTTCATTACTACTACAGAGCTAGGCTCTTTTTAAGAATTTTTATTCCTTTGAGACCAGAGTCTGACAAATGTCACTCTGTGATAGAGTTTTGCTCTAAAAAGAGGAGATTTTCTCCTTGTCTCTAGGGATCCCCTCCCAATAGGGATATTCTTTTTTGGGGGTCTTTTTCATTGACTGACAGTCTCATCCAATGATGGGACTGTCTTATCAAATGATGCGCCGTCATCTAGATTTTGTGGGTCCCCCTTTGGTCCCCTACTCACTGCACTGTAGTGTGGAGCAAGATTTTTACTATTTTTTTTTTTTTTTAAAATGCCAAGCGTTAGACCACTAATGATATATTATTTTTTTGTCTTTCCACAGAAAACATGTCTGACGACTTGTCTTTTCCCTTCGTTCGCTCGGAAGGAGGGTTCCCCCATTCGCCAGTGGATCGGGTGGTGTTCGCTCTTATTAGAGCTCACGATCCTGAGTGCAAAAAGCTCCATCTGTGGGGAAGGTGGTATAGCCAGATCATCCAAGGCCGTCGCAGTTTTAGTTCCGCCGCGCCCTCTGAGCCCATTGTTACGATTCCTTATGCGGACGAACCCCCGGTGAAGTATGCCGTGGAGGTTAAGAATTGGAATTCTGATGACCTCCTTCAGCCTGCAATCGGCGCCATCCCCGTGCAGCCGCCGCCGGCGATAGATATTCTGGGGAGGCGAATCTGTCAGGGCGAAGCACGCCCTTGGGGACAGGCTTATAACATTGGAATGATCCCGCGACCCCCCGCCGGATATTTGCAATGGGCCCGGTACATTCTATCGGCGAAGAGGACCCATCTAACGAAGATTGGTCTATACTCGGCCGTCTTCGTCTCGCTCTTCGAGTACCCCTCTCCTCCAACGTGGTGGATAAAGGCCTTCGTTGAACAATGGAATATCCCCACCCATACCTTCCTGACGGCGGATAAGGAAGTCTCTATCTCTTTGGAGGAATTTGCCGAAATTTCAGGTCTGCCAATGAGGGGAGAGCACTATGAGGAGTTGCTTCCTCCTGACGAGTATGTCTTCGCCACCAAGCAGCTGGTATTTGACTTAACCCTGGAGAATGCCATTCAGCATCAGCATCCGGGTTTGGTGAAGGTGTTGGAGATCTATGAGGAACTCCATTTGGAATCTGGAGACAAGGGCGTCAGTTTCGCAGCTTTCATTGCTCGCTTTATCCGCCCGGAGTTCTTATCAGAGCAGAGCGAGAAGTTCGCTCAGCTTGACGACCCCTTTGGTTTCGGTTTGGATCGCCGACCCGTATCGGAGAATAACCAGAGGGATTTCTATCTCCCCAATGCTGCCATTGTCGCTTTCTCGGAAATCGCCGTCCCCGGCATGGATGAGGAAACCTTCTTTATTGGGTTCTTGGGCTTGTGGTTATGCAACTTTGCGCTCCCTATGCACCCGCGCTTCATGCGGCCCTCTGTCTTTTACCCGGCGCATCGGATGGTGGCCGGTCTACAGTTGTCGGTAGGAATTGCTGGGTTAGCTTACCTTTATCATGGACTCAGCGTAGCGGCGGACGCCAATGATCCTGGGGCACAACCTGCTAACTTCCCGATGCATTACTTCGTTTCTTGGATGGAGATGCACGTGCGAGGGGTGTTTGGCGCCCACAAGACTCCTCCATTCTTCGAGAAGTACAGACTCCCGAGAGTCATACGGTTAGTCGGGGCTTCAATTGTGTATGCATCCCCGCGGGATTCTAGGGGACTCCTCCTGCGCCCACATTTGGTCGGAGCGACGATTTCTTTCGTGGATAAGGTTATCACCATAGGCTCGGAGACTACTAAGTCGGTGGTGCCCCTACGTGATGAGTTTAAGGGCGGGGCTTCTGTACTGAAGGCTCGGGAAATCCTCCATCTCTACTCTATTCGGCCGGGCTACCTAGTGTTTCGGCAGAATAAGACGGCTTTGTTTATGAGGTATAATCCGCATCGATTTGCCCAGCAATCAAGCTACAACCAGGGGATCCCGATGGAAGCCTTCTTGGAAACGCCCGTGGTTGGCCCAGAGGGGATAAAGAATGCGATGCATCACTTTATACGGCTTAACACGGGTTCCTATTTCTTCATTAGTGAACCCAGCTGTGTCCCTAAGATGCTTAACTCATATGTGGCCTGGTATGCGCACGCTATGGGCCCAATCATTTTAATGGAGAAACGCCTGCTGGTTGACCGTAGGGGTGCGCCTCCCGGTGGTGATCGCAAGGCTCCCTTGCAGCCAAGGATCCAGGTCATCCCCCCGATAAAAGATGCCAGGGCTGACCGACCGCGCGTGTTGAGTCCCCCGCGGGGATTGCCACTGCCTACTACGGTGGATGCACCGCCAGCGTCCCGTGCTCCCATGAAGACGGTTAGTGTGGTATCACCAGGGTCTGGCGCAGGAGCAGAGATCGGGACCCACCGCCCTAAAGTGGCTTCCAAGCGCAAAGCTGCTCCGGGTGGATCTAAAGCTGGCGGGCAGAAGAAGAAGAAGTCTACCCTATCCTTCGACGCGATCCTCAGCTTAAAGCCTGCGGCTTCTCCCACCGAGGCCATATATGAATACGGCAGCAATGAGGGTTTCGTGGTAGATCCTGCGGACACCAATCTGGCTGCCGCCATTGCAGCTTCGGAGCGATCGGCTAGGCTCGAAGCGATGCTAAACAAACTCGCTGAGTCCGGTAATCATCAGACACTTCATTTGTCATTTCATTGCATTTTTCATCATTACCTTTAACTGATATTTGCTCCCTTTTCAACAGGTGTTTCTACCGAAGAGGCTATTGCTGCCTCCCTGAAAACCTTCCAGGAAGAGGAGGAGAGGCGTGCTCTGGCAGGTGTTGGTATGCTCCACCCCTTTTCTTTTTTTTTTATAGGGAAAGTTTGTTATTTCTTCTGGTGGTCAATTTAACCTTCTTTTGTTTCTTTATAGGGGCTATATCAGTTGATGCGGGGATCCTTCCCGAGCTTGCCACCGAAGCCCCGGCTCCGTCGAAGTTGCCGCAAGAGCCTCGGCTTGACGCAACGACGAGGGATGCTCTGAAAAATCTGGAGGCATCCCTCTATACGGATGAGGATGCTTCACTCAAGGAAGCTCTGGTGGCATCCGTCTCAACGGCTCGAGAGGAGCGGAAGCGGTTGAGGCGCGAAGCAAGGGCACGCAGAGCTGCTTTGGCCACGGGAGCGGGCCCTAGCACTCTTCCTCGTGCCGACACTCCTTCTGAAGCAGAGGCGAGCAGAGCTGCTTTGGCCATGGGAGCGGGCCCTAGCATCATTCCTCGCGCTGACACTCCTTCTGAAGAGGCCCCTATCGCCCTATCTACTGCTTATAGGCGAGCGGCGCGCGCGGCCCAAAGTGCAAATGATAAATCTTCTTCAGGTAGTACTTCTTTCAGAGCTTTGTTGTAAGAATTATAAAGCCATTGGCTCATATGCGTTTCATCTGGCAGGGCCTAGTCCGACTGAGGGGGAGGCGGAGACCGTCGAACCCAGGGGAATGGAGGAAACGGCACTTGCCGAACCCGAGCCGACAATGAGCACCGTCGTCAGGGCTATGGTACCTGAAACAGAAGTTGAAGGGTCCGCCGCCGAGAGGGTCATTGATGCCGCACCTGAAGTGGCGGCAGGTGAGATGATTGTGTTAACCGAGCCGAAGGCGGTAGAGGGGGAGGCGCTTGAGGCTGGAGACCTCGCGGCGACGGTGGACGAGACAACTGTGACCGCAGGACCCGAAGGAGTAGCGGGTGAGGTGGCCACGATTCCTGAGGACGAGCCAGCCGCTCCTTCTCTGGAATCTGGCAATACTCCAATCATAGCCCTCCCCGCGTATGGTTCCTTTCCGTCTCCAGGGCTTGCGAGCACAACAACGGTTCCCATCGAGTCAGGTGACGAGGCTACGGGTGGTGGCCTGATGTTAATGGAGGAAGGAATTGCCTCAGTCTCGGCTGGCAGTTCGTCGGGTAAGTTTCGGGTTACTATCGTTTCTCCCCTTTTTTTATATATCCTGCGATCTCTTCTAACAAGCTTGCCTTTGCAGGTGCGGCCAGTGCCGACGCTCCATTGCTTGAAGGAGCACCGTCAACTACTGCTTTGGCGGTGGTCACTTCCCCGTCTTCTCTCGTGCCATCGCGGATGTCGGAAGGTATGGATTTGCGACTTACAAGTTAATCTTTTAAACGCGTAGTTCATGGACTAACGCTATCCCACTGCATCTTTTCAGGAGTGCTCTTTGATCATCTATATCAAGTGTTGCTCCCACACTTCTCCTTCCCATCCGAACTTACTTCTCCCTCTAGTGGCGCTGGTGAGTGTACGTTCAATACAATATCTTTGTTCATCCCCTTTTTCTAGTAATTGAATGATTTCTGACCTTTCCCTTTCTTTATTGCAGTGCCACAAATCGAAGGAGGGGACGCCAAACCTGCCGCGCTACCGGCCCTTCCGGCTCTGCCGTCCGTTGCTGCTGGTATAGCACATTCCTTTTTTTTTTTTTTTGGAAACCCTTAAATATCTCTTGAACCATCGTTTAACCATATTTTGTTTTGCAGCTATTATTCCAGCTCCGATCCCCTTTGAGTCTCGTGTTCTCTCACCAGCGGGCCCTTTCTTGAAACGTCCGTCTTCAAAAGGTACCGTGATGAGTTTGGGGATGCTGAGTGGGTATATTGAAGAGCTTAACGTGGACGCTCTCCCCTCTGCCGTAGATTTCGCTGTGGAGGTTAACCCGATATTGGCGGCGCTCGTAAACTTTCACAACGAAGGCGTCGTCGAATCTTGGGTTAACCACTGCAGAGAGATCGAGGCTCGCCTGCATCGGTTGGAGTCGACGCGCCCTTCTCCCGAGGTTTTGGCCGCGAGCGCCCAACGGACAGCTTGGCTTGAGCAAAGCGCTTCTTATCTCCGCCATTTGGAGCGGGAGGCAGCTTTACGGCTAAAGGCGCATCGGGAATCTTCAAACGCGACCGCTCGCCTCCGTGCTGAAGTTAGGGCGAATGCTGCTGAAGTGAAAGTCGTCTTTGAAGGTCTTCTCAAGCGTATATCTAATGGGCTAGCACTGAAGCGGAAGCTTGATGCCGCTGAGCATGATGCCCGAGGCCAAGAAGCAGCTCAGCAGGTTGTTGGGGAACAGCTCGCATCCTTCACGCAGCAGCGGGCTCAAGTAGAGGCTGAACTGGCAGTGGCAGTTGATCAGGAGAAGGCGTGGACGGAAGTACGCGAGCAATTGATAGAGTTGTTCAAGAAGCTTCCTTCTCCCTGAATATTTTGTATCGTTTACACACCTGTAATTTGTATATAGCATATACGCATTCTTTATTCTTTATACGATCCGCCTTGTATTTTGATTGAATTTATGAATAAAGACACATTCTTTCTTGCAATGTCTGGTACTATTTCTTCGCCTTTTCCCTTTTTGTTATGGTGTTTTCGATGAACCTGATCGGCGGGTAACTTAACTTATCCGAGAGGTAGCGATGGCTTAGGTTGCAGGTTCAGGTCTGCCGCCTAAGGCTTTTCAACTCTATGAGCCGTGAGGGTCTCATAGAGACTTTTCTCCCTACGGATCGAGAGAATCTCGTAAGTGGATTTTCTCCTTAGGAATCGTGAGGATTCCCAAGTGTGGTTTTCTCTCATAAGTCGAAAGGATCCTATAAGAGAATTTTTCCCTCTTACGAGTCGAGAGGGCTCGTAAGCGGTTGTTTCCCTCTTTGTCGAAAATTGACTTCAGAGAGTGAGACCCGTGAATAGTATGCAAGAGACCATTTAGGATTGACTTGCAGGATCCCATTGCCCTCTTACGAGTTGAGAGGGCTCGTAAGCGGTTGTTTCCCTCTTTGTCGAGAATCGACTTCAGAGAGTGAGACCCGTGAATAGTATGCAAGAGACCATTTAGGATTGACTTGCAGGGTCCCATTGTTCAGGAAGCAAGTTTTTGAATCCTTACTGCCCGAGATGTGAGTCAAAGAAGCTCTCGTCACGGAGTGTTTGTATCCGTGAGTTGAGGATTTTGCTAGGGATTATTTGTTTCCCAAGCGCCAAGGATTATTTGTGTCCTTGGGGTTTGAAACGAGTCGAGGGTTCCCACGGAGGCGCTGGTGGCTCTGCGAGTCGACGCGGATCAGGAGGCTCTCGTCAAGGAGTGTTTGTATCCGTGAGTCGAGGATTTTGCTGGGATTATTTGTTTCCCAAGCGCCAAGGATTATTTGTGTCCTTGGGGTTTGAAACGAGTCGAGGGTTCCCACGGAGGCACTGGTGGCTCTGCGGGTCGACGCGGATCAGAAGGCTCTCGTCAAGGAGTGTTTGTATCCGTGAGTTGAGGAGTTTGCTGGGATTATTTGTTTCTCAAGCGCCAAGGATTATTTGTGCCCTTGGGGTTTGAAACGAGTCGAGGGTTCCTACGGAGGCACTGGTGGCTCTGCGGTCGACGCGGATCAGAAGGCTCTCGTCAAGGAGTGTTTGTATCCGTGAGTTGAGGAGTTTGCTGGGATTATTTGTTTCCCAAGCGCCAAGGATTATTTGTTTCCTTGGGGTTTGAAACGAGTCGAGGGTTCCTACGGAGGCACTGGTGGCTCTGCGGGTCGACGCGGATCAGAAGGCTCTCGTCAAGGAGTGTTTGTATCCATGAGTCGAGGAATTTTTTGTTGAAGTCACTGGCTTCTTCGGTTAAAATGAACCGGTGAGGTTTGGGGTTCGTCGTCCGACGGAATCCGCTGGGAAAGTATGGTTCATTCTTCGTTTACGCCCTTGGATTGTATACAGGGATCGATGCGATCTTAACTGTAGGGCCAAAGTTTTATCATTTCTTCTTTTATTTTATTTTATTTCCGCGATGCTCTATCATTTCAGCTTTTATATCGCGAAGGTCGCGATTGCCCAATCATTTCGGCTATTTTTCGCGGTGCCCAATCATTTCGGCTATTTATTTCATTTTTACTCGCTGCTTTTTATTGCGAGTCGCCTAATCATTTCGGCTATTTTACTGCTTTTTATTGCAAGTTGCCCTATCGTTTCGGCTATTTCGTATGCATGAGCGGCCTACTGGCTTTCGCCGTAAACCTGAAATTGGACACCGATTTTGGCATCAGCACCGCTACAACTGGGATATTACCAGGAGCGAATCATCATTTGCCTCTGTCGTTGTCGAACAAAGGAGGCTTAGCGACCAGGGTTAGGGTCCTGTCGACTAAGGCTTTTGATTTCATGAGCCGTAAGGGTCTCGTGAAGGTATTTCTCCCTACAAGTCGTGAGGATCTCGTAGGTGTATTTTCTCCTTAGGAACCGTGAGGGTTCCTAAGTGTTTTGTTCTTCTGTAAGTCGTAAGGATCCTACAGGAGGGTTTTCTCCTCATAAATCGAGGGGATTTATAAGGGTTGTTTACCATGCGAACGTATTCCCAGTTACGGATGGACCTTGGTTAGGGAAACGTTTATTCGCGCCCGTGGATTGTATACAAGGGTCAATATGGAACCACTTGTAGGGCAATATTGGGAGTTTTGTGGGGGTTTGCTTAAGCACAGGTTTAGGTCTCTGTGACTTAAGACTTTCAAATCCTATGAGCCGTAAGGGTCCCATAAGAGAGTTCTCCTTACGAGTCGTGAGGATCTCGCAAGTATATTTTCTCCTTAGGAATCGTGGGGATTCCTAAGTGTGTTGCTCCCTTGTGAGTCGTAAGGATCTCACGCGGGTGGTTTCTCCTTATAAGGTCGAGAGGACCCTATAAGTGTCTTTTAAAGAGGTTGCGCCCTTTCGGGTTTTCACAAACACTCGCCGGTAGCCCTGCTGTTTTTACTCACGGAGCCCTTTCAGGTTTTCATCCGTGCCCTTTTTTGCTTATGGACATACCGTTTTTTTTTTTTTATTGAGATCCTTTCACCCTTTGTTATTGAGATCCTGACTTTTCAACTCCCCATATTAATAATAATTACGATATTTATAACAAGTATATATGGTTTTACCAAATCCCACTCCATATATCATATGGTGTTAGCAGCATACTCATTGGTAATACCTTGCATTGCTGAACCAAGCCGCCAGCGTTCGAATCCCATATCCTACATACTTTTGTGCGCTTGATTGTATCATGTTTGACAATACATGGAAATCTTTCTTCTCTTTTTTTTTTACGAGGTCGCGCCCTTCCAGGTTTTCACGAACACTCGCCGGTAGCCCTGCTGTTTTTACTCACGGAGCCCTTTCGGGTTTTCATCCGTGCCCCTTTTTTTTTGTGCTGGACATACCGTTTTTTTTTTGTTTTTTTTTTTTCCCCAGCCTAAGGATGTTGCGGTAGTAGTTTAAAGACGTTTTGGTCTGCTATTAGTTTAAGGACATTTCGGTCCATCATTAAGGAAGGCCATTTACTGCTTATAGAGTTTGGGCTTAAGAAGATAGCGAGCAGACATAGTTGTCGTCATCTACCGTTGACCTAGGCCGTAGCTCATTAAGCGTAGTATTTCTTTAGGAAACGACCGTTTATTGGCCTAAAAGGCCTTTCACCATGCATGTCCACGAGTAGATAGGCCCCACCCTGGTAGACCTTATCAATGATGTATGGGCCCTCATAGTTTGGCTCAAACTTTCCCCGCTTGGCGCGATTGGGGATCATAGGCCTTTTGACCACTAGCACAAGTTCGCCTTGGCGAAATGTCCTCGGTCGGGTCAATCTTTCGTATGAGCGCGTCATCTTTGCTTTATAAGCTTCCAGATTTTGTTGTGCTAGAAGCCGGATTTCAGCAAGGGCATCAAGCTCTTCAAACCGAAGGTGAGCATTTTCTTCGTCTGTCAGCTCGTAGTGGACTGCCACTCGTAGAGAAGGTAACTCTATCTCGAGGGGGAGTACTGCTTCCGTACCGAACACCAACGCGTATGGCGTTGTGTTTGTGGCCGTTTTAAATGTAGTTCGATATGCCCAAAGAGCCTCTTGCAATCTTTCGTGCCAATCTCTCTTATTTCGTGACACTGTTTTCTTCATGATCTTCATCAAGGTCTTGTTGAAGGCCTCAGCTAAACCGTTAGCTCGCGGATTATAAACTGAGGAATATCTCCAGTCTATATTGTGCTGCTGTGCGAAGCGGCTAATTTTATGACTTCGGTACGCTGGCCCGTTATCGGAGATGATCCGCCTCGGAGTTCCAAACCGATATATGACGTGCGTTTTGAAGAAATGAAGGATATTCTCCGTCTTCACTTCTCTCAATGGTACTGCTTCTACCCATTTGGAGAAGTAATCAGTCGTCGCCAGGATGAAACGATGTCCCTTTGACGATGCTGGTTCGATGGGGCCGACTATGTCAGTTCCCCACATTTCGAATGGCCAACTAGCCACTGTTGGATGCAGTGGATTGGGATGCTGATGGATGAAGTCTCCATGAATTTGGCATGAATGACATTGCCTCGCGTATTCCAGGCAATCCTGCATCATCGTGGGCCAGTAGTAGCCCATCCGTTTTATCTTCAACTTCATCTTTGGGCCCGCTTGATGAGAACCGCAGATTCCGTCATGAACTTCCTGAACGACTCTTTCCGCTTCGTCTGGTCCTAAGCATCTCAGCCACAGAGAATCAAATGACCTCTTGTATAGAGTATCATTGACGAAGGCGAAAGACAGAGCTCGTTTTGTGAGCTGATGTCTTGCGGACGCATCTTCAGGCATTTGGTGGGACTTAAAGTAGTCTATAAAGACTTCCCTCCAATCCTCAACCTTCTCGTGGTCTTTTATTTGTAAGGTCGCTCGTTCAGTCACTCCCTTTTCTTTATATGATTCTGGATGTATTTCTGCTGGGGCGAGCACTCGACGGCTTTGTATCACGATTCTAACGTCGTCGAGGTTCTCGTCAGCCAATTCTTTAGCAAGTTTGGCTAGTGCGTCCGCTTTGCTGTTTTCCGCGCGCGGTATACTTTTCAACGTGTAGGAGGGAATTTGGGTTAGCAGTTGCTGCACTTTTTCACCGTATTTTACCAATTCCGGTTTGCACGTTTGGTAATCGCCGTTCACTTGACTGACGACCAGTTGGGAGTCCCCATATATGAGGAGGCTTTCAATTCCTATATCAATGGCGATCTCGAGGCCTGCTATCAAAGCTTCATATTCAGCTTCATTATTCGTCCTCGGCTCTGTTAAGGAGAAGGCGAAGCGCATTATTCCTCCTTGTGGAGTCACAAAGATGAGTCCTACCCCTGATTTGATCATTGGCGTACTTTGTTTGTGCTTTTTCATGGAAGATGCTCCGTCAAAATAAAGCTCCCATCGGGTATTATCACCATCGATCGCATCAAACGCATGTTCATCCGGAAGATCGCAGTTTAAAGGAGAGTCGGCTGGTATCAGGTGCTCAGCAAGGAAGTCGGCGATGGCCTGGCCTTTTACTGCCCTGAGAGGTTGATATGTTATCGAAAATTCCATCAAGAGCAGGGCCCATTTAGCGAGTCGCCCTGTCAATATGGCTTTTGACATTAGATATTTGAGAGGGTCCACTTTTGAAATAAGACGGACTTCGTGCGCCAACGCATAGTGCCTAAGCTTTGTTATTGCGAAGATTAACGCCAGGCAGTGTTTTTCAATGGGAGAGTAGTTGCTTTCTGCCCCCAGCAGAACTCGACTTAAGTAGTAGAGTGCTCTTTCTTTCCCTTGATCGTTCTCTTGTGCCCATAATGCGCCTAAGGAACCTTCGAAGGCGGTTGTATAAAGAATGAGAGGCTTCCCCTTAACCGGAGCAGCCAACACCGGCGGGTTCTGCAGGTATCGCTTGATCTCATCCAGTGCGCCTTGGCATTTTTGATCCCAAACGAATGGGGTTCCCTTCTTCATCAGGTGACTATAAGGACGGCACTTTCCTGAAAGGTTGGCTATAAATCGTCGTATGTATGCGAGTTTCCCTTGGAGAGACCGCAGCTGTTTGAGAGTCCTTGGCGGAGGCATTTCCATGATCGCTTTAATCTTTGACGGATCTATTTCAATACCTCGGTGTCGAACAACGAATCCCAGGAATTTGCCCGAGGAAATCCCAAACGCACATTTAAGAGGATTCATCTTCAAGTTGTATTGCCGAAGGCGTTGAAATACAGTCTTCAGATGCTCGAGATGTTCCTCGTATGATTTGCTTTTAACCACGAGATCATCGATATAGCATTCAACGATTTCGTGTATAAGGTCGTCGAAGATCTTTGTCATGGCCCTCTGATAAGTAGCACCGGCGTTCTTCAAACCGAAGGGCATCACTTTATAACAAAATATACCAAGAGGAGTCCTGAAGGCTGTGTGCTTCTGGTCTTCTGGATGCATTTTTATCTGGTTATACCCCGATGATCCGTCCATGAAGGAGAAAACTTCATGAGTGGATGTATTGTCTATCATTAGTTCAGTGACTGGCACTGGGAAATCATCCTTCGGGCAAGCTTTATTAAGATCCCGGAAGTCTACGCATATGCGCACTGTCCCATTTTTCTTCATCACTGGGACGATGTTGGCGATCCATTCAGGGTACTGAACTTCCTGGATGAAGCCAGAGTCGATTAACTTTTTGACTTCGGTATTTATGCTCATCTCAAGCTCGAGTCGCATTCTTCTCGGCGCCTGTTTGACTGGCTTGATGTTCGGGGATATTGCTGGTCTATGTACAGCAACTTCTGGATCTAGTCCCGGCATCTCGGAATAGTTCCATGCGAAGCAATCTTTATGCTGCACAAGGACGTCTTTTAACGCAGCCACCCTCTCTTCAGACAGCAGCTCGCTGATGAATGTCGGTCGCGGATCATCTATTGTCCCCAACTCGATTTTCTTGAGGTTATCTGCAGTAGTATGGATTCCATCTTCCAGCTCTTTTGGTGCTGGTGGAAATTCTGAGATTACCTCATCGCTGCCGTTTTCAAAGCACCAGGGAAGGTCATCCATGTTCTCGGGCTCTTCCCTTGATGTCATTATCACGTGACAAGTACGAATTCGCTTCCAATCCTAATGCAGAACTGGTTCTTCTTTCGTGGCCTTGGGCTCGTGCTTTTGTGGCGGTGCTACCCTCCAGTTATCAGACAACGCGAATTTGCCAAGCTGATATTGGTCCTCAACCCAATTCTTAAAGGTGAAGCAATCTTCAAGCGGATGCCCTACTACTCGATGGTAAGAGCAATAACTTGGGTTGGAGACTTCGCCCGCCTGCTCAGGGTGTTTAGACTCTGGCAGTGTAAGCATTTGATGTTTTAGAGCGAGATCAAGTATTTTCCTTGTTTTGTTCCGAGGAAATGAGTATGCCCGATCCATTTTCTTCATGAGGGCTAAGTCAATAACGCTCGACTCTCGGATGCGTGGCTTCTTAGCTCTGCTTTGTGGTTGTCGAGCGCCTTTCTTGCCTTTCGACTTGTTTTTGCTTTCGCGTCGAACCTCTTTTGTAGCAGGTTGACAAGGAGCGACATTTTCATCCTTCACCGCCTGTTGAAGGAGGCGCTGTGTCTTGGCTTTCTCATAGATTGCCATTTCACGATCGTGATCATTTCGGGCTTTTTGACTCGCATCCCTTATAAGTTTGCTCATCTGGTCTTCAAACGATGGACTGGGCGGTTTTGTATCAGGAACTTTTGCTGGCTCAGGATTAGCGTCCTCCCATTGAGCGTCCGCCTCTTCATCGAAATCATACATGACATAACAGCTGTTTACTAGCTCCCGTTTCTTTGACCGGATGTACCCAAGCCCTTTTGTTTCTATTCTCCCGTTAGGCAGTTTGCATTGAGTCCCGGGAACGCTCCAGACCTTGTCATAGAATTTGGCCTTTCTAACGGTTTGTTCGAAAGGTATTGCCTGGCGCTTCAACAGTTTCTTTAAACCTTTGGTATAATATCTGGGAAGACGGATGGGCTGAAGCCTGTCGAGCGTGGGATCCGCGCCATGCCAAATTTCTTTTTCCACCTTGTTTTCTTCAGAACGGTAGAATAGGATTGCCTTCTCGCCTTTTCGTCCGGGAGGAATATAGAATGTGTGCAATTCTTCTACGCTGTTGGCGTTGAGTGCATCCAGTTCTTTGTAATGTTCAAGCGGCACCATGGTTATCTGCAGACTTCGCTCTTCATCAGCGGAAACCCGTATTGAAGGCCGAGCAGGGAATACAGCATGAACTTCATCCTCTGAATCACTACCGAAGATCAATGAAGGAACGGATGGTCCTGGCCTAGTGGACTGGGATGGACCTGAATAATTTATATCCCCCTCCTCCTCGGTGTCACTGCCGAAGACAGGGATGGTAGCGTTAGTTTTGTTCTCCGGTTTGTGACACCTTTCCGTGTCTTCGAAACTCGGTAAGAAGTACTTGGCATCTTCATACTTGCGAACTTCGTTCACGGAAAACGGATTCAACTCTCCCGCCACAGTGTACTCAAGGCCATCCCTAGAATACTTCATGCACTGATGCTGTGTAGAAGGGATGATATTGTACTCGTGTAGCCATGGTCGGCCGAGCAGAGCATTGTAGCACGTCTTGGAGTCTATAACATGGAATTTGATGTCTGTGACGAGCAACCCGAAGCGTAGCGTCAATATCACAGATCCAAGAGTCTTTGAGGATTGAGAGTCGAAACCGGAGATGGTGATTTTGTCTCGGGCGAGGTGTTGGACACTCATGCAAATCTCCTTTAACACTCGCACATTGAGTAAATTAACAGACGATCCGTTATCGACCAAGATTTTACCTATCTTTATGTCATGGCAGTATCCTGAGACATAAAGGGGGCGATTGTGCTCGCACGTCCCAAGGAGAAGGTCTTCGTCGCCGAAAGCAACGTCGGCTGTGTGCACCTCTTCCAATTCATCCTTCATCTTTTGTTCGGCTAGGAAGGCTTGGAACTGGTCCGGATCTTGTAGGGCCTTAATCAAAGAATCCCTCGCCTCTTTTGATAGTAATAGGGCATCGAGAATGCTGAGTTGTGAGGGTAGCTTTCTCAGATGCGCCAAGACATTGTAATCCACTTTACTCCTCTTTGGCGGGTTCTTGGCGGTTAACTCTTCCGCGACTTGGTCATCCAAAGCAATGTCTTCAGAGACCTTCTCTTTCCCTTTGTTTTTCTTGTTTAAGGGTCCGAGATTCTTTTCAGGTAGTGTTCGATTGCGTAGCTGTATATTTTCGCAAGCCTTCGGTTCTTCTTCTTTTCCCGAAGTGGATTCTTTGAAGAGGCGGCCAAGCTCTAGCTCCTCATCGGAATCGCTCCCAAATGTAGGCACTTGTGACCCGGCGGTGTTAATCATGTGACAATTGTTGGCAGTTCTTTCAAGCTCTTTGGTCGTGTTTCTTTGCTCCCGACGAATTTTACGCTTTTCCCGTTTAAAGCGTTGTCGATTAGCGACGTATCCTTGCCACCACTTATCGAAAGCTTTGCAATCTTGGGTGGAATGCGAGACCTTCTGATGATATAAGCAATAAGAGGGGTGCATTTCTACCATGCCAGTAACTTTTTCTTCAGAGGGTGGTAGATTCATGCCCATCGATATGGCCTTAGCAAACTTCTTTTTTATCTTGAATTGGCTTTTGTCAGCGGTGGAGGCATTTTGCTCCAGCGGGATCATCTCAGCTCTTTCCTCAAGTCGCTGACGCTTGGCCCTTTCGAATATAGCCGTCTCGCGTTCTTGATCAGCTTTACTTTTCAACCGAGCTTCATTAAGAAACGCGCTAATCATTTCAACTGATAACCCTGGGGCTCTTGATTCGGCATTTGCCCCCAGCGTTTCAGTGCCAGAAGTCCCTTCATCGTTCGTGGTCGAATGGGAGATCATATGACAGCTCGCCACATATTCCTCAGATTCATCCGATGAACTTTCTCCCTCATCTTCTTTTTGGAAGACGTGATCAAGGAAATCTTGGAGCGTAATGGGAGTCCGCGCCTTTTGGTTGTACTCATCCAGTGCGTCGATTTGCTTTTGTAAGTCCGTGCGCTTGTCGCCAGGCTTCACGGGCTTCTTAGATTTCTTCTTCTTCTTTTTCGAAGATTTTGACGGCTGACTATGAGCGCTTGAACTACCACCATCGGTCTTCGGAGTCGGTCGTGGCTTCAACATCCCCTCAATAACCTGCGGTTCCAAGGGGTTCTTCCACTTGACCGCTGGACAGGTCTGAAGATCATTTAGCATTCTCCTCGTTTTGGCTGATAATACAACCTCCCAGGGAGTTTCTTCAATAACGGAGCATGTTGCCCCCGGCGTATTCGTCCCCTTAGAGGTGTGGGGCTGCGGAGGATTCACCTTCCATTTGTCAGATAGCGCAAATTTGCCCTGACGGTACTGGTTCTCAAGCCAATTCTTGAAAACGTAGCAATCCTCAATCGGATGGCCTAGCACTCGATGATAAGGGCAGTAATTGGGCTCGTTGGCGTCGTTCGGTTGCAACGGACGTTTTGGATCTGGCAGATTTATGAGTCTGTTGCGCAGCGCCAGCTCGAATAGCCTCCTCGTTTTATCACGGGGGAAAGAGTAAGGGCGTCCCATCCTGTCCTCAAGGGGTACGTATGGGCACGTATTGTTTGGACGAGCAACCGGCTTTGAGTCGCTCGGTTGTTGTTGGGCATTAGCGACAATGATCGCTTTTCCCTTTCCTTTATCGTTTCGGGAGTCCGGTTTCGGGAGAGGGGGTTTATGGCCCATCTGATCCATCTGCGCTAGTTTGTCGATCAAAGCCTGGAAGGTAGTCGGCTTGAAGAACATCATGAACTGCGAGATGGTTGCTTGTGGATCAAGTGTTCCAACAAACATTCCCACCGCTGGAGCTTCTTCTATGCGCTGTTCGCACTTCGACCATAGATTTCGCCACCGTATAGCGTACTGAACCCATGTCTCGCCGGGTTTTACCCTGGCATTGATCAGTGCCGTCATCGGGGTACGCTCACTGGCACTTGCAAAACGTTGGGTGAAAAGCAGCTCCATCTCCGCAAAGGTTTTAATAGAGTCGTTGGGAAGCTCAGAATACCATTCAAACGCCGTGTCTGATAACCTTCCAACAAACTGGCGAAGCAACAACTTGTCGTCGCCGCCGGTATTACCGCAAAGCGCCCTGAACTGGGCAACATGTTGATGGGGATTGCCGGTCCCTTTGTAAACATGAAACTTGGGAATCGTGTAACCCGGCGGGTACTTGATTTGGTCATACCAGCCCGGATATGGCCGCCCCGTTTTTACGATCTGACCGGCTGCTTCAGTCGCCTGATGCACCCGTATTTGTTGGGCAATATATTCATCCAAATCAGCTTTTGATATGGTATCCTCTTTAGCTGCGGATAGAGCCAGTGGAGGATTCGATGTCTCTCCCCTGTCATCTTCAAGAATGATCGGGGGATCCCCAGCAGGTGGATCTTGTTGAATCATCATACCCACCATATCCTGGAACAGGAGGGCCATTTTCTTTATGTTGGCTGCCTGTTCCGCAGCCTCTTTATCTTTCTTCTCTAGCACGCGCCGAAGGAATTCGGCGTCCGTTTCTTATTCTTGACGTTCTTCTGAGGATGTTTCCGGGGTTTCTTTCGGCCCAGTGAGTGCAGCCATTGTGGTCATCATCTCCTGGAGCTTTTGTTGCTGCTCCTGAGCCTTGGTCACTGATCGGGTGAGCGGTCGGTGACCCGTAGAAGTACGGCTTTCTTCCTTTCCAGAAGCCATATAAACCGTATGAACAATTATGCTCCCTGACTTGGGGCGTTTAGGTTCACCGCTTTTAAACTTTGCCGCTGACGCGGGAGCTTTCTCTGGCCTCCTTCTTTTGTGGGCCATCGAGGTTAAAGGAGTCGTTGGAGTGGGCATCCTAGCAACTGTCACCCCCTGCTGTTTAATGGGGTAGTTTTTGTTATTTTCCACCTTCGCCTTTTTCTGGTGACGCAAGTGGTCTGGATCGATCACGGAGTCTTGAACCCTCCGCCATACTTTATAAACTTTTGAGGATAGCCGTTGACGGGGCTGTTCTTGTTTTGTTTCTGGAACTCTCTCCGCAGGTGGAGGAGATCTTTTCAAGGTAGCGGTTAGAGAGTTCTTACGCACTTTCCTCAGTAGTTCAAAGCTGTTCCCAGTTGGAACAGCAGCGTTGACTTCCGCCATTGGAGCAGGTGGGGTTAGCCCTGAGGGGGAGTTGCGCCCTGCTTTCCTTACTCGTCGCCAATAGCGACGTCGCGCACGACGAGCCGTTGGGATCGGCTCGGAAATCGAGATGGTTTCTTGTTGCCCCCTGTTTGAGTGTGGGGTAACTGCCGATGTCAGCCTATCGAAGACTGATGCCTTTTGACCAGCTGGGGGAGGATTGGGAGCCGTCAATCTTGTGAAGACCGACTCTCTGATGGGAGAAGCCGCTTTAACGACTTCTAAAGCAGCGGCCGTTGCCCTCTTTGGGACGGCCACCTTATAGTTCTGACCTAGCCTGGTGAAAACGGAGGCTGTCGGTTTAGTAGCGGGCGACCCATTGACAGGGGTCGTGGTAGCAGTGAGCCGGTCGAACACCGACTTCTTGTTCGCTTCCGGTGCGGATATCGGCATAGAGAAGCTTGTAGGTGGGACCATGGTCCCGAAAAACAGGCCGGTGGTGGCCTGGGTCACCTGTTCTACCGGCAGAGCAAGGAAAGAGGCCGCTTGGGGCCCATATGTTACACCTCTCGGTGAGGTGGAGCGTCCGTTGCAGTGGTGCTTCGCGCATTTGGTGCAGTTAGAATCCATGGATGCTTGAGTTCTGCGCCAGACAAAAAACCAAATCTTAGCAATTTGAAATCCGAAGGCAACCATTTAACAAACCGCGATGGGTTCGCGAAGACGACACACGAAGTGTGGAGTGGAAAGAGGAAAAGGTCCCACCGGGCGTGCCAGAATCTGTTCCCCTCCGAACGGCGGCCCGGACTTTCGCGTCCGATGCCTGAGGTTCGGGGCAGATGCTATATGGTTTTATCCGTCTACCTCTCCAAAGATGCCAAGTTGATTTATGGCACCATGTATCGGAGGTTTAGACGGATGCGGCCGATGTAGCAGACTTCGTCAGATTCCCCCTCAGGATGAGGGGTTTTTGATTGTGGGGACGCTCTTCCCTGCAGGCGCAAGCCCCTGCAGTTAATTACGCTACCGCATTGCGGTAACAACTTTCTCCTTCTCCAGAATTTCACTTTGTGTCGTGGGTGTTTGTTTTGTTTGTGATTGCCCGTGGATTGTATACGGAGACTGAGTAATGCCGTCGCCCGTAGGACGTGGATTAGTCCAAATCCGTATTTACTAAGATTTGGGTTTGGTGTTTTTAGTTTAAGGATGCATTAGTCGCGTTGCGACTAAGATCAACTTAAACGTTCGTTAAGGATACGTTAGTCCTGTTTTAGACTAAGATCCACTTAACGTAGTGATTAATTTAATGTATGGCCATCGGGACTCGTCACCTCCTTGACGTCGTTGAGGAATTACAACGACGGATGTCAAAGGAGTTCGGAGATGTACCCTCGAACCAGAGTTGATTGGGAGTTTTATAATCCATTTAAATGTTTAAGGATACGTTAGCCGTGTTTGGGGCTAAGATCAACTTAAACGGGACCGTTTAGATCCGGCAAAAGAGCGATTGGCTCTATTGTTCTAGTTTAGGGACGTAGTGGTCCATTATTAGTTTAGGGACATCTCGGTCTGTCGCCAGTTTAAGGACATAGTGGTCCGTCATTAGTTTAGGGACGTTTCGGTCCATCGCCAGTTTAGGGACGTAGTGGTCCGTCATTAGTTTAGGGACGTTTTGGTCCAACGCCAGTTTAGGGACGTAGTGGTCCGATATTAGTTTAGGGACGTTTCGGTCCGATATTAGTTTAGGGACGTTTCGGTCCACGAGTTTAAGGACCCCGCAGTCCATTTGGATGTGTGGTCGTTGGGACCCGTCACCTCTTTGACGTCGTTGAGGAATTACAACGAGGGATGTCAAAGGAGTTCGGAGATGTACCCTCGAACCGGTCGTGAATTGATTTAGGAGAGCAGCTGTGCTCAGTCAATTTAATTTAAGGACTTACGGCCAGAATTGGGCTAAGTCCAGTTGAAAATGTTCACATTTTGTTTGCATTTGGCCTATTAGGCCTTTGTTTGGGCTTTCCCCCTTTTTAGAATAATGCATAGCATTACTTCAGGCCATTGACTGGGCTCTGCCCTTTTGCAGAGCATTGTTTTTGGTCTATTGGACCTCTTAATTGGGCTCTGCCCTTTAAACAATGCATAGCATTATTTTTGGTCTGTTTAGACTTTTTGATTAGGCTCTGCCTTTTTAAAATAATGTGCAGTACTTCTATTTGGTCCATTTGACCTTTGACTGGGCTCTGCCCCTTAATAATGCATTGCATTTAATACTCTGACAGTGCCCCACACGGCTTGTCAGGTGCTTTGCGCAATTAAAGAGCGCAAGCGCTCGTGGAGGTGACACGTGTCGCACAGTGGAAGGCTTGCGCAACAGTGCTTGCGCGACTGCGCAGACACGTGTCGCGCAGTTGTGCACTTGCGCAACAGTGCTTGCGCAACTGCGCAGACACGTTAAGTCCAAATTTTTTATTTATTTTGGGCTTTGCCCGACTAGAAAATCAATCCAAACAGGGCTCTGCCCCTTTATTATTTTGCAATTTGATTTGGGCCAGGCCCTTTTAAATAATGGGTTGCATTTGTGCAGAACATCAAGAATTTTTTTTAGATTTAAGAACAAAAGTGCATAGCACTTTTGATCTAAATTTGGATCAAAGGAAAACAAGTTTTTCTTCCTGTTTTCCCTGATTTCACAGAACCAAGGGTTCATAACAAGTGCAAGACACTATTTATTTATTTTCATTTATTTCCCTTTTTTTTAAATCCTTTGTTCTTCAGAGATTTTTCTCTTAAAAAAGGTTTTTACCTTTCTTCTTTTTCTTATTCTTGAATAATCTCCAAGAGTTCTCTTTTCTTCTTCTTTTTTTTTTTGCTAGAAGTCCCTTGTTCCAATTGATGCCCATCGAATGAGGTCTGGGGTCCTATTTATAGTGCTCACAAATTTGTTGAATTTGTTAACAAGATCTTCTCTGAGTGATTTTGGGAATTTTCCCACCGTTGGATCTTTGATCCAAAGGCAGAAGAAAATCTTCTGGTTTTGGAAAGAACAGAAAAGATTTCATTAAATTTTCATTCTATTTCTGCGCAACTCCCCAATGAATGACACGTGTCGCGCAGTGGAAGGCTTGCGCAACAGTGCTTGCGCAACTGCGCAGACACGTGTCGCGCAGCGGTGCGCTTACGCAACTGTGCTTGCGCAACTGCGCAGACACGTGTCGCGCTGCCGTGCGCTTGCGCAGTTGTGCTTGCGCAACTGCGCAGACACGTGTCGCGCTGCCGTGCGCTTGCGCAGTTGAACGTTGCTTATGTTTTTTAAAGAGCCTTGCTCTGATTGGACATTCCGCCTTGGGCGTTGTGCTGCCGTGTCAACTTCTGACACGTGGCGCGTTGCGCGCAGCGCACGGAAACTGAAGCGTTGCTTCAAAATTTGAATTTTCAAAATTTAAGCAGAGCCTTGCTCTGATTGGGGGAACAAGGATGGCGCTGATTTTCTCCGGGTTAGCTTCGATTCCACGGTGGGTGACCATGAAGCCGAGGAACTTTCCACCGGTGACCCCGAATCCGCACTTGGCGGGGTTCAGTTTCATCTTGTATTTGCGGACGACGTCGAAGGCCTCGCCCAGATCCTTGGCGTGTTTGTCCGATGAGACTAATTTGACGAGCATGTCTTCGACGTAAACTTCCATGTTCCTGCCGATCTGTGACTTGAACATGCGATTGACCAAGCGTTGGTACGTAGCTTCGGCATTTTTGAGGCCGAAAGGCATCACCTTGTAGCAGTATACCCCCGGTCCGTTGTGAATGCGGTGAGATCCTCGTCTACCGGATTCATATGGATCTGGTTTTAGCTGGAGAAGGCATCCATGAAGTTAAGTAGCTCATGACCTGCTGAGCTGTCGACGAGCTGATCTATCCGAGGGAGGGGATAGTTGTCTTTCGGGCAGGCCTTATTGAGGTCAGTGAAGTCAACGCACATTCGCCACTTCGTGCTTGACTTTTTAACCATTACTACGTTCGCCAACTATTCCGAATAAGGCACATTCCGAATGAAGTTTGGCGGGGAGGAGCCTTTCTACCTCATCCTCGATCGCCTTTTGCTTGATCGGGGCGAAGCTTCGTTTTTTCTGTCGGACGGGTCGGACCGTAGGGTCTACCCCGAGCTTGTAAGATATGATTTTAGGGTCGATCCCAGACATGTTGGAAAGCGCCCAGGAGAACACGTCAGAGTTGTTTCTAAGGAAGTGAACCAGGTCGTTTCGCTGAGTCCCCATCAAAAGCAAGCTGATCTGAACGGTTCGTTCGTTGTTCCCTTCTACGAGGGGGACCTCTGCTAGTGGCTCCACCGGGGTCCCTCGGACCTCTTTTTGCTCGTCTCGAGTGTCCAGAGAACCCTTGATATCACCCTCGCCCTCAAGGTCATTGTTTGGCCGCTCAGACGTAGATGTTGCGGTGAAGCAAACCATTGTGGTTCGTTGTTCCCCATAGGCCCGACCTATCCTGCCTTGGTCGAGCGGGAATTTCATCGCTGGGTGGTAGGTCGATACCTGGGCCCGAAGGGAGTTCAGTGTCGGGCGACCGAGAAGGACGTTGTAGGCCAATGGGATTCTCGTGACGATAAACTCTACAGGCACGGTGCGCGTACGGCCCGCCTCCCCAATATTAAATTGAAGAGTGATTACCCCTTCCGCCGGGATGGAGTGGTTAGTGAACCCTGACAAGACGTGGGCGGTCGGTCTTAAGTCCGACAGGGTGAGTCCCATACGCAGAAAGAAGTCGTAAAAGAGAATGTCCGCCGAGCTTCCCGAGTTGACCAGTATCCTCTGCACTTCATAGCAGTGGACCCGAGCTGTGATCACCAGCGGGTCGTTGTGAGGCAGGGATATACCGTGGAGGTCCTCGTCGGTAAAAACGATCGGCTCGGCTGCTTTGGCTTTCTTCCTCGGGTGGCCGCCAGTCCCCCCGATCGGTGAGGGACGCTGAGTCTCGTCGGTTCCCGTCGTACCCCCTGCTGACAAGACCATTATTTGGCCGATTGTCAACTCGCCGGGAGGGGGATGCTGCTCTTGCTCATAGTCTGCCGCTTGTCTCGCAAGTACGCCGCCAGGTGCCCCGAGCAGATTTACTCCTCGATGTAGTCTCGAAACTGCTTGCAGTTCTCGGTGGAGTGGCCCTGCGACCCGTGGAAACTGCAATAGGGGCCCCGGTGCATTTTTCCGCCCTATTCGAGACTGGGGGGAGTTTGAAGAACCTCTTGCCCTTAGCCTCCTCCAACAGTACTGTCTGGGAGACGTTGAGCGGGGTGTGCTCCTGAAACTTCGAGGAGTAGGGCTTTGGCCGCTCAATCTTCTTCTTCTCCTCCCTGGCCTTTTTCTTCCGATCAGTTTGCTCTGTCCGGGGGAGATTTACGTTCACCTTGGACTCAAGCCGGATCGCACGTTCGGTCCAGGCATTTACCTCGGCCATGGTCTTAGGTTGCGCTAATGCAAAGGAGCGTAGCCACTCCTTGTGCCTACGACCCGACCTAAGGATCGTAATGACCGTCTTGTCCCGGTGTTCTGGGACCTCAAGGAGGGCTTTGTAGAAGTGGGTGACGTATCCTCTGAAGGATTCATTGTCCCTGCTCTTTATGGTGAAGAGAAGGTCAACGGTCTGCTTCTGCCGTCTTTTCCCGACGAAGTGGCCGAGAAATTGGGTGGCCAGGTCATCGAAGGTAGAGATTGAGCGTGGCACGAGTCCTCGGAACCAGTCTCGTCCGGAGTGGATAAGAGTGGCGAGGAAAGCGCGGCATTGAGCGGCGTCAGAACAGTCCTAGAAACTCATCTCGGCTGTGAACGCGTCCGGGTCAGACTTCCCGTCGAAGAGTGAGACTTTCGGGGGCTTGTTCCGGGAAGAGACGTGGACGGCGAGTAGCACTTTGGTGAAGGGCTTCGTGAGCGAGTCGACGGCATATTTAGCCCCGTCGCTTGAAGGAAGATTTTCTCGATACATACCTTCGATCTTCTTTTCAAGGGCATCGAGTCGGCCGTGGTATCCCGATGATTCGGCACATTCTGAGTTTTGGCCTCTGCTGCCGGAGACCTGTGCCTGGCCACGTCCTCGGTTCCATTCGATGAGGTTCCTTAGGTCCCCTGGCGAGGTCGTCTTCGAGCTGCCGTGGCGAGTCCCGTCCGCGCGACCCCATCGAGGGAGAGGGTGTCGGTCATGCCTGGGCATAGGCGAGCTGACCAACACCTCCTCGGGAGGGACAGGGGCATGATGGGCCTCGAGGCGAAGCGCTCTGGCAAACGATCTCGGTGTTGAGCTGTGCAGCGCCCAGAGGGTCATTGAATACGTTGGCCCGGGGGATCTGCGGCCGCCGGAGACAGTGAGGTGGTGTCCGGTCGTGCCGACACGGGCAAAGTCTTCTCTCCCTCTGTAGGGGTCCCGGTCCCGAGGTGGGGGAGCGCCGACCTGGGGAGCTTGCCCGGCCGTTTGGACACGGACGAGTGCATCCAAGACGGACGCGAGCCGATCTATCCGAGCAGATAGGGCGTGAATGGCGTTCGGGGGAGGAGGGGATACTCCCTCGTCCCCACTGCGGGGAGGACGACGGCTGGTGCTTGGATCATCGTGGTGACCGCTTGCCATGAAGTTGAGATTGGAAGTTGAACTTTAGTTGAGTGGAACTAGTCTTCCCACAGACAGCGCCAACTAATAGACCTATGGATCTCCTTCAGATGTTACCTTCCGTTGATCTGCGGCGAGCGCTGATGGATGGCTGAGATTGAGTTGGAGGGTTGCCTCCTGAAGCGTGTAGATCTCAATTGGTTTTATGTGGTTGAGGCCGAGGTACCTGCAAGGAAGTCTCGGGGTGGTTGTGCCACCGAGAACCCTCCGACGATCAAGTTAGACGGGGTATTTTGGCAGAGTAATGTCCTATTGGAGTCAAATTGGCTTACCTGAGTCATCTGGGAGAGGGGTTTATATAGTGGCAGCAATGGGCATGAGGGCGCGAGATTCACGCCGGCCGTTACGCCCGTGGCGTTACGCCCGCGTGATAGGCGGGATTCCCCATTAATGACGAGATATGCTCATTAATGGGGAATCGTGATGGCGTGGAACGCGAGATCATGGGCGGCTGATATCTCGCGCTTGGCAAAATTTGCGGAGTCGTGGCGGAGGCGCCTGTGATCGGTGCTGTGAGTCGGTCGGTGAGACTGAGGAAGATAAGCTTGACGGGAGGCTCGGGAATGAGCGGGAGGCCGAGGCATCTTGGTTCTGTGATAGCTCGGAAGCGAGATGGGGGTGTTCTGGAAGGCCACCAAAGGTCGGTAACATCCTCAGGTCGCAGGCCCGGGTATGCTTCCAACATACCGTACTTGATCCTTTATTGTAAGCTCTGGGATACGTCATCTGCCACGTGTCTGTTAGTGTATATGCCCTAGAGGCCATTACTGTATCATACTAGTTTGTATATTACTTAATGGAAGCTTGGGATATTCACATTTGTATGGACAATCTTGCTCAAAATGGTAGTATGCTACTTGGTTTGTTTCTACTTTAATGTGTGCATGTGTTTCTTTTAGCATATCGCCTATACACATTAGTGGAGCCCTTAGGATCTTTGCTTGATTACCAGCGTTGTGATGGCAGTCACACTAGTGGGGGCTGGGTAATCTACAAGCACATCCTTATACAGGTCCCTAGTCATAGGATTATCGATACAGGGCATCGATACTCCAGAGTAGACTAGTGTATACGCTTCTTATCCCAGGAGGGGAGATGGTCTGTCCCACAGCCATCAGTACGTTGTACTGGAGATAGTATGCAGGTGCTCGTTAGGTTACGAGTACACTGAACAGGACTCGCTGGGAACTGTTGGTTGGTACTATGCCTATCGTCAGTTATCAGTTCCCGGGTGACATGAGTACAGCTTAGTCCGCTGACTTGACACTGTCACTTCGCCTTAAGTGTGTTCCCACTGTTCTTAGATTGCTACCCTACCACGGCTCAAATGAGTCGTGCAAACAGGTAGTAGTTGGGTGCAGTCCCGAAGCACTTGGAGGCAGTAACGGTTAGACAGGATTCGTCTCTCCCAGTACTGGGGGTTGATATCGCGCTGTGTCTAGGAGAGCCATTACACAAAGTCCCTGGCCAGGGCAAGCGAGATATACTGGTAGCGTTTCCAGTGTTATCTCAGGGTGTTCTGGGCTACACTCCGACACGACTTGTACCGCTATTAGGGGACTGACGTCTACCGCCCCTAGGCCCACCATGCGATACTCTCAGATGAACAGACCGGACTGTACGGAGATTGTCACATTCAGGCTCAGTAGGAGTTCGATGGGTTCACCTCATCAGTCTTCTTATCGGCATCTACCTGGGGACCGTTACGTACAGCTAGTACCGCTTGCGGCCTGTGGTTAAACCCGCTGCCAGCGTAGTGTCGAGTATTTAGAGTCCCACACAGAGGGTTATTGGTCTTTGGGCAAAACAGAGTAGAGGTCGCATGGCTTTGCGACGGGGTTCGTTCACATCCGCGCACTTGTGCACGTTTGGTGTCCGGGCAGTTATTACTAGTAGGTTTTGGTTTAAACCAGATCCTAGTATTTGTTTTGGGATTGGTTTTGTCTCATTGTATTCATGTTCCTCGGAACACGGATGCGGGTGTGTATGCACAGTTGACAGAGGCAGAGGATTCTCATTAGGGTTGTTGACCGTTGACTTTTTCCAAACGCTAATGAGAATGAGAGATATGATTAATGATATTAATTAAGGATAATTGTGCCATGGTTAGGTTGACCATTTGACTTTTGTTGACTTTTTGACTTTGGTTGACGGTTGACTTTTGTTGATATTTTGACCATCATCATTTCATATGAAAGATGCTTCTTGATTCTTGCAAATTTTATTTAATGTGAAATGATAATGGTCATTCCAAATGAACCATCACAATTTCTTTAATTATTATTATTATTTCATAATTCTCTCATAAGAGAGTATGTTTGCAAAAAAGGATCCTCATTCTCTCTTGCTCTTTCTCTCTCATATGTTTGAGCTCTCCCTCTTCCTCTCAAAGCTCTCATCTCTCATGTGTTGAGAACTATGAGCTCTTTAGATAAAACCATCAAAACTACTCTCTACGCTTTCTAGGGTTCTAGGTTTAGCAAGCCAAGCACTTTAGTTACTTCTTGGTTGAGGTAGGAGCTCAAGGTAGAAGCTTTCGGGTGGATCTTTCTTCGGCAAAGAGAAGACGACGAGGAGGAGCTGTCCACACCACTCCAAGGAGCTAGCAAGAAGGAGGACTATAAGAAGAAGAGAAAGAGTTCAAGACCTAGGTATAACCTTCTAACCGTGTAGCTAAACTTGTAGTTAGTTTGTTAGTTTTTATTTAGCAAAGATCCTCCATTTCTAGTCCATGTTACCTTACGTTAAAAAACTGTTTTTTACCTATTCTGCCTCCCCGTAAGCATCGGGGTGGGTAACGTGGACTTACAGTGGTATCAGAGTCTAGCTAAACAACAACTAGCATGTTAGCAAAGTGTTTAGAACTTCGATCCGAAAAAAATCGCGAAACATGTCAAAAACTCATACTTTTTGCCGATTTTTAAAACAGCCCTAAAAATATTTCCACATACCTTAAAAATCCGTGCAGGGAATTTTAGAAACAAGCAGGAAAAACAAGCCCACGACTCGGTCAAAGCGCCGCGGAAGCGCGGCGAAACCAAGCGTTTCGCCGCGGATTCGCGGCCGAGTTGACTCGGCCGCGACTCAGATTTCCTGCAGTCTGTTCAGTTTGTTGTTTTGTGATTTTTAAGATATTTTGTTTCTGCCCAGATTATCCAGAGAATAATGTTGTGTTTGGGGTAGTTACAAATTGGTATTTTGATCGAAGTTCTACAAACTTTTGCTAAATGGTTATATCTGTAATGTGATATATGCACTGAATGTCGACTAATCGCTATACGTCGATTAGTGGGGGTTGTGCATATCTGTGATCTGTAATGTTGTTGGATTGTGTATATGAACTTTTTGGATTGTCGCGGATGAATAGCCGGGGTTTTGTGAGATGAGAGTTTCTTTATCTTTCATTTGATGTAATATGTAAATTGATATAATATTATTTTTATGGCCGCACATCCGGGATGAGGTTGTAGACGCCATTGTATATTATTTCTTTTACTGTTTTTGCTCCTAGGATAGACCCAAGGTGGGGTGCACAAACTACCGGGTACTTTGAAGTGCCGAGTGGCCTACTCACGTTGTTGAGAGAGGTTGCTTCACTTCGGGTGCTTGGCGGGTAGTTTGCCGCACCCGTAGGGGTCTAGGGTGGGGTTTGGCTATTCATCGCGACCGTGTAATCCGTCTTTCGTTGCAGGCTCGAACGAAACGCAGATTCCTAGCATATCCAATGTGTTCATCTGTGATCTGGAATGGCTATCATTGCATCTGACGAATGTATATATATCTATATATGATATCTAGTAGGCGTTGCTTATGTTTTGTATCCGCGCTAGTCCAGCCTCCGCTCTGTCGTTAGTTAAGTAACCTAACGGGTGATGATGGGGCCCCGTGGCGAATGCGGATGGTATAAGTGTACGTCATATTTTCGTTATTTTCTTCAATGGTAGGATTAATTGATGGGACGCATTAAATTAATGCAAGAAAATAAACCAAAGTTAAGTCGTTGGAACAATTTCAAAACCACTCGGTTTCTTTTCAAAACAGAAAACTTTTAAAACGCAGAGCTTGAACCACTCCTTTTAAAAGCTATCACGTTCCTTCGATTATATCAAGTTCACTACATTCACGGTTTCGCCAAAACCATTCATAACCCTCCGTCATTTCATATGGATAGTCAATAGTATTCAAGCTGTGTTTGTTGGCCAAAGTCAAGGCATAGTGATTAGTAGCTATTGGATATTCATATGTAGTATAGATATATGCGTTGGTTTGGGATAGTCGTACTGCCTTGTTGGCCAAAATCAAGGGTAGGTACGGGTGGGTTCAAATTAACCTGGAAAATGATGGGTAGAACATGACATGTGACTTATGATTTGTTGGCCAAAGTCAAGGTCATAAGAGCATGGGGCAAAAATTCACATCGGGAGTTTCTAAAGAAACTGAAACTTGCTAGTGCTGCATACCATTTGGAGTGTGATGATTCTGGTAGAATTCCTTCAGCTTTATCACACGATGATATTTGGATCCCGATCCTACTATGAGTATATGCTACTCCTCGGGAAACTTTCTCACTTAACGATCAATGCTATAAACCAAGTAGGTGTTTAGAAAGGTGTCAGCGGGGCTACGCCCACAGGGAAAAGAGGTTATTTAATTAAGGAACTTCGCGAAAGCGTCGTAAAACCTCCCTCGAAGTACCAACACTGGCCTGGCTGAATGGTTAAGCAAGTATTGTACGGTGAGATTGATCCCGACTAATTCTTCTTTTTTGGTTTGAGGAAGGATTCGAGAAACAGTGGGAGCCATCATGTTTAGACAAACTAAAAACCACTCTAAACTTGCAAGAGTATCATGCTAAAATATTTTTTCTCTCTCTCCTAATTGCAGCGACAAAACATCATGACCGGCCTTAAGTTACTACTAGATAAAAATATACTGACAGGGCCAAACTACAAAGATTGGCTCAGGAATGTCAAAATGGCAATCACTTATGACAAGTTGGGGTATCTCCTTACCACCAAAGCTCCCCCTGTCCCAGGTCCTCAATCCAGCGTCGCGGATAAGGAAATCCGTAAGACCTGGGAGATTGATTGCGCGAAGGCCAAGTGCCTCGTGCATGCCTCTATGGACAATGAACATCAGAGGAGGCACGAGAATATGGACCTTGAATCCATATTTCTCCATACTAAGGAACTGTATGGAGAGCAATCCCGTATCACCAGATACGAAGTCTCAAAAAAGTTGTTTTCAGCGAGATTGGTCGTCGGATCATCTATAGCGGAACACGTGCTTAAGATGATTGGCTACATTGAAGAGCTCGCGGACCTCGGGACCACGTTAGAGAACGAGCTCTACACTGACTTGATTCTCCAGTCCCTTCCTTCCACTTACGCCCAGTTTATCCTGAACTTCAACATGCAAGGAAAAGAAGTTGAACTTCCGGAACTCCTCAACATGTTGAGGAGTGCAGAGGGCACCTTACAGAAAGTAAGGAAAACATCCACTTTGTCTGTTGGAGGACCTTCCTCTTCTAGGTCCAAGGCGAAAGCCAAGGGAAAGAAGAAGACCCCCATCAAACCAAGGGGCGGTGTTAGTAAAGTGGAAGCCAAGGGAAAGGCAAAGGTAGCAAAGGTAGCGGGACAGCTTGTGGGGAAGGAAGAGTGCTTTTATTGTCATAAGAAAGGATACTGGAAGAAAGATTGCAGGGCTTGGAAGGCCAAGAACCAGGACCCGAAGCAAGTTGTGGCTTCGGCTGCAGGTGTGTATGTTATTGAAAACTGTCTATCAATAAACTCTACTTCCTGGGTATTGGATACCGGATCAGGATTTCATATCTGTAATTCTTTGCAGGCACTAAGAAAGCGTAGGGTTTTGAAGGCAGGTGATATGACCCTCAGAGTTGCAAACGGAGCTGGCATGGATGCTGGGTCCGTGGGGGACTATCACTTAGGATTGTCAGATGGACATGTTTTGGTTTTGCGTGACTGTTATTTTGTACCCAGTGCGACTTGTAATATCATATCTGTATCTTTAATGTATAAAGAAGGTTATGATTTTGCATTTGTAAGCGATGTTGTAAACATTCACCTTAATCATGTTCTGATTGGGTCGGGTACATAAAGCAACGGTATATACGTATTGAACCAACCACAGATTTTCAATGTCCAGAATACACACAAAAGAAAGTCTCCAGAAATAAATCATGCTTTCTTATGGCATTGTAGACTGGGTCACATTAATGAGACAAGGTTAACTAAGTTGCATAAAGAAGGATATTTGGATCCGTTCGAATATCAATCATATGTAACTTGTCAATCATGTCTCAAAGGAAAGATGACAAAGACTCCGTTCACTGGACACGGAGTAAGAACAAACGAGCTCTTGGGACTCGTACACAGCGATGTATGCGGTCCAATGTCTACACATGCGCGAAGTGGTTATTCTTACTTCATTACTTTCACGGATGATTTTTCGAGGTATGGATATGTCCTCTTAATGAAGCATAAATCTGAAACCTTTGAAAACTTCCAGGAATACAAGAATGAAGTAGAAAAACAAACAGGCAAAAGTATCAAAACACTGAGATCTGATCGAGGTGGTGAATACTTGAGTGCCGAGTTCCTGGGTTACCTAAAAGAGACTGGAATTCTCTCTCAACTTACTCCTCCATACACCCCACAATATAACGGTGTATCGGAGAGACGGAACCGAACCCTATTGGATATGGTACGTTCCATGATGAGTAATGCTGAGTTGCCGCGATCTTTCTGGGGACATGCACTAGAATCAGCTGCATATCTTTTGAACCGAGTTCCAACTAAGACAGTGCCTACCACACCATATCAGATGTGGAGTAGAAAGAAACCCTATCTTAAACACATTAAGACATGGGGATGTCCAGGTTTTGTCAAAAAGCAGCATGCGAACAAACTCGAGGCACGCTCAGTACAGTGCAAGTTTGTGGGATATCCAAAGAACTCCAAGGGATATTTCTTCTATTACGCAGAGGAACAAAAGGTTTTTGTTTCTCGTCATGCCTGCTTCTTGGAAACTGAATTTTTGGAAAATCAGATAAGTGGGAGCACAATAGAACTGGAAGAAATTCCAGAACCACAAGCTATTGCTGAAAGCTTAGTAGAACAACAGGGTTCGAAAGAACAGGAAATTCCTGCGCCACTCCGCAGGAGTAGTAGGAAGTCTCATCCGCCCAAGAGATGCTACGGTTTTCTCATAGACGGAGATAGAGAGGATTGCATCATTGATAATGATGAGCCGACTAGCTTCCAGCAAGCCATTCAGAGCACTGACTCGGTAAAATGGCTGGATGCAATGCGGGCCGAAATGGAGTCCATGTACACCAACAAAGTATGGACTTTGGACGTTGCTCCAGAAAGGGTAAAACCCGTAGGCTGCAAATGGATCTTCAAAAGGAAGATTGGTGTAAATGGACAGGTTGAAACCTATAAGGCTAGACTTGTTGCAAAGGGTTTTCGTCAAAGACCTGGTTTGGACTATGACGAAACCTTTTCTCCAGTGGCTATGCTCAAATTCATTCGGATCCTTCTTGCCATTGCTGCCTTCCACGATTATGAGATTTGGCAGATGGACGTAAAGACCGCTTTTCTAAATGGAAATTTAGAGAAGTGTGTCTATATGGACCAGCCAGAGGGTTTCATTCAGAGTAGGAGCAGCGGGAAGGTGTGCAAGTTGCTTAAGTCCATTTATGGACTGAAGCGGGCATCGCGGAGTTGGAACATCTGTTTTGATGAGACGGTCAAACAATTTGTCTTTATCAAAATTCCAGATGAACCATGCATCTATAGTAAAATTGTAGCACGAACTATCGTATTCCTCGTTTTATACATGGATGACATTCTCTTGATAGGAAATGACATTCCTATGCTACAATCTGTCAAAGGGTTCTTGTCACACAGGTTCTCCATGAAAGACCTGGGTGATGCCTCTTACATTCTGGGGATCCGGATCCATCGTGATAGGTCCAAGAGGATATTAGGACTTTCACAGTCCAGGTACATCGACACCATACTGAAAAGATTCAGTATGGAAGATTCCAAGCGCGGTAATTTACCGGCTTGTCACGGGATCACCCTCTCCAAAGAGATGTCTCCCAAGACTGATTTGGAAAGGGATCGCATGTCTATTATACCCTACGCCTCTGCGGTAGGCTCTATAATGTATGCGATGTTGTGTACCAGACCAGATGTAGCTTATGCACTGAGTGTGGTAAGCCGGTATCAGTCAAACCCTGGGGAGAAGCACTGGATAGCGATAAAGAACATTCTGAAGTACCTGAGAAGGACTAAGGACATGTTTTTGGTTTACGGCGGAAAAGACCTCCAGATGGAGGCCTTTGCTGACTCCAGCTTCCAGAGTGACAAGGATGACTCCAAATCCATGTCGGGTTATGTCTTTACCCTCAATGGAGGGGCGGTGTGTTGGAAGAGTTCCAAACAAGAAACGGTTGCTGACTCGACGATAGAAGCGGAATATATCGCTGCATCTGATGCCGCAAAAGAAGCCCTCTGGATGAGGAAGTTCTTGACAGAACTTCAGGTGGTTCCATCCATTGTTGATCCAATACCTCTGTATTGTGACAACAACGGGGCTATAGCTTTAGCGAAGGAACCCAGGTCCCATCAGAAGTCCAGACACATCTTGAGGCGATATCACCTGATCAGGGAGATCGTGGATCGCCGGGAGATCGAGGTTTGGAGGGTTGCTACAGAAGATAACACTGCAGATCCATTCACGAAGGCCATACCCCAGACTCAGTTCGAGCAGCTGATCGAGATGATAGGTCTTCGATACGCCAGTACATGGCCTTAGTGCAAGTGGGAGATTGTTAGTGTATATGCCCTAGAGGCCATTACTGTATCATACTAGTTTGTATATTACTTAATGGAAGCTTGGGATATTCACAGTTGTATAGACAATCTTGCTTAAAATGGTAGTATGCTACTTGGTTTGTTTCTACTTTAATGTGTGCATGTGTTTCTTTTAGCATATCGCCTATACACATTAGTGGAGCCCTTAGGATCTTAACTTGATTACCAGCGTTGTGATGGCAGTCATACTAGTGGGGGCTGGGTAATCTACAAGTACATCCTTATACAGGTCCCTAGTCGTAGGATTGTCGAGACATGGCATCGATACTCCAGAGTAGACTAGTGTATACGCTTCTCATCTCAGGAGGGGAGATGGTCTGTCCCACAGCCATAAGTACGTCGTATTGGAGATAGTATGCAGGTGCTCGTTAGGTTACGAGTACACTGGACAAGACTCACTGGGAACTGTTGGTTGGTACTATGCCTATCGTCAGTTATCAGTTCCCGGGTGACATGAGTACAGCTTAGTCCGCTGACTTGACACTGTCACTTCGCCTCAAGTGTGTTCCTACTGTTCTTAGATTGCTACCCTACCACGGCTCAAATAAGTCATGCAAACAGGTAGCAGTTGGGTGCAGTCCCGAAGCACTTGGAGGCAGTGACGGTTAGACAGGATTCGTCTCTCCCGGTATTGGGGGTTGATATCGCGCTGTGTCTAGGAGAGCCATTACACAAAGTCCCTGGCCAAGGCAAGCGAGATATACTGGTAGCGTTTCCAGTGTTATCTCAGGGTGTTCTGGGCTACACTCCGACACGACTTGTACCTCTATTAGGGGACTGACGTCTACCGCCACCCTAGGCCCGCCATGCGATACTCTCAGACGAACAGACCGGACTGTACGGAGATTGTCACATTCAGGCTCAGTAAGAGTTCGGATGGGTTCACCTCATCAGTCTTCTTATCGGCATCTACCTGGGGACCGTTATGTACAGCTAGTACTGCTTGCGGCCTGTGGTTAAACCCACTGCCAGCGTAGTGTCGAGTCTTTAGAATCCCACACAGAGGGTTATTCGCCTTTGGGCAAAACAGAGTAGAGGTCGCATGGCTTTGCGACGGGGTTCGTTCACATCCGCGCACTTGTGCACGTTTGGTGTCCGGGCAGTTATTACTAGTAGGCTTTGGTTTAAACCAGATCCTAGTATTTGTTTTGGGATTGGTTTTGTCTCATTGTATTCATGTTCTTCGGAACACGGATGCGGGTGTGTATGCACAGTTGACAGAGGCAGAAGATTCTCATTAGGGTTGTTGACCGTTGACTTTTTCCAAACCCTAATGAGAATGAGAGATATGATTAATGATATTAATTAAGGATAATTGTGCCATGGTTAGGTTGACCATTTGACTTTTGTTGACTTTTTGACTTTGGTTGACCGGTTGACTTTTGTTGACATTTTGACTATCATCATTTCATATGAAAGATACTTCTTGATTCTTGCAAATTTCATTTAATGTGAAATGATAATGGTCATTCGAAATGAACCATCACAATTTCTTTAATTATTATTATTATTTCATAATTCTCTCATATGAGAGTATGGTTGCAAAAAAGGATCCTCATTCTCTCTTGCTCTTTCTCTCTCATATATTTGAGCTCTCCCTCTTCCTCTCAAAGCTCTCATCTCTCATGTGTTGAGAACCATGAGCTCTTGAGATAAAACCATCAAAACTACTCTCTACTCTTTCTAGGGTTCTAGGTTTAGCAAGCCAAGCACTTTAGTTACCTCTTGGTTGAGATAGGAGCTCAAGGTAGAGGCCTTCGGGTGGATCTTTCTTCGGCAAAGAGAATACGACGAGGAGGAAGCATCCACACCACTCTAAGGAGCTAGCAAGAAGGAGGACCACAAGAAGAAGAGAAGGAGTTCAAGTCCTAGGTATAACCTTCTAACCGAGTAGCTAAACTTGTAGTTAGTTTGTTAGTTTTTGTTTAGCAAAGATCCTCCATTTCTAGTCCATGTTACTTTGTGTTAAAAAACCGTTTTTTACCTATTCCACCTCCCCTTAAGCACCGGGGTGGGTGACATGGACTTACAGTGTCATGATCTGGGGAGTCACCGATATCGAGCATCATCACCAACGGTCATGAATGGGCGTCTAACAAGATGACCAATGGGTTGTGTAGGATCAAAGAGAGATCCAACAGATGAGAGATATCAAGATCATCCAGCTCTTGAAAATTCAAGAGCAGAGGATCCTGATGATCCTGACATGTAAGAGGGTATAAAATAATACAAAGATCACACACACACACACATGTAAGAGGGTATACAATAATACAAAGATCACACACACACACACACACACACACACACGTTCGACTAGGATCCTATCGAAAGGATTTGCGCACACACACGTTCGACTAGGATCATATCGAAAGGATTTGGAAACAAATCCTTCCCATATTTTCACAATTAGATTAATTTTGGGATATATGCTAACATTTATGAATAAAAACTTTCATTTATTACCAAACATAGCATAATTGAATGCACATATCCTAAGGTTAATCTAATTATGAAAAAGTGGGAAGGATTTGTTTCCAAATCCTTACGATAGAATTATAGTCGAACTATTAATATATGTGTGTGTGTGTGTGTGTGTGTGTGTGTGGATGGATCATGGAATATTTTGGGTAATATTGTTTTAGAATCATGAGAATTGAATTTGTTGGGTATTTTGATATTTTATCTTTGGGTTCATTAAAAATATTTTGGGTAATATTAATTAGAATCATGAGAATTGGAATCATATAATCATGGATCCCAAAAATTAGGTAAAAGAATATTTACTTTTTTATTTAATAGATTTATTAATTTGTTTTAATCGGGGCCGTTGAAAACAAAAAGTAGATCAAACGACTGTTATTCAGGTTCGTGAATTTAAAAACGCAAACCTACCCTAACGTGTGTGTGTGAGAGAGTGATCTATTGCAAACCGGTCTGCGTTTTTTAAAAATGGTAACTCTCGATTCGCGACTTATTTGAACGATCCGAACCGTTCAAGTTGATCACCCTACCTTCAAATGTATGTGTATGAAAAATCAAAAAATTTAAAGATCTCTAACCCATACATTGAATGAGTGCAAAATGAAGGTTTTTCAATATAGCAACATAAACTCCATCTAATGCATTAGTTAGAGATCTTCAAATCCTTTGATTTTTCATATACATAGATTTGAATGTAGGGTGATCAACTTGAACGGTTCAGATCGTCCAAATATGTCGAGGATCGAAAGTTCCCATTTTTAAGAACGTGGACCGATTTGCAATAGAGCGCCCTCTCTCTCTCATATATATATATATATATATATATATATATATATATATATATATATATAAGAGAGAGAGAGAGAGGTTAATGGAGGAAGAGGCCATAGGAGGGAATTTCCTCCTATGGAATCGAAAAAATACACCCTCCCTCATTTTTTCCGACGATTGGCACCCACCATCTTCATCGTTATCATCTAAGATGTGGATAAACCAAATTTCATGTGATTCTACAACTTTTTCACCGTTGATTTAGTGAGTTCAAAATTAACGGTTTACCGACAATATAACTTTTTACATTGCTAAATCAACAGTGAAATGGTTGTAGAATCACATGAAATTTGGTGTACCCACATCTTAGATGATAACGATGAAAATGGTGGGTGCCGATCGGCGGAAAAAATGAAAAAGGGTGTATTTTTTCAACGACATAGGAGGAAATTCCCTCGTATAGCATCTTTTTTCGATTATTCTCATATATATATATATATATATATATATATATATATATATAAAGTTCACTAAAACCCCAGTTCGTTTTACCTTATCCTATAAAGTTCACTAAACCCCGGGTTCATTTGACTATATCCCAGAAAACCCTCAAAATGTTTGATTGATACGGAAAACCCTCATGGGTAACGGTGACTGGCTAACGGTGTTCACTAGGCATGTAAAATGACTATTTTATCCTTATAAATAAACATAGTTAATTAAATTATTAATTAATAATATTAATTTTGTATTAAATTATTAATTAATATCTAATTTTTTTTGTCATGATGGGTTTTGAAGGGGATGATCAAATTTGGAGAAGGAGGATGATCGGAGGATGAGGGTGAGGAGGAGGTGGCGAGGAGGGCAGGAGGATGGTCGGACGAGACGGGCGAGGTGGAAGAAGTGATGGAGGTGGTGGTGATGATGATGATGATGGCGGTGAGGGACGACGGGAAGGATAAGGAAGGTCGTGGGAAGACGGGAGAGGAAGGGGGAGGTCAAGGAGGTGATGGGAGTTAGGGCAAAGGTTAGAAATATGGTTAGAGAAGGGGGAGGGGGAGATAGCAGGGGTGGGAGGAAATAGCAGGCAGCGGCGCCGAAAGTGGTGGCGCCGAAGGTGACGACGGCGCCGATGGCTGCCTAGAATTTAGGGGGTTTTAAAACAAATTATTTAGCGTGAGGTATGAAAGAGAAAGATGAGCGTAATTTGGGAAATCTTGTATTTTTTTACTAATGTTGCAGTTGGTTGATGTGGCACTAACCATGATGATGTGTCACCATTATCTTTGAGGGTTTTCTGAGATATAACCAAACAAATTGGGGGTTCAGTGAATTTTAATCTGTATATATACACACCAAAGATTGCAGGACTTATACAGAGAACCTAATCTTTTAAAAAAAGGATGGTTTTGTTTTATATTGGCCCCCAACTCTTCGGCATTTCTAAATAAGCTTCCTAATCTTCATACTGATTAAAGAAATCCCTCAACTCTCTTAATTAGTCTATTTTAGCTCACCAATTAGTTTACTATCAATCAAATGTTAGAAAAATCAGTTAAGTATGTAATTTTATCGTATTACCCTCACTCCCCAAACAATAATCGGTTAAAAATAAAAATAGGATAAACCAATCTTATATTATGTATTTTCATTTGCAAAGTCTTTCTTGATTTTGTATATTCGTTAAAAATAAAAAGTGAATAATATTAGCGGTTGATTTTCTTGATTTGCTATGATGATGATGGTAGACATCCATCTTTGATAAAAAAAAGTTTCAAATACACTTTTCACCAGAACATCAATCTTAATTAAAACGCCAAGCTAATCTTAATTTTAAAGGTTTAAACGTTACAAGGATAACAATGCGTCGATTCAGTTAATGCCAAAGAACTGGAAGGGCTAATAAAAGATATAATTATAAAGGGTTATTTTCTAAAATCCCAAAGATTTGAGGTCCAATACATAAAAATATCACATAAATTAACAATCCGCGTGCTGTATACTTCACGGACTGAATCCCCCCAAACGTTACCAAAAATCATTAAAAGAGAAAAAGAAGTAAGAAGGAAAGAAAACCATTTCCTTAATTAATTATTTTTGTCAAATATTTTTAATTCCTTAATCCCCCTATAAAAACTTCACTCCCTTTTTTCAAAGCAATCGTTCTCTCTCTCTCTCTCTCTCTCTCAACGAATAATTCATTCGCCGGCGCCGTTACCAAATCTCCTGACGCCGTTACCGTCGTTTCCCCATTCCAAGGAGAAAAACAAAATCAATTTTTTTTAAAAGAAAATGAAAGAGGAGGTCATGAGATCTTGATATCGCCGATGCCGACCCCTCCAAGATCCAAAGGCGGCGACTTTACCGCCACGAATCGAAACCAGCCGCTGATTCCGAAGGGATCGGAGAGATCGGGCCCTCGATTTGGCGAGATAGCCGGCGACGCCGCCGCCGGATGCGCCGCCCTCTGCTGCTGCTGCCCCTGCGGCCTCCTCGGCCTCCTCGCCTGCGCCGCCGTGAAGCTACCCGCGGGGCTCTACAGGCGAGCGCGCAGGAAGAGGCGGCGGCGGAGGAGGATCGACGCGGTGAAGGGGAAGGATGAGGATGATGAAGATGACGTGGATGGTGATTGGGGGTTTCCTGTGGCTGCGGCGGCGAAGGAGGCGGAGGAAGCGGCGGCGGCGAGGGAGAGGGAGATGTGGGCCAGGTTTCATGGGACCGGGTTCTGGAGAAGCCCATCGCAGAGAGAAATGTAAACTCTCGAAATTTGTTCTCTGGGTGTTTTTTGCAAAATTGGTGATGTTGTTGGGTCTTTTTGGGAATGGGGTATATTAGAAGGAAGATGGAGGGAATTGTTTTGTAGATGTTTGTGCAAAATTTGTAATACTGTGGGCGTTTCTGCGAACGGGGATATGAGAAAGAGACGGGTTGATTTTGTAAATTTAGAAAGATTTTTGAGATTTTGTTGTCACGAGGGGTTTGACTGAGTCAATGGGGGCTGAGCTGGATCCGTATGTGATTTTGTTTGGCTGAAGAATTATCCATCTTATTTGATTCCAAATGGTTTTTTTTAAGGTCTCAAATTGATTGGAATCTAATTGTATGTTAAAAATTAAATCCGTATCTTAGTATCATTTGTTGGCCTATTTCATGAAAACCTTTTGTTTAACCAACTTGTCCAAAATTATGCTAGGGTTAAAAACCAAAACCGAAAATTCCCAACATTTTCTTCTGTTATACAATTGCACCCTGACAGTTAGCTTACAAGCTTTCGACAACTTAAGACGTCGCATCCTCTCATGTGCCCACCTTTGGATCCTTGTTTAGATCATGGCTCGCTAATCTCGACGATGGTGAAAGTTGACGAAGCCTTAGCTGGAAATTAGGATTAAGTGTTCGACAAAAAAGAAATGGGTGGCTGAGCTTTTAGAAGAGAACGAAGACAAGTAGTTGGGTCATTTGTGGATGCATATCATCTGGCCGTGTAAGGTCAAAAAAAGGACGCAACAACTGGAAGAGGGGCACAGCATCATGCTCCGCAGAAAAAAAGCAGCAGAGGATTCGAATCGGTCGGCGTAACAATATATTACATTAATTGTTTTTGTGACGGGGTTTAAATACAAAGATGGACGGGCAGACCAAGTTAGTTAAATTATAGGCATTCCGTCCGTTGTTTATTTACTGAGAAACAAATTTCTTCTTCTTCTTCTGGTAACTAAGGAAATAGAAACAAATTCTTTGGTATTATTGAATTAGAGTCGAGTCCCGATGAAATCTGATATCAATGTTTGAGGTTCATGAATATGTTGAATGGTAGTCTTGATCAATGACAACATGTATATCCTTTCACTTCAATTCTCAACAGCAATTTTTCCGCATTGCCAAACAAGATAGTGTGAACGTATATTTTCATCCCAGGAAACAGAAAAAAAGAAAAAGAAAAAGAAATTGAGAGAGAGAGAGAGAGTGGGAGTATATAATAAGAGAGATGTTTTATCTCATTAATCGCTCTTGTGTCCTTATCGATGTGTTTAATAATACCTGCCACTTCATTTTGTTGTTTTGTAATGAATACGAAAATGAAACAAACTAGAAGACAAAAGATACTTTAATACACTTCCTTGTTCCAAAAATTTATCAATAAATGCTGCAAGAGACTTCCCTTACATAGGCACATAATTAGTGATTTATTCATCGAATTCACCAATGATTCATGAATTTTTATCAGCCGACTTAATCGCCGAATTAATCGGCGGGCTGGAGAATTCGTGAATTATTTCTGCATTATGTGAAAAAACATTGAATAATTCAAAAAACAGCGAATAATTCAAATAACAGCAAATAATTTACAAAATCAAAACCTAGCGTCTCATATATTAATTTTTTGCTCGAAATCCTTCCCGAACATTTTCTGAACATTTGCCGAATCTTTCCCGAATATTCGCCGATCTTTTCCGAATAGTTCGCCGAATCCGAATTTTCGAACTCGCCGAATTATACCCGAACGACGAATTTGTGACTACCTCACGTCTACTTTCATGGTATTTTTTTTAAAACATAATTCAAGTGTTACTTCCGGCTTTTCATTACTTCTAATTATCCAAACGGATTTCTAATATGGAGAAGAGGAGACAGGTTGGAGGGAAGGGATTAGGAAAAAAGGGCTTCTTTCCTATAAACACACTTGTGCTTTGGCCTTATTCTTGAAAACCTATTTGAGATTTCTTTGTCATTCAATACCCCTTGTTCTTTAATTTCGTTACTTATTAACTCCATCCCGTTAAATTCCAGCAAAAAAAAAAATTTACACCTCCCCAAAATGGGGGAAAAGTGTGTTTTTTTAATAAAAGTTTTGAAGCAATTATAGATTGTCCCAATTTCAGAACCTGGGTATCGGCTTCCAATTCGAGTAACGACACCCATCCCAATTCCTCAAAGTTGTTTACATGCGGTGCATATTTCAGACCTATAAACATAAACAAAGCTCGCATGTCAATTCATATAAGCATTTTATCAAACATTTAATTCCTTCACAACCGAGTGAGAGGACCTACACAGAGAATTTGGCATCACTTGAGCTACCCTATAACAGAAAACACTAAAGACGAAGAACCAGGGCTAGCTGCGAAGTTTTAATTTGGGGAAGGAGGGTGTTCACCAACTTTAATGAGGTATAGATGGCAATATTGAAAGGGGGAAAAATAAGTTATACGAGCGTTATACGTAATTCATTTCCCATTGTTTATCATAAAATTTTACAGAATAAAATTTCAAGGGGTTATGAGGTAACAAAATTAAAGGGCAGGGAAGGTATTGGATAACCAAGAAAGCTCAAAAAGGGTTTCTGGAATTAGACCATACCACAAAGGTGAATGTTTACAAGAACCAAGTCTTAGAAAAATGATCTGAAGGGTTGGAAAGATTAAGTAAAATACAGTTACCATAAAAAGTTTTATGGTATCTATATTGCTATGTTCTTTAATATGATGGGACACATTTGACAGGTGCTTGAACTAAGGGTTATTCTTTAATTTTACTTAACAAAGGTTATCATAAAAAGTTTGAAGTTCTCTTTCTACATGTCTTGAGCTTCTTGAATTAGGCCAAAACAAATAACACAATTTAAAGTCATTTATGACATTTCAATATTTAAACAGCTAGCTAGGGGTTCATGCTGGAAAAAAATAATAATAATATATATCAGTCACAAAAATTTGCCCAAAAAAACCATCCCTAAACGAGGGATTTGAAAAATTAAGAGGGGGTGAGCTGGATTTATTTGAAACTATTCTTGCAATTTCTTTTTGCTTTTCTTTTCTTCTCTTCTCAAGGAAACTTGCAAGAAAAGATTTGGAAGGGACATAAACGAAGGGGCTGTTTGGTTGCTAAGCAATCGAGAGGAATGCAACATTTGTTGCAAAAATTTTCCATTTCGTACTTTCGGTTAGCAACAAACTTGACCTGGAAATGGAGATGCAAAAAACATCAAATTCTTACAATATTTGTTGCGCTCATTTTGATTATAACAAGAGTTGTATCTTTAGAAATGATGAGCATAATAATTGTTATGGATGTTGCACAAGCTTTGTATATGCCATATATGTAAATTTGCAACAAAAGTTGTATTTTTTTTTAATTTTGGAACACAAAAAATGTTTTGGATTTGGAACTCCAATTACGAAACTCGAAGATAATCAAACAATGGATTTGAGCCTTTTTTTTCCACAGTAAATGCCGTATGCAACATTTGTTAAGTTCCTTATTTTGTTTGCTAACCGAGCAGCGGGGGACGTATCTAGAATTCTGGTGTAAAAGAGAGATGTCATGTCGTGTTTGGTTTTGGCTTTTGTTTCCTTATTTGATTGGACTTGTTTTGTCCTTATCAAAATCGATGGAATATCCAATCAACTCAATTTTAAAATGGTTTTAACTAAATAAAAGGTGTTTTTTTATATATAAATATTTCAAAATTGTTTTGTTTATGATTAGTACATGAATATGCACTGTCATGCATTTCGAAAAATAAGAACACATGATCTCGACTTGATTATGATATAAAACATTTTCTGTTTATTTCTGTGGCTACTTTCTGTTGTAGATACTTCTACTTCTAAATAAAATACAACTATTACTAAAAATTGAACATAGCTTCTACACCCTATGCTGAAAAATAAAATATAATTAAAAAATATAAATCATGGTTTTAGTATCATCAGAAATTGGAGAAAGTTAAAAGATTTGTTGTTGAAAACAACAATTGGAATTAAGAAGAAAATTTCAGCCTGCGTTTCACAAACGCGAGGCCTAAAACAGATTCGACCTACTATGGTGTAAGGATCACAAAGCCGATCTATCTCGGGATTAACAACTATGAATTCTGGCCACGATGGACGATCCGATGGCGCACGGGTAGAGCTATCTGATTTTGGCCTAATTGAATTCAACAAAAGTATTTTGCCATACTTTCAGGAGTTCCGAAACAAGAATATTTTGTAATATTTTATGGAATTCTGAAATGAGATCAATGAGTATATTTTACAATATTCTCTTGTTCTCAATTCAATCGATTTTTTTTTTATTAGGATGGAATTCCTATTCAGATCCGATTAAAATAGAACCCCAAGTAGTTTTATTTCCATTCAATTTTTTGAAGAACTACGAAATAGTTCAGTTTCAACTCTCTAGAACTATAGAAATAGTCTTTTGCTCTTTCTCTTCCACGGACTATATTCAAGAACTATGAAAATAGTTCAGTCCTTCTCCTTTTTTCCAAGTGATCAGCTTTACTTTTTTGGTCTGAGTCTCTTTTAATAGAGAGCTCAAATTCAGCCCAAGGGTCTTATCAGTTACAACCTTTTGTAACTGTTAGCCAGCCCAAGAGTCTTTATTTAATCAAGCCCAAACCTTCCAGAGTAGCCCAACAGACCCAATCCTCCTGCGAGACAGCCACACGAGCACCAACACGACGTCCAACTAGACAGCCTACTAGGATGCCATGTAGACGCCAACTAGGGCACGTGCAAAGTGTTGTGCGCCCGTAAGCCCGAACCCGTTCCACGGCCACCGTCCGGTCCGAGCCCGAGCCCAAGCTAAAGCCATTAGGTATTACTTGTGATAATTAATTAATCTTGCCGCTTGAACCGTTGACCTTTTGAATGACAAAACATTTGCAGACCAACTGTGCTACTAGAGTCTTTTGTTATTATTTGAAATAAATAACATATATCATGTGATTTGAAACTTCACCCATTATTTTTAACAAAAAACACCCTCAAGATCCAAGAGGAAATGACATTGGAAACCAGCATCTAAAAAAGTGTTATCAACTGAGGTTAAGGGTAAGTTCCAGAAACTCCTCTCTAGTTTAGCTAAAATGAGTTTAGATACAAATTCATGTGACGAACTTTTTTGGATGCATACAAATTTGAGGATTTATACTGTTAACTCTGCATATTCTTTACTAAACTCAACTAATAGCAAAATTTTCTCACTATAATATCATTTGGAACAACCAGGTTCCTCGCAAAATCCAAATCAAAATCTCGCTGTTACTTAATGATAGAACCCTGGCAAAAGAAAATTTGATACTTGAAGGATGTTTGGTACTGCAGCATGTACCGTACCATTGATGACTGCATGATTGAAACTATCAATCATATTTTCTTTGAATGTAGATTAGCTAGACAAGTTTGGAATATTACTCACGGGGCTTCAGAGATTTATACTTTATGTCGATGGCGGAAAACCGTACGGATATATAAATCTAGATCTCTTTATAAACGAATAACAAAAAACTTGATGCAAACCGCAAAATAAATAATAAAGGATATTAATGGGAGGAAACGGGAAGTGATGATGCTCTATATTGGCGATCTTCCAGATCAGGACACGTGGTAGATGACGTGTCCCAGAACTCAGAAGAAAGGGCCCACAGGAGCCGACCAGGCCGCCCCTATACCCGACCTGCAAGCACAAGCTGGCTCTCCTCCGAGCCCCCTACAAATTGGCCTTCTCGGCCTCTCAGCTCGCCCCGTGCTACCACAGGACCAAGATGCCTTAGCCCATCCCGCTCGTCCCCGAGATCTCCCGCCGAGGCCATCTTCCTCGGTCCCTCCGATCGACCAACTCCACCACTCACAAGTGTAACCGCCGCTCCGCAAATCTCGCCATGCGCGGATTCTCCGCCGGCAACATCCCACGTTCCACGCCATCACGATCCCCATTAACGGGCGATCCGCTTATTACGCGGGCGTGACATTGGGAGCGTAACTGCCGGCGAGATTCTCACACCTGCTACTGTGTGCTGTTGCCACTATATAACCCCCCATCACAGAGGGGTCAAGTAAGCCTTTTTGATCCCACTTAGCCGTTACTCTGCTCGGATATTGTGCTAACTTGATCGTCGGAGGGTCCTCGATGGTACCAAACCACCCCGGGACTTCCTTGCAGGTACTCGGCGCAAACTCCTCAAAACCACTAATCTCCTCAAAACCCATTGAGGCCCACACGCAACAGGAGATCACCTCCAAGATTCACCGGGAGATCGACGGAAGACAACATCTGACGGAGACCCGAAAAGGACCTCCATCAGTTGGCGCCGTCTGTGGGAAACTAAACTCCACAAAAAACAAAGTTGGCCTTCCGATCTCCATCTGCATGGCGAGAGATCATCCTGAAGATCCAAGCACCCGCCGCCGCCTCCCCCTCAACGGAGGCGCGGATGAACCTCCGCCGAATGTCATCAACCCCTCCGTCGGCCACCGCCTCGCAGACTCCAGCGGTCACAGGTCCCTCGATCCATTCTATTCAACCTCGAGGTCCCACGTCGGAGAGCCTTGCCTCGAGCCTCGTCGCACCCCTATCCCTACCAAGGCGGTGGCGGTCAGTTCGCCTGCTTCCAGGCCTGACCGGCACCCCTTCCTTCGACGGGGTTGCGCCCACGAGGCCCGCCAAGGCAGCTCGAAGAGAACCTCACCACGGGGCCTAAAGGACCTTGCCGGAAGGAACCGAGGCCCATCAAGAACTATGGTCATGACGACAGGGGGTCAGTCGACCGCCTGCGAGACCCAACACTCCACGCCGGCAACAGAAGCCAACGGCCGCCCGAGCAAAAAGGCCAGGGACCACGAGCCTATCACCTTTGACGACAGGGATCTCCACAGTATATCCATGCCCCACAACGACCCTCTGGTGATCATGGCCCGAATCCACCGATACGAGGTCCACAGGATACTTGTCGACTCGGGCAGCTCGGCAGACATCCTCTTTCACAACTGCTTTCTGCGCATAAGGCTCACCCCAGCAGACTTGAAACTGACCTCCCACGTCCTTTCAGGGTTTACCAACCACTCCATCCCGGTGGAAGGGATGGTCACCGTGCAGTTCAACGTCGGGGAGCCCGGCCGCACCCGTACGTTGCCCGTGGACTTCATCATAGCAAAGGTCCCATCGGCCTACAACGTCCTCCTCGGCCGCCCGACGCTGAACCCCCTCCAGACCCAGATATCGACCTACCACCTGGCGATGAAGTTCCCTCTCGGTCAGGGCGAGATAGGTCGGGTCTACGGAGACCAGCGGGTCGCGAAGGTATGCCTTACCGAAACATCTTCGACCGAACAGCCGGCCGACGACGCTGAGGTAAAAGACGACATCAAGGGTTCTCTGGACACCCGAGACGAGCAGAAGGAGGTCTGGGGAACCCCGGTCGAACCGTTGACCGAGGTGCCCCTGACAGAGGGGGACGATGAAAAAACCGTCCAGGTCGGATCACTCCTGACAGAAACTCAGCGAGATGACCTGGTCGGTTTTCTCAGAAATAACTCCAACGTCTTCGCCTGGGCGCCTGCTGACATGCCTGGGATCGACCCCAAAATCATTTCTCACAAGCTTGGGGTTGATCCTACGGCCCGACCCGTCAGGCAGAAAAACCGAAGCTTCGCCCCGGTCAAACAGAAGGCTATCGAAGACGAGCTTGATCGACTTCTCGCCGCCAACTTCATCCGGAATGTACCCTACTCGGAGTGGCTGGCGTACGTAGTTCTGGTTAAGAAGTCAAGCGGGAAGTGGCGCATATGCGTCGACTTCACCGACCTCAATAAGTCCTACCCCAAGGACAACTATCCTCTCCGTCGGATAGATCATCTCGTCGACAGCTCGGCCGGCCACGAGCTGTTGAGTTTCATGGATGCTTTCTCCAGCTACAATCAGATCCGTATGAATTCGGAAGATGAAGATCTTACCGCGTTCACAACCGACCGGGGGGTATACTGCTACAAGGTGATGCCCTTTGGCCACAAGAACGCCGGGGCTACGTACCAACGGTTGGTCAATCGCATGTTCAAACCACAGATCGGCAGGAATATGGAGGTCTACGTTGACAATATGCTCGTCAAATCCGTTCGGCCGACCACGCCAAGGATCTGGGTGAAGCCTTCAAAGTGCTCCTCAAGTTCAAGATGAAGCTAAACCCCGCCAAATACGCATTCGGAGTCACCGGGGGAAAGTTCCTCTGTTTCATGGTCACTCACCGTGGAATCGAAACTAACCCAGAGAAAATCGACGCCATCCTCAACATGGCCGCGCCTGTAACAACCCTAATTTTTCCATACAAATTTTTTCAAATATTTTTTCAATATCCATAAAGGGGTATTTTAGCCTGAGCACAACATATAAGTAATTATTTTTCTTTTTAATTTCAGGTTAAAAGAATGTAACAACTCCATTTTAGTGTACGAAAATTTGCTTTAAAATTAATGTATACTTAGGGTATTTACATTTTCTGTGACTACTTTAAGTAATTAAATAGCTCCATAATTACAAGAAAGAGCTTGTAACTCATTGGTAATATCTTGCACTGCTGAACCAAGCCACCAGAGTTCAAATCCTATGCCCCACATTATTTTTAATATTATATTGTTTTAAAATTTTTAGAAGTCCAACAGTCAACACGTGATAAATTCCAAAATTTCCACTACACATGAAAAACTAAATATACCAGTGTGTTCACCTAAAGAACCTCACCTTTCGACCCCTCGACTCGGCCCGACTCGGCTGAGTCGGCCGGCGGATCGGCCAACTCGGGCCGGCACCGCCGGCCTGACTCGGCCGACGGCCGAGTCCCCTTCATGATAGATGTGTCTTTTCAACTTCTTGACCCCCCTAAATACTTTAAATGTGCAGACCACTTCCAGAGACCTCTTAATACCTCATTTACTCTATTTTTAATGTATTTTTACATTTTTTATTTAAAATCCTTCATCTACCCTCATCCTAGCTTAACCCTATAAATACCAACCCTACACACTACCCCCTCACCCAAAAACTCTGAGCCAACTCTCAAGAAATCACTAGAAACCCCTGTGTGCAATCGAAGTGAGCGAAAGGCGAAGCTCCGGCGAATTCTCCGGCGGAAATTCCGACGACGACTCTAGGAGCTCCCGGCGACGAAACGACGCACCGGCGACTCCTCCTGATCCTTCTCCCTTTCCTGGTTGTCCTAAACCCGTAAGTCCCCATTCTATCTTCTCTATTCTATTCTAGAAATACGAAATTACAAAACCCGACGGAATCGGAACAAATCCGATTTCCGATTCGGTTTCTTTATAAAACTTCACTTTTCTTTAATACAATTATGCTTGAACCTTTTCATGTTGACTATTAAACACTAATCAACCATATTGATCAAGTTTCATAATCAAAAGTAATTGCTATTTCATTTTACCGTATTTTCATTTAAATACCACATAGTTTCAATTCTACATATAACATCACAAAACTTGCTATACCTTTAAGTAGATCATGAGGTAATGACCTACCTCCTCACACACTCATATACAACATAGCACAATACCCTTGAGAACATAGAATACGGGAAAACAACACAATTTCATTTTAGTACCATTTACTTAACAAAACCGTTTCCTAAATGATTTAGTATTCATACAAATTTTTGCAAAGCGCCGCTACAACCCATTTGGGGAACCCGTTCGGGATGGTGCGGATTATCGCACATCCTCGGGCTTAGTAGTGCGAGATTCAGACCTTCGTAAGAAGTATTCGGTCTCGAAAAATTTAAAATACGACATCTTAAGAAAATGAGATTTTTAGAATATAAAATATATATTAAAATTATTTTTGTATAAATATATGTATATTTATCATTAAAATACCTATTTTGTTATCATATAAATATTCCATCTTTTTCTAAAATTCACAAGAATCAATTTACCTTAAAATACCATGAATTCTATACAAAAGCAATATTACAAATAAATACCATTTATCATGAAAATAGGACATTCTCATTAGAAATATCACAAATATAAAATCTACATTTATTACAACTCTAACGACGATGATAAATAGTTGGGGTGTATTTTGAAAACTTTACAAAGTATTTTTACATAAAACCCCCTCAAGTTCTATAAATTACCCTAAGGACCCTAGTAAACATAGGTTTAAGCGGGACCAGTCTCTTGAGCCTCAGAGAGCCGGAGATATGGGTGCTTGCCTATCTAAGGTAGACAACTTAATAACGGTGTTATCAATACTGTAATCGTTTTTGAAAAAGACACAAATCCTGCCGCCCATGTGCAGCGGTTACCGATAACATCAAAACAATCAGGACTTCAATTTACTTTTCTAATTGTCTGACTCGGTCTGAGTCTCATTATAATCTGACTTGAATATGATTTAAGTACAATCTATAATCTACAATCTACAATCTACAATTTACAATATTACAATTCAACATGAATTCATGAATCCATTATTCAATCTATCAACTTGACTGAACCGAACCATGGATATATATTCCATTTACATGATTATACAGTTACATCCATGATTCTATAGTTACATACATGATTCTCCAGTTACATCCGTTTACTGATATCATGGTTTCGGTCAGTCATCCAAACATACAATTTATACAGTTTACAATACAATACAACAATACAATCAAGATAACACGGGGTTTAAGGGGTAGACTGGTACGGAATATGTTAAAGGTAGCACGAGGTGGTCACTTAAGACGTAATTACATCCATGTCGTTGTTCCGTGGTATTATCGACGGAGCCTTGTACTACAGGTTATCAAAGTCTCCGGTGTAAGTGGGACTCCTCTCGTATACACTGGCATTTTCTGTACCAAGGTACAAACAACAGTATTAATACAACACTATAACAATAAAATACAACATCAAAAGTTACCTTCTTATTCTGTCTATCCTACTTCTCCTTTATCTTTGGGACTTACCAAGCGATTTGTTCGCTGACGACATTCTCTTTCTTTCTTCTTCGAATGTCGTCAGGTGATCTGAACATTCCTGAGATTGAGCCCTCTGCTGAAGACTTGGACCAGTTCAATGAAGACCTCGAGCTCTAGTTCATTGTACACTTTCCATTCAGTACCTTTTCATTTCTGTTATACCATTGTTTAGGCATTGTTTTTTATCAGTTGTATTTACTTTCCATGTATTGTACAGAAAGAATGTGAATAAATAAAATTGTTGTTTTTAATTATATCTTATCTCTTGTGTTTTACTTTTATATTGCTTAAATATGCTTAACGTATTTACTTCACGGTAAATATGTAGCGGTCTCGTCCCGTCCCCTTCGCCGTATACCAGGAAGCGGGGCGTGACAGGTTTTGTTGGTGGCCCATGCAAGTCAGAGCTGTATGAAATCCTATCATGCAGTTTTGTTCTGCGTGAACAACCTAAGTAATATAACACAAGAACCAGCAACTAAAATATTCTTTACAATTCATGTTCCTTGAATCTTACAATTTCATATTCCTTGAATCTTATCATTTCATGTATTTGAATCTGTCCTAACCTAAATTTTTCAAGGTTATGGATTCCCAAACCAACACAAGCACCAACTTCAACAACACTCTATCTCTACTACCAATCGTACCTACTGTTCCTGCTCCACCCACCGAGCATACAGTTCTGCTTGAGGCGATCCGCAGCCTCCTAGAGGGACAGCAACAGCTTTTGAACCGTCCCGAGACTGAAGCAGCTGGGGTAAAGCAATTCAGGGCTTTACATCCCAAACAGTTCTCCGGAAAGGGAAGCCCACTTGAAACTGAGGAATGGGCACAAAGCATAGAAGATGATCTGGCAGCGGCACAAGTGCCAGATATAGCTTGGGTTCGTGTGGCAAAATTACAGCTCACGGACAATGCACGAAACTGGTGGAAGGCAGAAGAAAGCCGTCTTGATCAGCCCATTGAATGGAAGACTTTTCGCGATAAGTTCGACGCGAAGTACTTCCATGTGACTTCCAGGTTTGCTATGGAACAACAGTTCATTCATCTATAATAAGGTTCTATGTAGGTCAAGTCAGTAGATGAGTATGACGCTGAGTTCACCATGCTCAGTCGGTAAGATATGTCACAGTATTTCAAATTTTTAATATCACATACTACACAGCTAACACAAGACCGTAACAGATTTGCGGCACACCTGATACCGACGGATGAGATCAGAGCCCATCGATTTCAACAAGGTTTGGACATGGAAATCCAGGCTGCACTATCCACAGGGAAATTTTCAACTCATGAAGATGCTCTGGAAGCTGCCCGCAGTTATGAGGCAGTGATAAAGGTAAGGGGCAGACCTCAGTCTGCAGGAGTGAAACGCCCTGCCACTCAAATGGCAGGAGGGGCCTTTTCAAGGCTAGCTGTTGAACTCAGAAGACAGGAAGAAGCCAATGATCAGCCAAGACCCAATTTTTGCTTTTATTGCAAGAGGGAAAGACACTTGTGGAAGGACTGTAGGCGTGCAAAAGGGCTATGCTTGGTTTGTGGCACGTCAAATCACAAAATTGGAAACTGTCCTTATAGACGCAACCCAGCTCACACACCCATCAACTACTCGCAGCAGCCAGCTATCCAGGCTCCTGCAACTCATCCTGCACTCCCAACACCACCTCCACGTGGATTTCCTACTCATCCAAATCGCCAATTCCATCAGGCACTGAGAAACATGCCTCGAGTACAGGGGAATATGCTTCCAGCTAGGAGGAACGTGCCACGGCGACAGGTTTACACCTTAGCAGCCATAGAAGCCAAGACAGTTGACCAAGGTAACACTAGTAAGACTCTTTCACATTTTTAAACACTTGCACCACCTTGTTATTTTTCATACACTGTTAGTAGTTTGGTCACCAAACTTTCCTTGAATCTGTTACACTTTCCTTTTACAAATTTCGAGGACGAAATTTTTATAAGGAGGGTAGAATGTAACAACCCTAATTTTCCTATACAATTTTTTTCAGATATTTTTTCAAAATCCATAAAGGGGTATTTTAGCCTGAGCACAAGATATAAGTAATTATTTTTCTTTTTAATTTCAAGTTAAAAGAATGTAACAACTCCATTTTTAGTGTACAAAAGTTTACTTTAAAATTAATGTATATTTGGGGTATTTACATTTTCTGTGACTACTTTAAGTAATTAAATAGCTCCATAATTACAAGAAGGAGCTTGTAGCTCATTGGTAATACCTTGCACTGCTGAACCAAGCCACCAGAGTTCAAATCCCATACTCCACATTATTTTTAATATTATTTTGTTTTAAAATTTTTAGAAGTCCAACAGTCAACACGTGATAAATTCCAAAATTACCACTATACATGAAAAACTAAATATATTAGTGTGTTCACCTAAAGACCCCCTACCTTCCGACCCCTCGACTCGGCCCGACTCGGCCGAGTCCCCTTCATGAAAGATGTGGCTTTTCAAATTCTTGACCCCCCTGAATAATTTAAATGTGCAGACCACTTCCAGAGACCTCTTAATACCCCATTTACTCTATTTTTAATGAATTTTTAATGTATTTTTATATTTTTTATTTAAAACCCTTCATCTACCCTAACCCTATAAATACCAACCCTACACACTACCCTCTCACCCCAAAACTCTGAGCCAACTCTCAAGAAATCACTAGAAACCCTTGTGTGCAATCAAAGTGAGCGAAAAGCGAAGCTCCAGCGAATTCTTCGGCGGAAATTCCGACAACGACTCTAGGAGCTCCCGGCGACGAAACGATATACTGGCGACTTCTCCCGATCCTTTTCTCTCTCCTGGTTGTCCTAAACCCGTAAGTCCCCAGTTTATCTTCTCTATTCTATTCTAGAAATACGGAATTACAAAACCCGACGGAATCGGAACAAATCCGATTTCCGATTCTGTTTCTTTATAAAACTTCACTTTTCTTTAATACAATTATGCTTGAACCTTTTCATATTGACTATTAAACACTAATCAACCATATTGATGAAGTTTCATAATCAAAAGTAATTGCTATTTCATTTTACCGTATTTTCATTTAAATACCACATAGTTTCAATTCTACATATAACATCACAAAACTTGCTATACCTTTAAGTAGATCACGAGATAATGACCTACCTCCTCACACACTCATATACAACATAGGACAATACCCTTGGGAACATAGAATACGGGGAAACAACATAATTTCATTTTAATACCATTTTACTTAACAAAACCATTTTCTAAAGGATTTAGTATTTATTCAAATCTTTGCAAAGCGCCGCTACAACCCATTTGGGGAACTCGTTCAGGATGGTGCGGATTATCGCACATCCTCGGGCTTAATAGTGCGAGATTCAGACCTCCGCAAGGAGCATTCGATCTCGAAAGATTTAAAATACGACATCTTAAGAAAATAAGATTTTTAGAATATAAAATATATATTAACATTATTTTTATATAAATATATGTATATTTATCATTAAAATACCTATTTTGTTATGATATAAATATTCCATTTTTTTCTAAAAATCATAAGAATCAATTTACCTTAAAATACCATGAATTCCATACAAAACCAATATTACAAATAAATACCATTTATCATGAAAATAGGATATTCTCATTAGAAATATCACAAATATAAAATCTATATTTATTAAAACTCTAAAGATAATGATAAATACTTGGGGTGTATTTTGAAAACTTTACAAAGTATTTTTACATAAAAACCCCTCAAGTTCTATAAATTATCCTAAGGACCCTAGTAAACATAGCTTTAAGCGGGACCAGTCTCTTGAGCCTCAGGGAGCCGGAGATATGGGTGCTTGCCTATTTAAGGTAGACAACTTAACAACGGTGTTATCAATACGGTAATCGTCTTTGAAAAAGACACAAATCCTGCCGCCCATGTGCAGCGGTTACCGATAACATCAAAACAATCAGGACTTCAATTTACTTTTCTAATTGTTTGACTCAGTTTGAGTCTCATTATAATCTGACCTGAATATGATTCAAGTACAATCTACAATCTACAATCTACAATTTACAATCTACAATTTACAATATTACAATTCAACATGAATACATGAATCCATTATTCAATCTATCAACTTGACCGAACCGAACCATGGATATACATTCCATTTACATGATTATATAATTACATTCATGATTCTACAGTTACATACATGATTCTCCAGTTACATCCGTTTACTGATATTATAGTTTCGGTCAGTCATCCAAACATACAATCTATACAGTTTATAATACAATACAATAATACAATCAAGATAACACGGGGTTTAAGGGGTAGACTGGTACAGAATATGTTAAAGGTGGCACGAGATGGTCACTTAAGACGTAATTACATCCATGCCGTTGTTCCGTGGTATTATCGACGTAGCCTTATACTACGGGTTACCAAAATCTCCGGTGTAAGTGGGACTCCTCTCGTATACACTGGCATCTTCTATACCAAGCTACAAACAACAGTGTTAACACAACACTATAACAATATAATACAATATTAAAAGTTACCTTCTTATTCTGTTTATCATACTTCTCTCTTATCTTCGGGACTTACCGAGCGATTTGTTCGCTGATGACATTATCTTTCTTTCTTCTTTGAATGTCGTCAGGTGATCTGGACATTCCTTAGATCGAGCTTTCTGCTGAAGACTTGGACCAGTTCAGTGAAGCCCCCGAGCTCTAGTTCATTATACACTTTCCATTCAGTACCTTTTCATTTTTGTTATGCCATTGTTTAGGCATTGTTTTTATCAGTTGTATTTACTTTCCATGCATTGTACAGAAAGAATGTGAATAAATAAAATTGTTGTTTTTAATTATATCTTGTCTCTTTTGCTTTACTTTTATATTGCTTAGATCGCTTAACGTATTTACTTCACAGTAAATACGTAGCGGCCTCGTCTCGTCCCCTTTACCGTATACCGGGAAGCGGGGCGTGACAGCGCCCAAGACCAACGTCGAGATCATGCGGCTCACGGGATGAGTTGTTGCTCTGAGCCGTTTCATGTCCAGATCGGGGGAGAAATGCCTCCCGTTCTTTAAAGCTCTGAGGAAGATCCCGAGGTTCGAGTGGTCGGAGGAGTGTCAGGCTGCCTTCGACCAATTGAAGAAGCACCTTGCGACACCACCACTGCTCACCCGACCAGTTGAAGGAGACGAGCTGTCGCTGTATCTGGCGGTATCCGACCAAGCAGCGAGCTCTGTGCTCGTCTGAGAGTTCGGTGGAGTGCAAAAGTCGGTGTACTATGTGAGCCATGTATTTAAGGACGCAGAAACGAGATATCTAGCCATAGAGAAGATTGTTTTGGCCCTCGTGGCGGCCTCGAGGAAGCTACGACACTATTTCTAAGAGCACACCATCCTCGTCCTCACTGAGCGCCCGTTGGGGGCTATCCTTGCATCACCGGAATCCTCGGGCCGCTTAGAGAAGTGGAGGTGGGAACTATCTCAGTTTGACTTAAAATATCGCCCGAGGCAGGCCATCAAAGCGCAGGCCCTGACCTATTTCATCGTTGAATGCACCATCCCTAGCAAGGAACTGGAGTCCATGCCGACCCTCGCAACTCAGTGTCCCATCGCGGAGAGGCATGGCTCGGTTCCTGAGTGGGTCATCTACGTCGACAGGTCTTCAACCGAGGAAGGCTGTGGTGCCGGCCTCATTATCCGGGGTCCAAACGAGGCAGAAATAGAGTACTTTCTGAAGCTCGGTTTCAAAGCCTCGAACAACGAGGCAGAGTACGGGGCCTCCTGGCTGGACTGCGCATGGACGCCGGGCTGGGGCCGAAGACAATTCGGATCCGCAATGACTCGACCCTAGTCGTCGGCCAAGTGACCGGCCGCTTTGAAACTCGGGAGCCTCTGATGATGAAGTATCTGGACGAAGTAAGGAAACTCCGGAGGAACTTTGACGAAGTCCAAGTAGAACAAATACCCAAGCAGCTGAATGCCCAAGCCGACGACCTGAGCAAACTGGCTTCGTCATACTCGGCCAACAATAAGCGGTCTATCCTCTACGAAACCTTGCCTCAGCCCAGCGTGGAAGACGGAGTGACAACACTCTACGTATATGCGGCGCAGGAAGGCGACCAAGATTGGAGGAAGCCCCTCATGGAATTCCTGAAGGACTGTACACTCCCAGAAGACCGGGGAGCCGCCCGCCGTCTCCGGGCCAAATCCCGTCACTTCATCTGGAGCAATAGGAACCTCTATAAGAAATCCTTCACTCAGCCCCTGCTCTGTTGCATCGACCCCCACGAAGCCGACTACGTCCTCCGTGAATTCCATGAGGGGGTTGGCGGTGCGCACTAAGGGGCCTGAACCTTGATCCAAAAGGCGTTGCTCCAGGGGTACTACTGGCCCACTGTTCACGAGGACGCCCAAAAGCTAGTCAGAAGATGCAAGAGTTGCCAACTCTACGACAGCATCCCTCGCCAACCCGCTACTGAGCTGACCGCCCTAACATCTCCATGGCCGTTCGCCCAGTGGGGATTGGACATGATCGGCCAGTTTCCTACCGGTATGGGCGGGCATAAATATGTTCTCGTCGCGGTAGACTACTTCACCAAGTGGATCGAGACCGTCCCCATCAGGAAACCGGATGCCGCCACGACCATCAGGTTCCTGCAAAACAATCTGATACTCCGGTTCGGCATCACTAGGTGTAGCATCACCGACCACGGGACGAACTTCGAGAATGAGAAAGTGAAGGACTTCTGCAAGGAATACCATATCCTCATGAAGTTCGCCGCGGTCGCGCATCCCCAATGCAACGGGCAGGCCGAAGTCGCTAACCGAGACGTCCTCCGAGGTCTCCGGACCCACCTAGAAGAGCGACAAGGCAGTTGGTTCGAAGAACTGCCCCGGGTCTTATGGGCCCTGCGCATGTCAAAGAAGACCCCCACCGGGGAACCCCTTTCAGCCTCTGCTACGGGACCGATGCAATGGTCCCAGTGGAGATCGGGCTACCCAATCATTGGGTCGAGCACTTCGACGACGATGCGAATGCCTCGGCATTACGGACCAACCTGGACATCTTGTTGGAGAAGAGAGACTGGGCTCAGATCAGGGCTGCCGCTTATCAACAACAAACGGCCCGATATTACAACGCTCGGGTCAAGCACCGCTCCTTTAAGACCGGAGATCTGGTCCTACGGCGGAACGAGTTCATCGATCAAGGCAGGCTACACAAGTTCTCCCTAAAGTGGGACGGTCCTTTCCTCTTCTCTGAGGTACTCCCTGGCGGAGCCTATCGCCTACAAGACGCGGACGGACGCAAGTTCTCACGGCCTTACAATGCCGAGAAGCTCAAGCTATACCAATGAGGTCAAGGCCGACGAGTGTGTACCCCTCCTTTCACAATGACGATGTAAATGTTCTCTAAAAATCCTTTCCATTCAAATAAAAGGAACGCCAGAACATTGCAAATAGAGTTTTGTCTTTGTGATCTCAAGCCCTCACCAAAGAGGCAACCGCGCAGCTTCACTGCCCGGTTATTCTTAGCAGGCCTCCTACGGCCATCCAACGCTGAGGGTCAAAGTCCTCCTTAGAGGCAACCAAGCAGCTACCCTGCTCAGCTATCCCTGGCCGGTAGCTTCCCTACTCGCAACGCCAGGGATCAAATCCCACGCCAAGAGGCAACCGCGCAGCTTCACTGTCCGGTTATTCTTAGCAGGCCTCCTACGACCCTCCAACGCTAAGGATCGAATTCCTCCTTAGAGGCAACCGAGCAGCTACCCTGCTCGGCTATCCCTGGCCGGTAGCTTCCCTACTCGCAACGCCAGGTATCAAAGCCCTCGCCAAGAGGCAACCGCGCAGCTTCACTACCCAGTTATCCTTAGCGGACCTCCTACGGCCCTTCCAATGCTAAGGATCAAAGTCCTCCCAGAGGCAGTCGAGCCCAACCCTCGCTCGGCTATCCCCGGCTGGTAGCTTCCTACCACAACCGACAGGGATCAAAAAGTCCTCCCAGAGGCAGTCGAGCCCGACCATCGCTCGGTTATCCTTCAGGACAAAAGCCCTCGGCAAGAGGCACCAGGCAGTAACCTTGCTCGGCCAAGGGTCCTTGGTAGGCTTCTTACAGCCCCTCCCGCGCTAAGGACCAAAGTCCTCCTTTGAGGCAGTCGAGTCCTTGCTCGACTATCCCTGCTGGTAGCTTCCTACCACAACCGACAGGGATCAAAGTCCTTGCCAAGAGGCACTGGGTAGTAACCCTGCTCGGTCCCCTTCCTGAAGGATCAAAGCCCTCGCAAGAGGCAACTGAGCCTGATCCTTGCTCGGTCATCTCCGGCTTGTAGCTCCCTACCCATGACGCCAGGGATCAAAGCCCTCGCAAGAGGCATCTGAGTGGCTACCCTGCTCGATCATCCGAGGCTGGTAGTTGCCTACCCATGACCCCAGAGATCAAATCCCTCATCCAGAGGCAACCACGCAGCTTCACTGCCCGGTTATCCTTAGTAGGCTTCTTACAGCCTCTCCCGTGCTAAGGATTGAAGCCCTCCTTAGAGGCGGCCGAGTGGCTACCCTGCCCGGTCATCTCCGGCTGGTAGCTCCCTACCCATGACGCCAGGGATTGAAGCCCTCGCAAGAGGCATCTGAACGGCTACCTCGTTCGGTCATCCCCGGCTGGTAGTTGCCTACCCACGATGCCAGAGATCAAAGCCCTCGCCAAGAGGCAGCCGAGCAGCTTCCCTGCTTGGTCATCCCCAGCGAGCATTCTCCTGCCCACCGGACACTGCTAGTTTGAAGCCCTCGTAACGAGGCCACTGAGCTCCCATCTGCTCGGCAAATCTGCGGCGGGTAGCATGCTGCTCATCAAATGCCGCAGACCCGAAACCCCATTGAGAGACTTCAGGTCTGTTCAAGTCTATGCAATCCCCCCTCGATTCTGGGGCCATGAGGATACCTCCTTCTCAGCAACACTTGGAACGCTTGACAAGTGATCGAAATCAACTCGACGTACGATCGCCTGACATGGAAGCCCAACAGTGCAAGCAAGGATATTCTACGAGTACTCTTCACATCCAAAAGATAAAGTACAAAGCAATGAAATAGCAAGAGTTTTACTTGCACAAGCAAAATGTTTTTACAGAGGTATTGGGGGCTCCCCAGCCTTACAAAGTTCCGGACGCTTACAAAAGAGGGACGAGGAAATATTAAAAAGGCCTAAGTCATAAGCCCCCTCCTGCGCCTCGTTTCCCTCATCACTGTCATCACAGTCTGCCGGAGGCTTCACCACCGGGGGCTTTGCCACAAGGGGTACGCCTCGCTTCCCTCATCGCTGTCTGCCGGAGGCTTTGCCACCGGGAGTGGGACCCAAGCACGGAGCTCGCCATCGGTGAACTCAGGAAGCCGCTCCTTCACGGCATCTAGAGCCTTATTCCACGCGATGGCGGAATGCTCGCCAAGCTCGGCGTGAAACTGCTCTGACACCTTGTAATCGGCCACAGCCTTCCTAGCCCGAATCTCGGCAATCCCGGCTGCCCGAAGCGCCACCTCGGCATCCCCCTGCTGGGGATTCTCCCCTTCTCCATGTCCGCGAAATGATCGGCCAGATCCCCCAGCTTCACCTCAGAAACTCGGTGGGATGCACTCAGGTGACGATAGGCACCTTGGTTCGCTGAGATGGTGAGCTCCGCAGCCTCCGCTCGGGCTGCCAGGACATCGGCCCTCGCCCTCTCCAGAAGCAGGTCACGTCGCAGGACCTCGACCTCTGAAGGAAATGCTTCCACCGGCCTCGGTGCGTGGAACGCCCCCTCGGCTTCCATACGAGTAACGAGGGCGCAGTGTTGAAGGACCTGACGGGAAACAGATGAGAAACTTGGAGACGCTCGAGCCAAAGAAAGGAAGGTCAAAAAACAAAAACAACGCGTGGAGGAGTTCGTACCTGGACCACCCCTTGGGCTATGGCCTCCAGTTGGACCCTCAGGGTGCCATGCGGAAGCCTCCTCCCGGCCGATTTTTCCCTTCCGGCGAGCAGGCCGGCAGGGACGGAAAGCCCAGATGGAACCATGAAGGCGGCATCCCCCTCCTGTACGGGAATCCCCTCAGGAACCCTCGACGGCGGCATACGAGAGATTATCATTTTCCTCTTAAGGGGGACCTCGTCCTCACCCTCCCCTGCGTCCCTCGGCTGGGGCTCGGATGACCATGGACATCTCTGGCCGCCGCCGGAACAATCATCAGGAGCCCTCAGCGAAGCGGACGGTCCTGGCGCCGGCGGAACAGTCGGTGCAGGGCATGAGCCAGCCGGGGGCATGGCCGCACCGCTGGCCTCCCTCCGGAACGAGAAACCCAAAGAGTGGGAACGAACTATGTATTCAACCCAAAAGAAGACGAGCGCCGAGCAACCAAGACTTAGAGTGAGGAAATATGAAGGAGTAGGGGGCCTGGAGTGGGCCCCACCCCTATTTATCACTGCAATCGCCCTCATCCAACGGCGCCCTTCATCTCCCGCCAAAGCGCCTCCTCGCGTCCAATGACCCCGATCGCTCCACTTGTCGTTCCCACACTGGGCCGCATCCTATCATACGTCGCAGGTCTGCACACGTCGCGTCGGCCAACCGACGCTTGACACGCAGACCATCGCTTCAGTGATAGGATGCACGAACCGGCGCACCTTTCTTAAATGCTGAGATCTCGTCCTGATTCGCTGGCAGAAAAGACAGCTGACAGCACGGGGATGCGACCCGATGAAATCTTAGGAGGGAGCTCACCCCGGGCATCCCGGCAGTCCACTCTTGACCCGACCCGCCAGTTGGTCGGAACAAGAGTGGGGGCTAATGATGATGCTCTATATTGGCGATCTCCCAGATCAGGACACGTGGCAGATGACGTGTCCAAGAACTCAGAAGAAATGGCCTACAGGGGCCGACCAGGCTACCCCTGTACCCGACCTGCAAGCACAAGCTGGCTCTCCTCCGAGCCCCCTGCAAATTGGCCTCTTCGTCCTCTCAGCTTACCCCGAGATACCACAAGACCAAGATGCCTCAGCCCTCCCGCTCGTCCCCAAGCTCTCCCGCCGAGGCCATCTTCCTCGGTCCCTCCGACCGACCAACTCCACCACTCACAGGCGTAACCGCCGCTTCGCAAATCTCGCCATGCACGGATTCTCCGCCGGCAACATCCCACGTTCCACGCCATCACGATCCCCATTAACGGGCGATCCGCTTATTACGCGGGCGTGACGTCGGGAGCGTAACTGCCGGCGAGATTCCCACGCCTGCTACTGCGTGCTGCCTCCACTTATAAACCCCCATCACAGAGGGGTTAAGTAAACCTTTTTGACCCCACTTAGCCGTTACTCTGCTCGGATCTTGTGCTAACTTGATCGTCGGAGGGTCCTCGGTGGTACCAAACCACCCCGGGACTTCCGTGCAGGTACTCGGTGCAAACTTCTCAAAACCACTAATCTCCTCAAAACCCATTGAGACCTACACGCAACAAGAGATCACCTCCAAGTCTCACCGGGAGATCGACGGAAGACAACATCTGACGGAGACCCGAAAAGGACCTCCATCAGGAAGAACCCTTATTAGAACTTTCGAAAGAAAAGGAAACCTTACAGAGAATTACAAAACTCTCTCCTTATGATCTCCAACGAGATCTTCCTCTCTCTACAAATTCTCCTTCGAAAGACTTGATCTCTTATTGTCACATCCCGCTTCTCAATATATGCAAATAAAGGAACGTAACAAAACCAACCATGCTACCTACGGTAAGAAATCATCCTTCCATAGTCACATTACTGCTGTCAATCAGTAAACAAGAATAATAAAAATATATAACTAACTATCATATATCCAATATACCACAAATAAACAATAACAATAATAACGATTTGATAGCGGAAGTAATGAATACTGATCAAGTCTTAAGATCTAAGGAAATAAGAATAGCGATATCCCAAACATGTTCCTTATGAGATCACAATGGAATCCAATAAAAGTGCAATACTAGAAAAGAAAATTAAATCATAACTAATAAACTATATTAATGGAATGCTCCTCATTGGTCAGCAACCTTCTCGAAGTACTTGCAATCCTCCTGTGCTAAAGTTAAGATATCTGGGTCATGCAAAACCCAAACGTCGGTGCGTCGTAAATAGCATAATAATAATAATAAAACAAGAAGTGATATAGTATGCCATGTGCAAGAACGAGATATTATGAGTATAAAGAATAAGCAATAGCGATGACATGTAATGTCGCAAGCAAGACATAATGGATTAACCAATCCTGTGTATCCACGTTGTTAAGTTATTTATTCTACAGGTATTTAAAACCAATTAATGTAATTCTCACTGTAACTCAACAGTATACCGTGCATGCCCGGTACCACGGTCTCATGACTCTCGGGGATGAATCCAAGACGTGCCGCTAGGCAGTAAAACAATATCAATATCTAAATGAATGATGTCAGCATCATCATTTCGGAGCCCGTAGCTCGTATCGACTGATTAGTTTCTAGCAATCAATCCCACCGAGTTACAATTTGGTTTCATTATTGATTTCTCCTTTTCCTCAGGTTTCAATTCATGTCAAGTATCACTGGTATGTTACCTAATGCCAACACAATAACAATCAATAATTGCACAGGTCGTGCCAATGGATACAATTAGGTCAATCAATCAATAATAATGAATTTTGGCATTTTGGTAAACATAGCAATTCAGGTATAATATCACGGTAGCAATAATCAATAGTCTATCAATTATGGTTTCATATAAACAATTAATGGAATGTGTATGAATATCGTGATCTAGAAATTAACGAACATATAGGCAATCAATTCATGTATACAATCAAGATCAAGTCAGGTAGCATGTCCAGTCGATGTTAATCATATACCCATGAAATAAGTTAACATGTCAGTTCTATTTCAGTTTTAAATATCGGTTTCAACAATTTGTTCACAAGACGTTAGTAGGAGATGTCTGGTTAATGTAACTGATGTCTGGGAAGACTTCTAGTCCATCCCAAGCTCTATTCCAGACGTCTGTAGGAGATATTTGGTCCCTACCACAATTTGCATGCCAGACGTCTGTAGGAGACGTCTGGTCCCTGTAGAAAACGTTTGGGGTGACGTCAGAAGTGCAATTCACATCCTAGAAACAATTACAGAGACGTCTTGTCACTGTAGACAGACGTCAGTTGTTCAATTTTAGTTTCGGTAAAGTTCTCATACATACGTTCGGTAACTATGGGTAGACGCCAGTATGGGATTTTCCTGAACTACCAGATTCTGGAAATTAGGGTTTCGATCTAATTGTTTAAAATACTAATTTTAACAAGTATTAATCACGTAAATTTCTCGATTGCAATACAGTAAATTAGTTGATAAATAAGGTAGTAAATTCTAGGGTTAAACATGCATATAAAACCAAGATTGTGTTTAATACCACATTGCGATTCTGATCTCGGCGTATATTCGATTTCGATTAAACCAACCTATATTAATTATTATTATTATAATTGTACAGCAAATTAATTTACCGTACTAACATGTTAAAGCAAGTATTGGGTACTTGCCTCCAAACCACGATCTCACAATGCGCCGATGTACACGATCTCTCAATTTGATGTGTTCCATGTCGATAGCCCAAACACAAATAAGAAGACGACGATGGTGACAAGACGATCACGACAACGACAATATTGATGTAGATGGCCGGCCAGAACCAGGGTTAGGGTTTAGGTTTAAAGAAAATATGGAGGCTAGGGTTTTATTTTGTGAATTGTGTGAAATATGAGAGTTGTGAATACTTATATAGAATACTTATAACATGGGCTGGGTATTCAATTAACCTTATACCCACCAGGATTAAGGATTAAAGATAACCTAAAATATAATTATATGAAATATATCTTTACAATATTTTAACCATAATCTTTCACAATTAATTTATTTTCCATACAATAAATTATCATGACCAATAGTAACAATAACCAATAAAATCCATGATGAAAATCCAAACCAATGCAATTTATCAATAAATCCCATGATACGATAAAGTATCATGGTACACATTTCCATTCGTCAATCAAATAATTTTAAACAACCATAAAATTAATTATCATAAATTTATTCCATCAAATTATTGTACGATAGTTCTAAAGTGTTACACTTATGGAGCCTACGACTCCTTTTAAACTTTATGATAAAAAACCATCTTCTTTAATGGCCTTCGTCTTGATCTCTTAAACCTTATGATCAAGATCTCTGACACTTTAAACTTTAACCCTAAGATTCTATATATAGCCTATACAATTTGAGTTACAATAAAATCCTACAATTTACAAAACCGTCACCAGAATCTGTATTTTTGAGATAAATCTCAAACTTGAAATTCGCGGTTATCTTTAGTAGATGTCTGACCGTATGAGATACAGACGTTTGCATGCACTCTGGTAGAAAGCCAGAGCGCTGCCAGACGTCTATCCCTATAGGGGCAGATGTCTGACCCTTTGGCCGCGTCTGGCCAGAGCTCGGCCAGATGTCTTACGATCACCTGGGTAGACGTCTGGACGTGCTCTGAAGTCTGGAGTCTTTATTTGGATAGACATCTGCACTCGATCGCTGCAGACGTCTGGCCCCTTTTCTGGTATGTTGTCTTAATCAAATACGAGACACTCTTTACAACAATCTCCACCTTGGCTCGTATATTCTTATAGCCATCTTGAAAATTTGTTGCCCTTCGTCTTGTATTCTCTAGGGTTGTTTTATTTGTTCTTCCCATTTTCCCTGCTGGCACAATCTTTCTATAGAATTACGAAACTGATATTGTCACAGTTTTTAACCAAAACCGAAAAATTGGTGCAACCCTCCTACCGAGGTCACCCTTCCTCATACTTGAGTACTTGAATAGAAATTAAGGCAGACTTAAACTTCTCCACAAGAATGACCTTTGTTAGCATGTCCACCAGGTTCACCTTAGTATCGATTTTTATCAAATCGATCTCCTTTTCGGCCCACACCCTTATCTTGTAATATCACATATCGATATGCTTAGTTCGACTGTAGTATACCTGATTGTTCGCCAAGTGAATGGTATACCGTCGCAAAACATTGGAACCAGACCCTTTTTGAACCCGAACTCGCCAACTAGGCCTTTTAAGTACAAGGCCTCCTTAGACGCTTTCACTATCGCCATGTATTCTGCCTCCGTCACTGAGAACGCCACGGTATCCTAAAGTGTCGACTTCCAACTGATTGGAGATTTTGCAACCGTGTATACATAGCCCATAAGAGATCTTCTCTTATCTAAGTCCCCAGCGTAATCAACATCTATGTATTCTTACAACTGGCTTGATTTATTTTCTGAATTATGAAAGAATAAACCGAGGTTTTTAGTTTCCTTTAGATACCGAAGTATCCACTTTAACGCTTCCTAATGAAGCTTCCCTGAATTTTACATTTACCGGCTAACCAGACTTACTGCATATGATATGTCTGGACGAGTGCATACTATAGAGTGCATCAGCTATCCCACCGCACTTGCATATGATACTTGAGATATCTTTTTCTTCTCCTCCGCCGATTTTGGACACTCCTTGGAGGATAACTTGAAATGACCAGTGATAGGGTGTTCACTTGTCCTGAATCCTTCATATTGAATCTCTCCAATACCTTCTCAATATATCCGACTTGGGATAGCCACAGTTTTCCAGCCTTTCTGTCTCGAATAATCTCCATCCCAAGAATCTTATTTATTTCACCTAAATCCTTCAAGTTAAATTCTGCACTCAATTAAGTTTTGAGCACCTTTATTTCCGCCATACTTTTCGCAGCAATCAACATGTCATCGACATATAAGAGTAGATATATCGACGACCCATCCTTAAGGCGCTTCAAGTACACGCAACTGTCATACTTATATCGAGAGTAGTTGGTCTTTCTCATGAAAGAATTGAAACGCGTGTACCACTACCCGGAAGACTACTTCAACACATATAAAGACAATTTGAGCTCACATACAAGATCTTCCTTGCCAAGCTCTATAAATCCTTCAGTTTGCTTCATGAAGATCCTCTCTTCCAACTTAGTATGTAGAAAGGCCGTTTTCACGTCCATTTGTTCCAACTCTAAATCTTGAATAGCTACCTTCACCAACAATATTTAAATATACGCATGCTTGACTACCGGCGAGAAAATCTCGTTGTAGTCAACCCTCTCCTTCTGAGAAAAACCCTTCGCAACTAAACGTGCCTTATATTGCTCGTTTTCCTTTTTTCTGAATACCCACTTACAGCCAAAAACCCTTTTACCTTTCAATAGCTCTATCAATCTCCATTTATCGTTCTTTCGATGTGATTCCATCTTCTCTGTCATCGCTACAATTTATCGATCCCTATTCTCTTACCCAATAACCTCCTGATAAGAGCTGGTATCTCCTCTTTCAATGACTAAAGTGTATGCGAGCATGACTTCGAAACCGTATCTGACTGGTGCCTTATGAGTACGTGTTGATCTCCTTAATTCCATTGCTTGTGAGTCCTGTTGGGATTAGTCCTCACCTTCTTTCTCCGTAATCTGCCATTTCACCTCCGCATCAATAGGCTGAAATTGTGCTTCAGTGTCCGTATCTTTATTAGAGCCAGAAAACTCCACCTCCACTGGATCGTTGTCACTTGATACTCCACCTACCTCTTTATTATCTCCTACCACGTCTTTCAACCTGGAATCATCATCGAAGATTATATCTCGGTTGGTGAATACTCTTTCGTTTTCGAGATCCAACAACTTGTAACCTTTAACTTCAAGTTTGAATCCTAAGAAAACACACCCCTTTGACTTTGATTCCAGTTTGGTCCTATCCTTCTGATTCACGAGCGAGTAAGCAGGACACCCAAACACTCGTAAAGAATTATAACTGATTGGCTCTCTTTTCCATATTTCTTCTGAGATCTGAACATTTATAGCCGTTAATGGAGACCTATTGACCAAATAGCACGCATGACTCACCGCCTCTGTCCAGAAATCCTTCGAAAGTCCTGATTGCAACCACATACTTCTGGCTCTCTCTATTAGTGTCATGTTCATGCGCTCCGCTACCCCATTCTGCTCTACATGTCCTGGAACAGTTTTTTGCCGTTACATGCCCTGTTCTTTACAGAAATCCTGAAATTCCTTCGAGCTGTATTCACCTCCTTTGTCTGTCTTCAAATACTTCACTGATCGCCCATTTTGCTTCTCTATGGCCGCTTTCCACTCCTTAAAACTAGCAAAGAAATCTGATTTGTATTTGAGAAAGTAGACCCATACTTTTCATGAGAAACCGTCAATGAAGATGATTAATACATGACACCTCCCTTTGATGCAACCGGTGATGGCCCCCATACGTCTGAGTGAACGTAATTGAGGAGACTTTCGATCTTGTGCACGTTTTGCTTAAATCCGACCTTATGTTGCTTCACCATCGTACAAAATTTACAGAAATCTTACTTGCATAAGGTAATACCTTTCAACAACTCCTTCCGTGCAACTTATGAAACCCCCTCTCACTCATATGGCTTAGACGCACATGCCACAGTTTTGCGGTATCCTCCACTTGTTTCTCCGTAGCTACGGCCGCACCACCTGTCACTATGTTGCCGTCCAAACGATACAAGTTCTTTAATCGTTGTCCCTTCATGACCACTAAGGCACCCTTGACAACCTTTAGCACTCTATCTTGACTAACGAACTTGTATCCTACTGCATCCAATACCTCTAGAGAAATCAGATTCTTATTTAGTTCCGGAGCGTATCACATGTTCACAAGCGTTCGCACCACCCCATCAAACATGCGGACTTTGATATTCCTTATGCCAATAGCCTTGCACACTACATTGTTCCCCATGAGAACACTGTTGCCATTGTATTTCTTATAGGTGTCGAACAGCTCCTTCTTCGGACATATATGGTATGAACATCCGGAATTAAGGATCCAAGCATCAGAATCTTCCTTCCTGGTGTGTACGGCGAGTATATCATACGGATCTTCTTTTGCTTTGGTCGCAACAATGACTTGATCCGAACCCTTTGTGCCTGCACTTTTACTTTTCTTCTCCAACCACTATTTATATTTCTGAAATTACTTCTTCAAATGCCCTGACTATTTGCAAAAGAAGCATGGTCCGCTCTCTTCTCCGGATGATTTGGATTTCTCCCTTATACTCTTGCCTCCATCTCTATTCATCGATCTTCCCTTTTCACCTGCGAACAACCCCGATGACTCCTCCAATGGATTTGATTTTTTTATGATCTCGTTGTTGAGAAGCGTCATTGTAATCTCCTCCATCTTGAGAGTCTCCTTCCCATAAAGAATCATTGTCACTAAGTGTTCATATGAATTTGGAAGTGAAGATAGGAGCAATAGCGTTTGGTTCTCGTCCTCTAACTTGACTTCAAGGCATAAAAGATTGCTCACCATCTTATTGAAGCTGTTTAGGTGGTCGTGCATAAGAGTCCTTTCTTTCAGATCTAATCCGTTAAGTTGCTTCTTTAGATACAGCTTGTTTGATAACGACTTTGTCATATACAATCTTTATAGCTTCAACCAAAAACTTGCCACAGAAGTCTCCTTCATAACGTTGTACATCAAGTTATCCATCAGACAAAATTCTATCTTGCATTGTGCCTTCTGATCTATTTCTGCCCATGCAGTAGTTGTCATGTTGGTAGGTTTACTAACGCCAAGTATCTTAAACAGCCCTTCCTTCACCTGAACTGCTTTTACCATTCTCTGCCGCACCGAAAAGTTTTGTTTCACATTAAATTTTTCCATCTTAAACTTCATAGAATTTATCTTGTTATTCGTCACCCTTAATTCCAAAGAAAATACATTTCCTTCGGATTCTTACGAACCACTATCAATAGAATTACAATCTAAGAAGATAGGGAGCGGACACAAGCGTCGTCACCTGCCGTAAACTTAAATTGTAAAACTATAGAACGTAGCTCTGATACCAATTTTTTGCGTCAATCGGCGCAACGGAAGACCTTATGGATTTATAAACGTAGATCCCTTTCTAGATGAATAACAAAAACTTGATGCAAACCGTAAAGTAAATAACACTTGAGATTAATAGGGGGGAGGGGGAGGGATGGGAGCATTTTTATTAGAACTTTAGAAAGAAAAGGAAACTTTACAGAAAATTACAAAACTCTCTCCTTATGATCTTCAACGAGATTTCCCCTCTCTCTACAAGTTCTCTTTTAAAAGTCTTGATTCCTTATAGAGCCGACGACTTCCTTAAACTTTATGATAAAAAACTATCTTCTTTAATGGCCTTCATCTTGATCCCTTAAACCTTTTGATCAAGATTTTCGACACTTTAAAGTTTAACCCTAAGATCCTATATATAACCCATACAATTTGAGTTACAATAAGATCTTACAATTTACAAAACTGCCACCAGAATCTATATTTTCGAGATAAATCTCAAACTTGAAGTTCACGGTTATCTTTAGGCAGACGCCTGTGTTGGAGATAGTGCCCTCAGAGTCAATTATTAGGTCACAGGTACGTGATTGTAATGATTGAGGGAGGACCTATCCCGGTAGGACAGTCTTACTCGAGATGATAGTATGCTATCTGGTTTACCTTTATCATCGTGTACTGTTTTAGGTGACCTGACACGTCGCTATTACACGTTGATAGAGCCCCTAGGATTCTTGCTTGACCACCAGCAGTATGAGGGCGATCATATAAGTGGGAGCTGGGGGTCTACAAGCATATCCTTAAAAGGTCCCTAGTCGTGGGAGTTTCGAGACCGGGCATCGATACTCCATTAGTAGACTAGTGTATACAGTCGAGACCCCGACGAGGGACGGTGGCCGGTCTCACAAGCCACTGGTGTCAGTTGGATCACCTAAGATGTATACAGGTGCTCATTGGGTTATGAGTACACCGGACAGGACTCGCCGGGAACATGCTAGTTGGTCATATACCAGACGTCAGATGGCAGTTCCCTGGTGACATGTGTGCAGGTTAGTTCATCGACCTGGGGATCGTCATTTGTCTCGTGTGAGTTCCCACTGTACTTTGATTACTACCCTACCACGGCTCAAAGGAGTCGTGCAAACAGGTTTTAGTTGGGTACAGTCCCGAGCCACATGGAGGCAGTGAGCGTATCTTCAGGGGTTCGTCTCTCCCGGTATTGGGGGTGAGGTCGTGCTGTGTCTAGGAGAGCCATTACACAAAGTCCTTGGCCAAGGCAAGGAGATTTACTGGTAGGTATTCCAGTAGTATCTCAGGGTGTTCTGGGCTACACTCCGACACGACTTGTACCGCTTTTGGGGGTCTGACTTTTACCAACCCCCTAGGCCCGCCATGCGATACTCATAGACGAACGGACCGGACTGCACGGATATTGTCACTGACAGGCTCAGTAGGGTATCAGGATGAGTTCGCTCATCGACGTCCCTTTTGGTCAATAGCTGGTGGCCCGTCACGTATTGGCTTATACCTCTGACGTGCTGGTGGTTAAATCCACAGCCATAGTATTGACGAGTCTTTAGAGTCCACCACACTTTCAGTTACTCAGCTTTCGGGCGAAAGGCTGTAGAGGCCGTATGGAGATATGGCAGGGTTCGATCAGATACGTGCGGTATTGCACGCATGGTGATCGGACGGTTTTTTACTAGCCGGCTTTGGCTTAAGCCGGATCTTAGTATTTGATAGTGTAGTTTTGTCTTTTTACATTTGTATTTCGGTCGAAATACAAATGCGGGTGTGTATGCACAGTATCGGGGTTTTCCTATAATTTATTATGGGACCAGTTTTCTGGGGTTGCCAGTTTGCATTCCGTTCCGGCCGGTTTTCTCTTTTTCCTTCCCGGTCGGACTTTTCGTTGGAGGGTGTTAATTGCAAGTTTGCAATTAACATTTTGTTGAGGGGGTTTCTTGAAAAAGGATTGATTTTGATATCTTCTCTCCATCTCTTGCATTAAATAAGGTATGGTTGTGAATGTGATTTGGTGTTGGAAATTGGAGTGGGGCCGGCCACTGTTTGACATGGAAGAGTTTGGGCCGGCCACTGTGGGGAATGGAGTGTGCTTGATTTTGTATAGTGGAATTAAAATGGAGTGTGCTGGATTGTTTTTAATGGATTAATTAATATACACATTGGAGGGGATATGTGGTGGCTGAGGCTTTTTAATTGATTGATTTTCATGCACACAAAAATGAGAGTGCAAGCTTCATTTTTTTTTCCAGAGAGCTCAAACAGAGGCCGGCCATTTTTCTTGTAATGAGAATGAGAGAGCTTTGATTTTGGAGTGTGGCAATTTTCCTTGATCTCATTCTCTTGTTAGGAAAAATGCAAGCACCATTTTTCCTTATCTTGATTCCTCCATCCTACATGGCAACAAACCCCAAATGAGACCGGCTTGCTCTACACTACATTCTGCAGCAAATCTTGGACGCGTCGGCTAGCCTACTTCGCGCCCGAGTTGCCTCGGTATTGAGGCGGGAGCCCGTAAAAGATACAGACGATGTGGTGCCCTTCCGGCGAGGAGGCGACGACCGGAGTTTCCGCAGGAGATCGGGACGACGAGGAGAAGACCGGAGGACTCGGATCATTCGGTATATCTCTTCCTATCTTGTTACTTTGCTAGATCTAGTTTAATGGCCCGATCCGGAGTCTAGTGCGCGGTGGTGCCGGTTTGCAAAGTCCGCAAAATTAAAGTTTATCACCGCTTCCGCATTTGGCCGTCTGTTTGACGGCCGGGGCGTCGCCGTGCACTTACAGTGGTATCAGAGCCAGGCCATTAACTTAGTCTAGCTTTGTGTAATGTGTTTGCATTTCCGATCGATCAAAAAGTCCAAAAACCCGTATTTTTGCACATCAGTTTCTGTCGAATTTTTTTTTGAGTCCAAAAATTTTTCAGGTTGTCTCTGAGTGATGTGCAGGGAATTTTAAGGTCACTGTAAAAATTTGGTTCCACGAACTTACCATACCGCCGCGGAAGGGCGGCCAAACCCCTGCTTTGGCCGCGCTTCCGCCGCGCAGTTAACTGTTCACCCCCTCGAATTTTTGCAGTGTGTTCCTGAATAAAAAATGTGGGTTTTGGAATATTAAAATTGGGCCAATTGTTTTTGTGAGTGCTACAGTTTTCTTTGGGGCCCACTTGTTAATTGTTTGATCAATCGGAAAATTTTAAACACATTTTTCACAGTATTTACATTATATCTGCGACCGTGAATGTCACTCGATCGGTAAATCCGGTCTAACTGCTATATCCCGGTTAGACGGATTTGCGAACGTGACCTTCACGTTGATGTTTTGTTTTTGCTGTGATGTTGCGGATCGGTCGTGGGGGATAGCCTGGATGCAATGCTAGTACAGTGTTGTTGTATTATGTACATTTGATATTGCGGGGCGAGCGTCCGACATGTGGACTGCCGTCAGTGCCTGTTTGTATTATTCTTTTGGGGCACGACCAGGTTGCGGTCGATGTACCCGGTGTATGTATATTTTACTTTTTGTACTAGGGTTACCCCGCGGAGGGGTGCACGGATAGCCGGGTTCTAGAAGGCAACAAGCCCGCATCTCATGGCATTGGGACGGAGGGGGCTTCACTCCAGGATTGGCTGGCTATTCGCCGCACTCGTAGGGGGTATAGGATTTCATTGCACAGGCTATCCACACGACCAGGGGAACGTCGGGTTTCAGCGGCTCTGTGAAACCCGGGGATCCCAGATATCTGTATTGTTCTGTGATGCTGTACATTTCTGTGATGTTGCATTTTATTCACGCCTTGAGCGAAATATAATATATTAGTAGATGTTGTATATGTTTTGCATCCGCGCTAGTCCAGTCCCCGCTCTGTCGTTAGTAAGCTAACCTAACGGGTAATGACGGGACCCAGTGGCGAATGCGGATGGCATATACGTACATCAGTATATTTTCGTTCTTTTTGGTGTGATCATTTGATGGGACTGCATTGATTCGGATCAATGCAAGTTAAAAACAAACCTAATCTGATGTTGTTGGAACACTTTTTCAAAAAGCTGTTATTGCAAGGACGTTTACTTTTGTTTTGCATCGTGGTATTCATTTGGAATATCCTGCTCCTCAGTCGACGAGGCAAGGGCCGAGATCCCTTCACCGGGAGTGACCCCTTGGACAGAAGTTTGCGTCAGGGCATTAACTTCACTATAGCCGATTACTTTTGCTTTGCACCGTGGTATTCAGTTGGAATATCCTGCACCCCATTCTACGGGGAAAGAGCCGAGATCCCTTCACCGGGAGTGACCTCTTTAGCAAAGGTTTTCGTCACTATATTTTCTAAAAAGCTATCCGTTCCTTCAACGATATCAAGTTCATTACGTTAAAGGTTTTCGCCAGAAACCATTCGTAGCCCTCCGTCGTTTCATATGGGTAGTCAATAGTATTCAAGCTGTGTTTGTTGGCCTTAGTCAAGGCACAGTGTTTGGTAGCTATTGGGTATTCATATGCTGCATAGATAGATGCGTTGGTTTGGGACAGTCGTATAGCCTTGTTGGCCTTAGTCAAGGGCTTGTACGGGTGGGTTCAAATCACCCTGGACAATGACGGGTAGAACTTGACATGTGACTTATGATTTGTTGGCCTTAGTCAAGGTCATAAGAGCATGGGGCAGAAATCCACATCGGGAGTTTCAAAAGTACTGAAACTTGCCAGATATGCGCATACCTTCTGGAGTGTTATACCGTGAGCGGATTCCGTCACGTTATCATGCGATGATAGTTGGATCCCGATTCCCACTGATGAGTTAGTTTACTCCTCGGGTGACCCCGACTAATTCTTCTTTCAGGTTTGGAGGAGAATTTGAGGTACAGTGGGAGGATTCCAGATTAGATAAATTGGTAACCATTCTGATCTTGGTTAGAGTGCACGCTGAGTGTTTCTTTTCTCTCTCTCTCTGGCAGCGACCATTGACCCGACCCCAAGACTATGACTCAGTGACCAAGTTGACCGAACTTTCTTAACACAGGCTTTTGGATTGTCAGAGTTGCAAACCTCATTGCCACTCCTACTTTTACCCTTTTCTCCAGGACACCCCGTTTTACTACGAACGTCCACTTCCATTGGACAAAACCATCGTATGGTTAGATACGAACTCGAAAGAATTTATTCGAGGATGGTTTCCGGTTCTGGAGAAAACGGATAGGATTATTCAGTTGTCTTTTCCTTTTACCCTCTCTCAGGTTACGAGTACTCCTTGGTTTAGGGGTAGTACACCTATTACGCAAATTGGATTGTCTTCTTCCAAACCTTAGGCTGGTGCCGACCGGTAGGGAATGAAGAAAACCAATTAGCATAACGATGGTGTGCAGAAGGTATTAAGTTCAGACAAAGCAAGGGATTAGTAAGAAGGCAAAGTAAATTGCAACAGATATTCACGACAAAACCAAATATTTCGTTACCACTCCCACATCACCTTTGTATTTCTCCAGGACACTCCGTATCACTACGAAGATCCACACTTTATTTGGATACTCCATCGTATGGTTATATACGAACTCGAATGGAACTTGTTCCAGTTCGGGGATGGATTCTGGTTCAGGAGAAATAGGAATAAGGTTTATTCGGTTGTCTTTTATCTTCACCCTCTCTCATTGCGAGTGTTCCTAGGATTGGGACAGTACACCCATTATGCTTATTGGATAGTCTTCTTCCAAACCATAGGCTGGTGCCGAACGGTAGGGAAGGAAGAAAACCATTTGGCCTAAAAGGGTGTGCAGAAGGTAAAGACTAAAGACATATGAAGGGATTTGGAGAGGTGGCAAAGAACTATACGGTTACAGTCGTGAATCTGGAAGAGGCATTACTATGAATACCAGAATACCCCATCGGAACATTTTAATGTTTCAGTCTCACTGTGTAATGTTAAAAGAAAACTGATTTCCCGATTAGACACTTGCTCCAGGGTATGTATTTACTAAGTATGATTCTCACATCTGTATGGTTTTACAGATGATGAGTGGGAGTAAGTTATTGGGAATTGGGTGATTATCCTCATTATATCGGGATTCGTTGTAATCGGTGATATTTGAGGAAATCACCTGGGCTGTTTGCCGGTCGGCAAATATTTGGTTTTGAATATCCGCTGTTATGCACCAATTTCAAATTGATATATCTGTACGTCTATTTTCATAGAGTGAGATATACCTTTCTGAAATTATGTCTACGACATTTACCTATATCAGTGGATGGTTAGGTAAGGAGCATTAAACAGCGGTGTAATTCTTCTTAACCATAAGTACAGTTTTCAACCTACGGCACACAGTGAATGAGTTATCAGACTCAAGGGACTTATACAGAGTATTGTATGTTGTCCAGGGTCCATCAGGACAGAGGGGTAGGTCCTCGTACTATATTCGGTTTACTTATGACTTCTCTAGTTTTTAGACCGGTGTTTCGTGGAAACACAGGGTCCGAATTTTCAGAAGTTATAGGTATTTGAATAGAGTAGAGAACCAGGTGTAGCAAGTATCGGGATTCTTCAAAGTGATCGAAGATGTAGATACTTGTGTATGGTATTCAGTTGATAGTAATAATAAAGAGAAATTGCTTCTCTTTCAGGTTACTCATAATTGGAAGCATTCCTAAGTTGAGTAACGCTGATCGGCCTCCTTCCATTTAGTTGACATGCACTGGAGACAGCTGCATGATTTAATCTGGTTCAATTAAATCAGTGCCTCTGTTTCTATATTGGATATAGAACAGTTCATATCTTAACGATGTTAAGGTACGGGGAGTTGTCCGGTTTATGATTAAAACCAGACACTGGACAACTCAAGGCACGTTTCTGTAATGGCTGTTTGTGGGTTGACCCAGGCTATGACGAGGGTTGATTTTCTACCATCTGGATGAACAATAGCGATATTGTTCTAGACTCGCCACAGTTTTATTAAAAATGGATTTTTTCAGAAAACAGTAGTGGGAGTATGGTAGAACTGGAAGTGATTCCAGAACCGCAAACGATTACTGAAGATTTGATAAGGAACCTAAAGATTCAATCTGGATTGACATTCCATTGGCCACTCCGCAGATAAGGTGGGTAACTTCAGGCACCCGAGAGGCACTACGGTAGCCTCAAGGACGGTGACAGGGAAGTTCTTGTTTACCCACAATTGCCATTGCTGTTGTTCCAGGTTACGAGACCCGGCGGGAGGATGAGTATAGCGTCGTTCTAAACCAGTTTTAGAAGTGTACGTCTATATGACTCTGCCAGAGGGTTGTCGTAGTCAGTGGGAGCAGCGGAAGCATTGGTGTACAGGTTGCTTATGTCTATTTATAGACTAGAGCAGATGTAGCGGAGATAGATCATCTGTTTCTGATGTGACAGTCATGGGTTTGACTTCATCAGAATAGGGGATGGATCTGTTGAGAAGGTAGTAGGGTGTGATATCCTGGTATTTGGATGATATACACAGAGTAGGAAAAGAAACTCCTACACTACGATCGGTTATACTTTGGTCGTCACACAGTTGTTTCTCCACAAAGGATATGGATTTTATATCAGACATACTGGTTACTAGATCTATGGTTTTAGATCTAGATTTGGGTGGTTTCCCAATCAGGGTACTTGACAGCATTCTAAGAGTATTTAGGATGGACGACTCCTGGCACGGTAGTGTACCTGCAGGTAATGGAGTCACCCTCTCCAAAGGTGTCTTACAGACTAAAGGGGAGAGGGACGTGCATGATTGGCAGATCACTTGCTCAGGCAATTGAGTCAATCATGAGATGTCAAGTACCACACCAGATGTTGTTCTTGCACTAGATGCAATAAGTTGACATTAATCCAATCCTGGAGAAACAATCGGAAGCAGTTTTAGAACATAAATGGATGTTCTAGGGATATGATAACGGCTGCCTCCTTTGAGAGACGGTTATCACTCCAAGCTTCCAAGGTGACATCGACGACAAGGAGGTTGTCAGAGCTATAGTTTTCCCTCTGACGAGGGGCAGTATTTTGGACAGGTGATCCAAGGCAATACTGAGGGAGGCATGGCGCGCAGGATACTGATTAAGTTCAGTTGACGATACAGTCTAAGAAGTTTGGATTTGGAGTTCATTTATGAGCTAGGTCCTATCAGACATCCAGACATATTCTGAGACAGGTATTGCTCTTTTCGGGAGATGGCTTTCTCCGCGAACTTGAGATATAGAGAGACATAGAAAGAAACAACTAAGCGGATCCACTCACTGAGGCTATTCCTCGAACGCAATAGTTCCGCAAACGAGCTTTGTGAGACTGACTAGTAGAGGAGTTGGATGTTCGGTATCACACGGGCTGTGAGTATGCGACATCGCAATAATTAGCCTTGAGTGCAAGTGGGAGATTGTTGGAGATAGTGCCCTCAGAGTCAATTATTAGGTCACAGGTACGTGATTGTAATGATTGAGGGAGGACCTATCCCGGTAGGACAGTCTTACTCGAGATGATAGTATGCTATCTGGTTTACCTTTATCATCGTGTACTGTTTTAGGTGACCTGACACGTCGCTATTACACGTTGATAGAGCCCCTAGGATTCTTGCTTGACCACCAGCAGTATGAGGGCGATCATATAAGTGGGAGCTGGGGGTCTACAAGCATATCCTTAAAAGGTCCCTAGTCGTGGGAGTTTCGAGACCGGGCATCGATACTCCATTAGTAGACTAGTGTATACAGTCGAGACCCCGACGAGGGGCGGTGGCCGGTCTCACAAGCCACTGGTGTCAGTTGGATCACCTAAGATGTATACAGGTGCTCATTGGGTTATGAGTACACCGGACAGGACTCGCCGGGAACATGCTAGTTGGTCATATACCAGACGTCAGATGGCAGTTCCCTGGTGACATGTGTGCAGGTTAGTTCATCGACCTGGGGATCGTCATTTGTCTCGTGTGAGTTCCCACTGTACTTTGATTACTACCCTACCACGGCTCAAAGGAGTCGTGCAAACAGGTTTTAGTTAGGTACAGTCCCGAGCCACATGGAGGCAGTGAGCGTATCTTCAGGGGTTCGTCTCTCCCGGTATTGGGGGTGAGGTCGTGCTGTGTCTAGGAGAGCCATTACACAAAGTCCTTGGCCAAGGCAAGAAGATTTACTGGTAGGTATTCCAGTAGTATCTCAGGGTGTTCTGGGCTACACTCCGACACGACTTGTACCGCTTTTGGGGGTCTGACTTTTACCAACCCCCTAGGCCCGCCATGCGATACTCATAGACGAACGGACCGGACTGCACGGATATTGTCACTGACAGGCTCAGTAGGGTATCAGGATGAGTTCGCTCATCGACGTCCCTTTTGGTCAATAGCTGGTGGCCCGTCACGTATTGGCTTATACCTCTGACGTGCTGGTGGTTAAATCCACAGCCATAGTATTGACGAGTCTTTAGAGTCCACCACACTTTCAGTTACTCAGCTTTCGGGCGAAAGGCTGTAGAGGCCGTATGGAGATATGGCAGGGTTCGATCAGATACGTGCGGTATTGCACGCATGGTGATCGGACGGTTTTTTACTAGCCGGCTTTGGCTTAAGCCGGATCTTAGTATTTGATAGTGTAGTTTTGTCTTTTTACATTTGTATTTCGGTCGAAATACAAATGCGGGTGTGTATGCACAGTATCGGGGTTTTCCTATAATTTATTATGGGACCAGTTTTCTGGGGTTGCCAGTTTGCATTCCGTTCCGGCCGGTTTTCTCTTTTTCCTTCCCGGTCGGACTTTTCGTTGGAGGGTGTTAATTGCAAGTTTGCAATTAACATTTTGTTGAGGGGGTTTCTTGAAAAAGGATTGATTTTGATATCTTCTCTCCATCTCTTGCATTAAATAAGGTATGGTTGTGAATGTGATTTGGTGTTGGAAATTGGAGTGGGGCCGGCCACTGTTTGACATGGAAGAGTTTGGGCCGGCCACTGTGGGGAATGGAGTGTGCTTGATTTTGTATAGTGGAATTAAAATGGAGTGTGCTGGATTGTTTTTAATGGATTAATTAATATACACATTGGAGGGGATATGTGGTGGCTGAGGCTTTTTAATTGATTGATTTTCATGCACACAAAAATGAGAGTGCAAGCTTCATTTTTTTTTCCAGAGAGCTCAAACAGAGGCCGGCCATTTTTCTTGTAATGAGAATGAGAGAGCTTTGATTTTGGAGTGTGGCAATTTTTCTTGATCTCATTCTCTTGTTAGGAAAAATGCAAGCACCATTTTTCCTTATCTTGATTCCTCCATCCTACATGGCAACAAACCCCAAATGAGACCGGCTTGCTCTACACTACATTCTGCAGCAAATCTTGGACGCGTCGGCTAGCCTACTTCGCGCCCGAGTTGCCTCGGTATTGAGGCGGGAGCCCGTAAAAGATACAGACGATGTGGTGCCCTTCCGGCGAGGAGGCGACGACCGGAGTTTCCGCAGGAGATCGGGACGACGAGGAGAAGACCGGAGGACTCGGATCATTCGGTATATCTCTTCCTATCTTGTTACTTTGCTAGATCTAGTTTAATGGCCCGATCCGGAGTCTAGTGCGCGGTGGTGCCGGTTTGCAAAGTCCGCAAAATTAAAGTTTATCACCGCTTCCGCATTTGGCCGTCTGTTTGACGGCCGGGGCGTCGCCGTGCACTTACAGCCTGACCTTATGAGGTACAGACATCTGCGTGCACTCTGGCAGAAAGCCAGAGCGTTGTCAGACGTCTGTCCCTATAGGGGTGGATGTCTAACCCTTCGGCCGCGTCTGGCCAGAGCTCGGCCAATTGTCTGACGATGGCCGACGTCTGGACGTGTTATGGAGTCTGGAGTCTTTATTTGGACAGACGTCTGCGCTCGATCGCTGCAGACGTGTGGCTCCTTCTCTGGTACGCAGTCTTGCTGAAACACGAGAGACCCTTCACAACACTTTATACTATTCCCAGTTCCTTTTGAATGCCATTACTTACTTGGAAAATGCTAATTTCAAAGGCTTCAATGCTCATTGTTGGATCATATTGCTTGAGATGGGCATTTCCCCTGCTAGTTTCGTCAATTTTTTTTAATTGGACGTGTTCATTATTCATAAGGTCAAAAACCGATTTATTAAATAACATAAAGAGTTTGAGATTTTTTGTTATCAATTAAGAATCAAAGAATAAATTATATATATCACCATAGGCATAAAGAAACCAAATGAGGATGCATTGCATACCAGGACAGACTGTTGAACAGAAGCAGCTTCATGCAAACTCGAGGCCAAAAAGTTAATGGAGTACTAAATAAATTTTTCCACAATGGCATGCATGATAAGTAGCTTCCAACTGAACATTTAAATCTTTTGATTTTTCCTCTTTTTTAAATATTTTGTTTGAACATATATTTTATAGCATGAGTTATATATACCTTTTATATCTTTATAGATGTTTATTTGATTTCTTGAAGATCTCCATTGTTTTGAAACATTTGTTTCATGAGTCTAACATTTGTTTATATGCAAATATTGCACGTGCAAAACAACAACAAAATTTAAACATACCATCCCTCAACATTTTCATATACATCTAGAAACCATTAATTATAATTAATTCACTTACATTTTCATATACATCTAGAAAACATTTGTTTCATGAGTCTAACATTTGTTTATATGCAATTAAAGCCACAATCATTCTCTTTAAGACAACTATATATATACCATTAAGCAGAAGTATTTGCCAACAAGATAAATTAACCAAGCAATCATTAGATCAACATTAATTCAGTTTTTGTTGATTATAACAAATTTAATTAAAGATCAAGGATAAAAAGATGATGATGATGGATCCATCCTAAAATTGAAGTATCACTACTATGAGGGATTGCCCCTATGGTTAGAGAAATTCGTAGAAGCAACTTTTTATCGTCCTTACGGTTTACTCCATAGAGACATTGTTTGTCCCTACGGTGCCCAACGTAGGGGCATAAATAAATTAAAAAATATTAAAATGTAATCTCTTTATTTGGCACCACGGTACCGCAAAAGAAAGTCTTACGGATTGAACCGTAGGGACAACAAAAGGTTATTTAAAAAAAATAAAGCCAAGTAATTTCCCACCGTCCCCCAAAATTTCCCACCTACCTTATCTCTCTCGTGTCTCGTTGATCTCATTGTCGACTTCTCGCCCCTCGCCGTGGAGTTTCTCATCACCGATCAAGCTCGTCGGCGAGTTCCTCCTCCATCGCCACCGATCGAGCTCGTCGTGGAGTTCCTCGTCGCCGCCAATTGACATCGAGATCCTCATCGCCGCCTCCACCTCTTCGAGCTCCATCTTCCCGGCCTCCTCCACCTCCTCGAGCTCTTGCTCTCCACCTCCTCGAGCTCTTTGCCGCTGGCCGGTCTTTGGCAGAGGTGAATTTATATATATAATTTGAAATTGAATTTTCCTAATTAGTTATGTTTTTTATTTCTGTAAATCAATTAGGAATTTAATTTATAATTTTGTTGATTTTGGTGTTATTGTTGTTGATTTTAGGGTTAGGGTTAGGGTTATAGGGCCGGGTTAATTAGGGGTTAGGGTTTGGGTGATGATTATGGTTAGGGTTAATTTGGGTTAATTAGGGTTAGGGTTAGGATTAGGGTTAATTAGGTAAAATAGGGTTGGTGATAATTAGGGTTAGGATTAATTAGATTAATTAGAGATAATTTTGGTTTGGGTTAGGGTTAAGGTGATTATTAGGGTTAGGGTTAGGACTAGGGTTAATTTGGGTTAATCAGGTAAAATAGGGTTGATGATGATTAGGGTTAGGTTAATTAAATTAATTAGGGTTAATTTTGGTTTGGGTTAGGATTAATTTGGGTTAGGGTTTGGATGATGATTAGGGTTAGGGTTAATTTGGGTTAATTAGGTAAAATAGGGTTAATTTGGGTTAGGGTGTTGATTAGGGTTAATTTGGTTTAATTAGCTTAATTTTGGGTTAATGAGTGATAATTTGAGTTAGGGTGATAATTAGGGTTAATTAGAGTTAGGGTTTAGGGTGCACTAGTTCTTTCAGCAGGATACTCGATGATAACGTAAATGCAAAATTTTACCATAAATGTAAGAAAACTTTATCCTAAATTGAAAACTTTATCCTAAACTAAAAACTTCAAATCCTTAAAAACGAAACGTAAACGTAAAATCTATTCAAGTTAAATATTCAAGTTAAAACCAATATATGATACTCGATGATAATATAAAACTTTCATATTCTCATTGATACCCATATGTGAAAATCAAAGCGTAACTTAGTCCCCATCTATCGGTTAACATACGTCCGATATTCGTTGTGACATAGAATTATACAAAGATTGTTAAATATCGGACGGCATAGTTCGGTGCTAACAACCGTCGTGTAGTCTATGTGACAAAAAGATTCAATTGTCTGATAACCGATAGATTTGTCCAGTGTGGACATGTTAGGAATGTATAAAGCAAATATCTGCATTCATTTGTATTTTCATTCGTTTCGAGTTATTTCGTCAGTACTTTTCCGCTGGTTCTCTGTGTACAAAGATAAATTATATGTTCATTTCAACGTTATTTCACAGTATTGAAATGATTATCTATTATATTACAGTGTACTCAGAGAATAGTAGGGAGGTGTTGCCGAAATTTACTCGAAACGGATGAAAGCTCAAGCGAATAGGTGTCTGCTCTATACATTCTTAATGGGATAGAAGCCTTATCCCCGACAGCCGAAACACACACATACAACACGAATACACAACAAACGCACACACAAAGTACATACACACTAACAACCCTACACCTAAACGAAATCATAAATTGAAATACACATATACAGAATACATTTCATACTTGGATATCTTCAAATCTAACTTTATTAATCGATAATTTATTCTTTTCAACGACAAACTTGCCTCTACGGATTTTCTTCTTTGTCAGTAACCATCTCGTTCTTAGATTTCTCAATATAGTCACCATAACCTATAATTTATATGTTATACATCTAACATGATCCATGAGTACATCAGAGTTAAGGACTGGATGCACGTGGATTGGCAACAACGCATGCAATCTAAGTTTGTCGTAGGAGTTGCTGCTTTCATTGAATTTGCATGCGCACATAATAAGATCGTGTTAGAGAAGATTCTCTGTCCGTGCGATAGATGTGTGAATAAGTTCTGGCAGAAGGTAAAAATCGTAGAGCTTCACATCGTTAAACATGGTTTTACTAAACTTTATACAATTTGGCTATATCACGGGGAAGGACAAGAAGAAGACGGTAATGCAGCAGCAGAAGAAGGAGAAGATGGTAATGCGGCAGAAGAAGAAGACGATAACTTCTTTTCAGGAGAAGAAATGGAGGATATGATAGAGACTTCCCTCGGTGATGGTATTCCTACCGAAGATGACATTCCTTCCTATCAAGGACCGCGTGCGGATAAATATGAAAAGTTCATGAATGATGCCAGAAGACCAATTTATGAGAATGAAAAGTAATCCACCCTATCATGGTTCGTCCAACTTTTCCAGATTAAGTTCCAAAATGGATGGAGCAACAAGTCATTCATGATACTTCTGAAGTTCCTGAAAGATTCTATACCCTCGAGAAATAACGTGCCCGACAGCTGGTACGAAACCCAGAAGATGATTCTGATTTGGTTCTGAAGTGTGAGAAAATTTATGCATGTCCCAAAGATTGCGTGTTGTACTGGAAAGAGAATTCAGATTTGAAAGAGTATCCAATATGCGGAGAGGCTAGGTATAAGCCGAAAGAATCTGATAAGAAGCCCGATATACCTGTCACGATAGCACGATACTGCTTATATCAGATTTTTGCATTTTTATATCGCCCATTCTTAATCACATTACAAATAAGTAGGTACTTTTGATCCATGTCTGTTAAATAGTTGCAGGTTACAGGTTCTCAGCTCGTTACAGTGAAATTCATGAAAGGTCGCTACAACTGTGAGAGTACGACCAACAACAGATGAATCCGTATGATACTGCCTACCGGTTCAAGGAACAAATGGAAAATTATTTAGACACTTTAATGCACAAAGCAAAAGGGCAACACAAGATCCAAGACTTCAACGCGGAGCTCAAGGCAAGAGTCCATATCATTCTGCACCGTGGGAAATCTGGAAGGATATTCTGAGAAACCAAGTGAATAAAACAGAAGATGAAAGCAACATGGAGAAACCCTGAAAAGATGGACCCAAGATTCCACCATATGGCCGCGAAACCGTGGCCAAACAGGTACTTCTGCCGCGGTTTTGCGGCCGTGCAATGCACGTGTCGGTGGCAGTGTCGGTGCTTTGACTCAGCTCTCGTGGGGGTAGTTTTGAAATTTCGTGTAAGTATAAGAATGTAAACCTAGGGTTTTTTTATCTATAAATGGAAGAGCTCAAAGCCTCTTTTAGTGTGCCTCTTTTAGGTTGTCTCTTTTTAGAGGATGCCTCTCTTTATTTGTTTTTCTAGATCTAAAATTTTAATTTTCCTTTGTAATGAATCGTTGAGAGGTCATCAATAAAGTAAGTCTTTTTCATTCTATCTCGCATTCTTTTTTATCTGCAATTTATTACCTGCAAATTTTTATTTGTTTTTTTATTATCTGCAATTTAGGTTATCAATTAAAATACAAAAAAATTGAATTTTATTGTTATCTTCCTAATGAGTGAGTAATTCTTCACTTGTTAGGGATAGGAGAGGGAAGGTTTGAGAGAAGGAAATCTCTCTCACTCCTTTCTTTGCCCAAATAATTTTAATTAAAGGACTCTCTTTAAATCAACCATAATCCGCTCACTACGGCACCCTATCCTACATGATAGCGGTGATTCGCTAGTTAGACCGGTTGTGGTTGAATTAACCGGAGGTTATGGCTAAGAGCCAAGAATGGACGGATAAGGACCAAAAGGAAGAAACTAAGTTTCTTTCTAGTTGTGCTAATCCCCGTTTTTGACTATTATCCTAACACTTATATTCTTAACTAGGGTATTGAAAGAAGTGAGAAGGATCCCTATTTCGAACTAACCTAATCCTAACCCTAGCAAGCCTTTATATCAATTTATTCTCATTCTTAGATCTTAAAACAAAACCCGACTAAATCGGATTTAACTCGTTAAAACATAAAGAAAAGGACACCATCTCCCTGTGGATCGACCCGTACTCAACCGGCTAGCTACCAAGCGATACCGCCTTGATTGCGGTATTTTTAAATTTAAAACGCACACGCAAATAGCATAACAATCAAATGGAGTCGTTACCGGGGAGACGGTAGTCTCTTTCTTTGTGTAATTTCGGATTAATTAAAAAAATATATAAAAAATTATAAAAATTTAAAAAAAAAATAAAAAAATAAAAAAATAAAAATCATCTTATTATTTTTGAAAGGTTTTTGTGCGAGTGTGCAGGCTTGGAGCAAATTCTGATTCAGATCTGGCGCAAACCCAGTGAACAAATCAATAAACAGAGGATCTAAACAGACAGAGGAGAACCATAACAGCACACAGGAAAATTTTGGAGATCCAAACCTACAAAACCGCCGCGGAAACGCGGTATAAGCAGGCGTTTGACCGCGGTTCCACGATCAACTGCTGACGTCAGCACCCCAAATTTCTCTGTGAGCATTTTTGTCTTCTCTCCTACCCTCTGATCTCCACTGAAAATTTTCCTGCAGGGTTCTTTGCGCAAAACTTCTTCTCCCTCTCCAATAAATCATTTTTGTGCAGGATTCTTTACGCCGCAAATAAAAAGAATTTTTTTTGGCAAGTGTTTTAAATTTTGTGTGTTAACTGCTTTGCATATTTAAAACGGAATCTAAAGGGTTATAACACTAATCCAGATTGGATGGGGATTTCATTACCCTTCCTAAGACCCCAGAAATCACAAAAAGTATATGCATCACCCTTGAGCTAATTAAAAAATATCTAGAATCAGCCAATTAAGGACTTTCGCGCTCATTAGGACAGAGAAAGGTTGTGGGCATTCAGTCGTTTATCTAAACCTGAATTTGTGGTGCCTACGCTAGACAAGTGAGAAAAGTAACTTTAAAATGCCCGTCTCACAGTGATTTATGAACGGAACCCTCCTTTCTTCATTTGTATCTACCTGGCCACAATTGGCGATGAAGAGGCGATTTGAGGGATGTCTCACAACTTGTCACTTTGAAACAGTTAGGAGCAGTCTAGTTGACTTAGGAGACCCTAGCTCTAGGTTTGATTGTGCATATTTAAACTGTGGTTATTTGAAATTGTGCTGTGGTTCCGTACAAATTTTTGCAAAACTCTTTCTAAAAAAAGAAACACTTTAAAAAATTTCAAAACTCCAAATACAAACAATTTCTTACAAAAAAAAAACTAAAAAAAAACTAAAAAAGAATTAAAAAAAATCACATTCTTTTTCTTCTCCTTTCTCTCATTACATCATGGGTACCCTACCTCGCAAAACTCTTGTCGAATTTTGGTACCCATAACCAGACATTACTTCCTACGGTTCTTGTTTTGGTCGAATTTTGAACGACCCCTCCATGCCCAAAATTTCTTTGAAAGATCGGATAGACGCGTCTAGGACAAACAATTGGACTCAGCAATCCACTTCGTATCAACCATTTCAAACATTCACCCCTTCTCATATTGATACCCCTTTTGAGAGTCCAGTTGTAACCTCAAAACCTATGTCTATTGCTGAACATATTGAATAATCTCGTAACCGATCTTTCACTCCTTTCACCAATGCGAATACTTTGGATCAACAATTCCATTCACCTTCTTATCCGTATTTTGATCATATCCCTGTCCAACCTTTCTATTCCTATCCATCCTACCCAACTTTCGCACCTTCCCTAGACATTGCTTCTACACAGCCATTTGGGAGTTTCCAGTATCCAAACAATTTTGAATCTTTTACTGAAACTCCTTCACAACCCATGTCTAGTCTGGAACAGGCGTTGGAAGAATTTAGGGTAGCGTCATGCCAACATATGATGGAGTTGAATGCATCCATGGCCACCCTTATACAACCTAGTGACCCGGTAGCTAGTTTCCAATTAGCTCCACATTTTCCAATTTATGATGAGGCGGTAGGACAGATTGATAATTTGAGTGGAGAGAGTGAGCTGTGCACCGTTCTAAATCAAACCTACCCATCCCTAATTGAATCCCACAACTCCGGTTTTGAATGTCTATCAAGTGTTCCAAATGATTCATCAATTGAAGAGTGAATGAGTAATGAGTTGTGCGACTTTGTAGTGTTTGATCTGCCTGATTGTGAAGGGTCCCTTTCGAGTGAAACCATCACCAATCCCTTTAACCTTTACACCTCCACTCTAGAACCTGAATTGATTAATATCCATGCTTTTGATGAGGTATGTAAGAAAATTGATTTTCACTTGATTGAGGATATTGACGCTGGAAATATTTTGGATGATGAACTCGCAGATTTGACTGAATTTTTCTCTCCAATTCATCATCCCGAGTCATTAAATGTTTCTCCTGAAATTCATATGCTTCTTGATTTTGATGAGAATTGCATGGATAAGCTAAATTTTGAGGAGAGTATTGAGGAAATTATTGAGGATGAAGCAGTTTTACTTGAGGAGTCGGATTTCCCAATTCATTCTATCCCTTTCATTGACTGTGCACACCCTCCTGAATCTTTAACCGATACCCTTCCTCAATCACTTCTCTCCATCTTCGTTCCGACCTTGCAAGAAACCGTTACACTTTCATTTTCAATGTCTGGTTTACCAAGTTCGACGTACCAATGTTTTCTCACGACTCTTGAGGGATTTGACCTCATTTCTCACTGCGTTGATAGATTAGCATAATCGTTTTTTACACATCGGTCATTACAAATTGTGCTAATTTATACACTCCATCTCCACCCTCAAGTTCGTATTCAACTTCTTTCTCCCACTTTCTTTGGTTCTTTTTCTAATCTTCCTTTAATGATAGCGAGTGTTAATGAATCACAATCCGATATTTTGAGTTCGATAATTCTAGAAAAACAATTTCATTTAGACTCTTTTGAGAATAAGGTAGATGAGCCTTACGAGCCTCCTACCTCCGTAATTTTTGAAAAATCAAGTGTGTTGAATTCTGGCGCGACACTTATTGAAATTGAAACGTTCAATCGGACCATCGATGAAAGTTTTGAAGATATTTTCGCCGACGAACTCGCATTCCTATACGACACGGATTTTGTGATTAATCAACTTCCACCTGAAGAAGTCGAACCACCACCATTTCTTCTTATCCCATACGAGAATGTGACCATTCTTCCCATTCCTAGTCATCCACATTCTCGTTTCTGTTCACCATTATTGTTTCGTCTCTACAAATCGAGACGTAAACCTTTTCCATTACACCACTTATCTTTATCCCATTTCTTCCTGACTCTATACAACATGTTCTTACACCAACCGCCGCTTTATAACGATAAAATTTTTGAATGGTTGGTGCTAATGTTTAGCCTGTGTAAGGCCTTGTATAGCTTGATACTGTGTTTTTCTCCTCCCTAACTCTGAACTTTAACGCTTAAACAGTGGAAACACTGTTTCACTTAAGTTTGGGGGGACCTTTTTGTGTATATATATATATATATTTTTCTGTTAATAATAATAATAAAAAAAAACAGGGGAGTGCCGACAATTTTGACCCTCTTGGTATAGCCTGACAGTGAGGGCACTGTCAAGTTTAAGTTTGGGGGTGTGCTAGGTAAGCTTTCTTCCTTCGCATTCATGTGTATATTTTTTTGCATTTGCATACTTATTTTAAAATCCATAAAAATCAAAAATTTTAAAAATCATAAAAATTGAAAAATTCTAAAAATTGAAAAATTCAATTTTGGCCATATTTGACTTAAGTTCAACATGACGGTTGACTAGTTAGGAAAAACTAGATCCTAAACTTGGTAAATTAAAAACCCTAAAAATAACCTTTCTTAAAGTTTAACTGTAGAAAATATACGTCCTTGTAGTTTATTTAGAAATAGGCAATTTTTGAGTTCAGTTCTTGGGCTAAATCGAAATAAAGGAAGAATATTGAAAGCTCTATTTGAAATATAAGTCTGAAAAATAATTCTGAACCTTAAGTCCAAATTCTGAAAATATATACCCTACTTTACGCATTCACACACATCTTGAAACTTGGGATAGTAGAGGATACCTTGAAATGCTCTTGTCTAAAATCCTTAGTATGAAGGAAAATAAAATAAAAGTATAAGAGGTGAATAAAGAGATATAAAAAAATGAACACTGGTTTTGTAATTGTTTAAGGCGGCATAAATAAAAAAAATATAGCGATGGTGCCTTATCACCTAGTGTCTCAGACCAACTGGTTTGGGAGTCACTGCTAAGCCTTAAGTATTGCAAGACGGGGAATTACGCCTAAATGTGCAAGTACATTTTGTAATCGGTCGTTTAGTATCTCAAGAAGTATTAACGATCGCATGAAAGATGTGTGAGCAATATCTAAAATTCACCAACTAAAAATATTTTGGAAGATGGACAAGAGTATGATAGTTTGAATTGAATTTCCAAATATAGGGGGTGATAATTACACACACGTAGGGGTATATAATTGGAGTTTGGAGGAGAGATAGGAATAAAAGATATGGCTTATATTTTCAGTAGAGATGATAAAAATTCCTGAGTTAAGATTGCACCTTAGAAGGAAAACTTAGGAGATTCTGAAAGCTTTATAAACTTGCAAAACGTATATGATCTTAAGTTAAATAAAAAGGAAGTGTGAAAAATACGGGTTGATGATTTCTAAGTTGAAGATAATAGAATTTCTTGCTAGAATACTAAATTGAAGAATTAGATCAATGGCCAAATTGATCGGATTTTGTGAGTAGTATCCACTAAAAAGCCTCAGGAGACAACACTCCTCCTACTAGGGACACCTAGAGGTTTAACGACTTGTTGTACGAGCTCAGTGCAATCGCGTTCCTTGCGAAAGTGAGGTTAGGAATTTTTTTTGAGAATAAAATTGGTTTTGCTCGGGACGAGCAAAAGATAAGTTTGGGGGTATTTGTTCATATCAGATTTTTGCATTTTTATATCGCCCATTCTTAATCACATTGCAAATAAGTAGGTACTTTTGATCCACGCCTGCTAAATAGTTGCAGATTACAGGTTCTCAGCTCGTTACAGTGAAATTCATGAAAAGTCGCTACAAATGTAAGACTACGACCAACAACAGATGAATCCGTATGATACTGCCTACCAGTTCAAAGAACAAATGGAAAATCATTTAGACACTTTAATGCACAAAGTAAAAGGGCAACACAAGATCCAAGACTTCAACGCGGAGCTCAAGGCAAGAGTCCATATCATTCTGCACTGTGGGAAATCTGGAAGGATATTCTGAGAAACCGAGTGAATAAAACAGAAGATGAAAGCAACATGGAGAAACCCTGAAAAGATGGACCCAAGATTCCACCATATGGCCGCGGAACCGCGGCCAAACAGGAACTTCTGCCGCGGTTCCGCGGCCGTGCAATGCATGTGTCGGTTGCAGTGTCGGTGCTTTGACTCGGCTCTCTTGGGGGTAGTTTTGTAATTTCATGTATGGATAAGAATGTAAACCTAGGATTTTCCTATTTATAAATAGAAGAGCTCAAAGCCTCTTTTAGTGTGCCTCTTTTAGGGTGCCTCTTTTTGGAGGATGCCTCTCTTTATTTGTTTTTCTAGATCTAAAATTTTAATTTTCCTTTGTAATGAATCGTTGAGAGGTCATCAATAAAGTAAGTATTTTTCATTCTATCTCGCATTCTTTTTTATCTGCAATTTATTACCTGCAATTTTTTATCTGTTCTTTTATTATCTGCAATTTAGGTTATCAATTAAAATACAAAAAAAATGAATTTTATTGTTATCTTCCTAATGAGTGAGTAATTTCTCACTTGTTAGGGATAGGAGAGGGAAGGTTTGAGAGAAGGAAATCTCTCACACTCCTTTCTTTGCCCAAATAATTTTAATTAAAAGACTCTATTTAAATCAACCATAATCCGCTCACTACGGCACCCTATCCTACATGATAGCGGTGATTCCCTAATTAGACCGGTTGTGGTTGAATTAACCGGAGGTTAGGGCTAAGAGCCAAGAACGGATGGACAAGGACCAAAAGGAAGAAACTAAGTTTCTTCCTAGCCGTGCTAATCTCCGTTGTTGACTATTACCCTAACACTTATATTCTTAACTAGGGCATTGAAAGAAGTGAGAAGGATTCCTATTTCGAACTAACCTAATCCTAACCCTAGCAAGCCTTTATATCAATTTATTCTCATTCTTAGATCTTAAAACAAAACTCGACTAAATCAGATTTAACTCGTTAAAACATAAAGAAAAGGACACCATCTCCCTGTGGATCGACCCGTACTCAACCGGCTAGCTACCAAGCGACACCGTCTTGATTGCGGTATTTTTAAATTTAAAATGCACACGCAAATAGCATAACAATCAGATACTTTCCCATAACACAGAGGCTGCAGAGGCTATTCAGGTGCAAGAAAATAGCCGAGGCAATGATTTGGCATCACCGTGCTGCTCCAAGTGAAGATAGAAAAATGAGTCATCCAAGAGATTCAACGGCATGGAAGGATTTCGATAGAAGGCATGAAATATTCAGTAGTGATCCTCGCAATATCAGGCTCGGACTCGCTAGTGATGGCTTCTGCCCATTCAACTATATGGCTGGAAACCACAGCACATAGCCCGTTGTAATGATAGTTTATAATCTGTTGTCTTGGTTGGTTATGGATCAATCCTACTTTATGATGCCTCTACTTATTGACGGACCAAACTCACCAGGAAATAATATCGACGTTTATCTCCGATCTCTGATCGATGAGTTAAAATCTTTATTCATTGATGGTATATAGACTTATGATGCAAACACAGATACAACCTTCATAATGCGTGCGGCTTAAATGTGGATAATTAATGACTTTCCTGCGTATGGGATGCTATCAGGTTGGTCCGTACATGGTCACAAAGCATGCCCTTATTGCTATCAATATACAATATCGAAATGGTTGAATTTTAGCAGGAAGGTTTGTTATTGCGGCCATTGGCGTTTCCTGCCACTAGACCATCCCTACAGGTTAGACGCTGCTCACTTTAATGATCATCATGAGCTTCTTAGGCCTCCAGCCTCATTGTCCGGAGAGGACATGATTACTCAGTGGGATGGTTACAATAATGTATCTTTCGGAATAGATCCAGCAAAACAGGTCAAACCACCATACTGGAACAAATTAAGTATTTTCTATGAGCTTCCGTACTGGTCAATAAATTTAGTGTATTATTGTCTAGACTTTATGCACATAGAGAAGAGAGTATCCGAGCACGTACTCAACTTGCTTCTTTGTAAAGACGAAAAATCGAAAGACAACCTCCATGCTCGGATGGATTTTCAGGACTTGGAAATTAGAAGTGAATTGCATTCTAAACCGATAGCAGGTAAACCAGGCAAGTTTGTACTTCCCAATGTCGCGTATCATATGTCACAACCGGAGAAAAAAAGGTTCCTGCAGGTGTTGCATGATTTGAAAGTTCCCACAGGTTTCTCAGGATCAATTAGCAAGAAGATAAAAATTGTGAAAGGGAAGATCGATGGGCTGATAAGTCATGATCACCCTGTTATTATGGAGCACCTTCTCCCATTAGCCCTCAGGACTCCCTTCCCGAATCGGTTGGTCTAGTAATCAATGACCTTTGTTGTTTTTTTAGAGAATTGTGCGCTAAAATCTTGGATGTTGTGATGCTGGAGAATCTAGAAAATTCTATTTCATTAATATATTTTTTAAGCTTGAGCGTATTTTCCCAACGTCATTCTTCGATATCATAATACACTTGACGGTTTATCTTGCAACCGAGGCTAAGTTTGCCAGACCGGTACAATATCAATGGATGTATCCCGTCGAAAGGTACGTGGAATTTTTCGTTTCACGTATTTTGTAAAATTATTGTTTTCCTATATTACCGTATTTATTTATTTAATATATTTTTCTTTAGGTAACTCTACACTCTAAAAAAGTATATACGCAATAGAAATCGACTAGAGGGTTCTATCATGCAAAGTTATCTTCTAGATGAAGTAACCATATTTTGTTCCTGCTATTTGGACGAGAACATTGAGACGAAGCTTAACCGGCCTCAGAGAATTCAGGATGTGCCATATGGTAAAGCTGATTATAAGAGAGTAGACACTATATCTATCAAAAAGATATATCGGTTTATCCTCCTTAATAGCGTATGTCTTGAAGAAATTAGAGAGTAAGTTTTTTTGGATTAATTGTTATATTTATGTTTGTGTGTGTATGAAATGAAATAATATTAATGTCATAATTTATTGTTGAGAACATAATTCATATTGATAAGGTACGTGAGGGGCATCCTGATTGGAATGATGAACGATTGGAAAAATATTATCAGGATAATTTTTTTGATTGGGTTGCAGATTGTTCAGTTGATAAAACCGTACATTTGTTATTACATTTTTCCTACTATTTCTATACTAGAAAATGTGTTTATTATAATATATGATACATATGAGGGTTTATCTGTAAAAATACTATTTTTCATGTGTTGATATATTATAATTAACATTTGGTAGGAAAATGTATGCAAAGATACCATTGACCAAATCTTAATGGTGAAATTAATATCTCAATAAAACAAAACACTACTAATATTATTTGTTGAGATTGTGCAGAATTTTTCAGGGCTAAAAATTAAGGGAATCAAAGTTGTTAAGAGCAAACCTGCCTAATTAAGAAAGTAAACTAAGAAATCAAGTCTGGCAGAAACAAAGAAAAGATTTCCAATTTCCAAAGGTTCCAGAGATCTCCACGTGTCATGAAGAGAAAAACCCAGAAAACTAAATCAATGGATCGCAGCATAGGGCCGCGGATCCGCCGCGTGGCAGAGGACTTAGGAGCTGGAATTTGGTTGGTAGAATCTTAACAGACGGCTTCCAAATTTGGAAGCTAGGGTTCTGGCTTTTGGAGTATAAATAAGGACCGAGAGCCTCTTGGAAAAATTATCAAGTCGACGAGATCACGAAGTCCAAGACGGCTCACGCATCCAGGCTGATCATCAACGGTTCATCTACCTCCTTAGAAGAGATCGAGAAGCAAACTAGTATTTGTAATCATTTTCTAAGGAAACAAAGTGTAATGAGTTTTGTTGATTAATAAAGGTAGTTCTTTTTCTTATTCTATTTCTTTGTAGTTTTATTATGAATTCTCTCTCCATCTCTTTTTCTCCCAACATGTGCGAGTAATTCTCCGCTTGTTAGGGTTCGTAGGATTAGGGTAGGTTAATGGATGATGAAAATACCTAAACTCTTTTTACGTCCTATAAAGTTTATAAACTTTATCAAAAGAATCATTAACATCCTAATCGGGCGCGCTACCAATTCAATGTTAGTCTCGACCATAATTAGAGATTAGATTAATGATTGTTTTGGTAAAGGCTAGATATGAACGGAGTTCCGTGTCGAGATAGGGGTTAAGAGTGGGATTCCTTTTCCCTCCAGAAACCCTAATCTACATGCATCACTGTCGTTCTAGTTTTAAATCTATTAAAGGATAGAAAAAGTAATCTTTAATTAATCATCCATAACTACTAAATCCTAATGAACCCTACAAGCCCTCTTCTTATATAAACTTAAATCCGTAGTTAATCTAGATCTATATTTTGCATCCGTGTTTAACGTAGATCTAGATCCTAAACCATTCTACAATATTCTTTATCTCTCCCCTCTTTTTCAACACGTCTAAAGTAAGAGTAAAATGTTCCACATTTCCTAGAGGACGACCCGTACTCATCTCGGTCTAGCTACGCGCGACACCGTTATTGATTGCGGTTATTCTACAAACATAATTTTTCACATCAATCAAATGGCGTCGTTGCTGGGGATACGTACGTAATTTTTTAGTCTTACTATTTGTGTTGAATTCTTATTCGATCTATATCATAATTAAAACAAAACAGCAAATTGTATATTTAACAAAGTGTATGAAATTTTTACAAGGAGATTTGGAGTCACAGACTTGAGGAAATAGGAGAAAGAGACATTCATTGAGATCTAGAGGAGAACAGAAGGCCACGTAGCTAAAATCATCACCTGAACCCTCTGCCACGCGGCGGATCCGCGGCGAGAAGACCCTTGTGGCGGCGGAAATGCGGCACAACTGAGGAGTTAGGGTTTCAAAATTCTCTGGTAAGATTCTAACCTCTTTCTCTCTCCTCTCAAATCCAATAAAATCTCTTATCTGCAGGATTCTTTGCAAAATATCGCCGCTCAAAAATCTTATTGCAAAGTTTTATGATTGGTTTGTTTTGCATATTTTAATACGGACTTTAAGGGGCAAAGACCAAATCCAGATTAGGTGGGTATTTCATCACCCTTCCTAAGCCCCACAAATCACAAACCGAGCATCTGCATCAACCCTACATTAATTTAAAAAATATCTAGACCAGACTCTAAGGACTGTCGCGCTCAATAAGGACAGAGGAAGGTCGTGGGTAATCTATCGCTTATCCGCATTACTTTTGTGGTGTCTAGGCAAGTGTGTCTAAGGTAAATGGTTACTTAATTAGGACTACTACTTACGTAGTAGACAACCTCCCACTTACCTGGCACTTAACTGGCTACAAGAGTAGTAAAGAGGCGGTAGAGGATTGATCCTACGGCTTGTCCTTCGGATGTCTAGGAGCGGTCTAAAGACTGGACTTAGGTAACCTTAGTTCTAGGGTTGTTTATGAATTATTGTGTGATTTGTCTTAAGTCCCACTTTTTCAAAACAGACCAATTTTAAAGCGCACACACGCTGCCACTTGCATTAAACCCGCTTAGTGCATGCTTGGCTGGACACAGGATTCTTGTGCCCGTCTTGTCCGCGTTCCTGCTATCGATGCCGAAGTCGGTACTTCTTCATCTTCTTTTTTCCCACCACACACCATGACCGAGATGGACGGCACTCTATCAGATTATAACATTACGCTGCCACCGCCCGTAGGTGCGCAGAATCCACCGCGCATCTCTCTCCAAGAGAGATGCTATCCTATCCGTGGTCCTCTTCCCACTTGTCTATCTATTCCACCAGCTAACGGGGATAATTTTGAAATTAAACCCTACTACATCAATCTGTTGCCCAAATTTCATGGGCTTGAGTCTAAAGACGCGTACGTTTTCATCACCAAATTCGAAAATGTATGTGCAATGATGGGTACTTCACAATTGACTGTGGATGCTATGCGCTTGCTTCTTCTCCCATTCACTCTGTGCGATTTGGCAGAAAAATGGCTTTATAATACTGCCGCACACTCTATCACTAATTGGGATGAATTCGTAATAGCATTTCTTAAGAAGTTTTACCCAAACCATAAGACTGCTCATATTAGGAGCGAGATCAACCAGTTCACCCAGCTTCCCAATGAACCATTTTGGAAGTGCTTTAAACGTTTCAAGGATCTGTTTGTCCAATGTCCTCATCATGGAATACAAAGATGGGATTTATGTCGAATAATATATGAGGGTATTAATCCAGCGACAAAGCAGATGCTTGAAACAATGTGTCAATGCAATTTCATGTCTAAAGATGACGGTGAAGCTTGGAAGTATCTGGAAGTCCTCGCTGAAAACACTTTGCAGTGGGAAAGCGTAAGACCACCTTCATCTAGGGGAGGTATTCACCAGCTTGATGTTTCCATCGCAGTGAAAGCCGTAATGGCAGCGATACAGAAGAAACTCGACGCTATTGAGAACAAATTCTCATCAGTCTCCCTAAATCAAGTCACGCTTCCCAAGACCGTCTGTGGTTGCTGTTCTGATCCTTCACACTTAACGGAAGAATGTCCTATGAATGCATCATTTTAAACTAATGCTGCTTTTCAGCAGCGACTTAGAAACGATCCTTATTCTTCCACGTACAATCAAGGATGGAAGAATCATCCCAACTTTGCTTGGAACCAAAACCAACCCCAAAATCAAAATTAGTTCCAAAGCAATTATCAAAGACCTCCTCCACAGCAACCACAACCATAGAATCAGCTCTCCTTTCAGTCACAAAATTTTTAAAATCCGGCCAACACTTCTGTACCACAATTGGTCGGTACTGACAACTCTTCACTCGCACAAACTTTGGATATGTTTATGAAACATACCATTCAAATGTCGGCTGATATGAAGTCTTCTATTGATACCATAAAGAAAGATTCCGCTTCCCACGGCGAGAGTATTAAATCAATAGAAAACTAACTTGCACAGTTAAACGCCGCAATGAGTGCGAGAGAGAAAGGGAAACTCCCATCTCAACCCCTACCGAATCCTGGCCATTCACAAAATCATAATGTGAATGCCGTTACTACGTTGAGATCGGGGAGAATGCTGAATAACCGAGTGGGTGAGCAATTTGATGTTAGTGACACCAATGATACCCCAGCTTCTTCTTCTTCCCCTAATTCGTCTAGTCTCCCACCTTCATCCGAGCCCATTCTCCGTTTTCCCCAAGGTTCGAACATTTCGCCAAATCTATCTAAGTCGATTCTCACTCCAATTTTGGGATCGAATCCGTCCCCACAATCTTCTCCACAAATGTTGGACCCAAAACTTATTGATCAAGCTCCATTTCCAAACAGATTAAGGGCCAACAGACCTAACCCATAAATGGAGAAGATTGTGGAAATGTTTAAGCAAGTTAGCGTGAATATTCCTCTCCTAGATGCTATTCAACAAGTCCCATCTTATGCAAGAATCCTTAAAGACTTGTGCACTAGGAAGAGAAAAACTCAAGTGTCTAAAAAAGTTTTCATGACGAGTAATGTTAGCACAGCTTTTACCTAGCAAATACCAAAGAAACGTAAGGACCCTGGCTGTCCTACCATCTCTATTTCTATCGGGGGTAAAAATATTAATCGTGCTTTACTCGATCTTGGTGCTAGCGTTAACTTCCTTCCTTATTCAGTATACGAGCAGTTAGGAATTGGAGAGTTAAAACCCGCCCATTGTACTCTCCAGATGGCTCGGGGTGAACGAGAGGATGCGTTAATTAAAGTCGGGGAATTCATATTTCCCATGGGCTTTATTGTTTTAGATACACAACCTGTGGCAAACCCACGCAATCAAATCCCGGTGATACTTGGTCGACCCTTCCTAGCAACTTCTAACGCTGTAATTAATTGTCGTAACGGTTCTATGAACTTATCCTTCGGGAAAATGACAACTGAGCTTAATATTTACAAGCTAGGAAGTCAGCCATCAGAACATTCTGCTCATTTGCTGGATGTTTGTTCCACCCACGAGATTGCTCTCGAAAGCTGCATGGATGAAGAACTTTGCTTTGATGATCTCGACAATACTAATGAGACATCGTTTGATCTTGCACCACTTCATAGTGAGGATATGTTCAATGAATCTGTCCCAGAGTTTGAACCCGTTGACTCATTGCAAAAGTCAGCAGCACTTTCCGAGTCAATATCCTATGCAAGTTTTGAACCTCTTAGGGAGTCCGAATATCATACCCTTACCCCTCCTTCTATTGTCTCTCCGCCAATTCTTGATCTCAAACCGCTACCTTCTCATCTTAAATATGCATATTTAGGAGAGAATGAGACTTTGCCAGTGATTATATCCGCTTCTCTAGCCTTAGAGCAAGAGAACGCACTTTTGGCAGTGTTGAGATCGAATCGGCAAGCATTTGGTTGGACAATGGCCGACATCAAAGGAATTAGTCCCTTAATTGTTGAACATTACATACATCTGATGGATGAAGCCAAACCAACCCGAGACCCACAAATACGGTTAAATCCCGTTATGAAGGAGGCGGTAAAGAAAGAAATCGTCAAGTGCCTTGATAGTGGAATAATTTACCCTATATCTGATAGCCAATGGGTAAGTCCAATTCATGTGATCCCTAAAAAGTCTGGCATCACGGTCATTACTAATGAGGCTAATGAGTTAATCCAAACACGCACCCAAACTGGGTGGCGCGTATGTATTGATTACAGGAAACTCAATGCCGCGACGAGAAAAGATCACTTCCCTCTACCTTTCATTAACCAGATGTTAGAACGATTAGCTGGACACGAATACTATTGTTTCTTAGACGGATACTCTGGCTATAACCATGTCCCCATCGCCGAAAAGGATCAAGATAAAACCATATTTACTTGTCCTTTCGGTACTTTTGCTTATAGACGCATGCCCTTTGAGTTATGCAACGTTCCCGCTACATTTCAGCGGTGTATGATGGGGATATTCTCAGATATGGTGGAGAATTTTCTGGAAATTTTTATGGACAATTTCTCCATTTTTGGGGACTCCTTTGAGGACTGCCTTCGTAATCTTGACACGGTTCTTATCCGCTGTAAGGATTAGAACTTGACTTTGAATTGGGAAAAATGCCATTTTATGGTCCAAGAAGGTATTGTACTTGGACATGTAATTTCACGAAAAGGCAATGAGGTTGACAGAGCTAAAATAGATGTCATTCATAACCTCTCTCGTCCCAATTGCGTCAAAGATATACGATCGTTCCTTGGTCATGCAGGATTTTATAGGAGATTTATTAAGGACTTTAGCAAAATTGCTAGACCCTTAACTCTTCTATTGGCCAAGGATACTACATTTCACTTCGATTCGGATTGTGAGGTTACTTTTGAATCGCTTAAAGGATCACTCACTACAGCCCCCGTTCTATCATCTCCGGATTGGAACCACCCGTTCGAGCTTATGTGTGATGCATCAGATTTTGCTATTGGTGCTGTCTTAGGACAGCACATTGATAAGATGCCGCATGTAATTTACTATGCAAGTAGGACCTTGAATGATGCAAAAATAAATTACACAACTACCGAAAAAGAACTCTTGGCAGTTGTATTTGCATTAGAGAAATTCAGGCCCTACTTGATTGGCTCGCCAATTGTGGTTTACACAGATCATTCCGCCCTACGACATCTTTTATCGAAGGAGGATGCTAAGGCCAGGCTAATACGTTGGATCCTATTGTTACAAGAATTTGATCTTGTCATCCGAGACAAGAGTAGATGTGAAAACGTTGTAGCCAACCATCTTTCACGCATCACTTCTTCGCCAACTATGACCGTGCCGATAAATGACTCATTTCCTGACGAACAGCTCTTGACTGTATCCTACGAACCTTGGTTCGTGGATATTGTGAACTATCTTGCGACGGGACTTATTCCTAGCGATTGTTCGAAACAAGACAAACTTCGATTTCTATCCCAAGTAAAATATTTTTACTGGGATGAACCTTATCTGTTTAAGTATTGTTCCGATCAAATCATTCGCAGGTGTGTCCCTAACATTGAATTCAGGAGTGTGTTATCATTTTGTCATGATCAGGCATGCGGCGGTCATTTTGGTCCTCGAAAAACGGCGGAGAAAGTTTTGCAATGTGGTTTTTATTGGCCAACATTATTTAAAGATGCATATGAACATTGTAAAACTTGTCCGCGATGTCAGCATTTGAGTCGGATTTCACGAAGAAACGAGATGCCGCTCCAACCTATATTGGTTGTGGAAATATTCGATGTTTCGGGTATTGATTTTATGGGCCCTTTTCCCAACTCCTTTGGGAATTTATATATCTTGTTAGCGGTTGATTATGTCTCGAAATAAGTGGAAGCTATACCGTGTCGCACTAATGACAACAAAATTGTCATTAAGTTCCTTAAAGAAAATATCTTTTCGCGATTCAGACACCCTCGCGCTATAATTAGCGACAACGGGACACATTTCTGTAATCGGTCTTTCGAGACTTTGATGCGGAAATATTCAATCACTCACAAGCTTTCTACGCCCTATCATCCCCAAACAAGCGGGCAGGCTGAGATCTCAAATAGGCAGATCAAACAAATTTTGGAGAAGACAGTTTTTAAAAACCGTAAAGATTGGTCAACCAAATTGACGGATGCTCTTTGGGCATTCCGCACCGCTTATAAGACCGATCTTGGTATGTCTCCATACCGCCTAGTGTTTGGGAAGGCATGCCACTTTCCTGTCGAAATCGAACATAAAGCAATGTAGGCTATTAAAGAGCTTAACTTCAATTTTGATCATGCAGGCAGCTATCAGAAGCTGCAATTGAATGAGCTAAGCGAACTTCGTGATGAAGCTTACGATAATGCGGTGATAGTAAAGAACCGGACTAAAGTGTTCCACGATAAAAACCTTATTAGAAAAACTTTCACATCGGGGCAACATGTCCTTCTTTACGATTCCCGTCTCCATCTTCATCCGGGTAAGCTTAAATCTCGTTGAAAAGGACCTTTTGTGGTGCGGTATGTACACCCACATGGGGCAGTAGAAGTTGAAAATTTGAAAAACGGTTTTTTTTAAAGTAAATGGGTATAGATTAAAACCGTATTTCTCTGCTGACCTCGCGGAGGAGCTCCTGTTTTTATAGGAGCCGCTTTATCAGAACTGAATTTCCTCCGCCTCACCTCCATGTTTTGGTAACAATTTCTCATTTTAAGTATGGAGGTGAGTAAAAATGGACTTAACTGAATATCTGTGCGTGCCAAAGATCAAGTTTGGGGGTAGTTTTCATTTAACCATTATTTTACCCCTTTTATCTTTTCCCAAGTATACATGTCCATGCTCTCAAAAGGCAATATTAGTGAGGACACTGTTGAAAACAGGTTTGGGGGGGAGGTTTGTATTCACTGAATTATTTCTGACACTGGGCATTCAAATTTTTTTTATATAACAAAAGAGTTGAAAGTGAAAAATTATATTTAAAAGATAGGAATAGTTTAAGAAAACCAAGAAAATTAGAAGTTTTCTTAAACGAACTGGTAATAAGTAGTTATGAGCTGTTGTCCCAAGGGTTAGTAAGATGAAGGAAGTCACTAATCTGAGGATAAAAATAAGTCTGAAAAATAGTTTCTATTCTGAAAGCCAAACATTTGAATGTTGATATCCTACTATACGCACTTACACACGTCTTGAAACTCGGGATAGTAGAGGATACCTTGAAATGCTCTCGTCTAAAAGCCAAAGTATGAAGGAAATAATAAATGAAGAAAATATAAAAATGGTGAAAAGAAAAATTAACACTGGTTTTGTTATCGCCAAGGCAGCAATAAAAAATATAGCAAGGGTGCTTCATCACCTAATGCCTTAGACCAACTGGTTTGGGAGTCACTGCTAAGCCTTAGGTGGTGCAAGACGAGGAAAATACTATCACCTATTCAGCAAGCATATAAGTAATCGGTCGGTTAGTACCTCAATAAGTATTAACGGTCGCATGAAAATGTGTGAGCAAATCCATAAATATTCATCAAATTAAAAAGTACTGAGCTAGATGGACAAGAGTATGATAGCTTGAATTGAATTCTCCGAGTGTAGGGATGTCCATTACACACACGTAGGGTTATATGATCAATGTTTGGATGAAAGGTAGGAATCAAGAATAAATACAATGTTTTATTGAGGGATGATATGATTTCTAATATCTTTTCATGACTATTAAGATAGGGCTCATGACAACTGAAAAGCTAGTGAAGTTGGAAATTCTAAATTTTCAAAGTATTTCTTTTATGGTTCTTATCTTTATATGTAAATTTCACCATCTCTCTTTTATTATAGGATTTTGTGGGTGTAATCCGCTGAAAACCCCCAGGAGACAACACTCCTCCTACTAGGGACACCTAGAAATTTAACGGCTTGTTGCACGTGCTCAGTGCAATCGTGTTTGCCTACGAAAGTGTGCTTAGTTTTCTCCTTTCTTTTTCTCCTTCTCTTGAATAAACTAGTTTGCTCGGGATGATCAAAGATAAGTTTGGGGGTATTTGTTCAGTTGATAAAACTGCACATTTGTTATTACATTTTTCCTACTATTTGTATACTAGAAAAAGTGTTTATTATAATATATGATACATATGAGGGTTTATCTGTAAAAATACTATTTTTCATGTGTTGATATATTATAATTAACATTTGGTAGGAAAATGTATGCAAAAATACCATTGACCAAATCTTAATGGTGAAATTAATATCTCAATAAAACAAAACACTACTAATATTATTTGTTGAGATTGTACAGAATTTTTCAGGGCTAAAAAGCAAGGGAATCAAACTTGTTAAGAGCAAATCTGCCTAATTAAGAAAGCAAATTAAGAAATCAAGTCTGGCAGAAACAAAGAAAAGATTTCCAATTTCCAAAGGTTCCAGAGATCTCCACGTGTCATGAAGAGAAAAACCCAGAAAACTAAATCAATGGATCGCAGCATAGGGCCGCGGATCCGCGGCCAAACCCTCCTGTTGGCCGCGGATCTGCCGCGTGGCAGAGGACTTAGGAGCTGGGATTTAGTTGGTAGAATCTTAACAGATGGCTTCCAAATTTGGAAGCTAGGGTTCTGGATTTTGTAGTATAAATAAGGACCGAGAGCCTCTTGGAAAAATTATCAAGTCGACGAGATCACGAAGTCCAAGACGGCTCACGCATCCAGGCTGATCATCAACGGTTCATCTACCTCCTTAGAAGAGATCGAGAAGCAAACTAGTATTTGTAATCATTTTCTAAGGAAACAAAGTGTAATGAGTTTTGTTGATTAATAAAGGTAGTTCTTTTTCTTATTCTATTTCTTTGTAGTTTCATTATGAATTCTCTCTCCATCTCTTTTTCTCCCAACATGCGCGAGTAATTCTCCGCTTGTTAGGGTTCGTAGGATTAAGATAGGTTAATGGATGATGAAAATAGCTAAACTCTTTTTACGTCCTATAAAGTTTATAAACTTTATCAAAAGAATCATTAACATCCTAATCGGGCGCGCTACCAATTCATTGTTAGTCTCGACCGTGATTAGAGATTAGATTAATGATTGTTTTGGTAAAGGCTAGATATGAACGGAGTTCCGTGTCGAGATAGGAGTTAAGAGTGGGATTCCTTTTCCTTCCAGAAACCCTAATCTACATGCATCACTGTCGTTTTAGTTTTAAATCTATTAAAGGATAGAAAGAGTAATTTTTAATTAATCATCCATAACTACTAAATCCTAATGAACCCTACAAGCCCTCTTCTTATATAAACTCACATCCGTAGTTAATCTAGATCTATATTTTGCATCCGTGTTTAACGTAGATCTAGATCCTACAGCCATTCTACAATATTCTTTATCCCTCCTCTCTTTTTCAACACGTCTAAAGTAAGAGTAAAAGGTTCCACGTTTCCCAGAGGACGACCCGTACTCATCTCGGTCTAGCTACGCGCGACACCGTTATTGATTGCGGTTATTCTACAAACACAATTTTTTCACATCAATCAAATGGCGCCGTTGCCGGGGATACGTGCGTAATTTTTTAGTCTTACTATTTGTGTTGAATTCTTATTCGATCTATATCATAATTAAAACAAAACTGCAAATCGTATATTTAACGAAGTGTGTGAAATTTTTGCAAGGAGATCTGGAGTCACAGACTTGAGGAAATAGAAGAAAAAGACATTCATTGAGATCTAGAGGAGAACAGAAGGCCACGTAGCTAAAATCATCACCTGAACCCTCTGCCACGCGGCGGATCCGTGGCGAGAAGACCCTTGTGGCGGCGGAAACGCGGCATAACTGAGGATTTAGGGTTTCAAAATTCTCTGGTAAGATTCTAACCTCTTTCTCTCTCCTCTCAAATCCAATAAAATCTCTTATCTGCAGAATTCTTTGCAAAATATCGCCGCTCAAAAATCTTATTGCAAAGTTTTGTAATTGGTTTGTTTTGCATATTTTAATACGGATTTTAAGGGGAAAAGACCAAATCCAGATTAGGTGGGGATTTCATCACCCTTCCTAAGCCCCACAAATCACAAACCGAGCATCTGCATCAAACCTACATTAATTTAAAAAATATCTAGACCAGACTCTAAGGACTGTCGCGCTCAATAAGGACAGAGGAAGGTCGTGGGTAATGTATCGCTTATCCGCATTACTTTTGTGGTGTCTAGACAAGTGTGTCTAAGGTAAATGGTTACTTAATTAGGACTACTACTTACGTAGTAGACAACCTCCCACTTACCTGGCACTTAACTGGCTACAAGAGTAGTAAAGAGGCGGTAGAGGATTGATCCTACGGCTTGTCCTTTGGATATCTAGGAGCGGTGTAGAGACTGGACTTAGGTAATGGGTAAGTCCAATTCATGTGGTCCGTAAAAAGTCTGGCATCACGGTCATTACTAATGAGGCTAATGAGTTAATCCAAATACGCACCCAAACTGGGTGGCGCGTATGTATTGATTACAGGAAACTCAATGCCGCGACGAGAAAAGATCACTTCGCTCTACTTTTCATTAACCAGATGTTAGAACGATTAGCTGGACACGAATACTATTGTTTCTTGGACGGATACTCTGGCTATAACCATGTCCCCATCGCCGAAAAGATTAAGATAAAACCACATTTACTCATCCTTTCGGTACTTTTGCTTATAAACGCATGCCCTTTGAGTTATGCAACGCTCCCGCTACATTTCAGCGGTGTATGATGGGGATATTCTCAGATATGGTGGAGAATTTTTTGGAAATTTTTATGGACAATTTCTCCATTTTTGGGGACTCCTTTGAGGACTGCCTTCGTAATCTTGACGCGGTTCTTACCCGCTGTAAGGATAAGAACTTGACTTTGAATTGGGAAAAATGCCATTTTATGGTCTAAGAAGGTATTGTACTTGGACATGTAATTTCACGAAAAGGCATTGAGGTTGACAGAGCTAAAATAGATGTCATTCATAACCTCCCTCGGCCCAATTCTGTCAAAGATATACGATCCTTCCTTGGTCATGCAGGATTTTATAGGAGATTTATTAAGGACTTTAGCAAAATTGCTAGACCCTTAACCCTTTTATTGGCCAAGAATACTACATTTCACTTCGATTCGGATTGTGAGGCTGCTTTTGAACCGCTTAAAGGATCGCTCACTACAGCCTCCGTTCTATCATCTCCGGATTGGAACCACCCGTTTGAGCTTATGTGTGATGCATCAGATTTTGCTATTGGTGTTGTCTTAGGACAACACATTGATAAGATGCCACATGTAATTTACTATGCAAGTAGGACCTTGAATGATGCAAAAATATTACACAACTACCGAGAAAGAACTCTTGGCAGTTGTATTTGTATTAGAGAAATTCAGGCCCTACTTGATTGGCTCGCCAATTGTGGTTTACACAGATCATTCCGCCCTACGACATCTTTTATCGAAGAAGGATGCTAAGGCCAGGCTAATACGTTGGATCCTATTGTTACAAGAATTTGATCTTGTCATCCGAGACAAGAGTGGATGTGAAAACGTTGTAGCCGACCATCTTTCACGCATCACTTCTTTGCCAACTTTGACCGTGCCGATAAATGACTCATTTCTTGACTAACAGCTCTTGACTGTATCCTACGAACCTTGGTTCGTGGATATTGTGAACTATCTTGTGACGGGACTTATTCCTAGCGATTGGTCGAAACAAGACAAACTTCGATTTCTATCCCAAGTAAAATATTTTTACTGGGATGAACCTTATCTGTTTAAGTATTGTTTCGATCAAATCATTCGCAGGTGTGTCCCTAACATTGAATTCAAGTGTGTGTTATCATTTTGTTATGATCAGGCATGCGGCGGTCATTTTGGTCCTCGAAAAACGGCGAGAAAGTTTTGCAATGTGGTTTTTATTAGCCAACATTATTTAAAGATGCATATGAACATTGCAAAACTTATCCGCGATGTCAGCATTTAGGTCGGATTTCACGAAGAAACGAGATGCCGCTCTAACCTATATTGGTTTTGGAAATATTCGAAGTTTGGGGTATTGATTTTATGGGCCCTTTTCCCAACTCCTTTGGGAATTTATATATCTTGTTAGCGGTTGATTATGTCTCGAAATTGGTGGAAGCTATACCGTGTCACACTAATGACAACAAAGTTGTCATTAAGTTTCTTAAAGAAAATATATTTTCGCGATTCGGACACTCTCGCGCTATAATTAGCGACAACGGGACACATTTCTGTAATCGGTCTTTCGAGACATTGATGCGGAAATATTCTTTCACTCATAAGCTTTCTACGCCCTATCATCCCCAAACAAGCGGGCAGGCTGAGATCTCAAATAGGCAGATCAAACAAATTTTGGAGAAGACGGTTTCTAAAAACCGTAAATATTGGTCAACTAAATTGTCGGATGCTCTTTGGGCATTCCGCATCGCTTATAAGACCGATCTTGGTATGTCTCCATACCGCCTAGTGTTTGAGAAGGCATGCCACCTTCCTGTCGAAATCAAACATAAAGCAATGTGGGCTATTAAAGAGCTTAACTTCAATTTTGATCATGCAGGTGTTCCCCTACGAACGACGGTGCGACTAGACGTCTAGCCTGAGATTCGGGGCAGATGCTAATAGGTGCTATCCGTCTACCTCTCCGAAAATGCCAAGTTGATTTATGGCACCGTGTATCGGAGGTTTAGACGGATGCGGCCGATATAGCAGACTTCGTCAGACTCCCCCTTGCTTGAGGGGTTTTTGATTGTGCGGACGCTCTTCCCTGCAGGCGCAAGCCCCTGCAGTTAATTACGCTACCGCATCGCGGTAACAACTTTCTCCTTCTCCAGAATTTCACTTCGTGTCGTGGGTGTTTGTTTTGTTTGTGGTTGCCCGTGGATTGTATACGGAGACTAATTTATGTCGTCACCCGTAGGACGTGGATTAGTCCAAATCCGTATTTTCTTAGATTTGGGTTTGGGGTTTTGGTTTAAGGATACGTTAGCCATATTTGAGATTAAGATCAACTTAAACGTTTGTTAAGGATACGTTAGTCCGATTTGAGACTAAGATTGACTTAACTGGATCATTTAGATCCGACAAAAGAGCATTTGGGCTTTATTGTTCCAGTTTAGGGACATAGTGGTCCATAGCATGTATGGCCGTCGGGACCCGTCACCTCTCTGACGACGTTGAAGGATTACAACGACAGATGTCAGAGGTGTTCAGAGATATACCCTTGAACCAAAGTTGATTGGGGGATTTATAGTCCAATTTGGTACTAAAGTCTGTTTGAAGTTTTTAAGGATACGTTAGCTATATTTGAGGCTAAGATCAAGTTAAACGGTTGTTAAGGATACGTTAGTCCAGTTTGGGACAAAGATCGACTTAACGGGATCGTTTAGATCTGACAAAAGAGCATTTGGGGGCTCTATTGTTCCAGTTTAGGGACATTGTAGTCCATTGCCAGTTTAGGGACATGGTGGTCCAAGTTCCAGTTTAGGGAAGTAGTGGTCCATTGAATGTATGGTTGTCGGGACCCATCACCTCTCTGAAGACGTTGAAGGATTACAACGACAAATATCAGAGGAGTTCAGAGATGTACCCTTGAACCAATGAGTTGGTTGAAAGAGCAGATGTGCTCAGTTCAAGATGATTTGAGGACTTATGGCCAATTTGGGCTAAGTCCAATTAAGTTAGAAATATTGGCTCTTGTTGGACCATTCTGGGTTCAAACCAACATTATTTAGCAATGCTAAACATTTTCATCATTGATTTTCTTAGTTCTGAGATTCATTTGGAGGAGGGACTTTTGCCTCTGGAAAATTAGCCAATTTGGCTAAAAGTAGTGTTAAATACTAAAAAACAACAGTGTTAAACACTGGAGATAGAACTCTCAAATTAGTGTTAAACACTAAAAGACAATCAGTGTTAAACACTGGAAATATAATCTTCAATTTAGTGTTAAACACTAGAAACAATCAGTGTTAAACACTGGAAATATAATCTTCAATTTAGTGTTAAACACTGGAAATATAATCCCCAAATTAGTGTTAAACACTAAAGAAAGATGGGTCACGTGTGGACACATGAGAGCGCCTAAAGGGGGGGACCAGATCCCTTTCTTCGTTCTGCGATTAAGTGTTAAACACTTTTCATTTCCTGGCCATCACGTGTGGGCACGTGATAGGCATCCACCCATTGGATATTAAAGGGATTTGTTTGGGGTCACATGGGGACATGCGAGGACGCCCTAAATGTGGAGCCAGATCTCCTTTTGTTTTATCCTCAAATCTGCAAATAAGTGTTAAACACTTTTCATCTTTATTTTAGAGTATCACGTGTTGGCACGTGGTGGGGATTTATGCATCGATAATTACAGCACTTGCTGAGGGGTCACGTGGGGACACGTGAGAGCGCCCAAAGCTTCTTTTCTTTTGTTTTTTCTTTCTGCATTTTGGGAGTCACGTGGGAGCACGTGAGGCATTACCTCAAAGCTTCTTTTCTTCATGGATCTTTTCAAGGATCACGTGGGGACACGTGACCCTAGTTCTTTTCATGAACAGAGATCTTTTAAGAATTGAATTCTCTGTAGGGTTAAACCCTAATTATGATTTTGGAGGAATTAAATTCCTATTGTGAAAGAATTAAATTCTTATTTAGGATAAAACCCTGATTTCTTTTTAAAGGAATTAAATTCCCAGATATGTAAAAGAATTAAATTCTTGATTAGGGTTAAACCCTAGTTTTGTTTTAGGAGACTTAAATTCTCAAACCTCAATTCCCCTTCTAAGTTTAGGATCTGCATGGCAGGATCTCGACCCGATGAGAATTAAATTCTCAACTTATGGAGAGATGTGCTCTGTGCAGATCTTCAACCAGAAGAAGAACTAAGTTCTTTTTTGTATAAGAGTTAAACTCTTGGATTTTGAGAATTAAATTCTCTATTTGAAGTTTTGATTCCCTTTCTTTTCTCACCTAGGGTTTCTTTGTTGAGAATTAAATTCTCCTTTCTTTTCTTCCCTCTTGAGAATTAAATTCTCCTCCCTCTGTTTTTCTCTCCCAAAAAAAAGGTCCCCCCTCTTCTCTTCTTGGCTCCTATTTATAGGAGAAAGAAAAGAATCAATTTGTTTTGTGAATCTTTCATTGAAAGATTTAATTTGTTTTCATATTTAATATGAGCCTTTAGATCATTCAGTGAATTTTATTCACCGTTGGATTTTAAATCCAAAGATATTCTGTTTGTTATTTTCGGTGAGATTTAGGGGAAACCTTTCCTTGTCCAAGATTTTTCCATAAATTGGTGATTTTTAATCACCCTTAGATCTTTAATCCAACGGTCCCCATAATACTTTTCCATTTGGAAAGATTTAGAAGCTTTTAGAATCTTAATTCTATTTCGAAAGATTTTAGAGAAATTTAGAATTTTAATTCTATTAAACTGTAAGGCTTTCAAAGCCTGTCACGTGCTGGCACGTGACCCTTGGTCACGTGTGAGCACGTGACCCCCAAATTGGTTTCTTTAACAGCCGCTTGTTTATGTTGTTGTTTTAATCATCACGTGTCAACACGTGACCATTGGTCACGTGTAAGCACGTGATACCTCGTTGAGGTATTTCCTTCAGCCGTTTGTTATTTCATTTCTGTTTCGATTGTCACGTGTCAACACGTGACCATTGGTCACGTGTGAGCACGTGACCCCCAATTGGGTCCTTCTTCAGCCGTTATTTTTATTTCTGTTTTAACTATCACGTGTCAACACGTGACCATTGGTCATGCGTGAGCACGTGATACCTCATTGAGGTAATTCCTGATTTTTAATCTGGGAACAGTGCATAGCATATTTGCTCATAACTTTTGATCCCGGATGAATTATGAAGCCCATAATATATCAAATCGAAGGGTTTTTCGAGATGCTTCCAATACCATCAGAATTTAATAGTTCCTCCTTCGGGAGTTTATCAAAATACAGGCCGGAAGATACTGGTTCCCATTTCCTTAAGTGTATCGCTGCCATTTGATACCTTGGGCTCTTTTGCGCAGAAATTTTTGGCGGGAACAAATGCCCCCCACTACTTTGCCCATGTAAGTATATACGTGGGTGAAGTAGTGCAGAGTAATGCATAGCGTATGACCAGTTTCGGGTTGATATATAACTTTCAGAATCTTGATCTGAGAAGATAAGGAGTGGACACAAGCGTCGTCATTTATCATTGACTCAAATTTCGACTCTTAAGAGATATAGTTCTAAACTCTCAACTCCATGAGCCGCACCCTTTTGTTTCTTTATGTCTTACTCTGGCGTGAAGTAGTTTATACGCTCATGAGTAACTTCTCCATTTCAGTGGCATGTAGTTTTGGCAAGTGCGGCTCATAGATGGTCCGTCTTGACCTCTTTGCAGGGCAGTGATGGCTCAGGAGACAGGGTTAGGATCTGACACCTAAGACTTTTCAACTTTATGAGCCGTGAGGGTCTTATAAAGACTTTTCTCCCTGCGAGTCGAGAGGATCCCGTAGGTGTATTTTCTCCCTGGGAGTCGTGAGGACTTCTAAGTGTGTATTTTCTATTGAGAGTCGTAAGGATCTCACAAGAGAATTTTTCCCGCTTACAAGTCGAGATGACTCATAAGTGGTTGTTTCCCTCCTTGTCGAGATTCGACTTTGGGGACTGAGGTCCGTGAATAGTATGTAAGAGTCCGTTTTGGACCAATTTGCAGGGCCCCAGTGCTTAGGAAACAGGTTTTTATCCCCATTGCCTAAGGCTTTATCTCACGAGTCGAGACGAATCGAGAAGTTCTCGCAAAGACATCAATTTCCTCACGAGTCAAAACGGATCGAGAAGATCTCGCAAGAATATCCTAACGTCACAGTTAACCTCTGCTCTTTACGACAGAGGTCCGTTAGGGTCTGTGGTACTAGGGTTTTGCCCGTCGTACCGTCGCATTGGCTGATGTATCCCTCAATAGACAATCGTGCTGTTCGAGTAGCCCTGCGACTGCCGTGTCTCTGATCCCTTCGGGGGCTGGACAAGACGTCTTCAAGCAATCCTCCTAGGCAGTTTGACCGTCGGAAGAGCAAGCGTTAGGAATTTGCCATGCCGCTTTTTACTTGAGGTTAGGTTCATTTTGGAGAGCCCCGATGAGTCATAACCACTCCGCGCTGGTGTGGGATGATCTCCGATAGTCTTTCAGGCTTTAAATGACTTGCCGTTAAGACCCTGAAGCTAGGAATTTGGCCTTTGCTTCGTTTGCTGGCATCGCGTCTGCTGTATCGAGACAAATGTCGCGGTTGTCTCTAGGTTGCTGGTGAACCGTCAAGATTTGGAACCAGGGATTTTGCCGTGACTCCTTTTGGTGATGTTGCGTCTGCTGTGTCGAAACGAACGTCGAGGTGGTGACCACTCCGCACTGGTGCGAGATAATCTCCGATTGTCTTTCAGGCTTTATATGACTTGCCGTTAAGACCCTGAAGCTAGGAATTTAGCCTTTGCTTCGTTTGCTTGCATTGCGTCTGTTGTATTGAGACGAATGTCGTGGTTGTCTCTAGGTTGCTGGTGAACCGTCGAGGTTTGGAACTAGGGATTTTTCCATGGCTCCATTGTGTGATGTTGCGTCTGCTGTGTCGAGACGAACGTCGAGGTGGTGACCACTCCGCACTGGTGCGAGATAATCTCCGATTGTCTTTCCGGTTTTATATGAGTTACCATCAAGACGTTGAAGCTAGGAATTTGGCCTTCGCTTCATTTGCTTTGGTGCGTCCGAATCCCGATGGGGGAAGAACGCCGGGGTGACATTTCATCTGCTGTATTGAGACGATCGTCGAGGTGGTGACCACTCCGCGCTGGTGCCAGATGATCTCCGATTATCTTTCAGGCTTTATATGACTTTCCGTCAAGACCCTGAAGCTAGGAATTTGGCCTTTTGCTTCATTTGCTTTGGCGCGTCCGAATCCTGCTGGGGGAAGAACACTGGGTGACATTTCATCTGCTGTATTAAGACGAACGTCGAGGTGGTGACCACTCCGTGCTGGTGCGAGATGATCTCCGATTGTCTTTCAGGCTTTATATGACTTGCCGTCGAGACCCTGAAGCTAGGAATTTGGCCTTTTGCTTCATTTGCTTTGGCGCGTCCGAATCCTGCTGGGGGAAGAACACTGGGGTGATATTTCATCTGCTGTATCGAGACGAACGTCGAGGTGGTGACCACTCCGTGCTGGTGCAAGATGATCTCCGATTGTCTTTCAGGTTTTATTTGAGTCACCGTTAAGACCCTGAAGCTAGGAATTTGGCCTTTGCTTCATTTGCTGGCATTGCGTCTGCTGTAACGAGACGAATGTCGAGGTGGAGCTGTGATTTTTCCGTCACTCTTCTTTATTTCGACCATGTGGTCTTTTGTTGATGCTGCTTCTGCATCCTGCTGGGCTGTGAAGGAACGCCGTTGTTGTCATTGCGTCTGCTGTAACGAGACGAATGCCGAGGTGGAGTTGGGATTTTGCCGTCACTTCGCATTGTTTCGACCATGGGGTCTCTTGTTGACGTTGCTTCTACATCCTGCTGGACTGCGAAGGAACGCCATTGTTGACATTGCGTCTGCTGTAACGAGACGAATGCCGAGGTGGAGTTGGGATTTTGCCATCACTCCGCATTGTTTTGACCATGGAGTCTTTCGTTCACGTTGCATCTGCATCCTGATGGACCGCGAAAGAACGCCGCCGTTGACATCTTGTCTGCTGTATCGAGACGAATGCTGAGATGGAGCTAGGATTTTGCCGTCACCCCGCTTTGTTGTGTCGCTTCCGTGCGTTACTGGCATAAGAAGGAACATCGTTGCTGATCTTCTGGGATGCAGATGTTGCTGTTAAGATTTGGAACTAGGGACTATGCCGTGGCTCCGTTTCGTTGCGACTCTGAGGTCGGTTGTTGACGTCATGTCTGCATCTGGTTGGAGGGACGAAGAACGCCGGTGTTGATATCTAAGTTGTCGATATTGAGGTCGAGACCCTGAAGCTAGGGATCTTCCTTTGCTTCGTTTGTTGATATTATGTCTACAATATTGCGACACATGTCGAGATTGTCTCTAGAACCGTCAAGATTTGGCTTCACTTCGTGATGGAGCCTGGTGGGAAGGTATGATTCCTTCTTTGTTTGTGCTCCTGGATTGTATACAGGGATCGATATGATCTCACCTGTAGGGCAAACATTTTCATTCTTTCATCATTCATTTTTTTATTCTTTCCGTGACGCTCTATCATTTCAGCTTTTTATATCGCGAAGATCGCGATTGCCCAATCATTTCGGCTATTTTTCGCGGTGCCCAATCATTTCGGCTATTTATTTTATTTTTACTCGCTGCTTTTTATTGCGAGTTGCCCAATCATTTCGGCTGTTTTTTTTATTTTACTCGCTGCTTTTTATTGCGAGTTGCCCAATCATTTCGGCTGTTTTTGTATGCATACATTTTTACTTGCTGATTTCGTTGCAAGTTGCCCCATCATTTCGGCTATTTCATATGCATTTTTGGCTCGCTGATTTTTTTATCGCGAGTGTGGAACTTGGAATCTGATGCCAATCTTAGCATCAGCATCGCTACGACTGGAATATTACCAGGAGCGAATCATCATTTGCCGTAAAAGGACTTGGAATTTGATACCGTTTTAGGCATCAACATCGCTACCATTGGGATATTACCAGGAGCGAATCATCATTTGCCTCTGTCGATGTCGAACAAAGGTGGCTTAGCGAACAGGGTTAGGGTCCTATCGACTAAGGCTTTTGACTTCATGAGCCGTAAGGGTCTCACGAAGGTATTTCTCCCTACAAGTTGTGAGGATCTTGTAGGTGTGTTTTCTCTTTAGGAATCGTGAGGATTCCTAAGTGCATGACTCCTTATAAGTCGTAAGGATCTTACAAGAGAGTTTTCTTCTTATAAGTCGAGAGGACTTACAAGGGTTGTTCACCATATGGACATATCCCTAGTCACAGATGGGACTTGGTTAGGGAAATGTTTATTTGCACCCGTGGATTGTATACAAGGGTCAGTGTTGAGCTGCTTGTAGGGCCATATCGAAGGTTGTGGGGGTTGCTTAAGAACAGGTTCAGGTATCTGTAACTTAAGACTTTCAAATCTTATGAGCCGTGAGGGTCCCATAAGAGAGTTCTCCTTACAAGTCGTGAGGATCTCGCAAGTGTAATTTCTCCTTAGGAATCGTGAGGAACCCTAAGTGTGTTGCTTCCTTTGTGAGTCGTAAGGATCTCACGCGGGTGGTTTCTCCTTACAAGGTCGAGAGGACCTTGTAAGTGTCTTTTAACGAGGTTGCGCCCTTTCGGGTTTTCACAAACACTCGCCGGTAGCCCTGCTGTTTTTACTCACGGAGCCCTTTCGGGTTTTCATCCATGCCCATTTTGCTTTTGAACATACCGTTTTTTTTAAAAAATTTTTAACGAGTCTGCGCCCTTTCGGGTTTTCACAAACATCGCCGGTAGTCCTGCTGTTTTTACTCACGGCGCCCTTTCGGGTTTTCATCCGTGCCCATCTCGCTTGTGGACGTACCGTTTTTTTTTGTTTTTTTGTTTTTTTTACCACGTCAGCCTGAAGATGCCGCGGGTTGGGAGTAGTTTAACGACGTTTCGGTCTTTTGCAAGTTTTAGGACATTACGGTCCACCGTTAGTTTAAGGACGTTTCGGTCCGCCGTTGCCGTATTTGAGACGAATCTCTAGTTTACTGACTTTTCGGTCTATGGGGCTTTCCCTATGAATGAGCATGATGCCCCCGGCATATCCACCTTTCTCGGAGCATGTGGTTGTGGCGGGCTTACCTTCCAGTTTTCGGACAACGCGAATTTGCTCTGTTGGTATTGGTCTTCAACCCAGTTTTTGAAAACGTAGCAGTTTTCGATCGGATGGCCCAATACTTGGTGGTAAGGGAAATAATTAGAATTGTTGACATCATTCAGTTGTAGCTGGTGTTTCGGCTCCGGTAGAGTGATAAGCCTGTTGCGCACTGCTAGTTCGAACAGCCTCTTTGTTTCATTCCGGGGAAATGAGTAAGGTCGTTTCAACTTTTCATAGAGGGGTTGCCGCTTGTTGCTTTGGCGAATAACCGGTCTAGGGTCACTCGATTGTTGTTGAGCGTTGGCGACAAAGGTCGTTCTTCCCTTCCCTTTATCCTTTTTGTTCGATCCCTTATTTGCGGGTCCGAGATTCTTCCCGGGTAGCGTGCGATTGCACGAATGAATGTTCTCGCAACTCATCAATTCTTTCGTCTCAGAGATGGGTTCCTTGAAGAGAGGGCCGAGGGCTACTTTTTCGTCGGAGTCGCTCCCGAAGATGAGAACTCGCGGTCGCTTGGGATCAACCCTATGACAATTGCCAGCAATTCTTTTATGCTCATCTGTCGTATTTTTCCGCTGTCTACGAGCTTCACATTTTGTCCTGTTGAAGTGTTGCCTGTGAGCGACATACCCTTGCCACCAACACTTAAAGGAGTTGCAGTCTTCAGTAGGATGTGCGATTTTCTGATGATATAAGCAGAAATTAGGATGCACGTCCGCTTCATCAAGATGTATACCACTAGGAGAATTTTCTCTGAAAGAGGGCGGCCTCATCCCCATTGATATGGCTTTGGCGAATCGTTTCCTTATCTTGATCCTGCTTTCATTTGCGGCGGATGTACTTTGATTTGGTGGGAGTGTTTCGACCCTTTTGTCCAGTCGCCGGCGTTTGGCCTTTTCAAATATGTCCATCTCGCGCTCCCGATCAGCTTTACTTTTTAGACGAATCTCATCTAGAAAAGCGTCGATCATTTTGTCTGACGGCCACACGAATTCCGGCTCAGGCTCTGCCCCCAGTTTCTCAGTGCAAGGAGTTTTTTCATCATCGGTAAAGGAGTGGGAAATCACGTGACAAGTTGCCCCCGGTGCGTCCGTCTTCTTTAGAGTGTGCGGCTGTGGTGGGTTTACTTTCCACTTTTCAGACAGTGCGAACTTTCCTTGTAGGTACTGATCCTCGATCCACCCCTTAAAGACGAAACAATCCTCGATCGGGTGACTTACCGTTTGGTGGTAAGGGCAATGATTGGGATCGTTGACATCGCCTGGTTGCAGCGGACGTTTTAGACTCGGCAGATTGATGAGTCTATTGCGCACAGCCAGTTCGAACAGTTTCCTTGTTTTATTCTGAGGAAACGAGTAAGGACGTCCCAGTCTCTCCTCGAGGGATGGGCGTGGTCGCACATTGTTTTGGCGAACAACCGGCTTTAAGTGGCTCGGCTGTTGTTGAGTATTGGCGACGACGATCGCTTTATTTTTCCCCTTTTCATTTCGAGAGTCCGGGTTTGGAGGAAACGGTCCATGGCCCATCTGGTCCATTTGGGCTAATTTGTCGATCAAGGCCTGGAAGGTGGTCGGCCTGAAGAACATCATGAATTGCGAGATGGTCGCTTACGGATCAAGAGTGCCCACGAACATGCCTACCGCAGGTGCTTCTTCTATGCGTTGTTCGCATTTCGACCATAGGCTCCGCCATCGTGTTGCGTATTGGACCCACATTTCGCCGGGCCTTATCCTGGCGTTAATCAGCGTTGTTATCGGGGTGCGTCCACTAGCACTCGCGAATCTTTGTGTAAACAGTAGCTCCATCTCCGCAAATGTTTTAACAGAGTCGTTAGGTAGCTCCGAATACCATTCAAAGGCTGTTTCTGTTAAGCTGCCGACGAATTGGCGAAGCAACAGTTTGTCGTCGCCTCCAGTGTTGCCGCATAAGGCCCTGAACTGGGCGACATGCTGATGTGGATTCCCTATCCCTTTATATACGTGGAACTTAGGGATCGTATATCCCAGCGGGTAACTGATTTGGTTATACCAGCTTGGGTAGGGTCGTCCGGTTCTAACAATTTGCGCAGCCGCTTCATTCGCCTGATGAGCTCGTATTTGCTGAGCTATATAGTCATCCAGTGCGGCCTTGGAAATGGTTTCTTCCTTGGCTGCTGAAAGAGCCGGAGGAGGATTAGATGTCTCCCCTTTATCGTTTTCAACAATGATTGGAGGGTGATCAGCTGGAGGGTCCGGCTGTAACATCATCCCTATTATGTCTTGGAAGAGGAGCGCCATTTGTTTTATATTAGCCGCTTGCTCTACGGCTTCTTTGTCCTTCTTTTCGAGGACTCTTCGTAGGTAGTCAGCGTCAGTTTCTTGTTCGTGCCGCTGTTCTGATGATGCCTCCTAGCTTTCTTTTGGCCCGGTAAGTGCGGCCATTGCAGTCATCATTTCCTGAAGCTTCTGCTGCTGTTCTTGGGCTTTCGTCACGGATCGGGTGAGTGGTCGGTGACCCGTCGCAGCGCGGCTGTCCTCTTTCCCGGATGCCATATAAACAGTATGCACCACTATGCCCCCAGACTTGGGGCGTTTGTGCTCAGCACTTTTACGGTTCTCCATATTCACATAGGCTCTTTGCGGCCTCCTTTTCTTTTGAGTGATTGACGTTGAGGGAGCCGTTGCAGTGGGCACCCAGCCAGCTGTTGCTTTTTCTGGCTTGACAGAGTAGTCCTTCTCCTGCTGAACCTTCATCTTTTTCTGTCGGCGGAGATAGTCTTGATCCATCACGGAGTCTTGGACTTGACGCCAGACCTTGTAAATCTTAGAGGACAGCCGCTGAGGGGGCTGCTCCAGCTTCGCCTTTGGGGACTTCTCCATAGGTGGAGTAGATCTTTTCAGCACAGCAGTTGGCGAGTTCCTGCGCACCTTGTTAAGTAGTTCAAAACTGTTCCCGGTTGGAATAGCAGCCTCAGTTTCCACCGTTGGAGCTGGTGGAGTTAGTCCGGAGGGGGAGTTTCCCCCAGCCTTCCTCACTCGGCGCCAGTGGCGACGTCGAGCGTGTCTTGCGGATGGAGTTGTTTCAGCTATAAGGGTGACTTCGTCGTGCACCTTGCTTTGAGGAGAGACTGTTATTGGTGTTAGCCTGTCGAAGACTGACACCCGTTGAGAAGCAATGTTTAATCTGTCAAAGACAGAGCACTGAGCAGGGGAAGCAGCTTTGAGGACCTTGCCTAGAGCAGCAACCGGAATGGCCAGCCTTGTAAAAACTGACTTCTTAGAAGGAGTAGCCTTTCCAATGATTTTTTCCACTTGAGCCGGGGTGGCTATCCACTTTGGGATGGCAAATTCGGGTATCACGGGCTTGCAGACATTCTGGCCCTGTCTGTTAAGAACTGAGGTATTAGAGTTGAGCGACCCGTTGAGAGGGGCCGCGGCAGTGGTAAGTCGATCAGAGACCGACTTCTTCGGGGCTTCTTGCAGCGTCATTGGGGCATTGAAGCTCATCGGTAGGAGTATGGTCCCAAAGAATAGTCCAGTGGTGGCTTGAGTTACCTGCTCCACTGGCATCTTGAAAAGAGAGGCCGCTTGGGGCCCATAAGTCACTCCTCTAGTAGGGACGGAGCGAGAGTTGCAGTTGCAGGCAGTGCAGTTTGAAGCCATTGATCTTTTGTTTTCTTCTGCACGGAGCAAGACACCAAATCTTAGTACCTCGAATCCACAGGCAACCACAGCAAACCGCGATTTGTTCGCGAGCACGACACACGAAGTGTTGAGTGGAAAGAGGAAAAGGTCCCACCGGGCGTGCCAGAATCTGTTCCCCTTCGAACGACGGCGCGACTGGATGTCTAGCCTGAGATTCGGGGCAGATGCTAATAGGTGCTATCCGTCTACCTCTCCGAAGATGCCAAGTTGATTTATGGCACCGTGTATCGGAGGTTTAGACGGATGCGGCCGATGTAGCAGACTTCGTCAGATTCCCCCTTGCTTGAGGGGTTTTTGATTGTGGGGACGCTCTTCCCTGCAGGCGCAAGCCCCTGCAGTTAATTACGCTACCGCATCGCGGTAAAAACTTTCTCCTTCTCCAGAATTTCACCTCGTGTCGTGGGTGTTTATTTTGTTTGTGGTTGCCCGTGGATTGTATACGGAGACTAATTTATGTGTCGCCTGTAGGACGTGGATTAGTCCAAATCCGTATTTTCTTAGATTTGGGTTTGGGGTTTTGGTTTAAGGATACGTTAGCAATATTTGAGGCTAAGATCAACTTAAACGTTTGTTAAGGATACGCTAGTCCGATTTGAGACTAAGATCGACTTAACTGGATCGTTTAGATCCGACAAAAGAGCATTTGGGCTCTATTGTTCCAGTTTAGGGACATAGTGGTCCATAGCATGTATGGCCGTCGGGACCCGTCACCTCTCTGACGACGTTGAAGGATTATAACGACAGATGTCAGAGGAGTTCAGAGATATACCCTTGAACCAAATTTGATTGGGGGATTTATAGTCCAATTTGGGACTAAAGTCTGTTTGAAGTTTTAAGGATACGTTAGCCATATTTGAGGCTAAGATCAACTTAAACGGTTGTTAAGGATACGTTAGTCCAGTTTGGGACAAAGATCGACTTAACGGGATCGTTTAGATCCGACAAAAGAGCATTTGGGGGCTCTATTGTTCCAGTTTAGGGAAATGGTGGTCCATTGCCAGTTTAGGGACATGGTGGTCCAAGTTCCAGTTTAGGGACGTGTTGGTCCAAGTTCCAGTTTAGGGACGTGGTGGTCCATTGAATGTATGGTTGTCGGGACCCATCACCTCTCTGAAGACGTTGAAGGATTACAACGACAAATATCAGAAGAGTTCAGAGATGTACCCTTGAACCAATGAGTTGGTTGAAAGAGCAGATGTGCTCAGTTCAAGATGATTTGAGGACTTATGGCCAATTTGGGATAAGTCCAATTAAGTTAGAAATATTGGCTCTTGTTGGACCATTAAACATTTGTCTGGGTTCAAACCAACATTATTTAGCAATGCTAAACATTTTCATCTTTGATTTTCTCAGTTCTGAGATTCATTTGGAGGAGGGATTTTTGCCTCTGGAAAATTAGCCAATTTGGCTAAAAGTAGTGTTAAACACTAAAGAACAACAGTGTTAAACACTGGAGATAGAACTCTCAAATTAGTGTTAAACACTAAAAGACAATCAGTGTTAAACACTGGAAATATAATCTTCAATTTAGTGTTAAACACTAGAAACAATCAGTGTTAAACACTGGAAATATAATCTTCAATTTAGTGTTAAACACTGGAAATATAATCCCCAAATTAGTGTTAAACACTAAAAAAAGAGGGGTCACGTGTGGACACATGAGAGCGCCTAAAGGGGGGACGAGATCCCTTTCTTCGTTCTGCAATTAAGTGTTAAACACTTTTCATTTCCTGGCCATCACGTGTGGGCACGTGATAGGCATCCACCCATTGGATATTAAAGGGATTTGTTAGGGGTCACGTGGGGACACGCGAGGGTGCCCTAAATATAGAGCCAGATCTCCTTTTGTTTTATCCTCAAATCTGCGAATAAGTGTTAAACACTTTTCATCTTTATTTTAGAGCATCACGTGTTGGCACGTGGTGGGGATTTATGCATCGATAATTACAGCACTTGCTGAGGGGTCACGTGGGGACACGTGATAGCGCCCAAAACTTCTGTAACACCCGAGCCCAATAATACTAATTCTGTTACTGGTTGAGTGGTTGACATTGCTCATTTCATTTATCTTACTTGTTTGGTGCTTGTTGCTAAATTTTAACCGGCTAAGTCATTCCTATAACAAATTTTAATACCTAAAGTGAAATTAAAAATATCCATATTGGCCTACTCGTCACCCCTAGCCGCGTGGTAGCGTCCGTGCGTCGAGTTTTCATCCCATTCGGTGAAACGGGCGAGTTTGGACGGCTACGCGCGCGTGCAAGTGTCCGACTTGGGGGCATGCATTTTAATCATAAAACATCTCATTTTAAAATTTGGAACTCGCTTAAAATCCTATTATTTGAATTTCAAATTTTTGGACGCAATCCGGGCGCGATTTGGAAATGTTTCATTTAGCGCCAAAATCCCAATTTAATTTAATAATCTAAAACTATACTAAAACTATAATAATTCAAAACTGTTACTGTATAACAAACTAATCCTTAAAAATCTTTTCTAAATTATTTCGCCAGCCAATCACGAGGGGATTAATCCCCCGTGGGCCAGCCTCTCCCTCTCTCTCTGTCCCTATAATCTCTCTTTCTCTCTTCCTCTATCTCTGTCTCTCTCTCTCTCTCTCTAACTGTCTCTCTCTCACACATATATATATGTTTATTCCCTACGCTTCGTCTTCATCTTCCCAGAAACGATCGCGAGAACCCTGCAGAAAACCCCATCGCAACCCTCGCCGCCACCGCCGATCCCCTCGTCTCCATATCCTCATTTTCATCACCTCCACCTCCATCACCTCTCTCCATTTCCCCGATGACGCCTGCAACCTTCAACCCGCATCGAACCCATCTCAACCCTAGCCTCGCCGCCGGGTCCGTCGCCGCCGCAGCCTCAACGCCGACGCCCATTCTCCATCGCCCTTTCTCCTTCCTCCTCACCTCAATAGGGCTTCCCTCTCCTCGCCATCTCCTCCCTTACCCGAACACCACCGCACCTTAACCCGGCACCACCACCTCGTCCATCGTCGCCTCACCGCCGGCCACTCCTCCCAACCTCAACCTGCTCACCGTCATCCTCACAACCTCTACCTCCTCTCATCCTTTTCCCCGACCAGGACCCCGCAACACCCCGTCGCAGCCCAACCCAAGAAACCCACGACGCCCGAGCCCTAGCCCTCACTGCCGATCGCCGGCAACTCCTCGTCGTCACCATCTCCGTCTTCTCGCCTCTTTGCTAACCCCCGACACTACAACCACCATTACTTCATCCCTGCACCCCATTACACCCGAGCCTAACCCAAGCCCAAACCCTAACCGAAACCCTAGCATCCAACCTCTCCTTGCCGGAGTTCCGTCGACCCCGTCGTCATCCCTCGCCTCGCCTCTGCCATAGAACACCACAACAGTAAGCCTCTTTCCCCTTTCTTCTTCTTCTTTCTTTTCTTTTCTCTAGTTCTTGATTTTTGTATTTCATAGTTCGCCAGAGCCGGGCTCGACGTCGATGTTTCCTGACGACCCAGCAGGGACCCTTGACCCGTATGTTTCCATCGTGCGTTGTTTGGACTCTTTCCGTGTGCCGTGCGTCCATCGCGTGTTTTCCGCCGACGTTACGTTCGTGTTTTCCGGTTTGCGAAACCGTCGAGGCAAGTATTACTTGCTACATGCTATACTATACCAATTAAGTGTGCTTGACTCATAACACTTACAAAGATTAACTAGTGTAGTTACTTTTCTCATTTGGACTAAATATGATTTATATCATGATATAGTTAACCTAAACCGTATTTTGCCACTGTAACCCTAATAACAAAATTACCAGTTAATCATTTTTCTATTTAAAGGACGATAGCCGTACACATATAGCTTCATTACTTTCTGATATTGATATTGCACTACCTTGTGATTATTGCACCCCAAGGGTGCTCGAACCTGTTAATATGATAATACAACTGCACCATATTAATGCACCATTGTGATTAAATGAACTGTTATTTTTGTTTACTTTATTTCCTGCTGTTATTCCTTATTCGATTATATACCTGTTATGAGCACACCCTCGATTGCGTTACATATTGACCGACCTTGATACACATGACATATACACATACCGATGCACCGGACATGGTACCCTTTACTACCAACTCAACCTGTTGTACCATGACCTGACCTGTTACCTGATCTCATGCCTAATGCCAACAAACCTGACTTGGGGTCCTCATGGACCATTCCTGTTGTCTATCCAGACAAACCTGCTTTTACCTGATCCTGTGTTGGCATTAGTTCTTGATTACTGAATACCTGACCTGACATACATAACTTGGGGGTATGGGGAAATCAAAGGTGAAACCGACTTGTAACTCAACAGTTCGATACCTGTTCTGATCAGTCTTACGGGCTCGGCCAGCCCCGGAGTGATGATGCTGACATCACTCGCCCATCCTGCTACCTATTACTGCCTAGCGGCACGTCTCGGATTCAGCCCCGAGGGTCTTGACCGTGGTCCCGGGCATGCACGGGATACTATTGAGTTACATCGACGAGTCATCAATTGATTTCAAAGACTTTAGAATAGAACCTGATAGAACAGTTTAGTTACCCACTGCACACTACCCTGCACTGTTGTTTCATATTATTGTTTTATTCATGTTTATTCTCTGCATTGCTTATTACCATGTTCATATTATATTATTGGTTGACATGACGCGCTGACGTCTGGGTTTTGCATGGCCCAGATTCTTTACCACTGTCGCCGACCGAGCAGGAGTACTTCAGCCAGCAGGCTGATTTGTGAGTTCTGTAGTGATTAGTTTATTTATTGCATTTCATTTCCAGATGTGAGCCCGCATTATGGGACGTTCTTTTCTATTTATTGTATTGGATCATTGCTTCCGCACTTATTTTTCATTGACTCTTGTTATTATGGATTTGGACATGTGTTAGATAGTTTATTTTATCTTGTTCTTGATATCTCTACAGCCGTAATGTGACTGTGGATGGATACTTCCTACCCACAGGTAGCATGGTTGGCTATGTCACGTGCCCAATCTTGCGTACTCTGGGAAGCGGGGCGTGACAACTTCTTTTCTTTTGTTTTTTCTTTCTGCATTTTGGGAGTCACGTGGGAGCACGTGAGGCATTTCCTCAAAGCTTCTTTTCTTCAGGGATCTTTTCAAGGATCACGTAGGGGCACGTGACCCTAGTTCTTTTCATGAACAGAGATCTTTTAAGAATTGAATTCTCTGTAGGGTTAAACCCTAATTATGATTTTGGAGGAATTAAATTCCTATTGTGAAAGAATTAAATTCTTATTTAGGATAAAACCCTGATTTCTTTTCAAAGGAATTAAATTCCCAGATATGTAAAAGAATTAAATTCTTGATTAGGGTTAAACCCTAGTTTTGTTTTAGGAGACTTAAATTCTCAAAACTCAATTCCCCTTCTAAGTTTAGAATTTGCATGGCAGGATCTCGACCCGATGAGAATTAAATTCTCAACTTATGGGGAGATGTGCTCTGTGCAGATCTTCAACCAGAAGAAGAACTAAGTTTTTTTTTGTATAAGAGTTAAACTCTTGGATTTTGAGAATTAAATTCTCTGTTTGAAGTTTTGATTCCCTTTCTTTTCTCACCTAGGGTTTCTTTGTTGAGAATTAAATTCTCCTTTCTTTTCTTCCCTCTTGAGAATTAAATTCTCCTCCCTCTGTTTTTCTCTCCCCAAAAAAAAGGTCCCCCCTCTTCTCTTCTTGGCTCCTATTTATAAGAGAAAGAAAAGAATTAATTTGTTTTGTGAATTTTTCATTGAAAGATTTGATTTGTTTTCATATTTAATATGAGCCTTTAGATCATTCAGTGAATTTTATTCGCCGTTGGATTTTAAATCCAAAGATATTCTGTTTGTTATTTTCGGTGAGATTTAAGGGAAATCATTCCTTGTCCAAGATTTTTCCATAAATTGGTGATTTTTAATCACCCTTGGATCTTTAATCCAATGGTCCCCATAATTCTTTTCCATTTGGAAAGATTTAGAAGCTTTTAGAATCTTAATTCTATTTCTAAAGATTTTAGAGAAATTTAGAATTTTAATTCTATTAAACTGTAAGGCTTTCAAAGCCTGTCACGTGCTGGCACGTGACCCTTGGTTACATGGGAGCACGTGACCCCCAAATTGGTTCCTTTAACAACCGGTTGTTTATTTTGTTGTTTTAACCATCACGTGTCAACACGTGACCATTGGTCACGTGTAAGTACGTGATACCTCGTTGAGGTATTTCCTTCAGCCGTTTGTTATTTCATTTCTGTTTCGATTGTCACGTGTCAACACGTGACCATTGGTCACGTGCGAGCACGTGACTCCCAATTGGGTCCTTCTTCAGCCGTTATTTTTATTTCTGTTTTAACTATCACATGGCAACACGTGACCATTGGTCACGCGTGAGCACGTGATACCTCATTGAGGTAATTCCTGATTTTTAATCAGGGAACAGTGCATTGCATATTTGCTCATAACTTTTGATCCCGGATGAATTATGAAGCCCATAATATATCAAATCGAAGGGTTTTTCGAGATGCTTCCAATACCATCAGAATTTAATAGCTCCTCCTTTGGGAGTTTATCAAAGTACAGGCCATAAGGTACTGGTTCGCATTTCCTTAAGCGTATCGCTGCCATTTGATACCTTGGACTCTTTTGCGCAGAAATTTTTGGCGGGAACAGCAGGCAGCTATCGGAAGCTGCAATTGAATGAGCTAAGCGAACTCCGTGATGAAGCTTACGATAATACGGTGATAGTAAAGAACAGGACTAAGGTGTTCCACGATAAAATCCTTTTTAGAAAAACTTTTATATCGGGGCAACAAGTCCTTCTTTACGATTCCCGTCTCCATCTTCATCCGGGTAAGCTTAAATCTCGTTGGAAAGGACCTTTTGTGGTGCGGTATGTACACCCGCACGGGGCAGTAGAAGTTGAAAATTTGAAAAACAGTTCAATTTTTAAAGTAAATGGGCATAGATTAAAACCGTATTTCTCTGCTGACCCCACGGAGGAGCTCCTGTTTTTACAGGAGCCGCTTTATCAGAACTGAATTTCCTCCGCCTCACCTCCATGTTTTGGTAACAATTTCTCATTTTAAGTATGGAGGTGAGTAAAAATGGACTTAACTGAATATCTGTACGTGCCAAAGATCAAGTTTGGGGGTAGTTTTCATTTAACCTCATTGTTTTTTCCGGCCTCGGGTTCCGGTTCCGCCAAGAGATTATTTTACCCCTTTTATCTCTTCCCAAGTATACAAGTCCTTGCTCTCAAAAGGCAACATCAGTGAGGACACTGCTGAAAACAGGTTTGGGGGGGAGGTTTGTATTCACTGAATTATCTTTGACACTGGGCATTCAAATTTTTTTTTATATAACAAAAGAGTTGAAAGTGAAAAATTATATTTAAAAGATAGGAATAGTTTAAGAAGACCAAGAAAATTAGAAGTTTTCTTAAACGAACTGGTAATAAGTAGTTATGAGCTGTTGTACCAAGGGTTAGTAAGATGAAGGAAGTCACTAATCTGAGGATAAAAATAAGTCTGAAAAATAGTTTCTATTCTGGAAGCCAAACATTTGAATGTTGATATCCTACTATACGCACTTACACACGTCTTAAAACTTGGGATAGTAGAGGATACCTTGAAATGCTCTTGTCTAAAAGCCAAAGTATGAAGGAAATAATAAATGAAGAAAATATAAAAATGGTGAAAAGAAAAATTAACCCCGGTTTTGTTATCGCCAAGGCAGCAATAAAAAAAATAGCAAGGGTGCTTCATCACCTAGTGCCTTAGACCAACTGGTTTGGGAGTCACTGCTAAGCCTTAGGTGGTGCAAGACGAGGAAAACACTATCACCTATTCAGCAAGCACATAAGTAATCGGTCGGTTAGTACCTCAAGAAGTATTAACGGTCGCATGAAAATGTGTGAGCAAATCCATAAATATTCATCAAATTAAAAAGTACTGAGCTAGATGGACAAGAGTGTTCCCCTCCGAAAGACGGCGCGACGCAGGGACGTCTTGTCTGAGATTCAGGGCAGATGCTAATTGGTGCTATCCTTCTACCTTTCCGAAGATGCCAAGTTGATTTATGACACCATGTATCGAAGGTTTAAACGGATGTGTCCGATGTAGCAGACTTCGTCAGATTCCCCCTCACTTGAGGGGTTTTTGATTGTGGTGACGCTCTTCCCTGCAGGCGCAAGCCCCTGCAGTTAATTAGGCTACCGCATTGCAGTAACAACTTTCTCCTTCTCCAGATGATCACTTCGTGTCGTGTGTGTTTGTTTTGTGTTTGGCTACCCGTGGATTGTACACAGAGACTGAGTTATGTCATCGCTCGTAGGGCGTGGACTAGTCCAAATCCGTATTATCTTAGATTTGGGTTTGGGGTTGTGTTTAAGGATACGTTAGCCTCATTTGAGACTAAGATCGACTTAAACGTTTGTTAAGGATATGTTAGTCTAGTTTTAGACTAAGATCAACTTAACAGGATCGTTTAGATCCAACAAGAGAGCAATTAGGGGAGCCCTGTTGTTTAGTTTAGTGACATTGCGATCAATAGGTAGTTTAAGGACATTGCGGTCCAGTGTTAGTTCAAAGACGTTGCGGTCAAGGTTAAGGACATCGTAGTCCGTGGATTTAAGGACTCCACATTCCGATGTTAGTTTTAAGACATCACGGTCAAGGTTAAGGATGTCATAGTCCGTTGTTAGTTTTAAAACATTCTGGTCAAGGTTAAGGACCTCATAGTCCATGGGTTTAAGGACCCCACAGTCCAGCGTTTAGTTTTAAGACATTACGGTCAAGGTTAGGGACCTCATAGTCCATGAGTTTAAGGACCCCACTGTCCGTATCAATGTGTGGTCATCAGGACCCGTCACCACTTTGAAGACGTTGAGGAATTACAACGCCAAATATCAAAGGAGTGAAGAGATGTACCCTTAAACCAAGGTAGATTAAGTGATCTGTAGTCCAATTTGGAAACTAAGATCAATTATTGTATTATGAGCCCATTGGCCCAGTTAAGTTTGAATTGAGGGCTTATGGCCAGCTTGGACTAAGTCCAATCATGTTTGGGGTATTGGCCCTCTGTTGGTTCTTTGAAGGAGAGGCTTTGCCACTGGAAACTTAGCCAATTGGGCTAAAGCTAGTATTAAACACTAGAGACCAACAGTGTTGAACATTGGAAATAAGGTTAACAAGTTAGTGTTAAACATTAAAAGATAATCAGTGTTGAACACTGGGAACATAGTTTTAAAATTAGTGTTAAACACTAAGCAAATCAGAGTTAAACACTGCAAATAGAGTTCTCCAATCCGTGTTAAACACTAAGAAAATCAGTGTTAAACACTGGGGACAAAATCTCCAGACTAGTGTTAAACACCAAGGAGAGAAGGGCCACGTGTGGACACGTGAGAGCGCCCTGATTCCCCTTATTTTATTCAGTCAAAAGTATTGAATACTTTGAAGTATCACGTGATGAGAATTTGGACGTTTATTTGTTAGAGCTTCAGCCAAGGGGTCACGTGGTAGCACGTGAGAGCGCCCTGCTTCCCTTTATTTTGTTCTACAGATAAGTGTTTAACACTTTTAATTCTGAAAGCCATCACGTGTGGGCACGTGATGGGGTCTCACGCTTTGATCTGTTAGAATGTTCATTAGGGTCACGTGTTGACACGTGAGGGCGCCCTAGAGCTCTTTTCTGTTTCTTTTGCCTTTTTCTCTGTGTGCTTTAGAGATCACGTGGGGCACGTGAGGCATTGCCTCAAAGTTCTTTTTTATGGATCTTTGCGGGAGTCACGTGGTAACACGTGAGGTGTTGCTTCAAAGTTCTTTTCTGTGGATCTTTGCAGGGGTCACGTGGTAGCACGTGACTCTGGTTCTTTGAATGTTTTAAAGATCTGTTCATCTTGTAAGAATTAAATTCTTCATAGGGTTAAACCCTAACAACAAACTTTAGAGGAATTAAATTCCTGTTTTTTTTCTGAAGAATTATATTCTTAAATAGGGTTAAACCCTAATTTCTTTTTTTTAAGGGAATTAAATTCCTGTGAGTTTGAGAGAATTATGTTCTCAATTAGGGTTAAACCCTAGTTCTGTTCATTTTGAAGGAATTAAATTCCTATAACATAGGGTTAAACCCTAATTTTATCCCAAAGGAATTGAATTCCTATCATTTTGTGAGAATTAAATTCTCAAAACTCAGTTCCTCTTCTGTGTTTTAGATCTGCATGGCAGGATCTCAACCCAATAAGAATTAAATTCTCAATTCATGGGAGATGTCCACTTTGCAGATCCTCCACCAGAAAAAGAACTAAGTTCTTTTCTTTATATAAGAATTAAACTCTTTTGAGAATTATATTCTCTTTTGAAGCCTCCCTTTTCTTTTCTTACCTAAGGTTTTCCTTTTGCAGAGAATCAAAGGCTCTATATATCTCTCTCTGTGTATCAAAAGAAAAGGTCCAAAGGTCTTTTTTCTTTTCTTTTCTTGGTTCCTATTTATAGGAGAAGGAAAAGAATCAATCTGTTTAGTAAATCTCTCATTGAGAGATTTGTTTTATATTTATCATTAATCTGGGCCTTTAGATTGTTGGGTGAATTTTATTCACCATTTGATTTTAAATTCAAAGATATCTCTTTATTATTTCGGTTAGATTTAGGGGGAAATCTTTCCAAGTCCAAGATTTTTCCATAAATTGGTGATATTTAATCACCTTTAGATTTTTAATCCAACGGTTTTAGATAATCGTTCTTCATTTTGGAAAGATTTAAAAGATTTATCCTCAGAATTTAATTCTGTTAAAGAATAAGGCTCTTAAAGCCGGTCACGTGTGGCCACGTGACCCCTGGTCACGTATAGGCATGTGACCCCTGGAATGGGCTTCTCTTCTTTTGCACTCTGTTCTCTGGCCGCTGCTTAACCATCACGTGCCAACACGTGACCACTGGTCACGTGTGAGCACGTGATGCCTGTTCTGAAGCTTCCTCTTGACTTTTTAATTAGAGAACAAATATGCTCTGTGCCGCTGCTTGACTATCACGTGCCAACACGTGACCACTGGTCACGTGTGAGCACGTGATACCTCTTCTGAATCTTTTCCTGATTTTTAATCAGGGAACAAATGCCCCCACAGTGTTGTTCTCACGTGTCTGAACGTGAGTGCAACGCTGTCACTTTTGTGACCGTCGGATTTGTTTTGGGAGTAGGGTAGATGAAACGTTTTCCATCCCATCCTATAAATGCCCATTTTCAGAAGAGCCTCCACTTTGCTCATCTTCCTCCTTTGAGAACTTCCTTCTCTAGAGAATTTAATTCTCTTTTTCTAGAGCTTAGTTCTCTGCCTTGAAAATTTTTCAGAGTTTAACTCTGTTCAAGAAGGACTTTTCCTTTCAGGTAATGATGTTGAATGATCGAAGAACCTTCATTAAAAAAAACTCTCTGAATTTTAAATCCACATCAAGGGTTTCACCCCTCAAGAACAGAGACCCATCTAATTTTCAAACTGTAGATCTCTTAGGGCTTTTCTAATTTTCAAGGAAGATGATAATGTCGGTTGTTTTCTATGGAATTTAATTCCTTCCCAAGGAGCTCTGGCTCTGAAACAAAATTTCTGGGAATTTAATTCCCTTTTTCAAAGAGGAATTTAATTCCTCTGAAGAACTAAGTTCTTCCTAGAGAACTTCATGGGTTTTCTTGCCTTGAGTCATCCTCTTCACAATCCAAAAACAGTTTGCACTGTTGGTCTTTGGGAATTTAATTCCCTTGATTCTGTTTGATTCATCACAGAGCCCAAGATGGATTTTGCTTTTAGGGGAGTGTGTAGGGTTACTCGAAGTCCCCTGTTTATTTAATGAGAATATTCCCTTTGTCTCATTATAATTGCTTGGCCTCATTATTAACGAGCCGTCAACCTGATTCTGTGGGGCCCATGTGTTTTGTAGCCAGTGGCCCTATGAAAGAGTCTGATGTCGCTTTCTTCAACTGTCTTCATATATATAGTTATGCTCATATATATATATATATATTGCTGGATTTTCTTTTGACAATTTCCTTTTTTTTTGATTTCAGGTGCGATGGCTTCTGTTCCGTGCTTTCCCTTCACTCGTTCGGAGGCCGCTTTTCCTCAATCACCATCCGAAGAGGAAGCAATGGCGATGATCCGGGCTCATGACCCGAACTGCACCAGCTTACTTCTATGGGGAACCTGGTACAGTCATATCATCCGAGGTCGCCGGAGTTTCCTCTGTGAAGTGCCGACAGAGCCTACTTTCCCGTTCTTGCCGATGGACCCTTCGAGGATGGTTTTCGCTGTGGAGATACCAAATTGGACTCCAACGGGACGGCTCGAGCTTTCAACAACAGGTATCCCAAACCATCCGGTCCTTGCTATAGATATCCTGGGACGACGCATCTGTCAGGGTGAGGCCTACCCATGGGGACAGATTTATAAGATATGGCTCACTCCTCGACACCCCACGGGCTACCTCCTCTGGGCTCGCTACATCCTTGCTACCCATCGTGCGCGGCTGCAGAAGGTTGGGCTTTACCAGGCAATATATGCGTCGCTCTTCCATTATCAATCCCCGCATGTCTGGTGGGTTAAGGCGTTCTTAAATCAATGGAATCTCCCCACCAACACTTTTCTTCTGGGGGACAGAGAGGTTTCGATCTCTTTGGGGGAGTTTTATGAGATCTCGGGGCTGCCAATTCGAGGGGCACTTTTTGAGGAGTTGCTACCCTCTGATGAATACATTTTTGAACCCGAGCCTGCACCGCTTGACGGCTTGTCTGCCGAGAACGCCGTCCGCCACAAGCGTCCCAGCTTGATCAATGTGCTTGGTATCTTTGATCGATTGTTCACCGAATTTGAGGAGCAAGGCGTTACTTTTAAGAGCTTCATTGCCGGTTTCCTTCGCGAGGGCGTCTTGACAAAGGCAGCTCCGAAGTTCGCAAATATTACAGACCCCTTTGGGTTTGGTCCGAAGAAGCTGGCGACCAATGAATCGGATCTACCGCAGTATTACATCCCCATAATGTCGCCGATGTCCTTCGAATCCATCGCAGCTCTCGGCATGGATGAGGAGACATTCTTCGTTGGGTTTATCAGTGTCTGGCTCAGCTGGTTTGTCATCCCTATGCATCGCCGCTTTATGAGAGCTTCGGTCATCTATCTGGCTCACCGCATAGCTGAGGGAACGCGGCTGGCCATTGGCATCCCGGCATTGGCGCATCTCTATCACGGGTTGGGCGCTGCAGCTAATACTTCCAGCCCTGGCGTAGATGTGGTAAATTTCTCGCTTCACTACTTTACGTCTTGGATCGAAATGCACATCTTGGGTGCTTTTGCTATGCATCAAAGGCCCGCATTCTACGACGCTTATACCTTCCCGAGGCTTATGCGATTGGTGGATGCTTCTGCCGCTGACCCGACTCAACTCGGGGCTATTCGGGTGTTAATTTCTCCTTATGCTACTGCTGGCGGGTTGGTTTTTAATGATCGGGTCTTATCTTCTTTCGCGGGTTCAGCCCAGCCGCTTTAGGACCGGTTGATAGATAACGCGCCTTCTTTGAAGCCTCGGGAGGCCGGGTGCTTATACGCAATCAGACCGGGTTACCTGGTATTCCGTCAGGATAGTGCGGCCCTCTTCATGCGGTATAATCCGCACCGCTTTGCCCGGCAGTTTGGTTATGATTAGGGTGTCCCGTTTGAGGCTTTCATAGTCGCGCCGGTTCCTTCGCTCGAGGCCGTTCGAGATGCTGCCCATCATTTTGTGAGGCTGAACACAGGTTCTCAGTTCATGATCCCCGATGGTGAGTACATGCCCCGATGCGTGGGATCGTTCACGGGTTGGTATCTCCATCGAGTCAACCCAATTATTCTTGAGGAAAGAAGGGTGCTTCTTGGTCATGGTGTCCCTACTCAGGTTCCGGCTACAGGAGCTACGTTGCGACCGCGCGCCCCGGTCCGCTTTCCTCTAAGGGATACCGGCACCGCGCTTATTCCGGGGGAGTCGAGGGTGGATCTTACTTCAACAGCTGGTATGCCCCTGGGTACTCGGTCGTGGGGTAGACAGGCTCCGGTAACAGCGCCAACACCCGAGGCAGCACCGCCCCCCTTGGCATCGACAATGGCGGTGTCATCCTTGGTTGTGGCACCAAGCGAGGGTAATAGGGATGAGGGTGTTGAAGGTGACGTGGGCCGCCGCCGCACCAAGGCTTCGGGGGGGAAGAAACGGTAGTCTTGCGGCCGGTTCTGGATCTAAGAGGCGGAGGAGGGTGGCCACCAACCTACTTGATTCTTTAACGGAGTCTGAGCCCATACTTCCAGATGAGCTGTTGGTCGTGCGAGAGTCGGACGCTGGTCTTCTCTTCCCGGGCTCGGCTGCCGAGGAGGCCACACAATTGGCTGAGGCCATAAGACGTTCTAAAGATGAGTCTCAGAACGCAAGGGTTCCGAAGAAACCTTATCCTGCCGTGATCTTCTATGAAGACCCCTCATGGATCCGGCGGCGGTTTATCGGCCCCTTGGAGGAGTGGGGTGAAAGGGCGCTGAAGCAGGCCGCTTCGGAGGATGCTGCGGACGCGCTCTCCTTATGGACCGGTGGCCATGAGTCCACCCTCGAACCCCGGCGAGCGCGCTTCCTTGAGAAGGAGTATCGGCTTGAAGAAGCCATATTGAGGGCTTCCCTGCGCATTGGTATGTTTTTTATACTACTTCGCAGTTTTTTAGATTGCTTATGCCCGTATATATGCATTCTTATTCTTGTGCAGATTGTGCAGAGTCCTCGGCGATGGGGGAGGGACCTACGGGCTTGTTGCAGCTAGAGCCTGTTGACATTCCCGATGCAGCCTTACTCGATGTGGAGGGGGCTGACAATGCTGCTCCTCTTGCCATGGAGCCTCCAGTGGCGGTTCCTGATCACGGAGCGCTTGCTCCTTTGGTAGAGGCTCCTTTTGGGGTTGCCTCCCCAATGACTCTTCCTGCGGGCGGCCCATAGGCCGGAGGAGAGGTGGTCGGGACTACCCTCCCTTTGCTGGAGCCGGAGATCGTGGCGGAGGCCGTTGAAGCCGCCAACCCCCCGACTCAGAACGGGAGGAGTGTTGAAGGTAACCTTCTATATTTTAAATTAGCAATCTTTCTGTTGTCTGAACTCTTTTGTTTTCTCAGAATTGCGCGGGATGGCGGCCTCTATCGCTGATTTGTCTCCTCGGCAATCGTTTCATCATCTGCTGGAGATGGCAGCTCCGCAGGCGATCTCTCCTCAGCGCATCGTCCTTTCCTCTGGGCAAGGTTAGCGTCGTTCGCCATTTTTTATTATAGCATTGTTGCTGTTCTGCGAAATGACATTGATGTCTCTTACAGTTTTGGAGGCCGATGACGAGGTGGAGGTCGTTGAAGGGCCAGGGGAACCTTCAGCTCCTACTTGCATGACCGTAGGTAAGTGACATTTCAATATAGTCCCATTTGTTCTTTTGCTTAAGAGTTTTACTGACATTTTTCAAATCCGAGCAGCCCTGCCAGCCTCCGTAGCGCTGGAATAGCGTATCGCTATGCCGCCCGGCACCTATGCTTTGCGAGCCTCAGAGCGCTTGGCCCAGTTAAGCCTTGTCTCCTTATCGTCTTTGATCGAGGAGCTTCGTGCTGGCAGCACAACCACAGCTGAAGCATTTGCCGCTGAAGCTAACGGTTCTCTTCCTTTTCTTGCCATATACCATAGTGAAGAGGTGGTGCGAGTCTGGGTGGATTTCTGTCGGCAGGTGGAGGCTTGCTTGCACGCCCTTGAGTGTTCCCGCCTTTCCTTGGAGGCTATGGCTGCAAAGGAGGAGTTGCGGGGGCTGATAGCACGGTGCGCGGCAAATATGGCATCATGCGAGAAGAGGCTCGGCCGCAAATTCTCGGAGAGGGAGTTGGCTTCTAAGGCGCTGAGCGAGCTTCAAGCTAATCTTACCGCCAAGGCCAACAAAGCGTATGAACTCTGGCGAGTGCTTCAAGAGGACATCAAGGAGGTAGTGGCCATTGACAAGGCCGCTGAGTTTACTCACGAAAGATTCGAGGCCCACAAAGCTACCGAGAAGGAGCTCGAAGGTCGGCTTGTCTCATATCAGGCCCAGCAGGCTCAGGCAGAGGCTCGTCTTCTGGCGATCCTGAATTATGAAGCTATGGCCCAGCAAAAGCAGGATAAGCTAGTAAAATTGCTAAATCGCCCGCCAGCTTGAAAAACTTGTATCTTTTCCTTTCTTTTTGTACATACTCCTGAACGAGAGTATTTTCTTTTTGTTCTTTCATGAATTGTACTTTGTATCCATTTTGTTTCATGAATAAAGACATATATTTTTTTCTTAATGGTGTGTCCCTCTCAATTGAACTTGTTCTGTGGACAATTTATCTTGGCCTACTTACAGGATAGCGATGGCTTAGGATTCAGGGTTAAGATCTGCCTCCTAAGACTTTTGAGCTTTATGAGCCGCGAGGGTCTCATAAAGAGTTTTTCTCCCTACGGGTCGAGAGGATCCTATAGGTGCAAGTTCTCCTTAAGAATCGTGAGGATTCTTAAGCGGGTTTTCCCTTGGGAGTCGTAAGGATCTCACAAGAGAGTTTTCTTCCTTACGGTTCGTGAGGACCCGCAAGTGCTGGGTGCGGTCACCCTTATCCGTATTCCACAGGGTCAGGGGTTGCTTTGGGATGGTTTCCAGGGTATCGTAGTTTAAAGACGTCGCGGTCAAGGTTAAGGACCTCATAGTCCGTGGGTTTAAGGACTCCATAGTCCAATGTTAGTTTTAAGACGTCATGGTCAAGGTTAAGGACCTCATTGTCCGTGGATTTAAGGACTCCACAGTCCGATGTTAGTTTTAAGACATCACGGTCAAGGTTAAGGACGTCATAGTTCGTGGATTTAAGGACTCCACAGTCCGATATTAGTTTTAAGACATCACGGTCAAGGTTAAGGACCTCATAGTCCGTGGATTTAAGGACTCCACAGTCCGATGTTAGTTTTAAGACATCACGGTCAAGGTTAAGGACGTCATAGTCTGTGGATTTAAGGACTCCACAGTCCGATGTTAGTTTTAAGACATCACGGTCAAGGTTAAGGACGTCATAGTCCGTAGACTTAAGGACTCCACAGTCCGATATTAGTTTTAAGACATCACGGTCAAGGTTAAGGACCTCATAGTCCGTGGATTTAAGGACTCCATAGTCCGATGTTAGTTTTAAGACATCACGGTCAAGGTTAAGGACCTCATAGTCCGTGGACTTAAGGACTCCACAGTCCGATGTTAGTTTTAAGACATCACGGTCAAGGTTAAGGACGTCATAGTCCGTGGATTTAAGGACTCCACAGTCCGATGTTAGTTTTAAGACATCACGGTCAAGGTTAATGACCTCATAGTCCGTGGATTTAAGGACTCCACAGTCCACGAAACGTGTGGTTACTGGGACCCGTCACCTCTTTGAAGACGTTGAGGAATTACAACGCCAAATATCAAAGGAGTGAAGAGATGTACCCTTTAACCAAGGTAAAATCAGTCTAGAATCATCATGGTTGATCGTTAGTTTTAAGACATTACGGTCGAGGTTAAGGACATCATAGTCCGTGGATTTTAAGGAATCCACAGTCCGATGTTTGCTCTGGATGCTTCACACGGGTTCACTGCTGTGTTCGGCGAGGACCAGGCTCCGCTCTGGGCGTTTTCCGCGGGGTCAAAGAGTGACGTTATCCGCGTTCCACGTAACCAGGAATTTTGCTCTAGATGCTTCACACGGGTTCACTGCCGTTTTCGGCGAGGACTAGGCTCTGCTCTAGATGCTTCACACGGGTTCACTGCCGTGCTCTGCGAGGACCAGGATCTGCTCTGGACGTTTTCCACGGGGTCAAAGAGTGACGTTATCCGCGTTCCACGTGACCAGGAATTTTGCTCTAGATGCTTCATACGGGTTCACTGCCGTGTTCGGCGAGGACTAGGCTCCGCTCTGGATGCTTCACACGGGTTCACTGCCGTGCTCTGCGAGGACCAGGATCCGCTCTGGACGTTTTCCACGGGGTCAATAAGTGACGTTATCTGCGTTCCACGTGACCAGGAATTTTGCTCTGGATGCTTCCCACGGGTTCACTGCCGTGTTCTGCGAGGACCAGGCTCCTCTCTGGACGTTTTCCACGGGGTCAAAGAGTGACGTTATCCGCGTTCCACGCGACCAGGAATTTTGCTCTGGATGCTTCCCACGGGTTCACTGCCATGCTCTGCGAGGACCAGGCTCCGCTCTGGACGTTTTCCACGGGGTCAAAGAGTGACGTTATCCTCATTCCACGTGACCATGAATTTTTCTCTGGATGCTTCCTACGGGTTCACTATCGTGTTCTGCGAGGACCAGGATCCGCTCTGGACGTTTTCCATGGGGTCAAAGAGTGACGTTATCCGCGTTCCACGTGACCAGGAATTTTGCGCTAGATGCTTCACACGGGTTCACTGCCGTGTTCGGCGAGGACTAGGCTCCGCTCTGGATGCTTCACATGGGTTCACTGCCGTGCTCTGTGAGGACCAGGATCTGCTCTGGACGTTTTCCACGGGGTCAAAGAGTGACGTATCCGCGTTCTACGTGACCAGGAATTTTGCTCTGGATGCTTCCCACGGGTTCACTACCGTGTTCAGCGAGGACCAGGCTCCGCTCTAGACGATTTCCATGGGGTCAAAGAGTGACGTTATCCGCGTTCCACGTGACCAGGAATTTTGTTGATTATATCCGTATTTCACGGAGTTGGGATTTGACTCTCAGTGGGAGTACATCGCCGAGTCATGGAACTGGGAGTTGCCGCTGTTCCGCTTTGCTTGATGTTGTGTCCGCTGCAACGAGACGAACGTCGAGATGATCTCTAGGCTATCTGCGACTCATCGAGATTTGGCCTCTTCTTCTGATGAAACCTAGGCGAGGAGGAGTATGATCTCTTCTTTGTTTGCGCCCCTGAATTGTATACAGGGATTGATGTAGCATCACCTGTAGGGCAAAAATTTCATTTCATTTTATTTCTTTTTCCGCGATGCTCTATCATTTCAGCTTTAATATCGCGAAGGTCACGATTGCCCCATCATTTCGGCTATTTTTCGCGGTGCCCAATCGTTTTGGCTATTTATTTTATTTTTACTCGCTGCTTTTTATTGCGAGTTGCCCAATCATTTCGGCCATTTTTTTATGCATATATTTTTACTTGCTGCTTTTTATTGCAAGTTGCCCCATCATTTCGGCTATTTCATATGCATTTTAGCTCGTTGATTTTTTTTCATCGCGAGTGTAGAACTTGGAATCTGGTGTCAATCTCAGCATTAGCATCGCTACAACTGGAATATTGCCAGGAGAAAATCATCATTTGCCATGAGAGGACTCGGAATTTGATACCGTTTCAGGCATCAGCACCGCTACAACTGGGATATTGCCAGGTGCGAATCATCATTTGCCATGAAAGGACTCGGAATTTGATACCGTTTCAGGCATTAGTATCGCTACAACTGGGATATTGCCAGGAGCGAATCATCATTTGCCTTTGTCGATGCCGAACAAAGGTGGCTTAGTAAACAGGGTTAGGGTTCTGTCGACTAAGGCTTTTGACTTCATGAGCCGTAAGGGTCTTATAAAGGTATTTCTCCCTACAAGTCGTGAGGATCTCGTAGGTGTGTTTTCTCCTTGGGAATCGTGAGGATTCCTAGGTGCGTGTTCCCCTGTAAGTTGTAAGGATCTTACAAAAGGATTTTCTCCTTATAAGTCGAGAGGACTCACAAGGGTTGTTCACCGTACGAACATATCCCCAGTCATGGATGGGACTCAGTTAGGGAAATGTTTATTCGCGCCCGTGGATTGTATACAAGGGTCAGTATGAGCCGCTTGTAGGGCAATATTGAAGGTTGTGGGGGTTGCTTAAGAACAGGTTAAGGTCTCTGTAACTTAAGACTTTCAAATCTTATGAGCCGTGAGGGTCCCATAAGAGAGTTCTCCTTATGAGTCGTGAGGATCTCGCAAGTGTAATTTCTCCTTAGGAATCGTGAGGGTCCCTAAGTGTGTTGCTCCCTTGTGAGTCGTAAGGATCTCACGCGGGTGGTTTCTCCTTACAAGGTCGTGAGGACCCTGCAAGTGCCCTTTAACGAGGTTGCGCCCTTTCGGGTTTTCACAAACACTCGTCGGTAGCCCTGCTGTTTTTACTCACGGAGCCCTTTCGGGTTTTCATCCGTGCCCGTTTTGCTTATGGACATACCGTTTTTATTATTATTTTTTTTATATCGGCTTTGAGATACTGCAATCCACCGTGGTTTATCGACATCTCGGTCAACAACCAGTTTTAGGACATAGTGGTCCATTGTTAGTTTAAGGACGTTTCGGTCCGTTGTTAGTTTAAGGACGTTTCGGTCCGCCGTTAGTTTAAGGACGTTTTGGTCCGCCGTTAGTTTAAGGGCGTTTCGGTCCGACGTAAAGGATGCTGGTTACTACTTAGAGTTCGGGCTTAGGAAGATAGCGAGCGGACATAGTCGTCGTCATCTATCATTGACTTAGGCCTTGACCCGTTAAGCGTAGTATTTCTTCAGGAAGCAACCGTTCACTGGCCTGGAAGGTCTTTCACCGTGCATATCCATGAGTAGATATGCTCCACCCTGGTAGACCTTGTCTATGATGTACGGGCCTTCATAGTTTGGCTCGAATTTTCACCGTTTGGCGTGATTGGGGATCATAGGTCTTTTGACCATTAGCACGAGTTCGCCTTGGCGGAACGTCCTCGGCCTGGTCAATCTTTCTTATGAGCGCGTCATCTTTGCTTTATAAGCCTCCAGATTTTGTTGCGCTATGAGCCGGGTTTCATCAAGGGCATCAAGCTCCTCAAGCCGGAGGTGAGCATTTTCTTCGTCCGTCAGCTCGTAGTGGACTGCCACTCGTAGAGAGGGTAACTCTATCTCGAGGGGAAGTACTGCTTCTGTACCGAATACCAACGCGTATAGCATTGTGTTCGTGGCCGTTTTGAACGTAGTTCGATACGCCCAGAGAGCTTCTTGCAGTCTCTCATGGCAGTCCTTCTTATTTCGGGACACCGTCTTCTTCACGATCTTCGTCAAGGTCTTGTTGAAGGCCTCAGCTAGACCGTTAGCTCAGGGATTATAAACTGAGGAATATCTCCAGTCTATGTTGTGTTGTTGCGCGAAGCGGCTGATCTTGTGGCTTCTGTAGGCTGGCCCGTTATCGGAGACGATCCGTCGCAGAGTTCCAAACCGATAAATGACGTGCATCTTGAAGAAATGGAGGATATTTTCCGTCTTCACTTCTCTCAGCGGTACTGCTTCTGGCCATTTGGAGAAGTAATCAGTCGTCGCCAGGATGAAACGATGTCCCCTGGACGATGCTGGTTCGATAGGGCCGACTATGTCAGTTCCCCACATTTCGAACGTCCAACTAGCCATCGTTGGATGTAGAGGATTTGGATGCTGATGGTTAAAGTCCCCATGGATCTGGCACAAGTGGCATCGCTTCGCATATTCGAGGCAGTCCTGAATCATCGTGGGCTAGTAGTAACCCAATCGTTTGATCTTCAGCTTCATCTTCGGACCTGCTTGGTGAGAACCGCAGAGTCCACCGTGAACTTCCTGAATGACTCTTTTCGCTTCGTCAGGTCCCAGGCATCTGAACCACAGAGAGTCAAATGACCTCTTGTACAGAGTATTATTGACGAAGGCGAAGGACAGAGCTCGTTTCACAAGCTGATGTCTTGAGGACGCATCTTCAGGCGTTCGACGGGATTCGAAGAAGTCTATAAAGACTTCTCTCCAATCCTCAGTCTTTCCCTGGTTATTTATTTGCATAGCCATATGCTCAGACGCTCCCTTTTCTTCGGATGATTCCGGAGATATTTCTGCTGGGGCAAGCACCCGGCGGCTTTATACCACGATTCTTACGTTATCGAGGTTTTCGTCAGCCAATTCTTTAGCGAGCTTAGCTAGTGCATCTGCTTTGCTATTTTCCGCACGCGGTATCCTTTCCAGCATATAGGAGGGAATTTGGGTCAGCAATTGCTGTACTCTGTTGCCATACTTCACCAGCTCTGGCTTGCATGTTTGGTAGTCGCCGTTTACTTGGCTAACGACCAGTTGAGAGTCTCCATATATGAGAAGGTTTTCAATCCCCATATCGATGGCGATCTCGAGGCCTGCTATCAAAGCTTCATATTCAGCTTCGTTGTTCATCCTCGGCTCTGTCAAGGAGAAAGCAAAGCGCATTATCCCTCCTCGTGGAGTTACGAAGATGAAGCCTACCCCTGATTTGATTATAGGCGTGTTTTGTTTGCGCTTCTTCATGGAAGACGCTCCGTCAAAGTAGAGTTCCCACCGAGTACCACTTCCGTCGATCGTGTCAAACGCATGTTCGTCTGGCAGCCCACAATTCAAAGGAGAGTCGGCAGGTATTGGATGCTCAGCGAGGAAGTCGGCGATGGCTTGGCCTTTCACTGCCTTAAGAGGCTGATAGGTTATTGAAAACTCCATCAAGAGCATTGCCCATTTAGCGAGTCTCCCTGTTAATATGGCCTTTGACATCAAATATTTGAGGGGGTCCACCTTTGATATAAGACGGACTTCATGCGCCAACGCATAGTGCCGGAGTTTTGTTATCGCGAAGATCAATGCCAGACAGTGCTTTTCGATGGGGGAATAGTTGCTTTCTGCCCCCAGGAGAACTCGACTTAAATAGTAGAGCACTCTTTCCTTCCCTTGGTCGTTCTCTTGTGCCCATAATGCGCCTAAGGAGCCTTCGAGGGCTGTGGTTTAAAGAATAAGAGGCTTTCCCTTGACTGGAGCAGCTAACACCGGCGGGTTCTGCAGGTATTGCTTGATCTCGTCCAGCGCGCCTTGGCATTTGTGATCCCAGACGAACGGGGTTCCCTTCTTCATCAGGTGACTGTAAGGGTGGCACTTGCCCGAAAGGTTGGCTATAAATCGCTGGATGTACGCGAGCTTCCCTTGGAGAGACCACAATTGCTTGAGAGTCCTTGGAGGTGGCATTTCCATGATTGCCTTGATCTTCGACGGATCTATCTCAATGCCTCGGTGCCGGACAATGAATCCTAGGAATTTGCCTGAGGACACCCCGAACGCACATTTGAGAGGGTTCATCTTCAAGTTGTATTGCCGAAGGCGTTGAAATACGGTCTTCAGATGCTCGAGATGTTTCTCGTATGATTTGCTTTTCACGACGAGGTCGTCGATATAGCATTCGACGATTTCATGTATGAGGTCATCGAAGATTTTCGTCATGGCCCTTTGATAGGTGGCACCGGCGTTCTTTAGACGAAGGGCATCACCTTGTAGCAGAATATTCCCAGAGGGGTCCGGAAAGCGGTGTGCTTCTGGTCTTCTGGGTGCATCTTTATCTGATTGTACCCTGATGAGCCGTCCATGAAGGAGAAAACCTCGTGAGTGGACGTGTTATCTATCATCAGCTCGGTTACCGGTACTGGGAAATCATCCTTCGGGCAAGCTTTATTGAGATTCCGGAAGTCCACGCATATGCGCACTGTCCCATTTTTCTTCATTACCGGGACGATGTTGGCGATCCAGTCAGGATATTGAACTTCTTGGATAAACTCAGAATCGATCAGCTTCTTGACTTCGGCGTTGATGCTCATCTCAAGCTCGAGCCGCATTCTTCTCGGTGCCTGTTTGACTGGATTAACGTCCGGGGATATCGCCAATTTATGCACAGCAATATCTGGATCTAGTCCCGGCATTTCGGAATAGTTCCATGCGAAGCAATCTCTATGCTGCATAAGCACGTCTTTTAACGCAGCCACCCTTTCTTCAGATAGAAATTCGCTGACAAATGTCGGTCGCGGGTCGTTTGCCATCCCCAAATCAATCTTCTTGAGGTTATCTGCAGTAGTATGTATGCCATCTTCCAGCTCTTTCGGCGCTGGTGGAAATTCTGAGATTACCTCGTCGTCATTGTTTTCGAAGCACCGGGGAAGGTCATCCATATTCTCGGGCTCTCCTTTTGATAGTGTTATCATATGACAAGTACGAGCTCGCTTACAAGACCGATGTTATTCTGGTTCTACTCTCGCGGCTTTGGGTTCATGCTTCTGCGGCGGTGTTACCCTCCAACTGCTGGATAGAGCGAACTTGCCGAGCTGATATTGGTCTTCGACCCAGTTCTTGAAGGTGAAGAAGTCTTCGAGAGGGTTTCCTATTGCTCGGTGATAAGAGCAAGCCCGGATGAGAGACCTCATTAGCTTGCTCAGGGTGCTTGAGCTCTATTGGGCTTCTCTTTTTTTTTTTTGTGAAAAGCCGCTTTGGTTTTGGGAGGAACCGCTGTATCAGGATCCGTCTCGGGGTGAGTCCCTTTCTCCTGCTTCCACACCTTATATAGATGAGGAAAGTTGTTTCAGGGAGCGAACTGGTTTCTGCTCTCGTGGGATCTCCATGGGCTGCAGAGAATTCTTCAATATTGCGGTATGGGAACTTTGTCTGACCCTTCACAACAACATTCACCACCGGGGTTGAAACAGGACCATATGGCGAACTGCCCCCAGCTCTTTTTGTATGACGCTGATATCGACGCCAACCGTTTCTTACGGCCGGGATTTGATTAGCTTCAGGATTTTGCCGAGCTTGCCCCCTGTTTCTTTTGAGAGCTTGAATATCCTGCCCCCTGCGTTAACAAAGCTGCAGCTTGGGGAACCAGCCCGTGGATGACAGACATCCTCTGGGCTTCCTCCATCGGCGTTGAGGCACCGAGGGTGGGAGGTGGGAGTACCGATCCCAAGAGAAGGTCGTTGATTTCTTGAAGAGCCGGATTGCAGAGATTTGAGGCTGCAAGTGGCCCATTCTTGACTCCACCAGATGTGACAGAGCCTGAGTTGCTAGGGTAGGACCAAACGCTATTCTTTATAGAGACGAAATGCCGGCTTCAATATCCACTCCCGTAAGGGCAACCAAAAACATACACACCGCGATTATTTAATTGCGGGAAAAACACAACACACGAAGTGTGGAGTGGAAAGAGGAAAAGGTCCCACCGGGCGTGCCAGAATCTGTTCCCCTCCGAAAGACGGCGAGACGCAGGGACGTCTTGTCTGGGATTCGGGGCAGATGCTAATTGGTGCTATCCGTCTACCTCTCCGAAGATACCAAGTTGATTTATGACACCATGTATCGAAGGTTTAAATAGATGCGTCCGATGTAGCAGACTTCGTCAGATTCCCCCCCACTTGAGGGGTTTTTGATTGTGGGGACGCTCTTCCCTGCAGGCGCAAGCCCCTGCAGTTAATTATGCTACCGCATTGCGGTAACAACTTTCTCCTTCTCCAGATGATCACTTCATGTCGTGTGTGTTTGTTTTGTGTTTAGCTGCCCGTGGATTGTATACAGAGACTGAGTTATGTCATCGCTCGTAGGGCGTGGGCTAGTCCAAATCCGTATTATTTTAGATTTGGGTTTGGAGGTTGTGTTCAAGGATACGTTAGCCTCATTTGAGACTAAGATCGACTTAAACGTTTGTTAAGGATACGTTAGTCTAGTTTTAGACTAAGATCAACTTAACGGGATCGTTTAGATCCAACAAGAGAGCAATTAGGGGAGCCCTGTTGTTTAGTTTAGTGACATTGCGATCAATAGGTAGTTTAAGGACATTGCGGTCCAGTGTTAGTTTTAAGACGTTGCGGTCAAGGTTAAGGACATCGTAGTCCGTGGATTTAAGGACTCCACAGTCTGATGTTAGTTTTAATACATCTCGGTCAAGGTTAAGGACGTCATAGTCCGTTGTTAGTTTTAAGACATTCCGGTCAAGGTTAAGGACCTCATAGTCCATGGGTTTAAGGACCCCACAGTCCAGCATTTAGTTTTAAGACATTGCGGTCAAGGTTAAGGACCTCATAGTCCATGAGTTTAAGGACCCCACAGTCCGTATCAATATGTGGTCATCGGGACCCGTCACCTCTTTGAAGACGTTGAGGAATTACAACGCCAAGTATCAAAGGAGTGAAGAGATATACCCTTAAACCAAGGTAGATTAAGTGATCTGTAGTCCAATTTGGAAACTAAGATCAATTATTATATTATGAGCCCATTGGCCCAGTTAAGTTTGAATTGAGGGCTTATGGCCAGCTTGGGCTAAGTCCAATCATGTTTGGGGTATTGGCCCTCTGTTGGTTCTTTGAAGGAGAGGCTTTGCCTCTGAAAACTTAGCCAATTGGGATAAAGCTAGTGTTAAACACTAGAGACCAACAGTGTTGAACACTGGGAATAAGGTTAAGAAGTTAGTGTTAAACATTAAAAGATAATCAGTGTTGAACACTGGGAATAAGGTTAAGAAGTTAGTGTTAAACATTAAAAGATAATCAGTGTTGAACACTGGGAACAGAGTTTTCAAATTAGTGTTAAACACTAAGCAAATCAGTGTTAAACACTGCAAATAGAGTTCTCCAATCAGTGTTAAACACTAAGAAAATCAGTGTTAAACAATGGGGACAAAATCTCCAGACTAGTGTTAAACACCAAGGAGAGAAGGGTCACGTGTGGACACGTGAGAGCGCCCTGATTCCCCTTATTTTATTCAGTCAAAATTATTGAATACTTTGAAGTATCACGTGCTGTCACGTGATGAGAATTTGGGCGTTTATTTGTTAGAGCTTCAGCCAAGGGGTCACGTGGTAGCACGTGAGAGCGCCCTGCTTCCCT